>CM038681.1:474314818-475047625 GCA_021605205.1 Aegilops longissima
CAAGTCATCCTTCAACTGAATTGCTTCGGTGTACTTGTGTCTCTTAGCGGTACCTCTGCTATCTCGGGTGACATTTCTTCAAGCTGAGAAACATGGAATACATCATGAACTCTGACAGTCCTTACAGCAATTCCAACTTATCATAACTTCTCCCATGCGTTGCAAAATCTTATATGGTCCAGCAAGCAGGGTGCTAACTTTCCTTTCACTCCAAAGCGCTTAACTCCTCGGGCGGGGATACTCGAGATATACTCTGTCTCCAACTTCATACTCAATCGCTGCGCTTTGAATCGGCATAGCTCTTTTATGCAGGTGGGCTACCTTGAGCACATCTCGAATCAACAACTTTACATTAGACTCCTTAATCAAATCTGGTCCAAACAAGCGGCGATCTCGGTTTAGTCCCATGACAACGGTGTCCTGCACCTTCTTCCATCTGAGCCTCGAAAGGTGCCATCTTCAAGCTGGTTTGGTAGCTGTTATTGTAGGAAAATTCTGCATCTGGCAAATTATCATCCCAACTAGATCCATAATCTAGTGCACAAGCTCTCGACATGTCCTCCAAAATCTGATTGACTCTCTCGGTTTGTCCATCGGTGCGTGGGTGGAAAGCTGTCTTGAATTCAATCTGGTTCCCAATGTTTCGTGCAGCTGGTTCCAAAATTTGAAATAAACTGGGTTCCTCTATCCGATCGATGCTCCTCGGAACTCCGTGTAAGCACACAATTCTGGTCATGTATATCTTTGCCAACTTAGCACTGCTATAGGTAGTCTTATTTGGAATGAAATGAGCTACCTTTGTCAAGCGGTCGACTATGACCCAAATCGAGTCATATCTGAGCGGGTCTTTGGCAAACCTGTGATGAAATCCATGCCTAGTTTATCCCACTTCCATTCGGTATCGGCAGCGGTTGTAACAATACTCTGGCTTACGATGCTCTGCTTTTACTTTCGACATCGTTGCAAACTGCTACATACTCATAATATCCTTCTTCATTCCGGTCCACGAAAATATTCTTCAAATCCAAATACATCTTGGTATTTCTGGGTGAATCGAATAGGGTGAATCATGGGCTTCTTGTAAAATCAACTTCACGATCTACGGGTCATTGGGCACATAAACACGGTCTTCAAACCATAGGGTATCATGCTCATCCTCACGAAATCCTTTAGCTTTTCCTTTGCTCATTTTCTCCTTTATAGAGCAACTTCCTTATCGCCTTTTGGGCTTCTCGATTTTGTCCATTAGTGTCATTGAATCTCCAATGCTGCTACATAGCCTCTGGAACTATTTCCAAACATAGCTCTCGAAGGTCCTCGGCTAACTCATTGGGTATTCCTCCATCATTAGGGTATTGGCGTGGCTCTTACGGCTCAATAAATGCCTTTCGACATTAGCCTCCCGGGGTGATAATGCAATCTCATATCATAATCCTTGATTAGCTCTAACCATCTCCTTTATGCGAGATTCAATTCATACGTGTGAAGATGTACTTCAAACTCTTGTGATCCGTATATACTTCACAATGATTTCCCATGAGAAAATGTCTCCATGTCTTCAAGGCATACTGCAACTGCTAACTCCAAATCATGAGTGGCATAATTCAACTCATGGGGCTTAAGTTGTCGTGAAGCATCTGAAACAACTCTTCCTTCTTGCATAAATGCGGCTCCAAGTCCTCGGCGTGAGCGTCATAATACACCTCATAATCCTTAGTTTGATCGGCAATATCAAAACTGGTGAGGTAACCAATCTTTTCTTCAACTCACGAAAACTTGCCTCGCAGTCCTCGGTCCATATAAATTTGTTTTCCTTCTTCAACAATTCTGTCATAGGCTTTGCAATCCTTGAGAAATTCTCAATGAATCTTGGTAGTATCCTGCAAGTCAAGAAACTCGAATCTCTCCAGCTGTCGTTGGTGCTTCCCATTTAGTTCTGGTCTCAACCTTTGTGGGGTCAACTGCTATCCCTTCTCCGGATATAACATGTCAAGAAATCCAACTTCCTTTAGCCAAAACTCACATTTCTGAACTTGGCATACAAGCTGGTGTTCCTCGGTTTCTCCAAAACCAATCGCAAATGTTCCTTGTGTTCCTCTTCATTCTTGAGAAAATCAAAATATCATCAATGAACACCACGGCGAACTTATCCAAAAACTCCATAAACACTTTGTTCATCAGGTTCATGAAATAGGCTGGTGCGTTAGTCGGTCAAATGACATAACGGTATACTCATACAGTCCATATCTAGTAGTAAAGCTGTCTTGGGTATGTCTTGCTCCCGAATCTTCAAGCGATGGTACCGGATCATAAGTCGATCTTAGAAAACACTTTAGCTCCTTGCAAGCGATCAAGCAGATCATTTATCATCGGTAGTGGGTACTTGTTCTTGATTGTTACTTCATTCAATCCACGGTAATCAACAACCATTCTCAACGATCCATCCTTCTTCTCCACTAACAAAGCGGGTGATCCCCAAGGTGAAGAACTTGGGCGAATAAAACCTTTATCAATAGTTCCTTAATCTGCTTCTTGATTTCCGCCAAATCCTTTGCGGGCATCTGTCTGATTAAACCCGATATCGGGCCTGTTCACGGCAGCAGCTCGATCAAAAATTCAATGTCTCTATCCGCGGCATTCACGGCAACTCTTAGGAAATACATCGGATAATCCTTTACTGCTGGTACTTCTTCTGTACCACTCGATAAGCAATTAACTTGTGCTCTCCTCGGCTCGTGCCGTGATACATATAATCCTTCTTCCTTACGGTGTGGTGAGCAAAATTGACCTTGTGGTACAATCTATGTTTCCTCCATACTTTGATAACCAATCCATTCCTAATATCACATCAATCCTTGGGATTCCGAACTATTAGAGTGCGAGGGAAAACATAGTGTCCAATCCGTAGTGGCGATCGATCACACCATTTACTAGCCATGTACTCTGCTCGGGTGAGGTTACTAGCATGGGTGACCTAAGGGCTTGGGTTGGTAACTTGTACTTATCCACAAATCCCTTGATATGTATGAATGCGATGCACCGATGTCGAAAAGAACAAGCTGCGATAAATGACAACCAAAAACTTACGATTCTTGCATCGGGCTGATCTTCAACCTCCTCCACATCAATGTGGTTCACATCCCCTGTTGAAAGGGTTGGGCTTCTTTCGAGCTTCCATTGCCATTTCCATTCGGCCTACGGGCGGTCATTTGCATAGTGCCCGATCTTGCGGCACTTAAAGCAAATAATGTGACTCAGTCTACCTTGGATGGTGTGGGCGGGTTGGTGCGGTTCTGTCCGTTGCTTCCTCCATTCCGTTCCCATTCTTGGTGCCATTATGGTTGTCGAATTACCTCCTCCATGGGTATCTGAAACTGAATTCTGATTTAGGGGTATAACGAGGCTTCTGGGATCGAGTTATACTTCCCTTTTCCATACTTCGCTTGTGGTTCTCAATTCTTCTTGCTTCCCTTCAATCATGAGAGCTCGGTCTACTAACTCCTGGTAGTTGTTGAAACTTGCTACCATCAACGGCATCTTGAACTCATCATTCAGTCCTTCTAGAAACTTCTCTGTTTAGCGCATCTGCCTAGTAGCGTCATACAGGGCATAACGTGCTAATTTGCTAAAGTCATCCACGTCTTGTGTGATCCTTCCTCCTTGGCGTAAGTTGCGAAACTCACGCTTCTTCATAGCCATGGCTCCTGCTGAAACATGGGCGGTCTGGCTTCTTGGCTGATCCCATGTGGCGGTGTCTCTGGGGTAAGTGGTGTGAAATTCTCCCACCATCTTTGCTGCGGGTCCTTCAAGCTGATGTCTTGCAAACTTCACTCTTTCACCATCTGTGCATCCTGCGGTGGTCAGCTCCTTCCTATCTTGCGGGCGGTCATACTGCTACAATTGGCTCGGTGCTCTTTGGAATACACGGCGGGTTCGATCTAAGAAGCGAGTCGAGATGATCCATGGTGGTGGTGGTGGCGGTGGGTTGTTGTTGTTGTTGTTGTTACGCACCAATGTTTGAATCGAGGTATTCTGCTGCTGGATCAATTGGGTGATCTCTGGCGGAAAAGCGAATCCGGGTCGCGTCTGGAGGCATCGATGGGTTTAGAAGAAGAGAAATGTAGAATAGAATAAGGTCTAAGGAATCACTACCCAAATGCACATGAGCAAAACACACAAAATCACTCCATTCAATCAAACAAGGGCTTTAGCGATCTAACTATCGCAAAAGTGTGTGTACTATAATGTTTACATGGAGGAATACTACTAATATGTGGGGACTTCTACTAATTTGAACGGTGGAAGACTCCATGATGTACTGCTCGACCGTCTTCAAAGTCGGGTTCACTTGGATCCGAATCGGTGTCGTCGATGTTGATGTAGTCGCTTGGGTATTCGACATCTTGGTCTTCATTCGGCGCCAACTTCTTCTTGAGTTCTTGATCTCATACTTAAGATCGTTATTGTGTCTTGCGAGCTACGATCTCGTCCATGTAGTCCTTGCGTGTAGTCTTTAGTTCTTCTTCGATTCGATGATCCTTCCTTTGTCTTACGCAACTCCAACATGTCATTGCACATTTGGTTCTCTGGCGTCGAATGTGCTGATTTAACTCTGGATGAAAGCTGCAATGGATCTATCCTTCTTGGTGTTGTGACGTCCAGTTGTCATCTCGGCGTCCATAAATCTGGTAGATGGTGTCCTTGAGGTCTTCTTGATAAACTTCTCCAATCGTCCCATGGTAATGTGAGCTGCCATGCTCTTTCCGGGCTCAAGTTGGTGCCTTGAAAACACTATCTATAGGCTTGGTGATTGGGCGAATGTCCTTCTGGAGCGTGAGCATGAATCTTCAGCGCTCCCCTTGAGCGAGTGGCGTTGAAAGTCCGGTGAAGCTTGGTAATCAATGTTCGGTGCTTAGTAACTTCCTTCAAGTGAAATCCAAAAGGTGTGCCTTCATCCGGTTGGGTGTACTTGATCTTAGCGTCCGTCATCCTAAAGAGAGTAGAAAAGATGAGGAGTTAGAAAATGGGAAGAGTAGTGATCTATGGCTTTATCTTAGTGGTGCGTGTCCTACGATCGGCGTGTGCTCGATACCATTCTCTGTGGCGACCAAACCGAATGGATCGATCTACGTGCTCGGTGTCATCCTGGATCGATGTCTTGACACCACAGTGCTTGAAGGATTTATTGCAGAGTAGCAATCACACACTTATTACATCGTTGTCCACAAGGGAACTTATTACAATAATATGGCTTAAGGCCATCTAATAATAACAGCGGAAGGCTTGGAAGATAAGCGAGTCCATCAACTCCAGCGGCATCATGAGTATAGAACCACGACCTAACACCTTATAAATGCGAAAAGTGCATAGCGTGAAAAGTTGCAGCCAAAGCGGGTCGACACATGGAATATCTTGGCAATGTAACACATAAAACAATGAATGAATAAGCCTATACTACATGCATATATGGCTGGTGGTAAGGCTCTCTGGTTACATTGCATAAAGCTGATTTTCCCTACATCAAAGGAATAATTTTATTTAACTATCATGGTGGTTGTTAAACATTGAGAATGGTTGACAGCATCCTCAATCCCAATTAAAAGTACTCATCAAAACCCAATAACTTTTATTAGAAGTAACATGTTGAGATTCACATGATATTCAATTACAGGATACTCAAATTGTCCATAACGGGGACACGGCTAATCATGATTAGTTTATACACTCTGCAGAGGTTTGCACTTTTCCCCACAAGACTCGATCGCCTCCGCTTGGTTCTCGCACTACATGGTGTTTGAAAGCGGATGGCCGAGACATAGTCTTTCGAAGCGCTAGCACCTTACATGTGGGTAGACCGTACCAACCTACATCCCCTACATCAGCTAGCCTACCGTAAGAGTTCATGACGACTTAGTCAACTCATGAGCCCATAATTGGCTTGTGGCTGCACACGGAAGTTTCAGTTTGAATAATCTTATGATCCCTTAGAGCACAGGTGGCGGTCAGAAGAAATCTGAGCAAGTCTGATGGAAACCAGGTGCCTCAATCCACCCGGATGTGTGTTTAGGTTGCCACCTTAGATAAACCATTAATTAACAATCTCACATCTGTCATGGATATTCACTCACCCAATCCACGTCTACTAGCATAGCATGGCATAAACAAGCAAGCGTAGAAGTAACTCCCAAGGTTTCATAAGTAAAAGCAGGTAATAGGTACTACCTCAATCTACTTCCCAAACCCACAATTTAATTAGATCCTAATCATGCAAGTGTTTGAGGAATAGATCTAATGCATAAAACTGGGTATGAGAAGAGTATGATCAAAGTGTTACTTGCCTTGCGATGATCCATGAGACCTAGAGATTGAAGTAACAAGCGGCGCACTCCGGGTGATCTAACGCAGACAAACAACAAGCATACAATAAGTACTCATCTAATGCGGGAAATCTCGAATAAAAGATCTAACCAGAAAGTTCAACTTAAGAACCACTGGTTGCAAAAGAATCGAATCAAAATAAACTCGAAAGTCGAAACTCGAGAGAGAACGATTCGGTTTAACAATCTGAAATTAGGTCAAAATTTCACAGTAGCAAAACTCTGTGAAAGTAGGGTAGTCGAACGGCGGTTTCGTTCTGAAACTCCAGCGCTTGAATCACTGATTCCGATAAGCGGCGAGAAATAAAACAGTTTTGAAAATCGGATCGAAATCGAATCGGAAAAATAGCGGATTAAATCCGATTAAAAGAAAACGACGAGCGGTTTAAATAGCGGACGTTAGTTAACAGAAACGAATCAACGAACGCGTTCATTGAAGCGAGCAGTTCGGTGAGCGTTCGTTAAATAAGAAAACCGAAAAAATAAAACCAATCTAGGTTTTTAAAAAAACCGAACATCTTTTTTAAAAAAACCGGATCGGTTTATTAGGGAAAACGGATCGGCGCGGGCGGCGGCTACCTCGGTGATCGCCTGGCGTGGTCCCGTGGGTCCGGAGTCGTGAGGCTCGGGGCGAGGGCGGTGAGGTTCAGCGTCGGCAATGGCGTTCGGCTTGCGGCGTCGGGAGAGGCGGGTTAGGCGGCTCCGCGGGTGAGGTGAGAGAGGGAGGCGGTATTTATGGGAGGCGGGAGGAGGCGCCTTGGGGGGAGGCAAGAGCGCGGGTGAGGTGGGACTCAGGCGGCGGCGTCGTCCCAGCGCGAGAGCGAGGCCTCAGGGCGAGGCAGTGAGGAGGAGGAGGCGGGCTGGCTGGGCTGGGCATTTGGGCAGTGGGCCTCGGCCCGAGCCTTCGTATTTTTTTAAAATAAAATTAAACCAAATGAATTAAAAAAATACCAAACAAACTCCGATTTAAATAAAACAAATTTTCCCGACTCCTAAAATGAGTGAACAAAATGAACTTTAAAAGCAGCAAACATGCATAATATTTTTAAAATGCTCATTTTGCCTAAGCAAAATAAATCTTCCAAAACCAAATTTGGTTTATTTATAAAATCTTCATTTTTCCTAATTGTTGGGAAAGTCATATTATTCCCTCTCAGAATATTTTTATAGGAAAAACTTTATGAAGATAATTAAATAAATCCAATGATCCTATTTTCAAAATTTGAGAAATCCCAAATATGAAAATAATGAAACTTCAACTCTCTCAGGGTCCTTGAGTTGCGTGAAATTTCTAGGATCGGAAAAATGCGAGAAAATATGATATGCATGATGACCTAATGTATAACATTCCAAATTGAAAATTTGGGATGTTACAAACCTACCTCTTAAGATGAATCTAGCCCTCGAGATTGGGTTAACTAGAAAATAGGTGAGGTGGTCCTTAAGCAAAACTTCCTCTCTTTCCCGGTGGCTTCATCCTCGGTGTGGTGGCTCCTTTGAACTTTGCAAAACTTGATAACCTTGCTGCGGGTAACTCTGCTTTGGCATAATCGAGAATCTTAACGGTTTTCCTCATATGTCAAGTCATCCTTCAAGCTGAATTGCTTCGGTGTACTTGTGTCTCTTAGCGGTACCTCTGCTATCTAGGGGTGACATTTCTTCAATCGAGAAACATGGAATACATCATGAACTCTGACAGTCCTTACGCAATTCCAACTTATCGCAACTTCTCCCATGCGTTGCAAAATCTTATATGGTCCAGCGAAGCGGGTGCTAACTTTCCTTTCACTCCAAAACGCTTAACTCCTCAAGCGGGGATACTCGAGATATACTCTGTCTCCAACTTCATACTCAATCGCTGCGCTTTGAATCGGCATAGCTCTTTTATGCAGGTGGGCTACCTTGAGCACATCTCGAATCAACAACTTTCTGTTCGGACTCCTTAATCAAATCTGGTCCAAACAAGCGGCGATCTCGGTTTAGTCCCATGACAACGGTGTCCTGCACCTTCTTCCATCTGAGCCTCGAAGGTGCCATCTTCAAGCTGGTTTGGTAGCTGTTATTGTAGGAAAATTCTGCATCTGGCAAATTATCATCCCAACTAGATCCATAATCTAGTGCACAAGCTCTCAAACATGTCCTCCAAAATCTGATTGACTCTCTCGGTTTGTCCATCGGTCTGTGGGTGGAAAGCTGTCTTGAATTCAATCTGGTTCCCAATGTTTCGTGCAACTGGTTCCAAAATTTCAAGTAAAGCTGGGTTCCTCTATCCGATCGATGCTCCTCGGAACTCCGTGTAAGCACACAATTCTGGTCATGTATATCTTTGCCAACTTAGCACTGCTATAGGTAGTCTTATTTGGAATGAAATGAGCTACCTTTGTCAAGCGGTCGACTATGACCCAAATCGAGTCATATCTGAGCGGGTCTTTGGCAAACCTGTGATGAAATCCATGCCTAGTTTATCCCACTTCCATTGGGTATCGGCAGCGGTTGTAACAATACTCTGGCTTACGATGCTCTGCTTTTACTTTCGACATACGTTGCAAACTGCTACATACTCCATAATATCCTTCTTCATTCCGGTCCACGGAAAATATTCTTCAAATCCAAATACATCTTGGTATTTCTGGGTGAATCGAATAGGGTGAATCATGGGCTTCTTGTAAAATCAACTTACGATCTACGGGTCATTGGGCACATAAACACGGTCTTCAAACCATAGGGTATCGTGCTCATCCTCACGAAATCCTTTAGCTTTTCCTTTGCTCATTTTCTCCTTTATAGAGGCAACTTCCTTATCGCCTTTTGGGCTTCTCGATTTTGTCCATTAGTGTCATTGAATCTCCAATGCTGCTACATAGCCTCTGGAACTATTTCCAAACATAGCTCTCGAAGGTCCTCGGCTAACTCATTGGGTATTCCTCCCATCATTAGGGTATTGGCGTGGCTCTTACGGCTCAATGCGCCTGCCTTCGACATTAGCCTCCCGGGGTGATAATGCAATCTCATATCATAATCCTTGATTAGCTCTAACCATCTCCTTTATGCGAGATTCAATTCATACGTGTGAAGATGTACTTCAAACTCTTGTGATCCGTATATACTTCACAATGATTTCCAATGAGAAAATGTCTCCATGTCTTCAAGGCATGCACAACTGCTAACTCCAAATCATGAGTGGCATAATTCAACTCATGGGGCTTAAGTTGTCGTGAAGCATCTGAAACAACTCTTCCTTCTTGCATAAGCACGGCTCCAAGTCCTCGGCGTGAAGCGTGTAATACACCTCATAATCCTTAGTTTGATCCGCAATATCAAAACTGGTGAGGTAACCAATCTTTTCTTCAACTCACGAAAACTTGCCTCACAGTCCTCGGTCCATATAAATTTGTTTTCCTTCTTCAACAATTCTGTCATAGGCTTTGCAATCCTTGAGAAATTCTCAATGAATCTTGGTAGTATCCTGCAAGTCAAGGAAACTCGAATCTCTCAAGCTGTCGTTGGTGCTTCCCATTTAGTTCTGGTCTCAACCTTTGTGGGGTCAAGCTGCTATCCCTTCTCCGGATATAACATGTCAGAAATCCAACTTCCTTTAGCCAAAACTCACATTTGCTGAACTTGGCATACAACTGGTGTTCCTCGGTTTCTCCAAAACCAATCGCAAATGTTCCTTGTGTTCCTCTTCATTCTTGAGAAAATCAAAATATCATCAATGAACACCACGCGAACTTATCCAAAAACTCCATAAACACTTTGTTCATCAGGTTCATGAAATAGGCTGGTGCGTTAGTCAGTCAAATGACATAACGGTATACTCATACGATCCATATCTAAGTAGTAAAGCTGTCTTGGGTATGTCTTGCTCCCGAATCTTCAATCGATGGTACCGGATGCAAGTCGATCTTAGAAAACACTTTAGCTCCTTGCAAGCGATCAAGCAGATCATTTATCATCGGTAGTGGGTACTTGTTCTTGATTGTTACTTCATTCAATCCACGGTAATCAACAACCATTCTCAACGATCCATCCTTCTTCTCCACTAACAAAGCGGGTGATCCCCAAGGTGAAGAACTTGGGCGAATAAAGCCTTTATCCAATAGTTCCTTAATCGCTTCTTGATTTCCGCCAAATCCTTTGCGGGCATCTCTGACGGTCGCCGATATCGGGCCTGTTCACGCAACAGCTCGATCAAAATTCAATGTCTCTATCCGTGGCATTCACGGCAACTCTTAGGAAATACATCAGGATAATCCTTTACTACTTGGTACTTCTTCTGTACCACTCGATAAGCAATTAACTTGTGCTCTCCTCGGCTCGTGCGTGATACATACTTAATCCTTCTTCCTTACGGTGTGGTGAGCAAAATTGACCTTGTGGTACAATCTATGTTTCCTCCATACTTTGATAACCAATCCATTCCTAATATCACATCAATCCTTGGGATTCCGAACTATTAGGTGCGAGGGAAAACATAGTGTCCAATCCTTAGTGGCGATCGATCACACCATTTACTAGCCATGTACTCTGCTCGGGTGAGGTTACTAGCATGGGTGACCTAAGGGCTTGGGTTGGTAACTTGTACTTATCCACAAATCCCTTGATATGTATGAATGCGATGCACGATGATCGAAAAGAACAAGCTGCGATAAATGACTTAACCAAAACTTACCGATTCTTGCATCGGGCTGATCTTCAACCTCCTCCACATCAATGTGGTTCACATCCCCTGTTGAAAGGGTTGGGCTTCTTTCGAGCTTCCATTGCCATTTCCATTCGCCTACGGGCGAGTCATTTGCATAGTGCCCGTCTTGCGGCACTTAAAGCAAATAATGTGACTCAGTCTACCTTGGATGGTGTGGGCGGGTTGGTGCGGTTCTGTCGTTGCTTCCTCCATTCCTGTTCCCATTCTTGGTGCCATTATGGTTGTCGAATTACCTCCTCCATGGGTATCTTGAAACTGAATTCTGATTTAGGGGTATAACGAGGCTTCTTTGGGATCGAGTTATACTTCCCTTTTCCATACTTCGCTTGCAGTTCTCAATTCTTCTTGCTTCCTTCAATCATGAGCTCGGTCTACTAACTCCTGGTAGTTGTTGAAACTTGCTACCATCAACGGCATCTTGAACTCATCATTCAGTCCTTCTAGAAACTTCTCTGTTTAGCGCATCCGTAGTAGCGTCATCCGGGGCATAACGTGCTAATTTGCTAAAGTCATCCACGTCTTGCCAACAGTCCTTCCTCCTTGGCGTAAGTTGCGAAACTCACGCTTCTTCATGGCCATGGCTCCTGCTGAAACATGGGCGGTCTGAAAGCTTCTTGAAACCTGATCCCATGTGGCGGTGTCACGGGTAAGTGGTGTGAAATTCTCCCACCATCTTTGCTGCGGGTCCTTCAAGCTGATGTCTGCAAACTTCACTCTTTCACCATCTGTGCATCCTGCGTGGTCAGCTCCTTCCTATCTTGCGGAGCCGGTCATACTGCTACAATTGGCTCGGTGCTCTTTGGAATACACGGCGGGTTCGATCTAAGAAGCGAGTGAGATGATCCGCAGTGGTGGTGGTGGCGGTGGGTTGTTGTTGTTGTTGTTGTTACGCACCAATGTTTGAATCGGGGTATACTGCTGCTTTGGATCAATTGGGTGATCTCTGGCGGGAAAAGCGAATCCGGGTCGCGTCTCGGAGGCATCGATGGGTTTAGAAGAGAAGAGAAATGTAGAATAGAATGAGGTCTAAGGAATCACTACCCAAATGCACATGAGCAAAAACACACAAAATCACTTCATTCAATCAAACAAGGGCTTACAGCGATCTAACTATCGCAAAAGTGTGTGTACTATAATGTTTACATGGAGGAATACTACTAATATGTGGGGACTTCTACTAATTTGAACGGTGGAAGACTCCATGATGTCTGCCCTCGACCGTCTTCAAAGTCGGGTTCACTTGGATCCGAATCGGTGTCGTCGATGTTGATGTAGTCGCTTGGGTATTCGACATCTTGGTCTTCATTCTGGCGCCAACTTCTTCTTGAGTTCTTGATCTCATACTTAAGATCGTTATTGTGTCTTGCGAGCTACGATCTCGTCCATGTAGTCCTTGCGTGTAGTCTTTAGTTCTTCTTCGGTTCGATGATCCTTCCTTTGTCTTACGCAACTCCAACATGTCATTGCACATTTGGTTCTCTGGCGTCGAATGTGCTGATTTAACTCTGGATGAAAGCTGCAATGGATCTATCCTTCTTGGTGTTGTGACGTCCCAGTTGTCATCTCGGCGTCCATAAATCTGGTAGATGGTGTCCTTGAGGTCTTCTTGATAAACTTCTCCAATCGTCCCATGGTGATGTGAGCTGCCATGCTCTTTCCGGGCTCTCAAGTTGGTGCAATGAAAACACTATCTATAGGCTTGGTGATTGGGGCGAATGTCCTTCTGGGCGTGAGCATGAATCTTCAGCGCTCCCCTTGAGCAGAGTGGCGTTGAAAGTCCGGTGAAGCTTGGTAATCCAATGTTCGGTGCTTAGTAACTTCCTTCAAGTGAAATCAAAAGGTGTGCCTTCATCCGGTTGGGTGTACTTGATCTTCGCGTCAAATCATCCTAAAGAGAGTAGAAAAGATGAGGAGTTAGAAAATGGGAAGAGAGTAGTGATCTATGGCTTTATCTTAGTGGTCGTGTCCTACGATCAGCGTGTGCTCGATACCATTCTCTGTGGCGACCAGACCTGAATGGATCGATCTACGTGCTCGATGTCATCCTGGATCGATGAATCTTGACACCACAGATGCTTGAAGGATTTATTGCGAGTAGCAATCACACACTTATTACATCGTTGTCCACAAGGGAACTTATTACAATAATATGGCTTAAGGCCATCTAATAATAACAATGGAAGGCTTGGAAGATAAGCGAGTCCATCAACTCCAACGGCATCACTGAGTATAGAACCACGACCTAACACCTTACTAAATAAATTCGAAAAGTGCTCGCAGCGTGAAAAGTTGCAGCCAAACGGGTCAACACATGGAATATCTTGGCAATGTAACACATAAGAGCAATGAATGAATAAGCCTACACTACATGCATATATGGCTGGTGGTAAGGCTCTCTGATTTACATTGCATAAAGCTGATTTTCCCTACATCAAAGGAATAATTTTATTTAACTATCATGGTGGTTGTTAAACATTGAGAATGGTTGTGACATCCTCAATCCCAATTAAAAGTACTCATCAAAACCCAATAACTTTTATTAGAAGTAACATGTTGAGATTCACATGATATTCAATTACAGGATACTCAAATTGTCCATAACAGGGGACACGGCTAATCATGATTAGTTTATACACTCTGCAGAGGTTTTGCACTTTTCCCCACAAGACTCGATCGCCTCCGCTTGGTTCTCGCACTACATGGTGTTTGAGAAGCGGATGGCCGAGACATAGTCTTTCGAAGCGCTAGCACCTTACATGTGGGTAGACCGTACCAACCTACATCCCCTACATCAGCTAGCCTACCGTAAGAGTTACACGACTTAGTCAACTACGCATGAGCCCATAATTGGCTTGTGGCTGCACACGGAAGTTTCAGTTTGAATAATCTTATGATCCCTTAGAGCACAGGTGGCGGTCCAGAAGAACCAGATGTGTGTTTAGGTTGCCACCTTAGATAAACCATTAATTAACAATCTCACATCTGTCATGGATATTCACTCACCCAATCCCGTCTACTAGCATAGCATGGCATAAACAAGCAAACGTAGAAGTAACTCCCAAGGTTTCATAAGTAAAACAGGTAATAGGTACTACCTCAATCTACTTCCCAAACCCAAAATTTAATTAGATCCTAATCATGCAAGTGTTTGAGGAATAGATCTAATGCATAAAACTGGGTATGAGAAGAGTATGATCAAAGTGTTACTTGCCTTGCGATGATCCATGAGACCTAGAGATTGAAGTAACAAGCGGCGCACTCCGGGTGATCTAATGCGAGACAAACAACAAGCATACAATAAGTACTCATCTAATGCGGAAATCTCGAATAAAAGATCTAACGAAAGTTCAACTTAAGAACCACAGGTTGCAAAAGAATCGAATCAAAATAAACTCGAAAGTCGAAACTCGAGAGAGAGCGATTCGGTTTAACAATCTGAAATTAGGTCAAAATTTCACAGTAGCAAAACTCTGTGAAAGTAGGGTAGTCGGAGCGGCGGTTTCGTTCTGAAACTCCGGCGCTTGAATCACTGATTCCGATAAGCGGCGAGAAATAAAACAGTTTTGAAAATCGGATCTGAAATCGAATCGAAAAATAACGGATTAAATCCGATTAAAAGAAAGCGACGAACGGTTTAAATAGCGGACGTTAGTTAACGAAACGAATCCAACGAACGCGTTCATTGAAGCGAGCAGTTCGGTGAGCGTTCGTTAAATAAGAAAACCGAAAAAATAAAACCAATCTAGGGTTTTTAAAAAAACCGAACATCTTTTAAAAAAAACGGATCGGTTTATTAGGGAAAACGGATCGGGCGCGGGCGGCGGCTACCTCCGGTGATCTTGTGAAGTCCGTGAGGTCAGGGGTCGTGAGGCTCGGGCGAGGGTGAGGTTCGGCGTCGCGGAGACGGCGGCGTTCGTGCGGCGGCGCAAGGTCGGGAGGCGGGTTAGGCGGCTCTCGTGGTGAGGTGAGAGAGGGGCGGTATTTATGGGAGGGGAGGAGAGGCGCTTGGGGGGGGCAAGGCGCCGGTCGAGGTGGGACTCGGGGGCGGCGGCGTCGTCCCGGCGGGAGACCCGGCTCGGAGGCGAGAGAGGAGGAGGAGGCGGCGCTTGGCTGGGCTGGCTGGCTGGGCAGGTGGGCCTCGGCCAGAGGCGCCGATTTTTTTTAAATAAAATTAAACCAAATGAATTAAAAAATACCAAACAAACTCGATTTAAATAAAACAAATTTTCCCGACTCCTAAAAATGAGTCGAACAAAATGAACTTTAAAAGCAGCAAACATGCATAATATTTTAAAATGCTCATTTTGCCTAAGCAAAATAAATCTTCCAAAACCAAATTTGGTTTATTTATAAAACCTTCATTTTTCCTAATTGTTGGGAAAGTCATATTATTCCCTCTCGAATATTTTTATAGGAAAAACTTTATGAAGATAATTAAATAAATCCAATTATCCTATTTTCAAAATTTGAGAAATCCCAAATATGAAAATAATGAAACTTCCAACTCTCTCGAGGGTCCTTGAGTTGCGTGAAATTTCTAGGATCGGAAAAATGCGAGAAAATATGATATGCATGATGACCTAATGTATAACATTCCAAATTGAAAATTTGGGATGTTACATGGCCAATCCTCCTCCCGTAAATCGGCGTTGGTGGAGAAGTCCCGGAGGAAGGTTCTTCCTTCTTGGACCCTCCGGCCTCCCGGTTGGGGCGGCCTTCCTTTTTCTGTCCTCCCCATTTGGGGAGAAGCTTCTTCTTCCTCCTCCTCGTCTTGGAGAAGATTCGCTTGAGAATCGACAAAGACTGGCGTCGGGAGCTCCTTGAGTTCCGTGGCCTCCTTCTTAGCCTTCTTCTCGGCACCACATGGGGTGCGGGCCAGCAACCCCGTCAATCGGGTGTCCGCTGGGTCTTCGGCAAAGGAGCGGACAGTTAATCTGTCCGGGCGTCTTCAACCGATCTGTCAAAGATTAGGGAGTTTTAGATCCCACATAGAGACAATCTATGAAAAAGAGTCCCATAAAGGGTAAAATAACACCTCGCCGGCTTGGCGCATGAGCTGTATCCGCGATCTTTGTTAGCGGATCACGGGGCTTGGCGCCCTTGAGCAGCACCTTCCGGGCATCTTCGTGCGTAGTGTGAAGAGCGGCTCAAGAACCGGTCTTTGTGCGGATCGTACTCCCACAATTTGAAGGCCCATTGTTGGCATGGGAGAATCCGCGGATGAGCATCACACGGATTACGTCGACAAGCACGAGATTCTTGTCCACCAGGTTTCGGACACATGTTTGGAGTCCGGATAGCTCGTCCAAATCCCCCACGTCGGGCTCGTCTCTTTCCATGATGAGAGCCGTGTGGGGAAGCCAGATCTGAATTCGGGGCCGCCACCCATTCAGGTCGCGTGGCTCGGTGATGTAGAACCACCCGATTGCCACCTTTATTGTCTCCACAAAGGAGCCCTCGAGCCATAGGACTTTGGCCATCTTGCCGATCATGGCGCCTCCGCACTCCGGCTTGGCCGCCCACAACCTTGACTGACATTAAGGTCTTGACCATAGGCGAAGTGGGGCTGGATCTGAAGGAAGGCCTCACACACGACGATAAATGCCGAGATGTTGAGGGACGAAATTGAGCCCAGTCGTGGAAGTCCAGGCCGTAGTAGAACATGAGCCCCGTACAAATGGGTGAAGTGGAAAACCTAGTCCATGGAGGAAGTGGGGAGAAACACCACCCTCTCATGGGGCACTGGGGGTTGGAATGAGTTGCCCAGCGTCGAGAAGCTGTGCTGCGATATCGCGGACAAGTATCCGGCCTCCATGATCTTGTGATGTGCCCCTCCGTGGCGGAGGAGGCCATCCATCTGCCTCCGCTCCGACATGGTTGGAGAAGGTTGAGGAGGAATGTGCGGACTTGGGCGCTAGAGCTCGAGTCTTGCAGAAATGGAGGAGCAAAAGAGGAAGAAGGCGTGGGTGAAAAGGTGGATCCTTATCCCTTATATGAATGAGACGGGGCTGTGCATCCCCCACCAGCCTGGTAAAACTCGCTTATCTCCCAAGCGCAGTAATCAATGGCGCGGATGGGTTACCCACGTCCGTATTGATGATAATCCCGGAATAAGAGGGCACGATCTATGCTTTGATAAAGCGTGCCAAGAAACCGCCTCGCTAAGCGCGCTAAGGTGGAGCAGTAAAAAGCGATTCATATAAAGGCACGGCCGTGGTGTGAAGTCACGCCCGCGGATTACGTTAGCGATCTGTGCAAAAGTTATTCTCTCTACGGTGGTATGTGGAACTTGTTTTGCGAGCGGACACTATCTGGTGTTCAAAACCTTCTATGAAGTATTCGGAGGAGGAACCCGCCTTGCAATGCCGAAGACAATATGCGCGCACGGACTCGTCGTCATTGAAGCCTGGTTCGAGGACTCTTGAGGAGTCTGGACTAGGGGTGTCCGGATAGCGAACTATCATCACTGGCGGACTCCAAGACTATGAAGATACAAGATTGAAGACTTCGTCCGTGTCCGGATGGGACTTTCCTTGGCGTGGAAGGCAAGCTTGGCGATCGGATATGTAGATCTCCTACCATTGTAACCGACTACTGTGTAACCCCAACCTATCCGGTGTCTATATAAACTAGAGGGTTTTAGTCCGTGGGACGAACAACAATCATACCATAGGCTAGCTTCTAGGGTTTAGCCTCCTTGATCTCGTGGTAGATCTACTCTTGTACTACCCATATCATCAATATTAATCAGCAGGAGTAGGGTATTACCTCCATCGAGAGGGCCCGAACACAGGTCAAAACATCGTGTCCCTTGTCTCCTGTTACCATCCGCCTAGCGCGCACAGTTGGGACCCCCTACCGAGATCCGCGGTTCGACACGACAGGTGGTCCTTCGATCGAAGGTGATCGAGGCGAGTAGACCATGGGTTGAACTTGAGGCGTGGCTCCATCGCATATCGTCCCTTAGTGCACGCTTCCGCTCCCTTTTGGGTATGTGGGTTGCATATATCATGTTCACCGTCCGCATTTGTGTGGGAAAGCCCTTCTGTCCTCTATTGTTCGGCGGTCGGGGCTCTTCCTCGTCATCGCTATGCAGCCCCTTGTTATTGAGTTCGACACTTAGCTTGCCTGCTTGCTTGAACACCCAACAATCCCTGTTGGTGTGATTGGCTGGTTTTTCGGGGGTGCCATGTATCTGGCACATGCGATCGAGTATTCGGTCCAAGTTGGACGGGCCCTGGGTATTTCTTTTGAATGGCTTCTTACGCTGACCGGGTTTAGAGCCTCTGAATCCGGCATTGACTGCCGTATCTTCATTGTTATCGCCGTTAATGCGGCGCTTGTTCTTGTTGCGACGCGACACGCCATTGCTGTCCTTGGTATCCAAACTACGGGGTTTTTGGTCAAGTTGTTGCTTGAGCTAGCCACTGTCCTCTCCAGCAGCAAAAGCAGGTCATGAGTGTGGTGAGGGCTGCCATGGATTTCGACTTTTTCTGTCCTAGGTGCCGGGCTAGCCACTCGTCATGGATGTTATGTTTGAAGGCTGCAAGGGCCTCTGCATCCAGGACAATCAGCGATTTGATTTTTCTTGGTTAGGAACCGTGTCCGAATTGTCGGCTGATTCTTACGGCTGCTGAATTATGTGGCTGAGGTCATCGGCGTCGGTGGTCGCACATATGTGCCCTGGAAGTTATCAAGGAATCGGCTTCTAGGTCCTCCTAACAACCAATTGATTCTGCGGCAAGCTGTTAAGCCAATGCCGAGCTGGTCCTTTAAGCTTGAGTGGGAGGTATTTGATGGCGTGTAGATCATCACCGCGGGCCATGTGGATATGGAGGAGGTAGTCCTTGATCCAAACCGCAGGATCTGTTGTGCCATCATATGATTCAATGTTTACGGGTTTGAAACCCTCGGGGATTTGATGATCCATCACTTCGTCTGTGAAGCATAATGGGTGTGCGGCGCCTCTGTATTTGGCTATATCACGATGCAGCTCAAATGAGCTTTGTCTACTGTGTTTGGCCCGGCCGGAGTTGTAGTATCCGGCGTGACGGTTATCATCACGTATCGTGGGGCGCCCACGCGATCCGTAGATCGATCTTGTATGTTTTGCCTTATCCTCCAATATATCTCGCAAGTCCGGCGCGTTTTCCCGTGCCTTGGTACTTTTTGAGCGGCGTCGGGGTGCGGCTTGAATGGAGGGTCTAGAGGCCTCTCTGTCGTGGCCACGGGGTGGCCGGTCGGCCGCATCATGCGCTGGGGATGTAGGTTTGGGTGCTGCTTCCTTTGATCGAGGCAACGACCTGCGTTTGGGGTAGCTTTTGGAGGGGCGTTCGAGTTCATACTCTTCGGCTGCAAGGACTTTAGTCCATCTGTCAGCTAGCAGGTCTTGGTCAGCTCTAAGCTGTTGCTGCTTTTTCTTGAGGCTGCTTGCCGTGGCCATAAGCCTGCATTTGAAACGCTCCTATTCGGCGGGATCCTCAGGCACGACAAATTGGTCGTCGTCGAGGCTTGCCTCATCTTCAGAGGGAGGCGCATAATTATCGTCCTCTACCTCTCTTTCTGCCGCCTTTGTAAATGCGGTCTTGCTTCTCCCTCCTCCCTGCGCCGAGTCCTGCTGGAGGGGGTCGTCTTCGGCACTGTCCGGGGTGTTATTGTCTACCGTGCCGGAATCACCATTTTTACTGTGGCGGGATTTAGAACGGCTCCGCTGACGTCGGCGTTTGGGTTGTTTCTTGGTGGGGTCATCCTTCGCCGTTCCATAGCCATTCCCATCTTTTGGGATGTCCACCATGTATATGTCATATGACGAGGTGGCCTTCCAGTGCCCTGTAGGCGCTGGGTCTTGGTCGTCTCTGGCATCGTCGTCCATACCGTCGATGTCCTCGGAGTCGAAGTCGAGCATGTCGGTTAAATCATCGACAGTGGCTACAAAGTGGGTGGTGGGTGGGCGTTGAATTTCTTCGTCGTCGCATCTCAACCTTCCCGACCGTAGTCCGCCAGGCTCTCCGATAAAGAGAGAAACTTTAGTGAATTCAAGATGTCGCCAAAGGGCGAGTCTTTGAAAGATGTCTGCGAGTGAACTCCATGACCGGCGCCCAATCGGATTCGATTGGCGGGCGAGGGTTGGAGTCCGCAAGGAGTCCGCACTGGAGTCACGAGCTTCGCCATGGATAGGGAGGGTGTTCGGCTCGATCGCCGTAGAGATTTCAGCCCCCGAGGCGGTGTCCAACCAACCGTCCTCGATCGGCCAATCCGTCTCCGGATTAAGGGTCGGAGCGGATGCTGGTGCGGCCTCGAGAGCCTCGCTTGGCGGCAGAGCTAGATCATACCCATCGAGACAAAGGCGGCACGCTCGGTGTGGCTCGAATCCGTCAAGATCAAGTCTCGCGACATCGGCCATATAGTTCAAACTTCCAAATCTGACCTGATGGCCAGGGGCGTAGCTTTCGATCTGCTCCAGATGGCCTAGCGAATTGGCCCGCAGTACAAAGCCGCCGAATACGAAGATCTGTCCGGGGAGAAAAGTCTCACGCTGGACTGCGTCGTTGCTGACGATTGAAGGAGCCATCGGGCCTATAGGTGACGACACAGAGGAACTCTCAATTAAAGCACCAATATCGGTGTCAAACCGGCGGATCTCGGGTAGGGGGTCCCGAACTCATGCGTCTAGGCGGTTGGTAACAGGAGACAAGGGACACTATGTTTTTAACCAGGTTTGGGCCCTCTCGATGGAGGTAATACCCTACTCCTGCTTGATTAATATTGATGATATGGTTAGTACAAGAGTAGATCTACCACGAGATCAAGGAGGCTAAACCCTAGAAGCTAGCCTATGGTATGATTGTTGTTCGTCCTACGGACTAAAACCCTTCGGTTTATATAGACACCGAATAGGGTTAGAGTTAGGGTTACACAGAGTCGGTTACAATGGTAGGAGATCTACATATCCGTATCGCCAAGCTTGCCTTCCACGCCAAGGAAAGTCCTATCCGGACAAGGGACGAAGTCTTCAATCTTGTATCTTCATAGTATTGAGTCCGCCAAAGATGATAGTTCGCTATCAGGACACCCCTAGTCCAGACTCATCAAGTACCCCAAGGGCTCGCTTTTGATCTCATTGGATATTCGACTGACTATTTGGTGATCGTGTGGACCATAAGTCAAAATCTGGTACTTGTCATTTCCTCGTATGATCTTTGGTCCGTTGGTCCTCAAGAAACAGCAAGCTGCGTCATCGCTTTGTCTCTGCGGAAGCCGAGTACATTCTGCTGGTTCTTGCTGTGCTCAATTCTTGTGGATGAAGCAAACTCTCAAGGATTATGGCATCAACGTGAAGAATGTGCCTCTCTCTTTGTGACAATGAGAGTGCCATCAAGATTGCTCACAACCTAGTTCAAGACTCGAAGACAAAGCACATTCAGATTCGTCATCATTTTCTTCGTGATCATGTGTTGAAGGCGACATTTCTATTGAGCATGTGAAGTGAAGAACAGCTAGCGATATCTTCACAAAGCCCTTGGATGAGAAGAGATTTAGCAAGTTGCGGTGTGAGCTAAATATCTTAGAATCTTCGAATGTTCTTTGAATAGGACACTCATCCTAACACTTATGCAAAATTGATGACTTAGATGTGCAACACATGAAGAAACGTTTTTCTTCAATCAATGAAGAACAACACTCTAAGTGTGAAGAAATTAATGAAGAATTTGATTCTCAGAACCCTACGACAATTGTACGGGGTGTCTGAAGTCATCATTCTTATACGGTGGGTCACGCCACCACCAAAGTTAAAAATCTTCAATTTGAGTTTTTCCTCAGTTTTGAAATTCCTTAGTTTTGAAATTCTTCAGTTTTTCAAATTCTTCAACTCTGCAAAATCTTCACTAGTTCCGTCGTTTTTCTTCATTGGCTATATATATATGGGTTTATGTCCTCTACAGCATTCACTTATGGCTATTTCTTCAAGTTGTTCTTCTACTATGTGAATGTGATCGGACCCTTCTCCCTCTATGTTATACTCAACCCAATCTATTCACAATTCTTCATGTGCGCTCTATTTGAAACTCGTTCAAAATCTTCACTGTGTCCTTGTCAGCTAAAGAATTTGCGAACGGAACTTTTAACCTATCTTATCCAAATTTTTGGCTTTGCCGCTCAAACCGTTCCGCTTCCCATGATGGACTTATCTATTCACCCACAATCTAACATGATATCCACTTTTCAGTACGTGGGTGATACATGTCATGCGAATGAGAAGGGTCAGGGGCACATTCGTCCTAAATCTTCGGGCGAACAGTTTCTCACTGTGACTATAAATACCCCCTCACCCCTTCCTCACTTCCTTTACTCCGCTCGACCTCTCTCCCGCCGAGCTTTCAAACCCTAAGCGCCGCCGCTTCTCCATCGTCGCCGGTGAGGAAGATCTTCTTGCCCGACCTCGTCGCCGTCGTACTTTCGCGCCGCCGCGTAAATCTTCACTCCGCCGCCGTAGCTGTCTTCCTCCGCCGAGTTAGGGCATGGAAGATCTACACAGACGAACTTCACTTCGCACCTCACTGCTCGTCGTGTTCTTCATCCAGGTAATTAAAAGTTACTTTTCTGCCCTCTTTGATTCAAATTTTCTCTACAAAATCTTCAAAGGTGTTTTTCTTCAAATCTTCACACACTAAAACACCTCACTAGTCATCATTCTTGATTCATTTCTCTAAGCATCATTTTCTTCAAGATTCCTTAATTGTGTGGATCTTGGTCTATACAACTCGAACCTAAGACAAAGACGCTTAGTGAAATTCTTCAAGACTCATCTCGTCAAATTCTCAAACTTGTTCTTTTGAAAACCTTCCGAGAACGCATATGACCTCTCCAAATTCCTCGCAACTATACTCATTCACGGTACTCATGTCTCCGCTGAATCACTAGGTTCTCATCAACTTAACTATTTTGCAGCGTTCCTCGAAGAAAAGTTGCATACTTCTTGAGAGAATTCAATTTTCAAATTCTGAATCAAGAAAATGGCGACGGTAAGAAGCCACGTAAAGGAGGAAAGAAGCGGAGGTTATGACTGCTTTTGAAATCCCTGAGGACATCAATGCTGACTATTGCACACTTGATGAGGCCAAGTTCGGAAAGGAGAACAAAAATATGCGCATGGTGCGCATACAGAGTATTGAAAGGAGATGGGAAAGAAAATGGAGGGAGTACAGGTATGTAACTCCAAAGTATATGAAGAAATTCGCACTTAATCCTCCATGCCCAAGAGCTCCATTGGCACCTGGCTAAGAAGCTGACCCCACCAGCATCAAGCGTGGTGAGGATTTTCCTGAAGAATGGGCCAAGCGCCAAGCCAAGTTGGCTAGACAAGCCAAAGAAGCAGTGAGGAAGTTCAATGAAAACTCTGCTGCTGCTGCCACTGAGGCCTCTGTCAAGCCTAGGAAATCAATGGCAAAGAAGCCCGCGCACAAGCCAAGTGCTTCAACAACAGTGCCCTCATGGCCAAGTTCCTCAGCAATGCCCTCACGGCCAGAATCTTCAAAGCCCTCACGGCCAATTCCTCATGCTGCTCCTGCTCCTCCAAAATCCTCAGCTCCTCCTCCAAAGTCCTCAGCTGCTCGCAAAGTCCTCAAGACTGTGCATCCGCCACGTGCCAAAGGACTGCAGCATCCCTATTGCCTCTGGTGTCTCAATGAGTTCTCACTGCACCAAATTCTTCATCAGCCCCACTCTGCTGAAGACAAAGGCAACGGGTGGACGAGGTCCTCGGCCAAGTCCTAAGAAGAAACAGGTTGCCTTCCAAGTGCCATTTGACGATGAAGCTGATGATGATGAACTTGCAGAAATCATCAGAGACAGACAAGAAAGGGCCGCTAGAGCCAAAGGCACAACTGTGCCACTGCTATTGGATCCTAACTTGATCCTCGATTATATTGATCTTTGGCACAAGGATCCAGGCACTCCTATGCCTGATTTCCATCTGACTCCTGGACAAAGTCACATGCTGACCCATTTCATCTCTGAAGTAAAATGGAAATTTGAGAAGGCCAGGCAGATCAAGAAATCTCAGTATAGAAAGGAAAAGTGTCTGAAGACAAATGCTGTCTCTATGACAACTGATGAGCTTATAAAAATCCGATCTGAAATCAAAGCCCTCAAAGAAAACTTCAATGCCTACTATGCTGATTGGCAAGGTGCCAAAGTCGATTTGTTAAACCGACCGAGCAATTCACCTCCAATGTTGCAGCTCAACGCAGCAGGAAGTTCCTCAGTCGAAGCTTCGCTCAAAGAAACTGAAGAACATGCAAGTACCGCTGATGACTTTCAGACTGCTGAAGAAAATGTTAGTTCCAGGGTGATGGCGCCTTCCGACCATTGAAGAAACTACCGGGGCATTCACTAGTGGTGCGCTGGAGAAAATGAAGAAGTCGAGGCAAGCTGCATCGATTACCAAGAAAATCAACCAGATTCCTCGGCTCCTCCTGCGCCTACACCAACTCCTATCCTTCCATCCGCATCGGATGTGAAGAAGACCAAGGCTGCAGAGCGAGCTGCTTGTGAAGAAAAGGAAAGCATCACCGCTTGATTCTTCATTCAAGAAAATGAAGCCTATGACCAGCTCGTTCGAAAATCCCATTGATTTTTTATCCAATCTCAACCATGCCATCAAAGGACCTTGTTCCCTTTGGTGAAGAATATGTGATCCCTAGCGGATCTGATGAAGAAAATCATTCTACTGTTTCATCAGAGCAGATGGATGAAGAAATTGAAGTGGATAAGATCCCTTCAACACCAATCGTTTCCTCGCCTATGCCTCAGTTCACAGCTGAAGAGGCTGGCGTTGAAGAAATTGAAGATGAAGAAGTGGATATTGGGTGCACTACGCCAGTGATGAATGATGACTTTTGGGAAAGTCAGCACCCCAATTCTCCACTTTTCACCTCTTTACAGCAAATTCCCCAGTCCCCTGCACCAACCGTTCAACTGGGCTCTGAAGAAACTCACCCCACTTCATCTATGCATGAAAAAAATCCAGCCACTAGTGCTGAAGAAACTGCTGCTGCTGATACTTTGAACACGCAGACTGCCACTGAAGAGGAACTAGAAATTCCTCAGCCTGAAGAACATGAGATTGCGATTCCTGAGGTCATGATGCAACTCAATGACACTCCAGTGCCAAAGCCAAAGGATCCATTCTCAAGGAAGCAAAAGTTCAAGGCTGAAGATTTCTTCGGCGAGCATGTGTTCTTCACAGATTACAACCCCTATGATTCTGCTCGCATAAGGAAGAGGCATTTCTGGACAGCCAGCCAGGCCAATTTGAACATGCACACATTCCCCATGTGAACATGGAATCTCTGCCGGGCTTCGAGCCAGTCCTCAGTGTTCTTCACGACGCTGGACTGTTAAATTTCTGCACTGACATATGTGATTGGAATGAAGAACTCATTCTTCAATTCTTTTTCGACGCTGCACATCACAGAAATTCGAAGATGTGAACTCATGGGTGCTGGATCGATGTCCGAAAACACTCACTACAAGGCACCAGCCATTGAATTGCTTCGCGTGCCCTACCACTCAGCCTCCCTTGAAGGTGCTCGTTCGTCTAAAGTGAACTGAGCTTACAAATCACTACATGCAAGTTCGATGAAGCCTTTGAAGTCGTGGCAGGCCCCACTTAACCAAATTCCTCGTCAAGGAATTATCAGATGTGCCTCGGATCGTCTATCGCATTTTGACGAAGACATTGAGTCCTATCAAAGGCCACGACTCGAATGAAGAAGAAGTCGTTGGCATCATGAAGAATCTGCTTTTCAATATCATTCATGGCGTTCCGGCCAACTTCCATGATTTCTTCATGAGGACTCGCCAATGTCGCTATGTCACCTTTTGAGTGAAGCCTTATGCACCTTGGATTATGAGATTCATCGAACAAGGTCTTCACTCAATTACAAAGCTGATTCTCGAATCACTGCAGCTACTTGCCTCGATTGAAGTCCTCAAACGGACATTTTCCTCACCGATGACAAAGGCAAAGCCATTGCTTGTGATAGATGAAGGCATTCGTCCATTGGATGGTCAATTTCGCAAGGCTGCATCCTACTTAACCAATGATGACTCGCCACCCATGACTCGCCGCCAACACAACCAAGCTAAATCCTCAAGGCACAAAGACCTGTGGTGATGGTGATCGTGAGCTTCTCCTCGTCTTCATCGGAAGGTTGATCGCAATCATAAATGGGCCAAGCGTCGGTTTGGTTCAATTCTTCACAACATGACCTCAACCCATAATGCGGTGAAGAAAAATCAGTACTACCTCCATGAAACCTTCACCGTGCACGGCTGTTTTGTCTCATGTCTACAGTGAAGAAGATCTCAAGAAAATGGGTCTCAAGGAAGAATTTGGTCGGTCCGCACCTCCACCGAAGAAATACAAGAAGGTCAAGGTTCCTTCCTTGGTGGCCAGATCCTATTCTTCATCGCGCGACACTGATGAACATGAAGACTTGGACGACACAGCGGCATGCCCTACTACGACAAACGACCCCGACAACGCTGGTGCTCCTCCATCAAGTTGATATTCTTCAGGGGCGTTAGTCCTCAGTTTCGATCCTTTTGGTCATTCGATGACAAAGGGGGAGAAAGTTGAGTTAGTCTTCAACCGGGTCTATTATATGGGCGTTTTTTTGCTAAGTTACAACTCTCGTTCTTCTGATGACTTTGCTGGATCGAGTTGTAAACTTAAACCCGATGGTGCTCTGATACTTTTGATGTGTTGTTTTGCATGCTTATTCCTCGTTAATATTATTGCACGCATGCTGAATAACATCAGTCACCATATTTCATCATGCATTTCAAATTCTTCATATTATATGTCAAATGCGTGTATGAATTACAAGATATAGGGGGAGATCTCCATAATTCAACTCTTCAAGTGTGCATTGCTTCAAAAGCAAATTCCTCACTATGCACATCTTCAGGGGGAGTTCTTCTATATCTTGCAATAAAATTCCTCAAAATCAGCATTTACACTTCATATGTTTATCCCCGTTGAAAACTTAACCTATATTGTCATCAATCACCAAAAAGGGGGAGATTGTAAGTGCATCTAGTGCCCCTTAGTGATTTTGGTGTACTGAAGACTTATAGGTTAAGGGTCTAATGCGTTTATGAGTGTAAACAGGTCTATAAGTCTATGAGGAGTTTGATATTTACAGAGAATGTCGACCCCTAAAAATGAAGTTCTTCGACTGAAGACTTTGGTATTCTGAAGACTTTCTGAAGACTTTGAAAGTGAAGAAATTGGTGTGACCTTGAACACTTGATATTCATTTGAGGAACATGAAGCATGAAGACTTTTGTTTTCGTAGTTTCGTTTTCTCTTTCTTGAGTCATAGGAAACACCGTGCTGTTAAAAGGGGTCGAGGAAATACTAAGAAAAAATTCCCATGTGATGCTCAACTCAAAATCCTACACTACCAATCCCTTTGAGTGAAGCCATTAGAAATCTCATACAGTTCAGTCAATTTCTTTAGTGACAGAGACGAAGTTCTTCTGGTCGCTAAGGAATTTTTTCTGACTGAGGAGTTAGGAATTCGCCAGTGCGGATTGCCTACACAGTGAGGAACATAATAGCCCTGAGGAATTTGAACCTTAAATTTCCGACTGTTGCTGTGCTGCGCGCCAGCTGTCCCAAAATATCTTATCTACCTAACGGTCATATCATTGAAGGGCATTTATGTCTTATCATGTCGGGCTGCTCCCTAGGCTATAAATAGCCGCCCCCTACAACCACTAGTTGGTTGGCTGCTCCGAGAGGAACTGACACTTGTCATTTGAGAGCATCCCATCCTCCAAGGACTTTGAGTGAAAATCATCAAGTGAGGAAAACCCAAACCCAAACACCTACAAACCCAAAGTGATTGAGCATCACTGAAGATATTGATCCTGCGTGGATTCGACGCTTGTTACCTTTGAAGACTATGCTTCTTCCAGACGGTTAGGCGTCATGGTCTAGAGCATCCAAGAGGAAATTGTGGATCGCCGAGTGACCGAAGTTTGTGAAGGTTTGGAAGTCGCTGAAGACTTACCACGAGTGATTGGACGAGGCCTGTGACCTTAGTTCAAGGAGAATACGGTGAGGATTTGGTGTCCTGAGCTGCGTGCTCGGGATCGGGTGTCCGGATCTGTGTGTCCTCGAGTTTAAATACTCACCGCTCCAACCAGACGTACATAACCGAGACAGCAGCTTGGAACTGGTTTAGCAAATATTGTCTTCACCAAGCTTATGGTTCTATTTCCTCAACTCTTTCATTTCCTCATTATCGTGTTAAGTGCTTCATCATATCTGTGTTTGAAGACTTTGATCAAGACTTTCTCAATTTCCTCGTTCAATTTCTTCATCTGTTTGTCTTCATCTTGTGTTATCCTGTGATTACGCTTTCGTACTCGTGCTTGTCTTCATTTCATCATGATGACCATGCCTCAGATTCTCGTTATGCTTACTTCGAGTACTTATTCCGCAGCAAGTAGTTCTTCGCTAAGGAATTTCCTCACCGCAAATTCCTCGGTGAAGAATTCATTAAAATCGCCTATTCACCCCCCCTCTAGTCGATATAACGCACTTTCAGCCGGGGAACCTGAGCCCGCTCCACGTCGGTGCTCAACCCGCCGAGGAACACGAGCTTGCTCACGCCGGTGCTCGTCTCGTTGGGGGACCTTCCCCTGCTCCGCACCGATGCTCGTCCTGCCGGGGGACCTTCCCCTGCTCAGCGCCGCGAGTAGGAGCTCGGGAGCAGGAGGAGGCGGTCCACTGGGAGGAAGAGGGCGTGGAGGCAGAGTAACATGACCGCCTAGGAGAGTGGACTTGGCCAGCGCCTGCAGTGCGTGAGTGTTCGCCGGCGGAGAGCCATGCGTGCCGGCAGAGGCAAAGGACCCAATTGCAATCTTTGTTTTTCTTGTAGGGCTTTATGCTATTTTGCAGGGACCTTATTGTAGATTCTACTACTGACTATTGGGCTCCACATTGAACCTGAAACGATTTATACGGGATCTGTTCTGCCGACACACACGTCATCCCGTAAAAACATTGTAAAAATGTTTTAAGGTATCCCCTAAAATGATTTTACAGGACAAACTTTTATAGGATCTGCTAGAGATGCTCTGAGTGAGGAAGGGACCGGTTAAAAAGCGATGCGAGGCCGGGCTGTCGTGCCAACATGGCGAACGTCCATACTCCTTTATTTCACCCTTTCATTTAGGGTTGGTCTGGAAGATTTGGGACGTTCGAAGATGTCCGGCCTAACGTTGGGGTCCGCACCCTTAGGCCTCTGATCGTGGACATATGCCCAAGACGCCTCATGGAGCTGCTGCTCGTACTCGAAACCGGTCTATGAGGAGCGGGGTGGCAGGTCATCCTCCTCCTGCAGGAGCTAGTCCCAGTTGAGACTAGATCCGTTGTCCTCTTCATCGGCACGATCCTTCCTGGCGATAGACGGTGCAATGAAGGACGAGGGCTCTGATGACGTGGCGGCGACGTGTCTCCACTTCAGCACGGATTGGAGCCCCAGCTCTCATCGGATCCGTCACTGCGATAGGGTTGTAGCACATCAGAGCAATAGCTACCGAGATACCACATCATCCGGCTACTCGCGCTCTTCCTTCATCATCTTCTTGTCCATCGTGGCAGGGTGTCAGGCGGTGATAGTGCAATGGGCAATGGGGGTAGCGGCTAGAGTTTTTGAAGTGGAGGGAAGGGAGAGTGAGTAGGGAAGGACCGGTTAAAAAGCGATGTGGGACTGGATAGCCGGGACAATGTGGCGGCTGTTCGAACTCTCCTACTCCCCCCCTTGATTTGAGATGGCCAAATATGTAAGGCCGAAAGTAGGGATCTGTGGCGGTTGTCCAAAATTTTCTACTCCGCTCTTCAATTTGAGACGGCCAAACACGTCTGGACTAAAGTAGGGATTTGTGACAGATGTCCAAACTCCCCTACTCCACCCCTCAAATTGAGACGGCGGCACACATCTCGCCTAAATTAGGGATTTGTGATAGATGTTCAAACTCCCCTACTCCACCCTTTAAGTTGAGACGGTGGGACACATCTCGCCTAAAGTAGGGATCTGCGACGGATGTCCAAACTCCCATGCTCCACCCCTCAAATTGAGACGGCGGAACACGTCGCACCTAAAGTAGGGATCCGCGCCCTAGGCCTCTCCTCCAACCACAAAATCACGTGGGCAATATAAAAACCGAAGAAGCTTAATTAGCAGTTTAACTCACTCAAACAGGCTGTCGTCGTCGGTGGATGGCATTCCCCCTTGCAATGCGAAGCGAATGCACAAACCAGTAGGGATCACGGTGGACCGGACAGCGCTGCAGCGTCACCGTCGGTGCTCCGTCACCCGGGATCACCCGCGGGGACAGAGAATATCAGCCCGCCTCCCTATTATAATCCCGCCCCAATCTCGTCTCCATCTCGATCTCGCCACCACTCCCCCATTTCCACTCCCCTCCCGGATCTCGCCGATTCGCCATGGCGGCCTCCACCAACGGCTCCTCGCCGCCGGCGCTCAAGTTCCTCATCTACGGCCGCACCGGCTGGATCGGGGGCCTCCTCGGCAAGCTCTGCACCGCGCAGGGCATCCCCTTCGCCTACGGCGCCGGCCGGCTCGAGAACCGCGCCCAGCTCGAGGCCGACATCGACGAGGTCGCGCCCACCCACGTCTTCAATGCCGCGGGCGTCACCGGCCGCCCCAACGTCGACTGGTGCGAGACCCACCGCGTCGAGACCATCCGCGCCAACGTCTGCGGCACGCTCACGCTCGCCGACGTCTGCCGCGCCCGGGGCCTCGTGCTCATCAACTACGCCACGGGCTGCATCTTCGAGTACGACGCGGGCCACCCGCTCGGCTCGGGGGTCGGGTTCAAGGAGGAGGACACCCCCAACTTCGTTGGATCGTTCTACTCCAAAACCAAGGCCATGGTATGCCATGTACCCATTCTCCCTTGCTTTAAGCTCCGGTTGTCCAAAGAATTCTCTCTAGAATGGCAAAGTGGAAATAGATCGGAGCCGCTTTGCTCGATTTATAATGTCAATGCCTGATTGCACGCTGAAACTTTGAAACGAGGTGTGTGATTATGGAGGAAAATGCGGCTTGCCAGTGATTGAGATTCCATTGATCTGTATGTAGTTAAGAAGGCCTTAAGAGAGATTTGGTAATTTGCATTGACCATCGTTTGGTAGATCCGGCGTGATTTGCTGAATACCCCTAATTTCTCTGTCATCGTCACATTGAAGATGCTGATCATGGTGTTAGCTTGGGTTGACTTAATTTAAATAAAGTCAACGAAATCATGCTTACTTATGGGAGCATGTTATGGGGTCTCATTGAATTGTCGGAGTACTCTAATTGGTTTCCCCCATCCATGCACACTAGTTTGGTGTATTGATAATTGCATGCTTCTTTGAATTTGTACAGCTCACTTCCCAGAGCTTTACCAATTTTGATTATGCAAAGTAATTAGCAATTTCGGTCGTGTAAACATCCTGCATTGATTATTTCTGTTATTAGATCTTAGTCATGTTCTGTGCTTATCATTTCATCCTATTTTAGAATGTTTGCTGTATTGGTGTTGTAAATTTGTCGCTTAAATTCTTGAATTGCAATTTAAGTACAATACACTCAAAACCAACATGATCTGATATAGTAGCACATTTTATGGAGAAGGGTCCATTGTGCTACTGCTACCCTGGTTGGATAAAAGAAGGACAAACATGGACTACTATAGATTGAAAAATTGCAATAAAAAATGAACCAACTGAATGTTTACGCTCGGCGGAAATTGTACATGATAGTAACAAAATGAGTGATGTTAGGCCCAACCAACGAAAAGAGTGATGTTAGGCCCAAGCTAGAGTCTAGTTATTGGGCATACCCTCATACTTTATTGTTTGCGATGTGCTTTTAGCCTGTAGGTAATTGAAGTTAAGACACTTGGGCTTGCAGTACGGAAGTGTATTTATTGTCCAAGAGTTTTTTGACAAGTTTGGTGTATCTTGGAAAGCAGGTGCTTATTTTGAAAGCAAAAGATGACCTTGTTAGCAGGATCCTTGTCAAATTGGATTCCTTATCTTTTACACTTTAGTACAAAGTTGAGTCACTTAATTTGGGATGGAGGGAGTACTTGACAGTGCCACACAAAATATAAGCAGTTCAAGTATTTGAATGTACATCCGTTTGCATAGACTGGTTCCGTGATCTGGATGCCCTGTGCACTATCAGAAAATAGTGTGCGATGTTCTGGAACTTAGGAAAGAACTGAACAGCTATAGGCATGCAATTGTAGATATTATTCAAGAAACCCTGTTTCTTTCATGTTGCTTTCTTTTAGTGTTTTCTTTTGTGCTACATCATCTTCATATGGACGAGAGGATCGTTCATTTTGTTTTGATAGGGTGGCTAAAATTATGTGGTGACATATACATATATAACGTTATATAACTCTACAGGTGATGCTCGCAGATGACAATTACTAAGATGCCCTTGACACTAAATGAACTAACTGGAAGCGGGAGAATGGTTCATATGATAAACGGACAGTATGTTTTTCAGAGATGTTGCTTTTTGGTGTCACATGGGTGCATAACAATTAGTTCAAAACAATTAAAATTGCACCGGTTAGACTTCATCATAGCTTAAATTGAGTGTTTCATCACTTCTGCACACGAACGAATCATGAAGTCTAACCTAATTATACCTTATTTCTCAATTGTCGTACAAATAGCAAAACCCTTCAAAAACATATTCAAAATTTGAAAAAAATAATTAATGTCATGTAGATGCAGATTTTTGAAAAAGTGATAACTATCCAATATATGGCCATTGCATTAGCCATTCTAATTTTTCTTATTTGGCATCAACCGTAACATGAAAAGCCTGTTAATATTCTACATTTCTACTCAAATTCATCTTCAATTAATCATCATGATTTACCAATAAGTCTTATTTCCAGAGAAGTTAGCGTTGGACCTTAAAATGCTGAACTTACCATCCATTGAATATTGAAATGATCATAGGTATTTATGATAACATAAAGTTTCTACATAGACAAAGCTTGATTAGGCAAATCTACGACTCAAAAGAACACCTGATTTAATCTCACAGAGAGCAGATTTTGGTGAAAATATACCCGGTTAATTGTGCCATTGTTCGTATGTGTGCGCATTACCATTATTTTCATGATAGTTTGGTACTTTTAATTATGTTATTAGAAGAAGTATTTTACGGTGAAGCTAACATTTACCTCTAATAGGTTGAGGAACTGCTGAAAAACTACGAAAACGTGTGCACCCTTCGTGTAAGGATGCCTATTTCATCTGATCTGTCCAATCCTCGCAATTTCATCACAAAGATCACCCGGTATGACAAGGTTGTGGATATCCCAAACTCAATGACAATATTGGATGAACTTCTTCCCATCTCAATCGAGATGGCGAAGAGAAACCTCACCGGAATCTGGAACTTCACTAATCCTGGTGTGGTGAGCCACAATGAGATACTGGAGATGTACAGAGATTACATCGACCCAAACTTCTCCTGGAAGAACTTCAACTTGGAGGAGCAAGCCAAGGTCATAGTCGCACCGAGGAGCAACAATGAACTTGACACTGTTAAATTGAAGACGGAGTTCCCAGAACTTTTGTCAATCAAGGAGTCGCTGATCAAAAACGTGTTCAAACCAAATCAGAAGACGTCCAAGGCTTGACCAAATGGAGCAGTCTGCACAGAGCCTTATGTTGATGTTATTTGTTCGACATACATTTATATCGCTCTCCGGTGCTAATCCAATAAGCATGCATGGTGTTTTATTCTGTCCCTGTCCGCGTGCAGGCATTGTTGTTGCAGGAGATAGTTTCTCGTAGGAAGTCAACCCATTGTCATTATCAGATTCTTACACAGAACACTCTACATGGTGTTACTATTGTATCCTATGAATACGGTGGGAAATGGACCAAGTGAGGAGCAAGTTCCTCTGTTGTATTGTATCACATAACTGGAGTATATCATTTTTATAAAGTTCAGTAGGAGATTGCTTTGGACCCTGCAATATGTTGTTGCCTGCTTAGTTCGTTCCTAAAATTGAGGCCATTTATAGGAATTCTAGAGGATAGGAATTTTGTAGGGGAAAAAATTGCTTTGAAGCCCTTTAGTTTGTAGCAATGGATTCCTATTCCTATCCTATGCATCAAATGACATGTCTTTCTCAATTTCTATGATTTTTTTATTCCTATGATATAGGAATATCCTATGAACAAAGGAGGCCTCAAGTTTTTTGCCAACATGGGATGGTATTAACTGTCCACATTTGGGGCATGTGCATGCATCCATTAGTCAGCTGCAGGAACAGTTTTGCGTAGGAGGATCAAATATAGTGTCCCGTCATCTTTGTCGGCACCGAGAAGCTAGCAACCTTATCAGGGTCCCAAGGAATGGCATTGAACCTGCGGTTCAGTCGGAGCAAGCGACAAGCGATCAAGGCCCCGTAGCAGATCAACAAGCAAAGAAGACGGCACGGGAAGAATCAAGCAAGCAGATGGGCCGGCCCGGCGGCCCAGGCACGAGACAAACCCAGCGCGTTAGCTATCGGGCTACCAGCATGCCCGTTAAATGTGTTAACAGTCCCAGCGCGTTAGCTATCGGGCTACCAGCATGCCCGTTAAATGTGTTAACAGTCACTAGTTTAAATAGACCATTGCTTCTTTCTCATTTTTATCGGCTTGGACTTGGATGATGGCCTCGGCTGGCTGTAGTCGTGTAGCTGTAAGGGTGGATGGGTGACCAGCTACAGACCTAATTCCCCAAATTCGAAAATCGAATCCCTAGCTAATCCACCAGATCCATTGCGCTGCTTACAGTTGGTATCAGATTCAATGGTCCTAGAGTTGTCGCGGCATCATCATGGGATGTGGTGGCGTGATAGGCGGTGAGCGGAGGCGATGGGCAAGTTGTCCGAGGAAGGGCGCGGCGTGTACGCGCTTTTGTGGGCGGATTTCACTGCCGATTTGGACCAACGTTTCAAGGATCACGGTGAGAATATACTCCAAGCGGTCGACAAGCTCATCCAGGCCAACACCGCCACGCTCGATAGCGTGCGAGACGAGCCCGAGCTTGAGCTTGAGAACATCCGCGGTGAGTTACAGAAGGAACCGCCAGTGCGCACGGAGACCTCGTCGTCGCGGCACTGCCTCCGACTCCCTCGGCATTGACCAGGAATACCGGAGGAAGGCACATAACACTTATGTCCCTCCTCCGGTCAGAGGTGCGCGTGATTCCAGTTTTCCTGCTCGTTCTCCTTCTGGGCGTGATGTGAGTTCTTCCGATCCTGCTGATGCATTCTCATTTGGTGTTTGAGCGGATCTACCTCGGTTCGATGGAGCAAATCCGCGGTTGTGGCAGTCCCGTTGCGAAGATCAGTTCAAACTCTCGTGTATTCCCCAACACAGATGGGTCTCGTTGGCGACATTCCAATTCGAAGGGACAGCTGCCCGCTGGTTGGAATCCGTGCAACGCAGATATCCCCAAGCCTCGTGGTCTGAATTTTGTTGCAGCTCGCAGAGTCATTTTGGCCGAAATCAACACCAGACGCTACTTCATCAATTATTCCGTATCTCCCAAACTAGCACTGTCGTTGATTATGTGGATCATTTTGCTAACCTCTATGATCAGTTGTCAGCATATGAAGAGGCGCCTAATCATTTGCATCATACCACTCAGTTTCTGGATGGTCTTAAACCTGGTGTTCGTGTTGCAGTTGCTCTTCAGAAACCCAAGGACCTGGAATCGACTTATATCTGGCCTTGTTGCACGGAGAGCTTGGTGAAGGTGTGACGCCACTCAACTCCACAGTGGGACAACAGTCTGGTCCGTTTCCACTTCCTCTTCCTCCAAATCCCCATGTTATTGACAATAAGCGTCCTTCTGAATCTCTGAAGCCACTGTCATCTGATGACAAGTGGTCTGCTCTGCACGCATATCGCATGTCTAAGGGGCTTTGTTTTGTCTATGGTGAAAAGTGCTCTCAAGATCATGTTTGCAAATCTAATGTGCAGTTACACTTTGTTCAGGAGTTGATCGATCATGTGCAGTCTATGGAGCCTCTTCAGTCCGATACTTCTGATTCTGAAATAGTCTCTTGTTCATAGTATGAGACTGTCAACTACTAGAGTGGGCAAGGACCCTAATGCTCCTTCTCTCCAGTTGGAAATCCAGTTGCAGAAACATACCTTAATCTTCCTAGTGTACTTTGGCATGACTCACTCCTTTATAGACAGTTCTTTTGCTCCCTTGTTAGCTGATGTGCAAGATACTATTCCTGTGTCAGTCACTGTTGCTGGTGGTGCTTCTTTGCAGTGTTCCCAGATGTTGCAACAGTGTCAGTGGAGTTGTTGTGACACTCAGTTTTGTTCAGACTTCCGATTGCTGCCATTGTCAACTTATGACGGGATTTTGGGTCTTGATTGGTTAGCACAACATAGTCCAATGCAAATTGACTGGGTTCAGAAATGGATGTCATTCCAACAGCAGGGGCACACGTTCACTTTACAAGGCTTGTTACCTTCTGAATTTGCTCTTACAGTGATTGCTTTGTCTGTTATTCAGTGTTCTGCAGATACTTCAGTTTGCCCTGAAATGCAAGCAATGTTGGACAAGTTTCCTACAATGTTTCAGAGCCCCACTAGCCTTCCCCATAGAAGAATGCAAGACCACCATATTCCCCTCATACCTAGTGCTAGGGCTGTGTTTGTCAGACCTTATAGTATTGCTCCATAACTCAAGGATGAATTAGAGAAGCAAATTCAAGAGCTCCTGTCTCTGGGCATGATCTGATACAGCAAAAGCCCATTTTCTTCACCTGTTTTGTTGGTCAAGAAAAAAGAGGAAGGTACTTGGAGACTTGTAGTTGATTTCAGGCGTTTGAATGCTATCACTCTAAAAAGCAAATATCCTTTGCCTATGATTGATGAGTTATTGGATGAGTTAGCAGGTGCTGGCTGGTTTACTAAAATGGATTTGAAAGCTGGTTTCCATGAGATCAGATTGGCACCAGGTGAAGAATATAAAACTGCATTCCAAACACACCATGAAAAAATTTGCTACTATTATATTCATAAGTTGTTTCCTTTCTCATTAAAGGGTGATGCTAAGATAGGGTTTAATATTCTTGCTCCAGGTTGTGTGTGTAGTCCCCAGGATATGATATATTACTTCTCTGAAAAATATTTTCCTGCTCATAAGAAACAAGCCGCCTTACAGGAAATATTTAACTTTGTGCAAATTGAAGAAGAGAATCTCCCTCAAGCTTGGGGGAGGCTTCTCCAATTACTTAATCCTTTGCCTGATCATGCTCTTAAGAAAATTGAAATACTTGATATCTTCTATAATGGACTAACAAATGCTTCTAGGGACTACCTAGATAGTTGTGCTGGTTGTGTTTTCAGGGAACGAACTATTGAACAAGCTGAAGAATTATTAAATAATATATTGAAGAATGATAATGATAGGACACTTCCTGAGCCACCACCTAAACCAACTCCGAAGAAGATGGGTATTCTATTTCTCAGTCCTGAAGATATGCAAGAGGCAAAGAAGTCTATGAAAGAAAAGGGTATTAAAGCTGAAGATGTTAAGAATTTACCACCTATTGGAGAAATACATGGTCTTGACACACCGACACAGGTGGTAGAGGTAAATTCTCTTATAAAGTTTGATGAAGGTGATATTCCTTATAATAAATCTGCTAGTCAATGCTTGTATGAATTTAATAATTACATTATTAAGCAAGATCATTTCAATGCGAATGTTATGAAACAATTGAAACGTAATGCCTACATGATTAATCGCTTAAGTGACTTGTTGTTTAGAATTGTTGATGATGTCAAAGGTGTAGGTAAACATGCATCTATGGTCCAAACTTAGTTAGAACAAGTTGCTAAATCTCAAAATGATTTGCTTAATGAGATGAATAATAATATGGATGATCATGATGTTAGAGTAATGACTAGAGGGGGTAAAATGACTCAGGAGCCACTTTATCCTGAAGGTCACCCTAAAATAATTAAATAAGACTCTCAAAGAATTATTGTTGATGCACCTAGTCTAAAAATCTAAAAAGAAAAAGAAAAATGATAGGACTTTCCATACTGCTAGCGAACCTGAAGTAGAAAACCTTCTGAGGATAATGATGATGTTTCTATTTCCGATGCTGAAACACAATCTGGTAATGAACATTCACCTAGTGATAATGATAATGACAATGATGATGTTCATGTAGATGCTCAACCAGACAATGATAAAGAACCAGATAATGATGTTGAAATAGAACCTGCTGTTGATCTTGATAACCCACCGCCTAAAAATAAACGTTACGATAAAATAATTTTGTTGCTAGGAAGCATGGTAAAGAAAGAGAACCATGGGTTCAGATACTCATGCCTTGTCCTCCTAAACCATCTAAAAAGAAGGACGAGGAATAATTTGAATGCTTTGCTGAAATGCTTAGGCCAGTCTTTTTGCGTACTCGTTTGACTGACATTTTGAAGATGGCCCCATATGCTAAGTATATGAAAGATATTGTCACTCATAAAAGAAAAATACATGAAGCTAAAATATCCACCATGCTTGCAAACTATTCTTTTAAGGACCGAGTAAATAAGAAACTAGGAGATCCAGGAATACCAACTATACCATGCTCCATTCAAAAAAATTATATCAAAACTGCTTTATGTGTTTTAGGAGCCGGTGCTAGTGTTATGCCTTTCTCTTTTATATAAAAGACTTGATTTGAATAAACTCACTCCCACTGAAATATCATTGCAAATGGCTGACAAATCAACTGTCATATCTATTGGTGTTTCTCAGGATGTGCCCATTGTAGTTGCAAATGTTACTATCTTAACAGACTTTGTTATACTTGATATGCCTGAGGACGATAACATGTCGATTATCTTTGGTAGACCCTTTTTGAATACTGCAGGAGCTGTATTGATTGCAACAAAAGCAAGGTCACTATTCATATCAATGGTAATGAACATACGGTGCACTTTTCGAAGAAACAATTTCAAGTAAGTGCTATTCATATTATTGAAAAGACTTCAACAATTACTATCGGATGTTTTCAACTCCCTCTTCCTACTCTCAGAAAGAAATATGAAACACTTACAATTGGGGAGTGATATGTCTCCAACGTATCTATAATTTTTTATTGTTCCATGCTATTATATTATCTGTTTTGGATGTTCTATATGCATTAATATGCTATTTTATATTATTTTTGGGACTAACCTATTAACCAAGAGCCCAGTGCCATTTCCTGTTTTCCCCTTGTTTTAGAGTTTCGCAGAAAAGGAATATCAAACGGAGTCCAAACGGAATGAAACTTTCGCGGTGATTTTTCTTGGACCAGAAGACATCCAGAGGACTTGGAGTACACGTCATGGAAGCCACGAGGCGGCCACAAGGACGGAGGGCGCGCCCCCACGCTTGTGAGCCCCTCGTGACTCCACCGACCTATTTCTTTCGCCTATATATATTCTCAAATATTCCAAAACCTACCAGGAGAGCCACGAAAACACTTTTCCATCGCCGCAACCTTCTGTACCCGTGAGATCCCATCTAGTAGCCTTTTTTGGCGTCCTACCGGAGGGGGATTCGATCGCGGAGGGCTTCTACATCAACACCATTGCCCTTCCGATGAAGCGTGAGTAGTTTAACACAAACCTACGGGTCCATAGCTAGTAGCTAGATGTCTTCTTCTCTCTCTTTGATTCTCAATACCATGTTCTCCTCGATGTTCTTGGAGATCTATTCGATGTAATACTTTTTGCGGTGTGTTTGCCGAGATCCGATGAATTATGGATTTATGATCAGCTTATCTATGAATATTATTTGAATCTCCTCTGGATTCTTGTATGCATGATTTGATATTGTCGGATTTCGGTTCCGCAGACCTCTAGTTCGAACTCCGGGTGCACGCGAGATCTCACCCCTACCTACCGCACCTCGTCGCCGCAAGGATCTAAACTACACAAAGAGCAACACAAGGGACACAAGGTTTATATCGTTCGGGCCACCATTGTGGTGTAATACCCTACCCAAAGGTGTGGTGTGGTGGATTGCCTCGTGGGCTGATGATGAACAATACAAGGAAGAACAGCCTCATGAGGGTCTGTTCTTGGCCGGTGCGATTTAACGCTAGGGGAGTTTCTCTCTCTCTCTCTCTAGATTGCTTGACCTCTAGCTCGCTTCCGATTCCGGATCCCTCTACCCTATGGGTGGCTAGTCCTATTTATAGGCAGAGGGCAGAGGCCCTGGGCCTCTTCCCAAATATTGAGCGAGAAGGGCGCCAACAATTGGCTATTTCAAAGGGGAACATCTAGTACACTTATCTTGACTAAAGTTGGTCATCGTCTGTCAAGGGCTCTGACGGTGACACCGGCTTGGGCTCCACGATGACCTCCTTCCTACCGTTGTGATGGTCTTGGTCTTGTTGCACCGAAATGGTTGCCTTTGCTTGATGCTCTCGCCTGCGCTTGCCTCCTTTGCACCAAAGAGGAAATGAGGACACTACGCGGGCTGGCGCCTCCTGGCGCCCTTGGTAAATCATGGCTTGTGTCATGGGCACCTCGTGAGGTACCCCGCTTGATCTCTCCGCCTCGCGAGCCACCGACGAGGCCAGGCTCGAGGAAGCTCGTCGTCCGCCTCATGAGGCTTGGCCTCGCGAGGGTCTTGAGCTTGTGTTGATGAAGATGGGCCGTCTTGGGCCACCCTTGAGCCACGCCCAGCCGCGGGCAGGAAGTGCGGGTACCCCTGCTCCTGTAACACCGACAGAGCCCCCGCCCAAGGCGCTACCGACTTGGCCGAGCAGAGAAGCGAAGGGCAAGGCGCGGCGGCGTGGGCCCTAACAGCTCTGGGTTTTGGGTGCCGCGTGGCGTTGATTAGACGGGCGATTCGCTTCCCCATGACGCCGGGCGATCGCATGAATTGACAAGTCCTCGCATGCAAAGCGGTCATGATTACTCGTGATCGTGGAGGTCGCCGGTTGGCCTTCCCCGTTATAAGGCACGGAACGTCGCGTGCCCTTCCAGTCCATCTCTTCTTGCTTCTCCTTCTTCTCCATGGCTCCGCCAAGAGGTTCTCGCCGCGAAGAAGGGAAAGGCCCGCCAGTGGAGCCCGACTCTCCCCGCCAAGCGCGGTCGAGGCCGCCTCGCAAGCACCTGTGGTTCCCAGAACGGCTTTCACGGCCGTGGAGGCGATCTCCCAGCGGTGACGGGCGTCAGCCGCTGATGGGGGCGCACTACTGCAGGCGACCCCTAGGCCGCGCTCCATTCGGTAGAGGTGCTGCTGGAGTTTGTCGATGGTCGGCGGAGCCGACCAAAGACTGCTCCAGCCTTCCTCGCTTCCTTTTAGGTGAACTTCGGCGGAGCCCCGGGCGGCCTCGCCCAAAGCGGACGGTTCTTTGCAGACGGGCCTCCTGGCTTCGCTGGAGGTCTCTGCCGCCAGAGCGTGGCCTCGACCCGCGGTGGCAAACGCTTGCTCGCAGCGAGGTCTCGAGCCGGGCGTGCACTCTGCACTTTAAGTTCGACGGTGACGCCACCCTCTACGTGAGGGTGTTCGGGGAAGACGGTCGCCGCGCTAGGTGCTGCCCTGAGGACGACGACCGCGGCCGTGGGCCTAGCCCCGGCGACAATCGGGACGAAGATGACGGCGCGCGCGTGGTTGGCGGCGCTCAGGGTTTGTCAAGCTTCGACGACTCTTCTTCGAACAACGGCTCCTCCAGCGGTGGCCATGACCAGCTTCCGCACCGCCGCGCCCGCCTGGAGGGAGGTAGCGGGTCCGCCCGCCGTCGCGCCTCGGTGAAGCGCGAGAGGGAGTCCGCTTGAGCTCCGAAGGCAGTTCGAGCTTCCGCCGCGAGTTGGTGTCAAGCGAGCCGCGCCTGTCTTGTTATTTTACTTTTCTTGCGCAAGGAGACAGTAGTGTGGGGCCCCGTAGGGGCGTGCTTGGATTGTTGCTGTTTAATTATAGTACTGCTTCCACTATTTTTGTATTAGGCTTCTGTGCCACACGCCTGCGCGTTGAAATTACTTAGCTTGTGGGCGACCTATCGCGGTCTTCGCCTCTCGAGGCCGAGGTCTTGTCGAACGCTTCATGCCCTGCAAAGATTAGCCAAGAGAGGTAGTTTCCGGCCTCAGTCATGGAGGCGACCGACCCAGGTCCTGTGTTCGCGTCGCGGTGCCCGTGGGGCACGGATTGAGGGGTGCTCCAGAGCGAACCCGTTAGGGAAGCCTCAAACAAGAGGGGAGAAAACACTCATGAGGGCGCCTGCTGTTCTCACGAGACTCAAGGCGAGAGAAATCGAGGTAGGAGAGCGAAGAAGGCAAAGAGTCGCAAGCCAAAGACGGCAACACCTTCAATAAAACTTCAAATGGGAATGAACAAGCCAACTGCGCAAAGCAATGAAAAAAGCGCGTCTGCACCTAATCTAGTCTTCGACGCCTTCTCACCAAAGACGGAGCTAAGTGCTGCCATCGAAGCGGGAGGGAGCCCTGTGGCTCGAGGCCGGCGCCCGAGACTCGGGCGGTACAGCCCCAACTCATTATTACGTGAGAGTGTCACGGCGGCGAAGCTTCACAGCGTTGGCCTTCTTCACAGCACCGGCCTTTCTCGTAAAGATAAGCTTCATAGGCGCTTGCCTTCTTCACGTGCACCGGCCTTTTCCGTAAGGCAACAACTTCACAGCATTCGCCTTCTTCATGTGCACCGGCCTTTCTCGTAAATATAAGCTTCACAGCGCTTGCCTTCTTCACATGAGCCGGGCCTTTTCCGAATGCAACAACTTCACGTGCATTCGCCTTCTTCACGTGCACCGGCCTTTTAGGGTAAACCTCCGGAGGTGCTAGATGTTCCACGCGCTCGACAGGCACCCTCCCGAGTCTCCAAGCGCCGGAGCCGCCCCGAAACATGAACAACCTTGAACGGGCCTCCCACATGGGAGAAAGCTTATGCAGTCCCTCCCCGAGAGAACCCGCTCGAGCACGAGGTCCCCTACCTCAAGAGTCCTGGCGAATGTTGCGCAAGTGGTATCGCCAAAGGCTTATTGGTACCTTGCCGCCAGAAAAGCGGCTCTCAACGATGCTCCTCCCCAAAGACGAGGTCCGTCCTCGCATGGCGCCCTGCGCGCTACTCGTCGAACGCCAGACCTGCAAGGAACGACGCCCGACTCGTGAGGGAGGACTGCTTCAGCCCATAGACCAGGAAGAACGGGTCTCGCCAATCGGCTTGGTCGCGGTCGTGCAGATGGACCACAACACGGATCAAGCTCATCGCACCAGCCTCTCGCCGCAGCCTCCAGCTTCTTCTTGAATGTCCTGGTTTTGAGGCCCTCAGACCTCTGCGCTGGCCCGCCGCCCGACATTGTTCGTGGGTGCGCTATCAAGCGTAGCATACCTGCGCCCCAAGGTTAGCACAATATGTTTTGAAGAGGTTGCTGGTGAACTGCAAACCGTTGTCGGTGATGATGCGTTCGCACTCGAACCGCTTACGATGCCCTTGATGAACTTGACCGCAGAACTGCGGGATGGTGCGGACGGCTTCCACTTCAGCCCACTTGGTGAACTTGTCCACGGCGACGAGAGGTAACGATAGCCTCCTAGCGCCCGAGGAAACAGCCTGGATATCCAGCCCCGCATCGCGAATGGCCACGAGAGGGGTATAGTTTGTAGACCTCCGCCGGCCGATGGATCTGCTGGCATGGAATTGGCAGGCCTCGCAAGCCTTCACCAGTTCCACGGCATCGCTGAGCGATAGGGCCAATAGAACCCGCCATGAACGCCTTTGCCAACGAGGGTCCGTGATGATTAATGATGCCCACAGCCTCCACTGTATATCTGCCAAGCAGCTCCTTCCCTTGCTCCCCGGAGATGCAACGCAGGACACATCATTTGGTCGCTTCGGTAGAGCTCTCCATCCTCGATGCAAGACGCCGTGGCTTGCCGCGCCACACGCCCACTTCCTCCTCCTTTTCGGCAAGGTCCCTTGCGCCGTAGCTCCGAGCTCTGGATCCAAAGACCCTCCCGAGGCTTCAGCGTTAGGAGCAGACGCGCCCCGAGGCCGGGCCACGACCGGGCTCCCAAGGGTGTGGTCGGGGAGCTCTTCCCGAGGCTGCACAAGTGCTTGACAGCGATGGCGTTGCGAGGGCTTGAAGAGCCGCCTCAAGATGTCGGGCCCCGAGGTAGCCGCTGGATGCCCGCTTACGCGTCGCCGCCTCTTGATTGGTGCCACGAGGCACATGCTGCAACTCCGGCCCCTGCACTGCTTCTCCATCCTGCGGACCTCCGCGAGGTAGGCTTCCATGTGCTCATCCTCGCTCATATACTTTGTTGGAGAAGTTGACGAGGAGTTGTGAATCACCCTTGATGGTAAGGCGCTTCACTCCTGTGGCAATCAAGGCCTTGTGCCTGCTATCGTGCCCTCATATTCTGCTGTGTTGTTGGAGACCTTTTCTCCGTGGCCGGAAACAGAGCTGCACGACGAGTAGAGCTTGTCTTGAGTAGGAGATATAAGCATCAAGCGCCAGCTCCCGCGCCGTGTCCGGAGAACGCCGTCAAGTACATGATCCAACCGTCCCGTGCCTCGCTTCCTGTGGAGAGGGATCGATCCTCATTAGCCTTGAGGCCCGGCGCCCGTCCATTCCGCCATGAAGTCCGCTAGTGCGGCTCCCTTGATGACTCGTGGTGCTGAATTTAGCCGAACGCTTGCAACTCAATGTTCCACTCAGCGACTCTTCCAAATGAGTTGGGGCTCTCGAGCACCCTTTCCAAGGGTACGCCGAGACAACCTTGATGGGATTGCCTCGAAAATAGTGCCGCAGCTTGCGCGAGGCCACCAAGAGCGCGAGGAGGAGTTTCGGGCATGGAGTACCGCGCCTCACGCCCCGCAATCAGGCCGACGGGCACATGTGGTGTTCGACGAGGTTGGGAGTGTTGGTGTTGTTGGCGCCCTCTCGAGGCCGTGGCGCCCCGAGACAAGTGGAGCCCCAGTGGCTGGTCGCCGGGGGAGGGTCTCTTCTGCCCGAGTGCGCCGGGCGGCTGATCCTTCTCGGCTGTGGTAGTGGTCTCGTGAGGCCCCTTGATCCCGCTTCGCTTGACCCGGCAGCTGTCATGCTTTGGTCCAACGCCTCCCTAACCGCCACCATGGCTGCGCTTAGCAGAGTAGGGGTGGCTACAAGGTAGAGCACTGTGGCTCTTGGGGGCTGGAGCCACCATTTCCGGAGGGCTGGTTAAGTACCTTTTGAGATCTTGGAACGCCTTGTCACCTCTTCACCCATTCAAAGGGCCCTTTCTTCATTAGCTTGAAGAAGGGTAGCGCCATTCCCCAACTTGAGATGAAGCGCCCTAGTGCGGTCATGCGCCCAAAGGAGCTTCTCATTTTGTGAGGGTCTTCGGCGGGCTCATGTCCTCGATCGCCTTGACCTTTTCTGGGTTAGCCTCGATGCCCCGATGGGACACGAGGAAGCCCAAGAGCTTTCCCGAGGGACCCCAAACACACACTTCTCCGGGTTGATCCGCAGGTTGACTGCGTTGAGGCTCGCGAAGGTTTCCTCCAGGTCTTGTATCAGGGTTCTGGCCTCCCGAGACTTCACCACAATGTCATCGATGTAAGCCTCAACATTCCTCCCGAGCTGCGGGCCCAAGGTGATGTGCATCACCACGAAAGGTCGCTCCTGCGCTATGCAGCCCGAACGGCATGCATGTGTAGCAGTACACTCCACACGGGGTCAGGAAAGCCGTTTTTTCCACGTCTTCTACCGCCATCTTGATCTGGTGATAGCCAGAGAAGGCATCCAGGAAACATAACCGGTCGCACTTGGTGGTGGAATCGACGATCTGATCGATGCGAGGGAGCGGGAATGGATCCTGCGGGCAGGCTTTTTTGAGGTTGGTGAAGTCGACACACATGCGTTCCTTCCCCCTTTCTTTGGCACGACAACCGGGTTAGCCAACCAATCTGGGTATCGGACCTCGCGGATGACCCCTGCCGCTTCTAGCTTGCGGGTCTCTTGGACGATAAAGGCCTGCTTTTCAGTGGACTGCCGTCTCGCTTTCTGCTTCACGGGGCATACGTTGGGGCACACGTTGAGGTGGTGCTCGATTATGCCTCTCGGGATCCCTGCCAACTGATCAGGTTCCCATGCGAATACCTTCTTATTCGTGCGTAGGAACTTGATCAGGGCCTCTTCCTGCTCGGGCTGGAGGTTGGCGCCTATGGTGAAGGTGGCGTTAGTGGACCCATCCTTGTTGACCAGTATCTATTTGGTTTCTGCCTTGTCTTGGGTGAACAGCTGCTTCTTCTTGGCCGGCGCAGCCCCTTGGGGCTGGGGGCGGCTCGAGTCGGCGGGCTGTGCCGCCGCCGCAGTCTTGAAGACGAGCTTGAGCACTTGCAATGCATCCCCGGCGTCTCCGGACACGGTGAGGACGCCGCTGCTCCCGGGCATCTTCATGAGGTTGTACGCGGGGTGAGTCGCGGCCATAAATCGGGCTAGTGCTGGGTAGCCGAGGATGGCGTTGTATGGGGGGCCGATGGGGGCGACGTCGAAGTCGATTAGCTCCATGCGAAGTTGTCGAGGTGCCAAGGTCACCGGAAGACGGATCTGCCCTGTGGAGCCGGGCTGAACGGCCCGCGCCCAAGAAGGGCCTGCTGGGCTAAAGCCGCTCCGACGGTATGTGGAGGAGGCTGAAGGCTTCAACCGAGAGCATGCTGAGGCCCGCGCCGCCATCGATGAGGGTCCTGGTGACGGCCACCTGGCAGATGGTGGCGGTGCACAACATTGGGAGCATGCCCGAGCTGGAGGGGTGGTCCTCCGAGCTGAAGGCCAGATCGGCCTTGGGCGCCGACCGACCTGGAGGAGCCCCATGCTGCGCGGAGGCAGCGCCGATCTGGCGGACGAATGGCTTGACATGGCGGCCTGAAGGTGGCGCCTGCGAGCCGCCCAGAGAGCTGCGACGACGGGGCGCCAAGCAGCAGGTTGGCGAGGAAGAGGTCGCGCAGCTCCTCCCAAGAGGCCACCGGAGTGGGCGGCACGCCGCTCATCATAGGGCGAACCGCGATGTTGGCGGAGAGCGGGTCGGCGGAAGGGAAAGCTCCGGCGCACCCCCACCTGGCGCGCCAAATGTCGGATTTCGGGTTCCGCAGACCCTTTAGGTTCAACTCGGGTGCACGCGAGATCTCACCCCTACCTACCTGCACCTCGTCGCCGCAAGGATCTAAACTACACAAAGAGCAACACAAGGGATACAAGGTTTATATCGTTCGGGCCACCATTGTGGTGTAATACCCTACCCAAAGGTGTGGTGTGGTGGATTGTGTTAGAACGCAGAAAATTAAAAATTTCCTACGGTTTCACCAAGATCCATCTATGAGTTCATCTAAGCAACGAGTCATGGAGAGAGATTGCATCTACATACCACTTGTAGATCGCGGCGGAAGCGCTCAAGGAACGGGATGATGGAGTCGCATCGCCGTGATTCAAATCACCGATGACCAAGTGCCGAACGGCGGCACCTCCGCTGCTCAACACACATACGGAACGGACGACGCCTCCTCCTTCTTGATCCAGCAAGGGAAAGGAGAGGTTGAGGAAGAAGGTTCCAAGAGCAAAGACGGCGGCGTGATGATGGTGGAGAGGCAAGATCTCGGCTGTGGCTTCGCCAAGCACTCAACGGAGGAGGAGAGGTGTTGGGAGGGAGGGCTGCGCCTTGGATGTGTGTTGCAGCCTCCCTCACCCCTCTATTTATAGGGAAGGGGCAGGGGGGCCCCTCTAGATGAGATCTAGAGGGGGCGGGCCAGGAGGGGGCTTGCCCCCAAGCAAAGGGGGCGCCCCACTAGGGTTCCCCAACCCTAGGCGCATGGGCCCAAGGGGCGCGCCCAGCCCTCCAGGCTGGTTCCCTGCCCCTGTGGCCCATGAGGCCCTCCGAGAGGGGTGGCCCCTCCCGTGGACCTCGAAACCTCTCCGGTGGCCCCTGACAATACCGATATGCCCCAAACTTTCCGTGTCCGTATGACAACTTCCCATATAAAATCTTCACCTCCGACCATTCCGAACTCCTCGTGACATCCGGGATCTCATTCGACTCAACAACATTCGTAATCACATACAAGTCTTCCTAATAACCCTAGCATCACCGAACCTTATGTGTAGACCCTACGGTTCGGAGACATGCGACATGACCGAGATGACTCTCCGGTCAATAACCAACAGCGGATCTGGATACCCATGTTGGCTCTACATACTCCTCGATGATATCATCGGATGAACCACGATGTCGAGGATTCAAGCAACCCCAGATACTATTCCTTTTGTCGACGGTATGTTACTTGCCCGAGATTCGATCGTCGGTATCCCAATACCTCGCTCAATCTCGTTATCGCAAGTCACTTTACTCGCATCAGAATGCATGATCCCGTGACCGACACTTGGTCACTTTGAGCTCATTATGATGATGCACTACCGAAAGGGCCCAAAGGATACCTCTCCGTAATACGGAGTGACAAATCCCAGCCTCGATCCGTGTCAACCCAATGTACACTTTCGAGATACCTGTAGTGTACCTTTATAGTCACCCAGTTATGTTGTGACGCTTGGTACACCCAAAGCACTCCTACGGTATCCGGAGTTACACGATCTCATGGTCTAAGGAAAAGATACTTGACATTGGAAAAGCTCTAGCAAAACGAACTACACGATCTTGTGCTATGCTTAGGATTGTCTTGTCCATCACATCATTCTCCTAATGATGTGATCCCGTTGTCAACGACATCTAATGTCCATACTCAGGAAACCATGACTATCTGTTGACCAACGAGCTAGTCAATTAGAGGCTTACTAGGGACGTATTGTGTTCTATGTGTTCACACGTGTATTACGATTTCCGGATAATACAATTATAGCATGAATAAAAGACAATTATCATGAGCAAGGAAATATAATAATAATCCTTTTATTATTGCCTCTAGGGCATATTTCCAACAGTCTCCCACTTGCACTAGAGTCAATAATCTAGTTACATTATGATGAATCGAACACCCATAGAGTTCTGGTGTTGATCATGTTTTGCCCGCGGAAGAGGTTTAGTCAACGGATCTGCGACATTCAGATCCGTATGCACTTTGCAAATTTCTATGTCTCCATCTTGAACATTTTCACGGATGGAGTTGAAGCGACGCTTGATGTGCCTAGTCTTCTTGTGAAACCTGGGCTCCTTGGCAAGTGCAATAGCTCCAGTGTTGTCACAGAAGAGTTTGATCAGCCCCGACGCATTGGGTATGACTCCTAGGTCGGTGATGAACTCCTTCACCCAAATTGCTTCATGCGCTGCCTCCGAGGCTGCCATGTACTCCGCTTCACATGTAGATCCCGCCACGACGCTCGCTTGCAGCTGCACCAGCCATCGCTCCACCATTCAACATATACACGATCCGGTTTGTGACTTAGAGTCATCCAGATCTGTGTCGAAGCTAGCGTCGACGTAACCCTTTACGACGAGCTCTTCGTTACCTCCATAAACGAGAAATATGTCCTTTGTCATTTTAGGTACTTCAGGATATTCTTGACCGCTGTCCAGTGTTCCTTGCCGGGATTACTTTGGTACCTACCTACCAAACTTATGGCAAGGTTTACATCCGGTCTGGTACACAGCATGGCATACATAATAGATGTTATGGCTGAGGCATAGGGGATGACACTCATCTCTTCTTTATCTTTTTCGTGGTCGGGCATTGAGCCGAGCTCAATCTCACACCTTGCAAAGACAGCAAGAACCCTTTCTTGACTGATCCATTTTGAACTTCTTCAAAATCTTATCAAGGTATGTGCTTTGTGAAAGACCTATGAGGCGCCTCGATCTATCCCTATAGATCTTGATGCCTAATATGTAAGCAGCTTCTCCAAGGTCCTTCATTGAAAAACTTTTATTCAAGTAGGCCTTAATGCTGTCCAAGAGTTCTATATCATTTCCCATCAAAAGTATGTCATCTACATATAATATGAGAAATGCTACAGAGCTCCCACTCACTTTCTTGTAAACGCAGGATTCTCCATAAGTCTGCATAAACCCAAACGCTTTGATCATCTCATCAAAGAGAATGTTCCAACTCCGAGATGCTTGCACCAGCCCATAAATGGATTGCTGGAGCTTGCATACCTTGTTAGCATTCTTAGGGTCGACAAAACCTTCCGGCTGCATCATATACAGTTCTTCCTTAAGATAGCCGTTAAGGAATGCCGTTTTGACGTCCATTTGCCATATCTCATAATCATAGTACGCGGCAATTGCTAACATGATTCGGACGGACTTCAGCTTCGCCACGGAGAGAAAGTCTCATCGTAGTCAACCCTTGAACTTGCCGATAACCTTTAGCGACAAGTCGAGCTTTATAGATGGTAACATTACCATCCGCGCTCGTCTTCTTCTTAAAGATCCATTTGTTTTCTATCGTCACGATCATCGGGCAAGTCTCACAAAGTCCATACTTTGTTTTCATACATGGATCCTATCTCGGATTGCATGGCTTCAAGCCATTTGTTGGAACTGCGTGCCGCCATCGCTTCTTCATAGTTCAAAGGTTCACCGTTGTTCAACAACATGATTTCCGTGACAGGGTTGCCATACCACTGTGTGGAACGTGTCCTTGTGGACCCACGGAAGTTCAGAGCAACTTGATCCAAGTACCTTGATCATCATCATTAATTTCCTCTCCTCAGAGGTGTAGGCACCACAGAACATTTTCCGAGCTGCACTACTTTCCGGTTCAAGAGGTAGTACTTCATCGAAGTTCTACTTTCCTCCCATTTACTCCTTTCGAGAGAAACTCTTTTTCCGTAAAGGATCCGTTCTTGGCAAAAAGATCTTGCCTTCGGATCTAAGGTAGAAGGTATACCCAATGGTTTCCTTAGGGTATCCTATGAAGACGATTTTCCGACTTGGGTTCGAGCTTTTCAGTTGAAGTTTCTTGACATAAGCATCGCATCCCCAAACTTTTAGAAACGATACTTAGGTTTCTTCCCAAACCATAATTCATACGGTGTCGCCTCAATGGATTTAGACGGTGCCCTATTTAAAGTGAATGTAGCTGTCTCTAGAGCGATCCCCAAAATGATAGCTGTAAATCGGTAAGAGACATCATAGATCGCACCATATCCTATAGAGTGCGATTACGATGTTCGGACACACCGTTCTACCGAGGTGTTCCAGCGGCGTGAGTTGTGAAACGATTCCACATTTCCTTAAGTGTGTACCAAATTCGTGACTTAAATATTATCCTCCACGATCTAATCGAAGAACTTTATTTTTCGGTCACGTTGATTCTCTACCTCATTCTAAAATTCCTTGAACTTTTCAAAGGTCTCGGATTTGTGTTTCATCAAGTAGACATACCCATATCTACTCAAGTCATCGGTGAGAGTGAGAACATAACGATATCCTCCATGAGCCTCAACGCCATTGGACCGCATACATCGGTATGTATGATTTCCAATAAGTTGGTTGCTCGCTCCATTGTCCCGGAGAATGGAGTCTTGGTCATTTTGCCCATGAGGCATGGTTCGCATGTGTCAAATGATTCATAATCGAGAGACTCTAAAAGTCCATCATAATGGAGCTTCTTCATGCGCTTGACACCAATGTGACCAAGGCGGCAGTGCCACAAGTATGTGGGACTATCGTTATCAACTTTACATCTTTTGGTATTCACACTATGAATATGTGTAATATTACGCTCGAGATTCATTAAGAATAAACCATTGACCATCGGAGCATGACCATAAAACATACCTCTCATATAAATAGAACAACCATTATTCTCGGATTTAAATGAGTAGCCATCTCGCATTAAACGAGATCCCGATACAATGTTCATGCTCAAACTTGGCACTAAATAACAATTATTGAGGTTTAAAACTAATCCCGTAGGTAAATGTAGAGGTAGCGTGTCGACGGCGATCACATCGACCTTGGAACCATTCCCGACGCCAAGATCGTCACTTCGCCCTTCGCCAGCCTCCGCTTATTCCGCAGCTCCCGCTGTGAGTTACAAATATGAGCAACGACACCGTATCAAATACCCAGGAGTTACTACGAGTAATCGGTAAGGTATACATCAATTACATGTATATCAAATATACCTTTAGTGTTGCTGGCCTTCTTGTCCGCTAAGTATTTGGGGCAGTTCGCCCAAAGGGCCCTTCCTTTGCAATAAAAGCACTGCTGTCTCGTGCTTGGGTCCATTCTTTGACTTCTTCCCAGCAACTTGCTTACCGGCGTGGCAACATCCTTGCCGTCCTTCTTGAAGTTCTTCTTACCCTTGCCCTTCTTGAACTTAGTGGTTTTATTAACCATCAACACTTGATGTTCTTTCTTGATTTCAACCTCTCACGACTTCAGATTGAGAATACTTCAGAATGGTCTTCACCATCCCCTGCATATTGTAGTTCATCACAAAGCTCTTGTAGCTTGGTGGGAGCGATCAAGGATTCTGTCAATGACCGCCTCGTCCGGAGGTTAATGTCCACTGGGACAAAGCGGTTGTGCAACCTGACATTTTGAGTATGTGCTCACCGATGTAACTGTTTTCCTCCATCTTACAACTATAGAACTTGTCGGAGACTTCATATCTCTCGACCTGCATGAGCTTGGAAAACCATTTTCAGCTCCTCGAACATCTCATATGCTCCGTGTTGCTCAAAACGCTTTTGGAGCCCCGGTTCAAAGCTGTAAAGCATGCCGCACCGAACGAGGGAGTAATCATCAAGACGAGACTGCCAAGCATTCATAATGTCTTGGTTCTCTCGATGGGTGCTTCACCTAGCGGCGCTTCTAGGACATATTGTTTCTTGGCTGCTATGAGGATGATCTCGTGTTCCGGACCCATCCGAATAGTTGCTGCCATCATCTTTCAGCTTGGTTTTCTAGGAACGCTGAAGTTCATGTTGACATGAGCGTTGGCCATTTGATCTACAAGACATATTTTGCAAAGACTTTAGACTAAGTTCATGATAATTAAGTTCATCTAATAAAATATTTAATGAACTCCCACTCAGATTGACATCCCTCTAGTCATCTAAGTGTTACACGATCCGAGTCGACTAGGCCGTGTTTGATCATCACGTGAGATGGACTAGTCATCATCGGTGAACATGTAACATCCAAAATTCTAAATTTTGGAATGTTATATTAAATAAATAATTATGCTTGTTTGTTTGATTGTTGTGTAACTGATTGTGTGAAATTGAGTGAAATTTGAAACTTTTTGAAAGTTTACTGAGAGGGAATGAAATGACATTCCCAAACTTTCACCTTGCATTTATGATCTCCATGAATTCAAATTCAATTCAAACACAAAACCCTAGAGAGAAGATGATATGACTTCTTCCATTTAAATAAATGAAAAGGGTTTTGAAAAGATTTGAATTCCATTTGGAAATATTTCAATTCTGAAACTTTATGCAACTCAATGATTTTCACGAGAGAAGATAAAATGACTTCTTCAAATTAAATGAAATATGAGTTGGGAGTTTTAAAAGAATTAAATCCAAAGTTCTTTGAATTTATTTCCAATTTGGAGTTATTTGAGTTTTATTCAAAATATTTTCTCCAAAAACAAAATATATGGAAAATAGGGTAACATGATTCCCTACATCAGAAAATTGGAGAGAAATTAATTTGAAATCATTTTGGTATTTTAAAATGATTTTTGTTGGATTTTATTGGACCAGAAGCACTCTTTGCTTTATTTAAATTTGTGTGTATTTTATTTAATGCTAGAATAATGTTCATCATGTAGGAAAACTTTTTCTGAAAATTTTGATATATTATATGCCTATATAATATTTTCATTTTATTTTGTTTTATCATTTTATTTTCCTCTCTGTTTGTTTAAAACAATAAATAAATAAATAAATATTCGCAGCGCCTTGGGCCAAAGGCCCAAGCCGCCAACCAGCCGGCCGGCCAAGGCCAAGGCCATCGCACGCACACACCTAGGGAGCCAGGGAGCCAAGGTTTCCTATTCTTTTACAAATTCTAGTAGGATTTGATCCCGTTTCGTTATTCCGTTTTTATTTCTAGGATTCCTAATCCTAGTCTATTTCTTGCCCCCTACCCCAAGCAAAACCCTCCCTCCCCACTATAAATACCCAAGCACCCCCTCCAACACATCAAACCAACACCTCTCCTCTCCTCTCCTCCTCTCCAGCAGCAGCAGAAGAAGCAGAAGACCACCGCCGCCAAGTGCCGCCGCCACGCCTCGACCTCTCCCGAGGTTTATATGATCTCCTCTCCACCGTCCCGTGATCCCTTTCCTCTAGGATCAACCGCAACATCGGATCCGATCTTCTTCCCCAACTCCGACGACTACTCCGTGAGATCCACGAAATCCTGTAATTCATTTTTTTCAGAAAATAGCAATCTTAGAAAATTCATATCTTTTAGAGTTTTTAGTATTTTGAGTGATTCCAATTGCTATGTGTCACAATTTTGCTGAAGTTTCTGTTAGTGTCTCTGGATTTCAAATTTGAGTAGTTTAAATTTGAATTTGATAAATTTTGTTCAGATTAGTATTTTGGCCATAACTTGAGTTTAAAATAGGTTTTTAATTAATTCTTTTTGCTCCTGGTCACTTATGATATTTTTTAGCTGTAGGATTTAGTTTGCTAATTTTGGAGTATTTTAAATTAGATTTTTAGTAAAAACAGTACTGTTTTGCTTATATAGTTGTTTTAGTTATGTAATTATTGTTTTTAATTATTTTTAGTTCATTCCTTTTGTAGATTTTCACTTGTTGTTATATGTTTATGTTTAGCTACAGTAGATAATTTTTTTAGTTATTTATTAGTGTTTAGCTACTGTTTTTGTAATTGCTTGTTTAGTTCATAGTGATAGTGGATAAAAATAGTTTTATTAGTTTTAAAAGTAATTATTTTTCCACTTCAAGTTATATTATTTTTGTTTCTGTTATTTGTGAACACATTAGTTGTTATATTTATTTAGTATAGTTTATTAATGTTTTAATAAATGATTTGCTGTTATAGTTGTCTTAGTGTTTTGCTAGTTGCTATATTTGTTCTAGTATTCACTAGATGGTTATAGTAGTTTTATATTAGTTCTTTTTGTTAGTTATTAAATTAGTAATTTATTTTCTGTTATTTTATTAGATTTATATTTTCTTTGTTGTAAAAAAAATATTAGAATAATTTAGTAATGTTATGTTAAGATTTGTGTGAGTTGGTCACCACTAGTTTTTCCTTGAATTTTTCTTTCGAAGTTTTTCCTTTGGTTTTCGACTTGGTTTTCTTGTTGCTTTTATTTTGATTGAGTATTGTTATGATTGATAGAATTGATTGCTAGGATGATTGCTTAAATGATTGTCTGTGTAATATAGATTTTCAAAGGAGTGACGAATAGTTCTACCAAGTCTTTATTCTGAGAGCGTTATTATCTTCATCAAGTAATACCGTGCAAGTTCACTTTGACCATGTTTTTCATACCTATGTGTTTTATTGCATCTAGTGTCATCTTCGCAACAAACCCTCCAAAGAGTGATATTGAATTCTTGTAGTTGAGTAGTATGCATGAGGTAGGAACCCATCACCCTGTTACCAAGCCCGGACGATATTTTATTTTAATGCTACGCTATAGTATACGGGTTTGGTATGAGTGCTCGGAGTGGTGTGAGAAAGGAGGATCTACGCCAATGACGATAACTCCATGATGGAATCTGCAAGGACTGCATCTTCAAGGCCTCAAGACTTCAAGACTCGAGACAAGAATTCAATACACACTCATTGGGTGAAGGATGGTTGACGGGCACCTGGAGAAACCAAAGGATGGCGGGATGCATGGAGAAGCGCCATGACATCTTGCGGAAAGCTTCACCCTGCACTCAAAGAGACGGAAGAATACTTCATGCCCGAAGCTTACTGTGCAACCGCAAGTCACTATGGGCTCGCTTGGTTGACCTTAGTGGCTGAATCTGGCTGGGACGGTGCTAGCAGATGTAGAACTACGGTAGGATTGGATGAGCACCGGACGGTGGTCGTGGAACTCTTCGAAGACCATGTTTGGTCATCTTGTTCTCAAACACCTCAAGTGCGAGAACGTAAAGAGAGGGATCGAATCTTGCGGGTAAAGTGTACAAACCTCTGCAGAGGGTTAAAACCTAATCGATTAGCCGTGTCCCCGGTTACGGACAATTTGAGCATCTGGACCTGGATCTATCTCGGAACTCTCAACACCGGACTGATAACTTAATTGTGGGCAACTTATGATGAATTTGGGCTATGAGACATCGGTTGGCGGAACCATGTCATGATAGAAAACTCTATAGTACAGACTTCATTTATTCCTTTGATGTAGGGAAAATAAAACTAGCTTTTACGCAAACAAAACTCAGATACAGAGCCACAAAGCCATACTGCATATAGTATAGTTTATCATCTGTTTTTCTTATTGTGATCTTGCGGTACATTCAATGTATCTGACCTACACGGCTGCAATGTATCATGTTGCAGATATTTTACTCCGACGAGTAAGAGTACAGACATGTGGTTACGGTCTACACTCAACCTACCGATGGCGTTGATGGGACTCCATACCCGACTATTTGTTTCACTGTGACTTATGAGGTATATATCAGTTTTACGTTATTTATACATGTGATTGCACTTTGATATATACATTGATGTCTGTGTGTGCCAAAGATATCTTGATCCGAGGATGGCACGAAACACGAGGCTTGACCGTCTCGAGGTCGGGTCGCCATGTAACATCTCCATGTTGATCGTATCTTCCATAAGACTCATGTTCCACCTTTCGGTCTCTTGTGTTCCGAGGCCATGTCTGTACATGCTAGGCTCGTCAAGTTAACCCTAAGTGTTTTGCATGTGTAAAACTGTCTTATACCCGTTGTATGTGAACATAAGGATCTATCACACCCGATCATCACGTGGTGCTCAAAGCATTTAACTTTAGCTACGGTACGCTTAGGGGAACACTTTCTTGAAATTATTATAAGGATCATCTTATTTACTACCGTCGCTCTAAGTAAACAAGATGCATAAACATAATAAACATCACATGCAATTATATAAAGTAGTGACATGATATGGCCAATATCATATAGCTCCTTCGATCTCCATCTTCGGGGCTCCATGATCATGTTGTCACCGGCATGACACCATGATCTCCATCATCATGATCTCCATCATCGTGTCTTCATGAAGTTGTCACGCCAACGACTACTTCTACTTCTATGGTTAACGCGTTTAGCAATAAAGTAAAGTAATTTACATGGCGTTCTTCAATGACACGCAGGTCATACAAAAATAAGACAACTCCTATGGCTCCTGCCGGTTGTCATACTCATCGACATGCAAGTCGTGATTCCTATTACAAGAACATGATCTCATACATTACAATATATCATTCATCATTCATCAAAACTTCTGGCCATATCACATCACATGACAATTGCAGCAAAAACAAGTTAGACGTCCTCTAATTGTTGTTGCATCTTTTACGTGGCTGCAATTGGGTTCTAGCAAGAATGTTTTCTTACCTACAAATAACCACAACGTGATTTTGTCAACTTCTATTTACCCTTCATAAGGACCCATTTCATCTAATCCGCCCAACTAAAGTAGGAGAGACAGACACCCGCTAGCCACCTTATGCAACTAGTGCATGTCACCGGTGGAACCTGTCTCACGAAGCGCACGTAAGGTCGGTCCGGCCGCTTCATCCCACAATACCGCTGAAGCAAGAAAAGACTAGTAGCGGCAAGCAAGTTGACAAGATCTACGCCCACAACAAAATTGTGTTCTACTCGTGCAATAGAGAACTACGATAGACCTAGCTCATGATGCCACTGTTGGGGAACGCTGCAGAAAATTAAAAATTTCCTACGGTTTCACCAAGATCCATCTATGAGTTCATCTAAGCAACGAGTCATGGAGAGAGATTGCATCTACATACCACTTGTAGATCGCGTGGAAGCGCTCAAGGAACGGGATGATGCAGTCAGACTCGCCGTGATTCAAATCACCGATGACCAAGTGCCGAACGGACAACACCTCCGCGTTCAACACACGCACGGAACGGACGACGCCTCCTCCTTCTTGATCCAGCAAGGGAAAGGATAGGTTGAGGAAGAAGGCTCCAGCAGCAGACGACGGCGTGATGATGGTGGAGAGGCAAGATCTCGGCCAGGCTTCGCCAAGCACTCAACGGAGGAGGAGAGGTGTTGGGAGGGAGGGCTGCGCCTTGGATGTGTGTTGCAGCCTCCCCCACCCCTCTATTTATAGGGAAGGGCAAGGGGGCGGCCCCTCTAGATGAGATCTAGAGGGGGGGCGGCGGCCAGGAGGGGGCTTGCCCCCCAAGCAAGGGGGCGCCCCCACTAGGGTTCCCCAACCCTAGGCGCATGGGCCCAAGGGGGGGCGCTGAGCCCTCCAGGCTGGTTCCCTGCCCCTTGTGGCCCATGAGGCCCTCCGAGAGGGGTGGCCCTCCCGTGGACCCCGAACCTCTCCGGTGGCCCCAGACAATACCGATATGCCCTGAAACTTTCGGTGTCCGTATGACAACTTCCCATATAAAATCTTCACCTCCGGACCATTCCGAACTCCTCGTGATGTCCGGATCTCATCCGGACTCAACAACATTCGTAATCACATACAAGTCTTCCTAATAACCCTAGCGCCACCGAACCTTATGTGTAGACCCCACGGGTTCGGGAGACATGGAGACATGACCGAGACGACTCTCGGTCAATAACCAACAGCGGATCTGGATACCCATGTTGGCTCTACATACTCCTCGATGATCTCATCGGATGAACCACGATGTCGAGGATTCAAGCAACCCAGATACTATTCCTTTTGTCGACGGTATGTTACTTGCCCGAGATTCGATCGTCGGTATCCCAATACCTCGCTCAATCTCATTACCAGCAAGTCACTTTACTCGCATCAGTAATGCATGATCCCGTGACCGCACACTTGGTCACTTTGAGCTCATTATGATGATGCACTACCGAGTGGGCCCAGTGATACCTCTCCGTAATACGGAGTGACAAATCCCAGCCTCGATCCGTGTCAACCCAATGTACACTTTCGAGATACCTGTAGTGTACCTTTATAGTCACCCGTTATGTTGTGACGCTTGGTACACCCAAAGCACTCCTACGGTATCCGGAGTTACACGATCTCATGGTCTAAGGAAAAGATACTTGACATTGGAAAAGCTCTAGCAAAACGAACTACACGATCTTGTGCTATGCTTAGGATTGGGTCTTGTCCATCACATCATTCTCCTAATGATGTGATCCCGTTGTCAATGACATGTAATGTCCATAGTCAGGAAACCATGACTATCTGTCGACCAACGAGCTAGTCAACTAGAGGCTTACTAGGGACGTATTGTGTTCTATGTATTCACACGTGTATTACGATTTCCGGATAATACAATTATAGCATGAATAAAAGACAATTATCATGAACAAGGAAATATAATAATAGTCCTTTTATTATTGCCTCTAGGGCATATTTCCAACAGATTGCCTCAGGGCTGATGATGAACAATACAAGGAAGAACAGCCTCGCGAGGGTCTGTTCTTGGCCGGTGCGACGAACTGCTAGGGGGAGTTCGGTCTCTCTCTCTCTCTCTCTCTCTCTCTCTCTCTCTCTCTCTAGATTGCTTGACCTCTAGCTCTGCTTCGGATTCCGGATCCTCTACCTGTGGGTGGCTAGTCCTATTTATAGGCAGAGGCCCCGAGCCTCTTCCCAAATATTGAGCGGAAGGGCGCCAACAATTGGCCATTTCAAGGGGAACATCTAGTACACTTATCCTGACTAAAGTTGGTCCTCGCTTTGTCAAGGGCTCGACGGTGACGCCGGCTTGGGCTCCACGATGACCTCCTTCCTGCGTGCCAGATGGTCTTGGTCTTGTTGCATCAAATGGTTGCCTTTGCTTGATGCTCGCCACGCTTTCCTCCTTTGCACCAAAGATGAAATGAGGACATCTGCATGGCTGGCGCCTCCTGGCGCCCTTGGTCGTCATGGCTTGCGCCATGGGCACCTCGTGAGGTACCCCGCCTTGATCTCTCCGCCTCCGTAAGCCACCGACGAGGCCGGCTCGAGGAAGCTTCTGTCGTCCGCTTCATGAGGCTTGGCCTCGCGAGGGTCTTGAGCTCAGGCTGATGAAGATGGGCCGTGCTGGGCCACCCCTTGAGCCACGCCGCAGGCAGGCAAGTCTGGGTAACCCCGTTCCCAGAATGCCGACAGATATCTTTGCAAGTCTCTTCGAACTATCGATTTGGTTTGGCCAACTAGATTGGTTTTTCTTGCAATGGGAGAAGTGCTTAGCTCTGGGTTTAATCTTGCTATGTCCTTTCCCAATGACAGTAGGGGCAGAAAGGCACGTATTGTATTGTTGCCATCGAGGATAAAAAGATAGGGTTTACATCATATTGCTTGAGATTATTCCTCTTCATCATGTCATCTTACTTAATATGTTACTCTGTTCTTCATGAACTTAATACTCTAGATGCAGGCACGAGTCGGTCGATGTGTGGAGTAATAGTAGTAGATGCAGGTAGGAGTCGGTCTACTTGATACGGACGTGATGCCTATATTCATGATCATTGCCTTAGATATCGTCATTACTTTGCGCTTTTCTATCAATTGCTCGACGGTAATTTGTTCACCCACCGTAATATTTTCTATCTTGAGAGAAGCCTCTAGTGAAACCTATGGCCCCCGGGTCTACTTTCCATCATATAAGTTTCCGATCTACAATTTTAGTTTCCTATTTTCTTCCTTTGCAATCTTTTACTTTCCATTCCATAAATCAAAAATACCAAAAATATTACTTTACCGTTTATCCATCTCTACCAGATCTCACTTTGCAAATAACCGTGAAGGGATTGACAACCCCTTTATCGCCCTGGGTGCAAGTTGGTGTTTGTTTGTGCAGGTATTCGGTGACTTGTGTGTTGTCTCCTACTGGATTGATACCTTGGTTCTCAAAACTGAGGGAAATACTTACTCTACTTTGCTGCAACACCCTTTCCTCTTCAAGGGAAAAACCAATGCAAGCTCAAGAAGTAGCAGGAAGAATTTCTGGCGCCGTTGCCGGGGAGATCTATGACAAGTCAAGACATAGCAAGTACCCATCATAAACTCTCATCCCTCGCATTACATTATTCGCCATTCGCCTCTCGTTTTCCTCTCCCCCATTTCTAAAATGATTTTCTAAAAGATTTGCCTTTTCTTCGCCCCTCTTTCGTTCGTGTTCTTTGCTTGCATTTTGTGTGCTCGTGTGTTGGATTACTTTCTTGTCACGATGATTCCACCAAAATACATTGATCCTCACCTCAAGAGGTTGGACGAAATTGAAAATAATTTTAGAAGTTTCATGTCTTTGCAATTTGAGCATAATAATTTCTTTAGGAACGAGCTCAAGGACCAGAAATTTTTTATGGAATACATGAATAAAGGGCTTGATGATATGTCTAAGGAATTTTATGGCTTAAGATCTCAGTTTGCTCATCTTGAAAATTTAGTAGGCCAAATTTCTGATAAGCAAGCTACCTTGGTAAATAAGATGGCCGCTAAACCAGAATCTTTAAATAACGATGAAGATCTTAAAGTGACTGATGTGACTACTATTGAATATTTGTTTTCCAATATAAATCTTGATAAAGATGGGACTGGTGATGCGTCAACTTTATTTAGAAGGCGTCCCAATGATTCGGAGTTTTAGATCTTGATGCAAAAGTTGATAAAAGTGGGATTGGAGAGGTCAAAACTTTAGATAGCAATGAACCCACTCCTTTGGATTTCAAGGACTTTAATTATGATAATTGCTCTTTAATAGATTGTATTTCCTTGTTGCAATCCATGTTGAATTCTCCTCATGCTTATAATCAAAACAAGGCTTTTACTAAACATATCGTTGATGCTATGATGCAACCTTTTGAAGAAAAGCTTGAATTGGAAGTTTCTATTCCTAGAAAACTTTATGATGAGTGGGAACCTACTATTAAGATTAAGATTAAGATTATAGATTATGAGTGCCATGCTTTGTGTGATTTGGGTGGTAGTGTTTCCACGATTCCAAAAACCTTATGTGATGTGTTAGGTTTCTGTGAATTTGATGATTGTTCTTTAAATTTGCATCTTGCGAATTCCACTATTAAGAAACCTATGAGAAGGATTAATGATGTTCTTATTGTTCCAAATAGGAATTATGTGCCCATAGATTTCATTGTTCTTGATATATATTGCAATCCTACATGTCCTATTATTCTTGGTAGACCTTTCATTAGAACGATTAGTGCAATTATTGATATGAAAGGAAACATTAGATTTCAATTTCCGTTAAGGAAAGGTATGGAGCACTTTCCAAGAAAGAAAATTAAATTACCTTATGAATCTATTATGAGATCCACTTATGGATTGCATGCCAAAGATGATAATATCTAGATATATTCATGCTTTATGCCTAGCTAAGGGCGTTAAACGATAGCGCTTGTTGGGAGGCAACCCAATGTTATTTTTATTTTTGCTTTTTAGTTTATGTTTTGCAATAAATATTTCATCTAGCCTCTGGTTAGATGTGGTTTTGTGTTTTAGTTAGTGTTTGTGCCAAGTAAGACCTTTGGGATAGCTTACGGTGATAGTTGATTTGATCTTGCTGAAAAATAGAAACTTTTGCGCTCAGTCCCAGAAATTTTAAAAATCACAGAAGCGTGATAAAATAGTGATTCCTCTTGCAGTATATTAATAAACAAATTTCTTAGGTTGTCCTAATTTTTTAGAATTTTTGGAGTTACAGAAGCATTCGAAATATCCAGATTGCTACTCACTATTCTGTTTTTGACCGATTCTGTTTTCTCTATATTGTTTGCTTATTTTGATGAACCTATGGCTCGTAACGGGGGGTATGAACCATGGAGAAGTTGGAATACAGTAGATATTACACCTATATAAATAAATAATGAGTTCACAACAGTACCAAAAGTGGTGATTTATTTTCTTATACTAACGGAGCTTATGAGATTTTCTGTTGAGTTTTGTGTTGTGAAGTTTTCAAGTTTTGGGTAAGAATTTGATGGACTATGGAATAAAGAGTGGCAAGAGCCTAATCTTGGGGATGCCCAAGGCACCCCAAGGTAATATTCAAGGACAACCAAGAGCCTAAGCTTGGGGATGCCCCGGAAGGCATCCCCTCTTTCATCTTCGTCTTCGGTAACTTTACTTGAGGCTATACTTTTATTCACCATATGATATGTGTTTTGCTTGGAGCGTCTTGTATGATTTGAGTCTTTGCTTTTTAGTTTGCCCCAATCATCCTTGCTGTACACACCTTTTGAGAGAGACACACATGAATCATGATTTATTAGAATACTCTATGAGCTTCACTTATATCTTTTGAGCTAGGCAATTTTGCTCTAGTGCTTCACTTATATCTTTTTAGAGGACGGCGGTGGCTTTATTTTATTGAAATAATTCAACTCTCATGATTCACTTCTATTATTTTGAGAGTCTTTAAAACAGCAGGGTAATTTGCTTTGGTTATAAATTTAGTCCTAATATGATAGGCATCCAAGAGGGATATTGTGACGCCCCCGATTTAATCGTACACTAATCATGCACGCAAATGTGTACGATCAAGATCAGGGACTCACGGGAAGATATCACAACACAACTCTACAAATAAAATAAGTCATACAAGCATCATAATACAAGCCAGGGGCCTCGAGGGCTCGAATACAAGTGCTCGATCATAGACGAGTCACGGAAGCAACAATATCTGAGTACGACATAAGTTAAACAAGTTTGCCTTAAGAAGGCTAGCACAAACCGGGATACAGATCGAAGAGGCGCAAGCCTCCCGCCTCGATCCTCCTAGCTACTCTCGGTCGCCGCCGCCGGGCTGCACGTAGTAGTAGGCACCTCCGTGTAGTAGTCGCCATCGACGGTGGCGCCCCGCTTGCAGAAGTTTAATAGAGGTAGGGGAAAGGGGAAACAAGGCAACCGTGAGTACTCATCCAAAGTACTGCAAGCAAGGAGCTACACTACATATGCATGGATATATGTGTAAAGGGCCATATCAAGGACTGAATCTGCAGAATGCCGTAATAAGAGGGGATAGCTAGTCTTAACGAAGACTACGCTCGACACCTGTCTTGCAATGTAGAGGAGGGCAATCAAGTCCTCCAAGTAACATCACATAGCAATAATCCTACCCGCCATCCCTCCTCATATCCCCGAGAGAGAGCGACCACCGTTGTATCCGCACTTGGAAGGGTGTGTTTTATCAAGTATCCGGTTCTAGTTGTCATAAGCTCAAGGTACAACTCCAAGTCGCCCTGCATCAAGATCACGGCTATTCAATAGATTAACTTCCGCAGGGTGCACCATCTTACCAAAGACGCTTGATCCTATTTGGCCGACACACTTTCTCGGTCATGCCCGCCGCTGAAGATCAACACGCCGCAGCCCCACCTAGGCACAACAGAGAGGCCAACACGCCGGTCTAAACCTGCGCGCAGGGTCCGGGCCCATCGCCTCGAAAGCACACCTGACGCTATGCGACGTGCCGGAAGCGCACCTAGCCCAAAGCGTTCCAGTCCAATCCGCGCGGCCGCCCGTCGCCGACGTCTGAAGTGCCGCCGATACCACGACGCCGGATACCCATAACTACTCCCGTAGATGGTTAGTGCGATAAGCTCAGAGCCAACTCAGATCAAATACCAAGACCTCGTTAAGCGTGTTAAGTATCCGCGAACGCCGAACAGGCCAGCCCACCTCTCCTAGGCGGTCTCAACCTGCCTGTCGCCCGCCACAAAGATCCACGCTGGTGCTCCACCACCAACCCGACTTTAGTCTCCACATGTATCATGTACAAGTATATAGATATACCGTGATCACCTCCCGAGTGATCACGGCCCGATAGTATAGCACGCAGCACGGACAAGAATGTAGGGCCACAGATGAAAGTACTAGCATCCTATACTAAGCATATAGGATTGCGTAAGGTAACAACAAAGAGTAACAAGGACAAAGCTATGCAAAGAAGATAGGAGTATCCGAAAGCAAGAATATGCTACACTACTCTAATGCAAGCAGATAGAGAAGAGTAGGCGATATCTGGTGATCAAGGGGGGCTTGCTGGTTGCTCTGGCAAGAGAGAGGGTCGCCAACTCCGTAGTCGAACTCGGGCAAGCAGCAGCTACGATCTCGTAGTCTACGGAGAGAAGAGGGGAAGAAACAATGAATACTAAGTAAACAGATGCATATCGATGCATGACATGTCAAGTAGCGATGCTAGGCGTGTTCTAACGTGGTATGGGGGTATCTGGTTAAGGAAACATCCGGAAAGTATTCCTGTTTCGTGTTTTCAGCAGCAGGAGCCGAGGGGAAAGTTGCTGGTTCGATAGGTTAGGGGGGTGTGGCGGACGAACGGACTGCGTATCCAGGTTCGTCTCGTCGTTCTGAGCAACTTTCATGTTGAAAATATTTTAATCGGAGTTACGGATTAAAAGATATGATTTTCTAAAGATTTTATTAATTTCTGGAATTTTAATTAATTAATTAATTAATTCGAAAAAATGTATTTATGACGTCAGCATGACGTCATGCCGACGCCACCGAGTCAACAGGGTTGACTAGGTCAACCCCGACATGTGGGTCTCGTTCATCATACTGCTAACTAATTAACTTAGTTAAGTTTAATTAACAGTAGTTAATTAGGTTAATTATTCATTAGGTTTAATTAATCAGGATTAATTAAATTAATTATTTACTTAATTAATTAATTAATTAATTAATTTTATTCATTTTTATTTATATTAATTATATTTATCTAATTTCATTTTCCTTTTTCTTTTATTTTAAAAACGTCCTGGGGGTGGGGCCCCCATGTTAGTGGCAGTGGGTGCGGTCAGCCCAGCTGACCGAGTCAACAGACCGTGGGAGGGCCCTGGCCCACCAACGATGGCTCAAAGCGGTGGCCCTGGTCGGCCACGTCGGCGTCGGCAGCGCTGGGGAGCCCAGTGGCGCCCATGGGAGGAGGGTGCTTGACCACGGACTTTGTCTTTCGGTGGTCAAAAGGGCGGGCGGTGCGTTCGAAGGGAGGACGGCGCGCCCATCGGTGGCAAGGGACGGCAGACTCGGCGGAACGGCGCCGCGAGCAGCGGAGGCGGCGGTAGGGTTCGGTCTTCGACGGAGCACGCCACGGGGCGGGGGTTTGCTGCGCCCGAGCACCACTGGCTCGGCCCGTGACCATTTGGTCACCGGGGGGCCCGGCGACGAGTTCCTCGACGCCTGGGGCGTTCAGTCGGCGGCTCGCCGGGCCGAGGCTCGGGCGAGGAGGAGGAGAGGAGGCCGGGAGCACGCTCCGTGCTCGTGCGTGGGGGAAAGGGAGAGGAGGGCGGCGCGGCCGAGCCGGCGACGGGGAGGCGCGTGTGGCGCCAGGATGGGGACGAGGGAGAGAGGGATCCACGGCGGGGGAGCTCACGGGGGCGCAGGGTCTATGTAGCGAAGCTGGGCGGTCGGGGCGACCGTGAGGAGGAGGGCGGGAGGCGGCCGTCCGCGCGAGGGGGTGGAGGTCGTGGGGCGGCCCGAGGCGAAGGGAGCAGTGGCGCCCCACTGCCGGGTCGGGAGGAGGGGAGGAGGTGAGGTCGGGCGGCGGGTCGCCGCGCCGAGGGGCGACGGATCGGCCGGTGCCGATCCGGATCGGCATGGGAAGGGAGGAGGAGGGGATCGGGGGATGGGTGCGGCTAGGGTTTCCTGCCGACCGGGGGGGGGGGATAAGGGAGTGAGGGGGTTGGGCCGGGCCAGGGGGTGGCCGGCTGGGCCAGGTGGGGGCTTGGCCCAGTTGGGCCAGTGGGGTTTTCTCCCCCTCTCCCATTTTTGTTTTCTTTGTCTTTTCTTTTCTGTTTTATTTTATTTAGTCTATCTAGATACTTTATAAAAATGTGTGCACCCCACCATAATTAACTTGGTAATTTTTGACAACCCCCGAACATTTTAGTTTTAATTTTTGAAAACTTTTATTGTTTGCCTATTTTTTTTCTATTTGAATTTGACCCGGGTTTGAATCAACGTGAGTTTAATCACAGTAACCGAGGTGACGTGGCATCATTAGCAGGGATTACTGTAGCTTAATTATCCGGGTGTTACAAATCTCCTCCATTACAAGAAATCTCGCCCGAGATTTAGGAGGTAGAAGGAAAGAGTGCGGGTATTCATCTCAAGACGATCCTCGCGTTCCTGTGTGGCTTCGCCTTGAGTGATTTGACCATCGGACTTTGAGGAACTTGATCGCTTCCGACGTGTGCGGCGTTCAGCTTGGTCGAGAATGCGGACCGGATGCTCTTTATAGGAGAGGTCTGTTGCAACCGAGCACTTCATGGTCCATCGCCGGATTGGGTCCTTGAAACAGCGTCGGAGTTGTGACACGTGGAACACATCGTGAACTCCGAGAAAGGTTCGACGGAAGCTCCAGCTTGATAAGCCACTTTTCCACGCCTTTCCGAATAGTGAATGGGCCAATATAGCGAGGAGCTAACTTGCCCTTGATCCCAAGCGGTGAGCACCCTTCATTGGTGTAACGCGAAGATAGGCCTTTTCGCCAAAGTTGATAGACCATGTCTTTGCGATGACGGTCATAATTACTCTTTTTGACGGATCGAGCAGTCTTGAGATTCTCGCGAATAATGCGGACTTGTTCTTCGCATGTTGATAATATCCGACCAAGAGTGGACGTTCCCATTTCGACCAGTTCAGAGGGTTCGCACTTTCGCCCATATAACACTTCAAGGGGCCATCTTCGACTAGTTTGATAGCTATTATTATAAGAGAACTCAGCATACGGGAGAGATTCCTCCCATTTCTTGCAAGGAAACGACACAAGCTCAAGCATGTCTTCGAGAATTTGGTTGACACGCTCAACTTGCCCTTGTGATCATGGATGAAACGCAGATCGAAAGATAAATGAGTCCCCATAGCTTCTTGAAAACTTGCCCGTAATCTTGAAGTGAACAAGCTGCCACGGTCCGAATCGATAACCAATGGAATACCGTGAAGTGAAACAATTTCGACATATAGAGCGTTGCAAGCTGGCTAGCAAAGTGATCGTTTTTTGACCGCTAGAAAATGAGCAACTTTAGAAAGCCGGTCAATGACGACAAGAATAGCATCATTACCTTTTTGCGATTTGGGAAATCCGGTGGCGAAGTCCATTTCAACATGGTCCCATTTCCATTCCGAATAGAGATAGGTTGCGAGTTCCAAAGAGGCCTTTGATGTTCGCTTTGATACGACGGCAAACGCCACACTCAAAGAACATAGCGAGCAATGTCTTGCTTCATATTAGACCACCGTAATCTCTCGATTTAATGTCTTGATACATCTTTGTACTACCAGGATGGATACATAGAGGCGATCATGAGCTTCTTTCATAACCTTCTCGAGTCATATTCAGGTTTTCCTTCTTACACGGCACCACTAGGCGGCCTTTGAAGTACAAGGCGCCATCATCAAGAATAGTGAAGAATGAGGGATTTCCTTCTTTGAGGTCTTGCTTAATCTTGTAGACTTGAGTCAAATCCTGCATTGTCTTTATGGTGCCCACGAGATCGGGTTCAACAGCCAGGTATAGAGGGAACCCAGGAAACAACACGGAGATTCATCTTATGGAACTCCGGAGGAGGGGAGCGAAGCACCTTGAGGAACGATATGGAGGTTCAGCTTTCTGAATTCTTCAACAAGTGAGGGCTGAACTTTGTGAACTCAAGGTGGTTGCAGAAGACTTGCGGCTCAAAGCATCAGCCATTACATTAGCCTTGCTCGGCGCGATAGGAAATACCCAAATCAAAGTTCGCAGCAGTCTCCATCCATCTCTGCCGACGGAGGTTCAGGTCTGGCTGAGTAAAAATGATACTTCAGACTTTGGTGGTCGGTGAAGATCTCGCAACGACACGAGAAGGTAATGTCGCCATCGCTTCAAAGGCATGAATGACAGCAGCTAGCTCGAGGTCGTGAACTGGTAGTTCTCTTCGTGAGGGCGCAATTGTCGAGAGGCATAAGCAACTACTTTGCGCTCTTGCATTAGGAAACCGCCTAATCCTTGACGGGAAGCGTCGCAGTAAATGACGAAGTCCTTCTTAGTATCAGGGGGAGCTAGCACTGGGGTAGAAGTCAACTTGTCTTTGAGTGCCCGGAAACTTTCCCGACATTTATCATCCATTGAATTTGACGCCCTTATGCAACAAAGTTAGTCGAGGCTCGGCAATCTTGGAGAAGTTCTCATTTAATCGACGGCAATAGTCAAGCGAGACCGAGGAAACTTCGACTTGCTTAACGCTCTTCGGAGGAGTCCAATCGAGAATAGCCTCGAACTCTTTCAGGTTGACGGCAATACCATCCTTAGAGATGACATGCCCAAGATAGGTTACTTCGGAAGCCGAATTCACACTTGGAGAACTTGGCATAGAGTTGATGCTCTCGTAGCTTTTCCAAAGACAAGACTAAGATGTTCAAAGATGTTCTTCTTCATTCTTGGAAAAGATCAGATATCATCCAGATAAACCACGCATTTAACTTGTCGAGGTAATCCATGAATATATAGTTCATCAAAGCGAGAGAAGGTAGCTGGAGCATTGGTTGCCGAAAGACATGACGGTGTACTTGTATGAACCATAACGAGTCACGAATGCGGTCTTGGGGATATCCTCCTCACGAACACGGATCTGGTGGTAACCCAACCTCAAGTCGAGTTTCGAGAACACTGACGAACCAGCCAGTTGATCATAAAGATCATTGATCCGAGGAAGAGGATACTTATTCTGAATAGTAGCTTGATTTATGGGGCGGTAGTCTTGGACCAAGCGGTTTGTCCCATCCTTCTTCTTGACAAAAAGAGAAGGTGCTCCCCAAGGAGAGCAACTTGGGCGAATGAAACCACTTTGAAGAGATTTGTCGATTTCCTCCTTTAGCTCAAGGAATTCATGCGGCGGCATCTTGTAGGGTCGCTTGGCTATAGGAGTGGTGCCGGTTTCAAGTCGATGAAGAATTCGACACTCTAGCGGGGAATCCTGGAAGTTCTTCAGAAAGACGTCCCGGAAGTCTTGAACGACAGGAATGTTTTCAATGCCCTCGAGGGGTGCGGCATTCAATGCATTCAATGCATAGAGCCTTGCCTCAGCATCCTGAACCAGACGAGCATTGTAGCTTATTATTTCATCAGAAGGGTGTAGCAGATGGACGGTCTTCGTGGCGCAAACTATGGAAGCAGTATGCGCCTTTAACCAATTCATTCCCAGAATGAGGTCAATGCTACAAGACTTCAGCACGATGGGAGAGACAAGGAATTCCAATCCTTCGATTTCAACGGGGACGTCGTTGCAAATCATGGAGGTTCGACATTGGCCCGCAGGGGTGTGTACTAATAGTGAAGCGTTCATGTCTTCACTTTTAAGGCCATGCATGAATGCAAAATCTTCAGACATGAATGAATGCGATGCCCCTGTATCAAATAAAATGCATGCTGGTACTGAATTTACGAGAAGTGTACCCATCACAGTAGCAGGCTGGTCTTGAGCTTCGACAGATCAACGTGGTTGGCCCGAGCTCACCATAAGGCTTGGCGGTGTTGTTGCGGGCTGGGTATTTCCACGGCCAGGCTCTTTGGAAGGGCCAACTGATTCTCGGTTCGGTTGCATTCTCTAGCACGGTGCCTGGTTGTCCACACCAAGCACAAGCCATTATTGGGAGTGGGAACAGAGCTTGTGGTGGTGGAGCTGGAAGCTTTGGCTGCTTAGTTGAAGCAGCAGACGAGGTGCAACATAGTTCTGCCTTGGAGCAGTGCATTAATTTGGTACATACTTGTTGGGGATCCATATCTTGCGCTTCTGCGAGGACGGGCTCAAGATGAGCCCGTGTCACGGTTATGCTGTTAGAGCTCGTATTCCTGCACCAGTTTCGACATTGATAGCCTTGTCCACCAAGGTGGCGAAATCAGCAAAGTCGTGCACTAGAAGTGCGAGCTTGATGTCGCTTGAAGGCCGCCACGGAACTTCTCTGTCTCAAGGCATCGGTTGCAATGTCCTTCAAAGATAGCGAGACAAGTCCAGAACTCTCGCCGATAAGCTTCAACATCTTGTTGCCTTGGGTGAGGTTATGAACTCACGCTTCTTCCGTCCATGACCCTTGAGGGATGAAGTGGGCACGAAAGCAGCTTGGAAGTCCGCCAGTGATGAGTGTTCCAACTGGCAGAGTACGCCGGTGGCTGTCCCACCATTGAGCTGCGGGTCCCTTCAGGAAGAAGGAAGCAAAAGTGACATAGCTGGCAGGGGCTACATCAGCAGACTCCATTTCATAGGTGATGTCACGGAGCTAGTCATCAGCATCCAGCGGCTGAGTTGAGCTGCGGTACACACTGGGGTTCAGGCGTATGAAATCCTGCAGAGTTGTTCCGTTTTGGTGCTGGTTCATATTGGGGCGAGGAAACTGAGCCATCATGTTTTCCATGAACTGGCGATTCATCTCAAGCTGTTGGATCATACCAGCCATGTACTCAGGCGGTGGTGGGAAGTTGCCACCACGACCACGACCAGCTGGCCTAACCATCCCGCTAATATATAACAGGTAGTTCAGCATTTGAGAAATTATGCAAAGGACAAGAATCATTCATGATGAAACATGCATAATGAAAGCAGATGATAGGAACTACATAGTAGTCGGCATATCTTACAAAAGGGATCATGCATAGAGTTCGACACACGAGTTCAAGACATAGACTAAGACATCATAGGCGGCACGCAGCTCATGGCGAATACATCAAACACTAACAAGCAGGCCTACATCAGTCCCACGCGGCATCGCTGGAGGTAGCCGTAGCTCAAAGCAGTAGTGCGGCAGCGGATAGTCCTCCACGTCGGTGACTGGGGCCGCGGATACTCGGTGCTGAATCCGACGCCCGTGTGGCGAAGAGGGGCAAGGCGCGGAGAGTAGCCTCCACGCCCGCCAACCGACACCCGGGGCATCACGGTCTTGGCTGGGTAGATCGCAGAACGCGCAGCTCTGGATCGGACAAAGGGTGCATCAGCGTCGAGCACGGTAGAGGTGCCGACGGGTGATGTACAACTCGTGACGAAGAGCTCGGTTAGCTCGATCCAGCCCATCGCATGCGTAACAAAGTTCGATGGTGGAAGGGCTCTCTGGTGACAAATGGAGTAGGCAGCAGTAGTAACCCTCCTCGCCAACATCGACGCGATAGCAATGTGCTCAAGGGGAGGTGTCCAACTCGATACTCGCACGAAGACGGTCGAGCAGCATAAGCAGCATCGTGGATCGCCATATCGATAGTCACCCCAACACCATGTGCGGTGTGCAGACAAGAGTGGAGTCATACTCCCGAGAGTAGAGGTGGACGATGGCGCGGCATCGCTCCCGGTTATAGTCCCGGTACTCCTCATAGACGGTGTACTGGGGTGCCAGCGATAACCCAGATAGGTCATCATCTCTCGCTAGCACCGCAGTGATCCCGAGGCACCAATGGCCGTCGTGTGGCGCACGGCCTGCCTCGTGGGTTCCATCTGAAACACAGACGTTTCAAAGGAGTCAAATGACAGTGTGGAAACTGATCAAATACAATTCCAAGAATAACTATGGCTATATCCAACTTTGGGGTGAATGTGGTCACGGGATCCTAGTGTTAGTTAGTAAAATCGTTTAACCCGAGTAGAAGAGAGTTCAGAGTCCCAGAGTAAAGGTCGAGGAGTAAAAGATCCTAGTACCACCCGATGGCGACGTGGGCCCGTAAGGCACACAGCCAAGTTAGTAAAAGTTTTTGCAATGTCTAGACTCGACTTCGCCAAGGAGTGTGGAAGGGGATTCCTACAGCAATGGCTCGATACCAACTTCAGACGCTTCGATTTAATCGTACACTAATCATGCACGCAAATGTGTACGATCAAGATCGTGGACTCACGGAAGATATCACAACACAACTCTACAAATAAAATAAGTCATACAAGCATCATAATACAAGCCAGGGCCTCGAGGGCTCGAATACAAGTGCTCGATCATAGACGAAGTCAGCGGAAGCAACAATATCTCGAGTATAGACATAAGTTAAACAAGTTTGCCTTAAGAAGGCTAGCACAAACGGGATACAGATCGAAGAGGCGCAAGCCCCCGCCTGGGATCCTCCTAGCTACTCCCGGTCGCCATCACGGGCTGCACGTAGTAGTAGGCACCTCCGTGTAGTAGTCGCCATCGACGGGTGCCTGCCCCGGCTCCATCGTCTGTTGCGCAAGTTTAATAGAGGTAGGGGGAAGGGGAAACAAGGCAACCGTGAGTACTCATTCAAAGTACTGCAAGCAAGGAGCTACACTACATATGCATGGATATATGTGTAAAGGGCCATATCAATGGACTGAATCGCAGAATGCCGTAATAAGAGGGGATAGCTAGTCTTAACGAAGACTACGCTTCGACACCTGTCTTGCAATGTAGAGGAGGGCAATCAAGTCCTCCAAGTAACATCACATAGCAATAATCCTACCCGCGATCCCTCCTCATATCCTCGAGAGAGCGACCACCGTTGTATCCGCACTTGGAAGGGTGTGTTTTATCAAGTATCCGATTCTGGTTGTCATAAGCTCAAGGTACAACTCCAAGTCGTCCCTGTTATCAAGATCACGGCTATTCAATAGATTAACTTCCTGCAGGGTGCACCATCTTACCCAAAGACGCTTGATCCCATTTGGCGGACACACTTTCTCGGTCATGCCCGCCGCGGAAGATCAACACGCCGCAGCCCCACCTAGGCACAACAGAGAGGCCAACACGCCGGTCTAAACCTAAGCGCGCAGGGTCTGGGCCCATCGCCTCGAAAGCACACCTGCATGTTTGCGACGCGCGAAGAAGCACCTAGCCCAAAGAAGCGCTCCAGTCCAATCCGGCGCGCCGCCGCCCGTCACGACGTCTCAAGTGCCGGCTAATACCACGACGCCGGATACCCATAACTACTCCCGCAGAGATGGTTAGTGCGATAAGCTCAGAGCCAACTCAGATCAAATACCAAGACCTCGTTAAGCTGTGTTAAGTATCCGCGAACGCCGAACAGGCCAGCCCACCTCTCTCCTAGGCGGTCTCAACCTGCCCTGCCGCTCCGCCACAAAGATCCACTGCGGGTGCTCCACCACCGACCCGACTTTAGTCTCCACATGTATCATGTACAAGTATATAGTATATACCGTGATCACCTCCCGAGTGATCACGGCCCGATAGTATAGCACGGCAGACGGACAAGAATGTAGGGCCACAGATGAAAGTACTAGCATCCTATACTAAGCATATAGGATTGCGTAAGGTAACAACAAAGAGTAACAAGGACAAAGCTATGCAGAAAGATAGGAGTATCTGAAAGCAAGAATATGCTACACTACTCTAATGCAAGCAGATAGAGAAGAGTAGGCGATATCCGTGATCAAGGGGGGCTTGCCTGGTTGCTCGGCAAGAGAGAGGGTCACAACTCCGTAGTCGAACTGGGCAAGCAGCAGTGGTCGGTCTCGTAGTCTACCGGAGAGAAGAGGGGGAAGAAACAATGAATACCAAGTAAACAGATGCATATCGATGCATGACATGTCAAGTAGAAATGCTAGGCGTGCCCTAACGTGGTATGGGGGGTACTGGTTAAGGGGGGAAACATCCGGGAAAGTATTCCCGGTGTTTCGTGTTTTCGGGCAAAGGAGCCGGAGGGGGAAAGTTGCAGGTTCGATAGGTTAGGGGGTGTGGCGGACAAACGGACTGTGTATCCGGGTTCGTCTCGTCGTTCTGAGCAACTTTCATGTTGAAAATATTTTAATCCGAGTTACGGATTAAAAGATATGATTTTCTAAAGATTTTATTAATTTCTAGAATTTTAATTAATTAATTAATTAATTCGAAAAAATGTATTTATGACGTCAGCATGACGTCATGCTAACGTAAGCAGTAAACAGGGTTGACTAGGTCAACCCTGACATGTGGGTCCCGTTCGTCATACTCTGTTAACTAATTAACTTAGTTAAGTTTAATTAACAATAGTTAATTAGGTTAATTAGTCATTATGTTTAATTAATCAGGATTAATTAAATTAATTATTTACTTAATTAATTAATTAATTAATTAATTAATTAATTTTATTCATTTTTATTTATATTAATTATATTTATCTAATTTCATTTTCCTTTTTCTTTTATTTTAAAAACGTCCTGGGGGTGGGGCCCCCATGTCAGTGGCAGTGGGTGCGGTCAGCCCAGCTGACCGAGTCAACAGACCGGTGGGGGGGGGGCCCTGGGCCCACCAGTCAGTGGCCTAGGCGGTGGCCCCGGGTCGGCCACGTCGGCGGCCGGTGTTGGGGAGCCCCGGTGGGCGCCCGCGGCGGAGGAGGGCGCCGGACCTCGCCGGACTTCGTCTTTCGGTGGCCAAAAAGGGGCGCGGGCGGTGCGTTCGGAAGCGGGGAGGACGGCGCGTCCATCGGTGGCAAAGGGACGGCCGGACTCGGCCGGAACGGCACCGGCGAGCGGCGGAGTCGGCGGTAGGGTTCGGGTCTTCGACGGGAGCACGCTACGGGGGCCGGGGGGGTTCTGTGGCGCCTGAGCACCACGGGCTCGGCCCGTGACCATTTGGTCACCGGGGCGGCGATGAGTTCCTCGACGGGGCGTTGGTCTGGCGGCTCACGGGCCGAGGCTCGGGCGAGGAGGAGGAGAGGAGGCCAGGAGCACGTTCCGTGCTCCGTGTGGGGGGGAAAGGGAGAGGAGGGCGGCTGCCGAGCCGGGCGACGGGAGGCGCGGTGTGGCGCCGGATGGGGACGAGGAGAGGGATCCAGGGGGTGGAAGCTCACGGGGCGCAGGTCTATGTAGCGAAGCCTGGGCGGTCTGGGGCGCACCGTGAGGAGGAGGCGGGAGGCGGTCGTCCGCGACGGATCCCGCGAGGTGGGCTGGAGGTCGTCGGGGCGGCTCCGAGGCGAAGGGGAGCAGCGGGCGCCCTACGCGGCCGGTCGGGGAGGAGGGGAGGAGGTGAGGTCGGGGCGGCGGGTCGCCGGCGTCGAGGGGGGCGACGGGATCGGCCGGTGCCGATCCGGATCGGCGTGGGGAGGGAGGAGGAGGGGATTGGGGGATGGGTGCGGCTAGGGTTTCCCGCCGACCGGGGGATAAGGAGTGAGGGGTTGGGCCGGGGGGTGGCTGGCTGGGGCAGTGGGGCTTGGCCCAGTTGGGCTAGTGGGGTTTTCTCCCCCTCTCCCATTTTTGTTTTCTTTGTCTTTTCTTTTCTGTTTTATTTTATTTAGTCTATCTAGATATTTTATAAAAATGTGTGCACCCCACCATAATTAACTTGGTAATTTTTGACAACCCCCGAACATTTTAGTTTTAATTTTTGAAAACTTTTATTGTTTCCTATTTTTTTCTATTTGAATTTGACCCGGGTTTGAATCAACGTGAGTTTAATCACAGTAACCGAGGTGACGTGGCATCATTAGCAGGGATTACTGTAGCTTAATTATCCGGGTGTTACAGATATAATAAAAACTTTCATATAAAGTGCATTGAATACTATGAGAAGTTTGATTCCTTATGATTGTTTGAGATATGAAGATGGTGATATTAGAGTCATGCTAGTGATTAGTTGTGAATTTGAGAAATACTTGTGTTAAGGTTTGTGAGTCCGTAGCATGCACGTATGGTGAACCGTGATGTAACGAAGTTGGAGCATGAGATATTTTTTGATTGTCTTCCTTATGAGTGGCGGTCGGGGACGAGCGATGGTCTTTTCCTACCAATCTATCCCCCTAGGAGCATGCGCCAGACATTTTATTTCGATGACTAATAGATTTTTGCAATAAGTATGTGAGTTCTTTATGACTAATGTTGAGTCCATGGATTATACACACTCTCACCTTTCCGCCATTGCTAGCCTCTCTTGTACCGCAACTTTCGCCGGTGCCATGAACCCACCATATACCTTCCTCAAAACAGCCACCGTACCTACCTATTATGGCATTTCCATAGCCATTCCAAGATATATTGCCATGCAACTTTCCACCATTCTGTTTATTATGACACGCATCATCATTGTCATATTGCTTTGCATGATCATCTAGTTGGCATCGTATTTGTGGCAAAGCCACCTTTCATCATTTTTTATACATGTCATTCTTGATTCATTGCACATCTCGGTACACCGCTGGAGGCATTCATATAGAGTCATATATTGTTCTAGTATCGAGTTGTAAGTAAATAGAAGTATGATGATCTTCCTTATTAGAGCATTGTCCCATGTGAGGAAATAAAAGAAAGAAAAAAAGAAGAGAAAAAAAAGGAGAAAGAAAGAAAGAAAAAGAAAAAAAGAAATGAAAGAAAAAAGAAAAAAAGAAAAATGAGAGAAAAATAGAGAAGGGGCAATGTTACTATCCTTTTTCCATACTTGTGCTTCAAAGTAGCACCATGATTTTCATGATAGAGAGTCTCCTATGTTGTCATTTTCATATACTAGTGGGAATTTTTCATTATAGAACTTGGCTTGTATGTTCCAGTGATGTGCTTCCTCAAATTGCCCTAGGTCTTCATGAGTAAGCAAGTTGGATGCACGCCCACTTAGTTTTCTTTTTGAGCTATCATAAACTTATAGCTCTAGTGAATCCATTGCATGGCAATCCTTACTCACTCACATTGATATCTATTGATGGGCATCACCATAGCCCGTTAATACACCTAGTTGATGTGAGACTATCACCCTCCTTTTGTCTTCTCCACGACCACCTTCTATTCCACCTATAGTGCTATGTCCATGGCTCACGCTCATGTATTGCGTGAAAGTTGAAAATGTTTGAGAACATCAAAAGTATGAAATAATTGCTTGGCTTGTCATCGGGGTTGTGCATGATTTGAGTATTTTGTGTGATGAAGATGGAGCATAGCCAGACTATATGATTTTGTAGGGATAAGCTTTTCTTTGGCCATGTTATTTTGAGAAGACATAATTATTTTGTTAGTATGCTTGAAGAATTATTGTTTTTATGTCAATATTAAACTTTTGTTTTGAATTATACGGATCTGAATATTCATGCCACAATAAAGAAAATTACATGGATAAATATGTTAGCTAGCATTCGGCACCAAAATTTTTGTTTTTATCATTTACCTACTCGAGGACGAACAGGAATGAAGCTTGGGGATGCTTGATACGTATCCAACGTATCTATAATTTTTTATTGTTCCATGTTATTATATTATCTGTTTTGGATGTTTTATATGCATTAATATGCTATTTTATATTATTTTGGGACTAACCTAGAGCCCAGTGCCAGTTCCTGTTTTTTCCTTGTTTCAGAGTTTCACAGAAAAGGAATATCAAACGGAGTCCAAACGGAATAAAACTTTCGTGATGATTTTTCTTGGACCAGAAGGCATCCAGAGGACTTGGAGTACACGTCATGGAAGCCACGAGGCGGCCACAAGGACGGAGGGCGGGCCCCCACCCTTGTGGGCCCCTCATGACTCCACCGACCTATTTCTTCCGCCTATATATTCTCAAATATTCCAAAACCTACCAGGAGAGCCACGAAAACACTTTCCCACCGCCGCAACCTTCTGTACCCGTGAGATTCCATCTCGGGGCCTTTTCCGGCGTCCTACCGGAGGGGGATTCAATCACGGAGGGCTTCTACATCAACACCATTGGCCTTCCGATGAAGCGTGAGTAGTTTAACACCGACCTATGGGTCCATAGCTAGTAGCTAGATGGCTTCTTCTCTCTCTTTGATTCTCAGTACCATGTCCTCGATGTTCTTGGAGATCTATTCCATGTAATACTTTTTGCGGCGTGTTTGCCGAGATTCGATGAATTGTGGATTTATGATCAGCTTATCTATGAATATTATTTGAATCTCCTCTGAATTCTTATATGCATGATTTGATATCTTTGCAAGTCTCTTCGAACTATCGATTTGGTTTGGCCAACTAGATTGGTTTTTCTTGCGATGGGAGAAGTGCTTAGCTTTGGGTTAAATCTTGCGGTGTCCTTTCCCAGTGATAGTAGGGGCAGCAAGGCATGTCTTGTATTGTTGCCATCGAGGATAAAAAGATGGGGTTTACATCATATTGCTTGAGTTTATTCCTCTACATCATGTCATCTTACTTAATGCGTTACTCTGATCTTCATGAACTTAATACTCTAGATGCAGGCAGGAGTCGGTTGATGTGTGGAGTAATAGTAGTAGATGCAGGCAGGAGTCGGTCTACTTGATACGGACGTGATGCCTATATTCATGACCATCTACAATTTTAGTTTCCTATTTACTTTCTTTGCAATCTTTTACTTTCCATTCCATAAATCAAAAATACCAAAAATATTACTTTACCGTTTATCCATCTCTATTAGCTCTCACTTTGCAAATAACCGTGAAGGGATTGATAACCCCTTTATCACGTTGGGTGCAAGTTGGTGTTTGTTTGTGCAGGTATTCGATGACTTGTGCGTTATCTCCTACTGGATTGATACCTTGGTTCTCAAAACTGAGGGAAATACTTACTCTACTTTGCTGCATCACCCTTTCCTCTTCAAGGGAAAAACCAACGCAAGCTCAAGAAGTAGCAAGGAGATGCATATCCCTATTGAGGTAATGATGACCCACAAGTATAGGGGATCAATTTTAGCTCTTTTCGATAAGTAAGAGTGTCAAACCCAACGAGGAGCAGAAGGAAATGACAAGTGGTTTTCAGCAAGGTAATGTCTGCAAGTGCTGAAATTGTAAGCAACAGAGAGTTTGATAGCAAGATAATTTGTAACGAGTAGGTAACAATACTAGTAACAAAAGTGAATCAAGGTAGCCCAATCCTTTTGAGGCAAAGGATGGGCCAAAACGGTCTCTTATAATAAGCAAAGCATTCTTGAGGGTACACGGGAATTTCATCTAGTCACTTTCACCATGTTGGTTCGATTTGTGTTCGCTACTTTGATAATTTGATATGTGGGTGGACCGGTTCTTAGGTGGTGTTCTTACTTGAACAAGCCTCCTACTTATGATTAACCCTCTCGCAAGCATCCGCAACTATGAGAAAAGTACTAATAATAATTTCTAACAATAGCATTAAACTTTTGGATCCAACGGTCCCTTACGGAATAGCGCATAAACTGGGGTTTAAGCTTCTATCACTCTCGCAACCCATCATCTACTTACTACTCCAAAATGCATTCCCTTATGCCCAAATATGGTGAAGTGTCATGTAGTCGACGTTCACATGACACCACTAAGGTAATCACAACATACATACTATCAAAATATCAAACACAAATCAAGTTCACATGATTACTTGCAACATGATTTCTCCCATGACCTCAAGAACAAAAGTAACTACTTACAAATGATAATCATGCTCAAGATCAGAGGGGTATTAAATATCATGTTGGATCTGAACATATAATCTTCCACCAAATAAACCATATAGTAATCTACTACAACATGTAATCAACACTACTAGTCACCCACAAGCACCAATCTATAGTTTCGGTAACAAGATTGAACACAAGAGATGAAGTAGGGTTTGAGATGAGATGGTGCTGTTGAAGATGTTGATGGAGATTGCCCTCCCCAAGATGGGAGAGTTGTTGGTTATGATGATGATGATGATTTCCCCCTCCAGGAGGGAAGTTCCCCCGGCGGAATCGCTCCGCCGGAGGGCAAAAGTGCTCCTGCCCAAGTTCTGCCTCGAGACGGTGGCGCTTCATCTTGAAAGTCCTCTCCTTATTTTTTCTAGGTCAAAATGACCTATATACCAAAATATGGGCACCGGAGGTGGGCCTGGGTGAGCACAACCCACCAGGGCGTGCCTGGGCTCCCTGGCGCGCCCAGGTGGGTTGTGCCCACCTGGTGGGCCCCCTCTGATACTTATTTGCTCCAATATTCATCATATATTCCATAAAAATTCTCCGTGAAGTTTCAGCTTGTTTGAAGTTGTGCAGAATAGGTAGCCTGATGTAGCTTTTTCCAGGTCCAGATTTCCAGCTGCCGGAATTCTCCCTCTTTGTGTGTACCTTTCATATTATCAGAGAAAAGGCATTAGAATTACTCCAAAAAGCATTATTATGGATAAAAATATCATAAATAATATTAGGAAAACATGATGCAAAATGGACGTATCAACTCCCCCAAGCTTAGACCTTGCTTGTCCTCAAGCGAAAACCAAAATCGAAAAACATGTCCACATGCTTAGAGGGAGAGGTGTCGATAAAAACAAAATTCAGACATAGAAGCATCATGTAGATTATTATAACAACAACAAATTTAAACATAAGACTTCTATCATAGAGATTTTATCATAAACTTCTCATGAATAAGTAATAGTTGATCACACAATCGAAGTATAAAGCATAAACTCTATTAGAAACCAACAAACTATGTTCTTAGTCAACTTTGCAACTGCAATTCATCATCTTTTCAGGAAGGGTCATGTATCGGAGCCTTTAGGAAAGTCCACATACTCAACCATCATATAGTCTTCTATGATTGCTAACACTCATCGCATACACATGAGCAAAACATTTCAACCAGACACATAGAAAGATAGGGGCTTATAGTTTCGCCTCCCAGCGTATTCACCTCAAGGGTGATGTCAACAATAATAGCTTATGCCACCCATATTCAACTAGACATATGTGCCTAGATCTTTCCTCACCACCTGATGCTTGCCAAAGGATAAAAAATAAAAAGGGAATAGAGGGAAAAACTTTGACTCTTTGCATAAAAGTAAATACATAAAAGTAAAATATAGGCCCTTCGCAGAGGGAAGCAGAGGTTGCCATGCGCTTATTTGTTTGTATGCTCAACCCCATAGTGCAAAAGAACGTCAAGTTGCATTGCCCCTTGTGATAACGACCTTTATTATGCAGTCTATCGCTTTTATTCTTCACCATCACAAGTTCGTGCAACGCTCAATTTTCTCTTACACTAAATGATCACATATTCAGAAGCAATTTTTATTGCCTTTTTGCACCGATGAAAAATTACTTGAGGGATCTTGCTCAAACCCTAGGTAGGTATGGTGGACTCTTGAAAATAAGATTTGGGTTTAAGGGTTTTTCGATGCACAAGTAGTATCTCTACTTAGTGCGGAATTTTTGGCTAGCAAAGATAGGGGCAAGCACCACATGTTGAAGGATCTATGACAATATAACTTCTATGTGAATATGAACAAGCATAAATCATTACGTTGTCTTCCTTGTCCAACGCCAACAATTTTTGGCATATAATATTTTGATGGGGGCTCATAATCACAAAAGATTTCTAGGATAGTGTATTTATATGTGAATCTTCTCTTCCCTAATTAATTCTTTCATGAGTTGCATCATTGACCAATGCTATGCTTGTCAATCTCTAATAAAATTTTCTACTTATACTTTTCATAAGATTAGCATATGATATTTTTATTTTATTTCCTTTATTTTTTATTTATATCCTTTCTTTTTATTGCAACATGAAAGTAAAGAAAGCAAAAACTCAAACTAAACTTTATTATATATCTTGCACACGATTACAAGGATAGATCACTAAGCAAGCTCTCAAAAAGAAAGGATCAAACTAAACTTTTATTCATCTAAAGCAAAAGATCGAACTAAAATAAGTAAAGGCAAAAAGATATTGGGGATGATACGATACCGGGGCACCTCCCCCAAGCTTGGCGGAAGCCAAGGGGAGTGCCCATACCCGATACTCAATTTTCCTTCGGTGATGAAGAGGAAGGTGGTGGTGATGAAGAAGAGATCTTGTCCTCGGGTTTCCATGGTATAGATCCACCATCGTAAGAGGAAGAATGAGTCTCACGGGTCCTGCAACTAGCATCCAAACTCATACCTTTAAACCTCGCCTCATATTCAAAGACTTGGTTCTAAAGATCATAGATCTGGCTTTGGAGGAAGTTGATTTGCTCGTTGAGGGTGAAGACGATGTCCTTCATGGGCTTGCCATCCACCTTGAGATCACGGCTAAGGTCCGTGATCATGAGGTGATTGGCATTGAGTCCACGTTCCACCATCCCCTTGCACCGGAAGACCTCCTGCTCCATAGCTTCAAGCCTGGCCCCCACGGTTCCCGTGCCCTTGGGACCTTGCACATCGCGGATGTGTAGCACCCCCTCGTGCATCTGGATGGATTGAGGGTGCTGCACCACCTCTCGCAAATATGGGTTGATGACGTTCTTAAAGAACTTGTCCTTGGAGGAGCTTGAAGCTGCCATAGTAGATGGGAAGTGACAGAAAACAGCAAGGAAAAGAAAACATGAGATTTCTCTATGATACGGTGGTCAATTGGTTCGGGGGTATATAAAGATTTTTTATCTTGGGTGACAAGCAAACGGAAGAAAAACGGAGTCCGGAAGGTGTCGCAGGTGGGCACAACCCACCTGGGCGCGCCTGGCTGGTGTCTTGTGCCCACCAGAGTACGCTTCCTGGAAGTTTTCTTATTTTCTAATTTTCTAAATATTCCAAAACTGACAAAAAATATTTTTGCAATTTTTTGGAGTCCGTTTACTTACCGTATCACGTACCTCCTTATTTTCACGATTCTGGAATGTTCCGAAAGGACTCTTTTATGTGTTCTTCTGGTGTCAAAGTTTGGATAATATTTCTTTTAACATTAATAGGCGTACCTGAGATATAATATTTTATTCGTTGCCCATTAACAACCTTTGGGTTAGTACCTTCGGCATTATTTTGATAGCTCCAGACCGATAAACCTCCTCGATAACATAGGGTCCTTCCCATTTAGAGAGGAGTTTTCCTGCAAAGAATTTGAAATGAGAGTTGTACAAAAGAACGTATTCTCCAAACTTGAACTCACGCTTTTGGATTCTTTTATCATGCCATCTTTTAACTTTCTCTTTAAATAACTTGGCATTTTCATAAGCTTGGGTTCTCCATTCATCTAAAGAGCTAATATCACATAACCTCTTCTCACCGGCAAGTTTGAAATCATAGTTGAGTTCTTTGATTGCCCAATATTCTTTATGTTCTAACTCAAGAGGCAAATGACAAGCTTTTCCATAAACCATTTTATAAGGAGACATACCCATAGGATTTTTATATGTTGTCCTATAAGCCCAAAGTGCATCTTCTAATTTCTTAGACCAATTCTTCTAGGACCTATTGACAGTCTTTTGCAACATTAATTTTATTTCTCTATTGCTAAGTTCAACTTGACCACTAGACTGAGGATGATAGGGTGATGCAATTCTATGGTTAACATCGTACATGGCAAGCATTTTACGAAAAGCACCATGAATAAAGTGTGAACCACCATTAGTCATTAAATATCTAGGGACTCCAAACCTTGGGAAAATAACTTCCTTAAGCATTTTAATAAAGGTTTTGTGATCAGCACTATTGGTTGGAATAGCTTCTACCAATTTAGGAACATAATCAACAGGAACCAAAATCTGTGTATACCCGTTAGAGGAAGGAAAAGTTCCCATGTAATCAAATCCCCAAACATCAAATGGTTCAACAACAAGTGAATAATTCATAGGCATTTCTTGGAGCTTACCGATATTACCTATTCTTTGGCATTCATCACAAGATAAGACGAACTTACAGGCATCCTTGAAGAGAGTAGGCCAATAAAATCCAGGTTGCAATACCTTGTGAGCAGTTCTATCTCTAGCATGATGCCCCCATATGCTTTAGAGTGACATTTCCGAAGGATTTGTCCCTGTTCATGCTCAGGTACACAACGCCTTATAATATCATCTACTCCTTCTTTATAAATATGTGGGTCATCCCAAAAGTAGTGTCTTAAATAAAAGAAGATTTTTTTTCTTTTGTTGGTATGTAAAGCTAGGTGGTAAATATTTAGCAACAATGTAATTAGCATAGTCAGCATACCAAGGAGTGTTATTAGAAACATTTATTATAGCTAAACTGCTCATCTAGAAAACTATCATCAATAGGTAGTGGGTCATCAAGCACATTTTCAAGCCTAGACAAGTTATCAGCTACGGGGTTCTCACCTCCTTTTCTACGTGTGATATGTAAATCAAATTCTTATAGCAAGAGAACCCATCGAATAAGTCTAGGTTTAGCATCTTTCTTTTCCATAAGATATTTAATAGCAGCATGATCGGTGTGAACGATTACCTTAGAGTCAACAATGTAAGATCTAAATTTATCACAAGCAAACACCACTGCTAGGAATTCTTTTTCAGTAGTTGCATAATTTCTTTGAGCACTGTCTAGAGTTTTACTAGCATAATGAATAACATTCAGTTTCTTATCAACTCTTTGTCCTAGAACAGCACCAACAGCATAATCACTAGCATCACACATAAAAGTTCCAATCAGGTGGTTGAACAATAGGTGCAGAAATTAAGGCTTTCTTGAGTGTTTCAAAGGCTTCTAAACAATCATCATAAAAAATAAAAGGAACATCCTTTTGTAAAAGGTTTGTAAGAGGCCTAGAAATTTTAGAAAAGTCTTTGATAAATCTCCTATAGAAAACAACATGACCTAGGAAATTACGAATACCTTTGATATCTTTAGGACATGGCATTTTCTCAATTGCTTCAACCTTAGCTTTGTCCACTTCAATACCTCTTTCAGAAATTTTATGACCCAAGACAATACCTTCATTAACCATAAAGTGGCACTTGTCCTAATTCAAGACAAGATTTATTTGTTCACATCTCTGCGAAACTCAATCAAGATTGCTTAAACAATCATCAAAAGACTTCCCATAAACAGAGAAGTCATCCATGAAAACCTCTACAATCTTTTCACAAAAGTCAGAGAATATAGCAGTCATACATCTTTGAAAGGTAGCAGGTGCATTGCATAAACCAAAAGGCATACGTCCATAAGCATAAGTTCCAAATGGACAAGTAAATGTGGTCTTTTCTTGATTAGGTTGAGAAACAGGTATTTGTGAAAAACCAGAATATCCATCAAGGAAGCAAAAGTGTGTGTGCTTAGATAATCTTTCTAACATTTGATCAATAAAAGGCAGAGGGTAATGATCTTTTCTAGTTCCTTTATTTAATTTTCTGAAATCAATTACCATTCTATAGCATGTAACAATTCTTTGTAGAATAAGTAAATTCTTATCATTAGGAACAACAGTAATACCTCCTTTCTTGGGAACACAGTGAACATGACTTACCCATCTACTATTAGCTATAGGATAGATTATACCTGCTTCCAGAAGTTTTAAGATTTCCGTTCTTACCACTTCCTACATTTTCGGATTTAACCGACGTTGGTGATCAAGAACGGGTTTAGCATCAGGTTCCATATTAATCTTGTGATGACATAGAGTGGGACTAATGCCCTTTAAATCATCAAGAGTATAACCAATAGCAGCTCGGTGCTTCCTTAGGACTTTCAATAATCTTTCTTCTTCATGTTCCGAAAGGTTAGCACTAATAATAACGGGATATATCTTCTTTTCATCAAGATAAGCATATTTCAAAGTGTCTAGCAATTGTTTTAATTCAAACACGGGATCATCTTTAGGTGGAGGAGGGCCTCCTAGAGTTTCAATAGGAAAATTGTGTTTAAGCAGAGGTCGTTGTTCAAAGAAAATCTTATCTATTTCATTTCTCTAATGCATATGTAAATCATTTTCATGGTCTAGGAGATATTGTTCTAATGAATCAGTAGGAGGCACAGCAATAGAAGCAAGACCAATTATTTCATCCTTACTAGGCAATTCTTTTTCATGAAGCTTTCTACTAAACTTGGAAAAATTAAACTCATGAGACTCATCACCAAAGCTAACACCGACAGTTTGTTTCTCACAATCTATCTTAGCATTAACGGTGTTCAAGAAAGGTCTACCAAAGATAATGGGACAAAAGTCATCTTGTGGGGAACCAAGAACAAGGAAATCATTAGGGTATTTTATTTTCCCACACAACACTTCAACATCTCTAACAATTCCAATTGGTGATATAGTGTCTCTATTAGCAAGTTTATTAGTAACATCCATGTCTTCTATCTCTACGGGTGCTATGTCATTCATAATTCTTGATATAAGGAATAAGGAATAGCACTCACACTAGCACCTATGTCACATAGACCATGATAACAGTGATCTCTTATTTTAACTGAGACAATAGGCATACCAAAACAGGTCTATGATTATCTTTTTTATCAGGTTTGGCAATTCTAGCAGCTTCTTCACAGAAGTAAATAGCATGCCCGTCTACGTTTTCTTCAAGGAGACCTTAGTCATAGCAATACTAGGTTCTACTTTAATTTGTTCATCAGGTTTAGGTGTTCTAATATAAATTTAGTTAACCACATTTGAAACTTTAGCATGTTCTTTTATCCTAACAGGAAAGGTGGTCTCTCAATATAAGCAGTAGGAACAACTGGATCAACATTATAAATTATGGTTTCCTCTTTAATTGGTACCGGTTCTTTATTTCTTCTATAGTTGGTGGTGATATTTGAACCACTTATCCTTAGGGAGATCAACATGAGTAGCAAAAGATTCACAAAAGGAGGCCACTATCTCAGAGTCAAGTCCATATTTAGTGCTAAACTTTTGAAAAGCTTCGGTATTCATAAAAGATTTAACACAATCATACTTAAGCTTAATACCTGACTCTTTACCTTCGTCGAGTTACCAATCTTCAGAGTTGCGTTTAATTCTTTCCAAAAGATTCCACCGGAATTCAGTAGTCTTCTTCATAAAAGAACCAGTACAAGAAGTATCAAGCATGGATTGATCGTCACGAGAAAGGCGGGCATAAAAGTTCTGGATAATAATTTCTCTTGAGAGCTCATGATTGGGGCATGAATATAACATAGACTTAAGACTCCACCAACCTAGAGCGATACTTTCTCCTTCATGGGGCCAAAAATTATATATATAATTCCGATCACGATGAACTAGATGCATAGGATAATATTTTTGGTGAAACTCCAATTTCAATCGATTCCAGTTCCAAGATCCAATATCATCGCATAGCCTATACCATGCCAATGCTTTTCCCTTCAAAGATAAAGGGAAAACCTTCTTCATAACTTCATCTCTGGGTAAACCTGCAAGCTTAAACAATCCACAATTTTTTTCCACATATATCAAGTGCATATCAGGATGTTCGGTTCCATCTCCTGCATAAGGATTAGCTAGCAGTTGTTCTATCATACCCGAAGGAATTTCATATTCAATATTTTCAGTAGGTGCATTAGGTTGAGGGGTAGCTAATTGTGGTTCCGGTCGAGGTGAAGATACCCCTAACAAACCCCTCAAAGGTTTGTTTTCCACAGTAACAAGTGACAATAAATTTCAGCATACTATATAAATGTTTACTTACCAAATTCCACTTACCAAATGCGCTTCACTCCCCGGCAACGGCGGCAGAAAATAGCCTTGATGACCCACACGTATAGGGGATCAATTGTAGCTCTTTTCGATAAGTAAGAGTGTCGAACCCAACGAGGCGCAGAAGGAAATGACAAGTGGTTTTCAGCAAGGTAATGTCTGCAAGTGCTGAAATTGTAAGCAACATAGTAGTTTGATAGCAAGATAATTTGCAACGAGTAGGTAACGATAATAGTAACAAAAGTGAATCAAGGTAGCCCAATCCTTTTGAGGCAAAGGACATGCCAAAACGGTCTCTTATGATAAGCAAAGCGTTCTTGAGGGTACACGGAAATTTCATCTAGTCACTTTCACCATGTTGGTTCGATTTGTGTTCGCTACTTTGATAATTTGATATGTGGGTGGACCGGTGCTTCAGTGCTATTCTTACTTGAACAAGCCTCCTACTTATGATTAATCCTCTCGCAAGCATCCGCAACTACGAGAAAAGTATTAAGAATAAATTCTAACCATAGCATTAAACTTTTGGATCCAACCGGTCCCTTATGGAATAGCGCATAAACTGGGGTTTAAGCTTCTGTCACTCTTGCAACCCATCATCTACTTACTACTCCACAATGCATTCCCTTAGGCCCAAATATGGTGAAGTGTCATGTAGTCGACGTTCACATGACACCACTAAGGGAATCACAACATACATACTATCAAAATATCGAACACATATCAAGTTCACATGATTACTTGCAACATGATTTCTCCGTGACCTCAAGAACAAAAGTAACTACTTACAAATGATAATCATGCTCAAGATCAGAGGGTTATTAAATAGCATATTGGATCTGAACATATAATCTTCCACCAAATAAACCATATAGTAATCTACTACAACATGTAATCAACACTACTAGTCACCCACAAGCACCAATCTATAGTTCCGGTAACAAGATTGAACATGAGAGATGAAATAGGGGTTTGAGATGAGATGGTGTTTTTGAAGATGTTGATGAAGATTGCCCTCCCCAAGATGGGAGAGTTTTCGGTGATGATGATGACGATGATTTCCCCCTCCGAGAGGGAAGTTCCCCTGGCGGAATTGCTCCGCCGAAGGGCAAAAGTGCTCATGCCCAAGATCCGCCTCGAGACAACGGCGCTCCATCCAAAAAGTCCTCTCCTTATTTTTTCTAGGTCAAAATGACCTATATACCAGAAGATGGGCACCGGAGGTGGGCCTGGGTGAGCACAACCCACCAGGGCGCGCCTGGGCTCCCAGGCGCGCCCACGTGGGTTATGCCCACCTGGTGGGCCCCCTCTAATACTTATTTGCTCCAATATTCACCTTATTTTCCATAAAAATTCTCCCTGAAGTTTCAGCTTGTTTGGAGTTGTGCAGAATAGGTAGCCTCACATAGCTTTTCCAGGTCCAGATTTCTAGCTACCCGAATTCTCCCTCTTTGTGTGTACCTTGCATATTATGATAGTAAAGGCATTAGAATTACTCCAAAAATCATTATTATGGAAAAAACATCATAAATAACAGTAGGAAAACATGATGCAAAATGGACGTATCAGGTAACTTAGTGTTATAGGAAGATTCTTCGATTTCTTGTTAATTAAAAATAGTTTATTAATAAGACGTGATCAACCTTGTTAATAGATTTTTTTGAGAGGCATGTGGTCAATGAATTTAGTAAGCACAACGTTATGTACCCACTTTTTGCTCTGTGTTACTTTAGTTAAATGCAATAAATGCCATGATTATGCTCTTTTCTCAATTATCCATGCCATAAAAAATAACCCAAAAATGAAAGTGCTCAAAATGATCTGAAATTTTTACACAAATTTTTATAGAATATTTAAGGATTTCTCGCACTAAAAACATCCAAGGGGGATGCCCCAGGTGCCCACGAGGCACCAGGGTGCGCCCTGGTGGCTTGTGGGCCCCACAGGGACCCCCTCACTTATTCCTTCAGCCCACATCGTCTCTTACCTCCAGCAAAAATTCCTGGCAGCTCTCTCTCTCTCTCACTCACTCACTCACTTTCTCTCTCTCTCTCTCTCTCTCTCTCTCTCTCTCTCTCGTGTTCTTGCTCCCAAACCTGACATTTTTGATCTCTTTGCTTGGAGCTCCGTTTCCGAAACTATTTTGGGGGATTGCTACTTAGTATGTGACTCCTCAATTGCTCCAATTAGTTTTTGCTCTAGTGGATTATATTTTGCAAAATTAGCTGCTCTTGGTGCTACTGAAAATGGGCTTGGATGTTGAATTCTTTAAGTTCCAAGTTGTTTGAATGCTTGATATAGCCTCTAGACATTCATATGAGTAATTTCTATCAATCTTGTGAAGTTTTGTTGACATCATTTTGTGCCCCAAAAAATTTAGAAACTTGTTCGTACAAAAATCAACCTCTTTAGGAGGAGTTCTTAGAGGAAGAGGTCCTCGAAGGGGTCGTCGAGTGAGAGCTCGATAAGATAGGCCTATGTTGAACCAAGGGCAAGCTTGGTGTGGATTACCGATACCAAATCATGTCGGTGGCCGTGTGATGAGTTCATGATAGGCGCGGGTATTAAAGAAAAATTTGATCAGTATATTCATAACACTGAGCTCACTCCCTTCATCGCAGATAAGTGCACACAATATTACAACCTCACCATCCCGTTCACTAAAAAGTTTGAGTTTCATCCCCGCCCTTCTAGAGTATTGTTTCACTTATAAGACCGAGCTTATAATACGCCTCTAGAAGAATTTTGTGATGCGTGCAAACTTCCATATTGGGGTTCGCTAGATGAACCACAAAAATCTGATTATGAAATGTTCCTGAGTAGCCTCTGTAGTGGTGAGGATAGGGGAGTCACGCAAGCTAGAATAAAGAGTATACAATTTCCCTCTATTCGTTACTTTGCACTGTTTAACAAAAAATGCATCGTGGGTAAATAGGACAGCAGTACACTCTGCGCCCCTAATCTGAGCCTCATACATACTACTCTAACGAGCATTAGACAATATAATCTTGGGGCAATTGTTCCACTGTAACATCCCAAATTTTCAATTTGGAATGTTATACATTAGGTCATCATGCATATCATATTTTCTCGCATTTTTCCGATCCTAGAAATTTCACGCAACTCAAGGACCCTCAGAGAGAGTTGGAAGTTTCATTATTTTCATATTTGGGATTTTTCCAAATTTTGAAAATAGGATCATTGGATTATTTAAATTATCTTCATAAAGTTTTTCCTATAAAAATATTTCGAGAGGGAATAATATGACTTTCCCAAACAATTAGGAGAAATGAAGGTATTATAAATAAACCAAATTTGGTTTTGGAAGATTTATTTTGCTTAGGCAAAAATGAGCATTTTTAAAAAAAATTATGCATGTATTTTGTTTTTAAAGTTCATTTTGTTCGACTCATTTTAGGAGTCGGGAAAAATTTGTTTTGTTTAAATCCGAGATCGTTTGGTATTTTTTTTATTTGTTTTGGTTTAATTTTTAATTAAAAAAAAAGCGCCCTCGACCGAGGCCCAGCCTGCCCAAGCCAGCCAGGCCAGGCCAGCGCCTGCCCACCCCCGCCTCCTCAAGGCTACCACGCCGAGTCCCGCCACAAGACGCCATCGCCGCCACCCCGAGTCCCAGCCTGACCCGGCGCCTTGACCCTCCCAAGCCACCGCCGCCCCTTTATAACCCCCTGACCTCTCTCTCTCCCAACCCACTCACGGAGCCGCCCGCCCGAGCCCGACGCTGAAGCCCGCCACCGCTGGGCCAGGACCTCACACCTCGACGCCAACCCCGCCGAGCCCTCACGGACCCACGGACTCGCCGGCGATCACGGAGGTAGCCACCGCCGCCCGCGCCGATTCGGTTTTTCCTCGAACCGTCCGGTTTATTTAAAAAAATAGGTGTTCGGTTTTTTTAAAACCTAGATTGGTTTTATTTTTTTCGGTTTTCTTATTTAACGAACGCTCACCGAACCGCTCGCTTCAATGAACGCGTCGTTAGATTCGCTCGTTAACGGACGCTCACTATTTAACTCGCTCGTCGTTTTTCTTTTTAATCGGATTTAATCCGTTATTTTCCGATTTGATTTCGATCTGATTTTCAAAACTGTTTTATTTCTCGCCGCTTATCGGAATCAGGTGATTCAAGCGCTGAGTTTCAGAACGAAACCGCCGTTCGATTACCCTACTTTCACAGAGTTTTGCTACTGTGAAATTTTGACCTAATTTCAGATCGCTAAACCGAGACGTTCTTCTCGAGTTTCGACTTTGGAGTTTATTTTGATTCGATTCTTTTGCAACCAGGGTTCTTAAGTTGAACTTTCTGGTTAGATCTTTTATTCGAGATTTCCTGTGCATTAGATGAGTACTTATTGTATGCTTGTTGTTTGTCTGCGTTAGATCACCCGAGAGCGCCGCTTGTTATTTCAATCTCTAGGACTCATGGATCATCGCAAGGCAAGTAACACTTGATCATATCTTTCTCATACCCAGTTTTTATGCATTAGATCAAACCTCAAACACTTGCATGTTTAGGATCAAATTAAATTGTGGGTATTGGGAAGTAGATTGAGGTAGTACCTATTACTGTTTTACTTATGAAACCTTGGGAGTTACTTCTACGCTTGCTTATTATGCCATGCTATGCTAGTAGACGTGGATTGGGTGAGTGAATATCCATGACAGATGTGAGATTGTTAATTAATGGTTTATCTAAGGTGGCAACCTAAACACACATCTGGGTGGATTGAGGCACTGGTTTCCATCAGACTTGCTCAGATTTCTTCGGACCGCCACCTGTGCTCTAAGGGATCATAAGATTATTCAAACTGAAACTTCCGTGCAGCCACAAGCCAATTATGGGCTCTGGCGTAGTTGACTAAGTTGTGCGAACTCTTACGGGTAGGCTAGCTGATGTAGGGGATGTAGGTTGGTACGGTCTACCCACATGTAAGGTGCTAGCGCTTCGAAAGACTATGTCTCGGTCATCCGCTTCTCAAACACCATGTAGTGCGAGAATCAAGCGGAGGTGATTGAGTCTTGTGGGGAAAAGTGCGCAAACTCTCTGCAGAGTGTATAAACTAATCATGATTAGCCGTGTCCCTGTTATGGACAATTTGAGTATCCGACTTGATTATCATGTGAATCTCAACATGTTACTTCTAAATAAAAGTTATTGGGTTTTGATGAGTACTTTTAATTGGGATTGAGGATGTTGTCAACCATTCTCAATGTTTAACAACCACCATGATAGTTAAATAAAATTATTCCTTTGATGTAGGGAAAATCAGCTTTATGCAATGTAATCAGAGAGCCTTACCACCAGCCATATATGCATGTAGTATAGGCTTATTCTTTCATTGCTCTTTATGTGTTACATTGCCAAGATATTCCATGTGTGAATTGTTGGCTGCAACTTTTCACGCTATGCACTTTCTCAACGACAGTAAGGTGTTAGGTCGTGGTTCTATACTCAATGATGCCGTTGGAGTTGATGGACTCGCTTATCTTCCAAGCCTTCCATTGTTATTATTAGATGGCCTTAAGCCATATTATTGTACTCAGCCCCTTGTGGACAACGATGTAATAAGTGTGTGATTGCTACTCGCTATAAATCCTTCAAGCATCTTGTGTGGTGTCAGATTCTCGATCCAGGATGACATCGAGCATGTGGACTTGATCCATTCGGGTCTGGTCGCTACAGAGAATGGTATCAGACTCTGCGCCCCTAATCTGAGCCTCATACATACTACTCTAACGAGCATTAGACAATATAATCTTGGGGCAATTGTTCCACGGAGGTTGCAACGCAACGTGAGTAGTGGTCATTTTATGGGGGAATTTATGCCTCTTGCGTAGCCACAAGGCTAGGAGTCTCACCTAGGCCCAATGATCCTATCTTACCTGATAAATATTTAGACTCTGAGGCAATGCAACACCATGAGTTTATTAAGCATGGAGCTCAGAACTATGACTATAACCTAATGTTCGATTAAAAAACCTGTTGGATATGTTATTTTGCCTGCACCTGCTCTCTTTGATTTTCAAAGTAAACAAAGATATTTCATCTACGAGAGCAAGGCACGCAAGTACAACGCAGCAGTAGAAGCCGCTCATCTGGCCGAGGAGGCTGCACGGAGAACCTCCACAAGCTACCACTTTGACTATTACCCATACCAGCGATGGTGATTACCAAGCTTGGCAAAAGCCTAAGCTTGAGGGAGTACGTATTTCTCAACGACATTACATTCGTATTCACACATTTCATTCTAGTTGTCGGTGCTCAACCTTTTTGAAAGTGCAACTATCCCTAGGTGGTTTTGGTAATTCATAACAACATATAGCTCATTGAGCTAATGCTATTCCAAGATGAACATTTCAGGAAAGCTCAGTGAATGGCATGGCATGGATGATGAAAGTGGATCCCTCAAAATGCTAATGACAAAGGATTGGCTCAAGCTCAAAAGCTCAAGACTCTTCATTTTATATTTTAGCGATTCAAGATCACATTGAGTCTATAGGAAAAGCCAATACTATCAAGGAGGGATGAGGTGTTGCTTAATGAGCCTCTTGCTTCATGTGCTTAGTGATATGCTCCAAAACCCTCAGCTACTTCCTCACATCCACATATGACCTAAACCTAAAGCCAAAATCGGTCTCACCGATTCTTCCTATCCGCGCCACCGATTTCATATGTCATAGCCAACGCCACAAACCCTAGGCAAATCGGTTCTATCGATAGGGATCTCGGTCTCACCGAGATGGGATTGTAATCTCTCTCGTTCCTTTTCAGAACTTTTCGGTCTCACCGAAGAGCGGATCGGTCCCACCGAGATTGCAATGTAAACTTTCTGCTTCCTTTCGTAACGCTTTGGTCTCACCGAAAGAGCGAATCGGTCCCACCGAGTTTACCCGACCAATTCTCGGTTAGCTAATTACCAAAATCGGTCTCACCGAAGTTTGTGTAATCGGTCTCACCGAGATTACGTTATGCCCTAACCCTAACCATATCGGTCCTACCGAGATGCAAGTCAGTCCCACCGAAAACCCTAACGGTCACTAGGTTTACTAATATCGGTCTAACCGAGTTTGTTGATTCGGTCCCACCGAGATTGGTAAATTATGTGTAACGGTTAGATTTTGTGTGAAGGCTATATATACCCCTCCACCTCCTCTTCATTCATGGAGAGAGCCATCAGACTAAACCTACACTTCCAACTTACCATTTATGAGAGAGAACCACCTACTCATGTGTTGAGGCCAAGATATTCCATTCCTACCATATGAATCTTGATCTCTAGCCTTCCCCAAGTTGCTTTCCACTCAAATCTTCTTTCCACCAGATCCAAATCCTATGAGAGAGAGTTGAGTGTTGGGGAGACTATCATTTGAAGCACAAGAGCAAGGAGTTCATCATTAACGCACCATTTGTTACTTCTTGGAGAGTGGTGTCTCCTAGATTGGCTAGGTGTCACTTGGGAGCCTCCGACAAGATTGTGGAGTTGAACCAAGGAGTTTGTAAGGGCAAGGAGATCGCCTACTTCGTGAAGATCTACCGCTAGTGAGGCAAGTCCTTCGTGGGCGACGGCCATGGTGGGATAGACAAGGTTTCTACTTCGTGGACCCTTCGTGGGTGGAGCCCTCCGTGGACTCGCGCAAACGTTACACTTCGTGGGTTGAAGTCTCCATCAACGTGGAGGTACGATAGCACCACCTATCGGAACCACGCCAAAAACATCCGTGTCTCCAATTGCGTTTGAATCCTTCAAACCCTTCCCTTTACTTTCTTGCAAGTTGCATGCTTTAATTTCCGCTGCTCATACACTCTTTGCATGCTTTCTTGAATTGTGTGATGATTGCTTGACTTGTCCTAACATAGCTAAAATCTGCCAAACTCTAAAGCTGGGAAAAGACTAAGTTTTTAATTGGTCAAGTAGTCTAATCACCCCCCCTCTAGACATACTTCAAGGTCCTAAACTTTTTCATTGTATATAATCCATGTTAGTTTTTTTTTTAATTTTTTGTTTTCTTCTTGTGTGTTTGAAAAGCTTAGAGAAAATCCAAAAATATTTCTCGCTTCTTTTTGTTTTTTCTTTCTAGTTTAATTAGTTGTAGTATTAAAAGAAAACCCAAAAAGATTTCCCATTTCTTCTTTAGCTTGTTGGGAGCTTTCCCGTGTAAATAGTTTATCTCGTTTTTATTTTTTCTTCGTAAACTTGCTTTCTTCTGAAAACATAAAAACTCCCAGAAATATTTCAGTGTGTTTCTCTGAAATTCTCTTCTTTTTGTTGAGTCATACTAAGGGGAAAGACCATGATGAAGATGATGAGTGACTCTCACATGCATTATTGTTGATCTAACAAAGAGCCCATATTACCTTGTCTTCTTCTTTGAATAAATTGTTTGCGGATTCCAGCTTAGTCCACGACACTCTTGCATTATTATTATTTTCGTATCATTCTGTCGTGCAAGTGAAAGGCAATATTGACGATGATTTGATGAAGTGACTGTGGCAAGAAAAGCGGGTATGAACTCAACTTGTTTTGCTTTTGTAAATATGTTTAACTCGGTATCCATGATTCATCATATTATGATAAAACATGTTGATGATGAAAATTAAGATTATAGTTGCTCATGCCATGCTTAAGTAGCTAGGAGTGGACAATGATTTATCTTGGGTGTCAACATACAACTCGAGGTCAGTTTGCGCACACAACAATTGTTGTTGCACCACATCGCTGAGGATCGACGTGAAAAAGAACATCTTGCCACCGAGATAAATGAAATCAACAATCAACCCAAAATCGTGCATATGATTGCGGGTGAGAACAAAAAAAGGCTCTGGAAATTGCTTCGCAAGTTCTTTACCGAGAAACAACTCCTGAATGTCAACCTCAAAGAGATCTATGATTACATTGACAAAGGCTTCTCTATTGACGATTTCCACGACCGAAGAACCCCTTCTCTACCTGCTCGTGAGCCAACCACTGATCTTCTGCATCTTAAGCTTCACAAAATTCTTGAAGAATCTAAAGCCGCGCCTCACCGATAGAGAAACCTCTGTCGGTGTTAAAACCGGCAGACCTCGGGGTAGGGGGTCCCGAGCTGTGGATCTAGGATCGATGGGTAACAGGGGATGATGAACACAATATTTACCCAGGTTCGGGCCCTCTCGAAGAGGTAAAACCCTATGTCCTGCTTCATTGTATTGAATATGTGATAGAGTTTACAGAGTATATCTACATCGAGATCATCATGAGCTAAACCCTAGGCTACCATGTGGTGAATATAGCTCTAACCCTAATGACTACCACCCTCGGTTTATATAGACACCGGTAGGGCTAGGGTTACCGAAGATAGATTACAACAAGAGGGAAAGAGATCTCGTCCACCCTTGACTTGGAGGGCACACCACGGCTTCATAGATCTCCGATCACCATACGGCTCCACCAGTCCGGCCCATGTACAATGGGTCGTCGCCCCAAGGACCCCTTGGTCCATGACTCCCTCACCTGCCGAAGGCAATGTGCTATCCCGTGTTCCTCATGAGGTTGCCCCAGATATGCCATGTCTTCTCATCCTCAAGCTGTAATCCCTGAAGGAAAATCAACTGTTGTTGAAGCCGATGCTGATCCAGTCACTTCCGAAGCTGAAATCTCATCACACAGTTCTTCGGGAGATGTGGCCGAGTGAATCAAGTTCTCCGTTTTTTGCACTCCTATTATTCCTCGCCTTATTTACACTAGTTGACTAAAAGGGGGAGAATTACATCTAGTCTCGATAGATTTGCTTTCTGTGTTTCTTTGGTTTGGTTTTGTGTGAGTTTGAAACTTATGGTTTAAAGACTATCTGCTCTATGATGTAAAACTTCCGTGTTGTAATGTTAATAACCCCGCCCGCTGCACAATTTCTCTCGAAGCATTTGTTTTGCACGTGGAATTATTATCTGAAGTTGTGAATGATTGCACTATGATCTCGATGGATTATATACATCAGTGTGAATCATTGTCTCGAATGATTGAAATTTCCTCTGTATACCTCAATACTTGCCGGAGAATTAACCTCATATCTTTATCCCTGCATACATTTAGGGGGAGTCTATTTCATCATCGACCAAAGTAACACTTATTCACTCTTGTTTGAATTACTTTTCACTTATCTATCTTCACTTTGATGATTACCTGTTTTGTCAACAATCGTCCAAAAAGGGGGAGATTGTTGGTGCAATAATTTGCCTCCTTATGTTTGGAGTTTGTTGACATAAACAATATGGGACTTATGTGTTTGCTAGTGCACACAGAGTAACAGGTCCCTGGAGTCAAGAGGTGTTTGATTCAAATGACGAAGATAATCCCCTGCGTAGCAGTGAAGGTTATCACCGAAGATTATGATAATAAGTGACCCCTCAAAAATTGCTGACGTGAAGCAATTGGTTCGATGCCTGTCCGAAGGAAGTGACTACGGCCGAGGAGTTTGAAGACGAAGTGAAGACGTAGCATTTATTTCATTGTTTCTTTCTCTTTAGTGAGTCACATGACCACCATACTATTAAGAGGGGTGCAATGTTCGAAACTTTGATTCTCTGCTGCTAAACACAGATCCTATGAAAGTTGTGAGAGAAATATCTTTGTGCTCCGAGCAAATACTTGCCAGCAAGAGAGTGTGATCTTCTTCGCTGCGAGAGATTTATCCGAGGAGTTAGCATTACTTGTTCCTCAAGTAATGTTACTGTTGGTCTTTGAAATTCGACCGTTGAGAACGTGTTGGCTGGCCATTGGCTGGCCCCGTGTCCAAAATGGTCATTCCCCACCAGGGAAGGTTTCGGCTATAAATAGCCACCCCGCACCAGCTTTGTCCGGTGGCTGCTCTATTTGATTCTGAGAAGATTGTTGAGCAACCCCCTCTCTGAGTGATTTAAGTTTAAAATCCACCGAGAGAAAACCCCTAGACCCGAAAAATTAGATAGTGGTTCAACATCACTCGAATCTAAGTCCACTACGCTCCGCCTATTACTCTTGAGAGTTGCAAACTCTCTAGACAGTTAGGTGTCAATTTCTTCAGAGACCAAGAGTGATTGTGGTTATCGAAGAAGAAGTCTGTAAAGGTTTGAAGATCATCTTAAGTATCTACCAAGAGTAATCGGCATTGGTTGACGAACCAATTGTCGAGGAGAATAGGGAGAAGAGAGTTTATCTTCTATGTAAAATCACAAATCCTCCAACCAGACGTAGTCCTTGTGCAGAAGGACAAACTGGTTTGCCAAATTACTTGTCGCCATCGAGCATCACTGGTTAACTCTGTCCCTCCTATTTACATTCGGTCTGCTTCAATCATGTGATTTGTCTCGATGCATGCCTTTAGTATCCATTCGGTAGTTTATGTTCGCTCACTATAAACTGTTTTTCATTCGCTCCGCTGCTGGGTTCCGAGAGTTTTGATATTTCTGAAGAAATTTTAAAAATCCCATTCACCCCCCTCTAGTAGACATACTTCGTTCCTACAAAAACATTATCAAGCGCATTACATATACGTTATGTATGCTACCAATACGACAACTACAAGTTGCTCTAAGGGCATCTCCAATATTGATCTCCAAAATGGACAGCGTATTTGTCCGTGGACTGGTACGGACTCGTCCGCGGACACTGGTACGGGAGCCGACCATCCAACTATGTCCCTTAAACGCCCACCTATGTTTTCTTAAGTCCGTGAGCTTAAAATAATAGCATATCACAAAATAATAGCATTTCAGATCTTCGATAAAGTGAAAATGTTCAGATGCGACATTAGTTCTATTTTAAATATTGCAATCCAACTAAGTTTTGAAATTTGGTTCAAACTTGAATTCAAATCGCACATATGTTCTAGTTGTCCCCTTTACGTGCCCATAGATGCTTAATCAAATCTTCCTTGAGCTGCTTATGAGTTGCTCGATGTCGAATTTGTTGATGCATTTGAGCAAACTCATCAAATGTGACCAGATTCTGATATGGAATTTGGATATGATCACCTATGTTTTCAAATTCCAGACCTCCGGCAACATCTTCACCTTTGTCCTTCACGATCATGTTATGCATGATCACACAACATGTCATCACCTCCCGCAAGTTCTCCGGATCTCATTGTTAAGTAGGTCCATGAACAACAACAAAATGGGCTTACAACACTCCAAATGCCCTCTTCATATTCTTTTTAGCTCTTTGTCTTGGGCAAAGTGGGCTTTTTTCTGACCAACTAACTCAGAGATGATTTTTTTGAAGGTAGCCCACGGAGGATATATACCATCAACCAGATAGTAGCCCATGTTGTACTCATGCCCATTGATAGTATAGTTGCAAATTGGAGCTTGTCTTTCAGTCAACCTAGCAAACAATGGATACTCTTGCAACACATAGATGTCATTGCGAGACCCGAACATGTGAAAGAAGGCACCAAATCAAGAGGTCTTATGATCCAACTACTTTAAAAATGATGGTGGGCTTCTTAACATGGCCCTGATATTGTCCTTGAAGATCTTTTGGATAGTTCCCACATCTCCAATGCACGCAATCAAGAGATCCGAGCATCCCTGGCCATCCTCTTGATTTCGAAATTGCCATGAGCCTTTCGGTGTTTGCGATAATTGGCTCTCTAAAGTACCAAGGTCCAAACATATCGAACATCGAGTAGCAAATCTCTATGATGTCTCTGCATGTGCTCTCAGACATTCGGGAGGTACTCGCCCCATGAATATAAAGCCATACCATATACAAGCATTCGTAATACAGCCTGCACTTTTAGTAACCAGAGAATCCAATTCTTATTATGGCATGCTTCTTCAAGATTGAGTAGTTATTATGGTATCATAATAGCAAAAAATGATTGAGCATGGTTTTAGGTGGGCCGGGGACGTCAGAGTGGCGGCGGTCCGGACCCCGTAAAACCCCCCTACCAGGAAACAAACACGGGGACTGGTCCGTCCATTCATGTGAAATGCTGATTGATGACAAACTGCTTTCGGACAGAGTGGTCCGGAAGCTTGCGGAGGAGGTCCTGTTGGCCACAGCTGACGTGGGCACCTCATTTTCACGAAGTCACGCGGCGGTGTCCGTCCAACGCTGAAATGAATGCAACACACGAGCATACGGGCTAAAAAAACATGCGTGTCGTCTCCCTGCGCCGCGGCACCAGGGCCCCCGCCATGCCGTGCCAGCTTCGCGCTCACGCGCGTCCACCACAGTTCTACGCCCTCTGCATCCCGCCAGTTTGACAGTTACCGTTGCCTGAGCACAGAACTTACCGAGCGACCAGCCATCACGCATAAATATATCCACACTGCATCACACTTCCTCTGACAAAAGCACTGACCCTTCCCGCACCGTCTCAAGAGTCAAGAACACTCTCCCTCCATAGTCTTCGAAACCAACAAGGCGGACGCCGGAATCTCCTTATGGCCGACGAGAAAGAAGCCGACTCGCTGCAGCCGCCGTCCAAGCAGCCCCGCCTCTCCTCCGCCGACTCGAACGCCGGTACGTGCAGCCACACCAGGAAAGCTGTAAGAGCAAGCGGCTTGTGTATACCTGAAGATGTTGAGTTGTTCCATCTGTCGTTGTTGTTGCCTTGTAGGGACGGTGACGATGGCGGTCTCGTCGCCGCTGGGTCTTGGCCTCGGGCTCGGGCTCGGCGGCGATAGCCGTGGCGACGAGCAGCACGCCTTCGAAGCACGGGCGGCGGCGAAATCGGCGCTGACGTTCATGCAGCAGCAGGAGCTGGAGCACCAGGTGCTCATCTACCGCTACTTCGCGGCGGGTGCGCCCGTGCCGGTGCACCTCGTGCTCCCCATCTGGAAGAGCGTCGCCGCCTCCTCCTTCGGCCCGCACCGCTTCCCCTCCCGTACGTTTCCTATGCCACCTCGATATCCTGTAGTGTCGGTGGATTGTTGGATGAGCCGTTCGTCGTCTTTGAATGGCAGTGATTGGGCTGGGGAGCCTGTGCTTCGACTACCGGAGCAGCATGGAGCCGGAGCCCGGGCGGTGCCGCCGCACGGACGGCAAGAAGTGGCGGTGCTCCCGCGACGTAGTGCAGGGGCACAAGTACTGCGAGCGGCACGTCCACCGGGGCCGCGGCCGTTCAAGAAAGCCTGTGGAAGGAGCCCCCGCAGCCCCGGCGCACAGCGGCAGCCCCGCCACCGCCCCGCCCCGCGCCATCGGCTTCTCCCCCGCCGGCATCCTCCACGCCACCCACAGCGCCGCCGCGCGCGCCACCTGAGGCCGAGGGCCTCGTCCCGTCCCCACCGCGTGCGTCCGTCCGTCATGGCGCGTGGGCGTGGGGCAAAATCGCGTAAACGAAATCTGCAGGGATTTTGTCGCGTCGTGTAACTTTTTCTTGGGCAGCTTTTCAAACTATAAACCCGCTGAGTTCGATGGCATGCGTCCCTGTTCGTCGCTGTGCGTGCGCCTGTGACACATGTGTGGCAGGCAGGCGAGTATTTTTCTCGTCGTGTTGGGTTGTGGGGGTCGTGCATAGGTGGCGGGGTGACCGGAGGGAGTGGTTTCTTCTGGGGCTCCGCTCGGGGACAGTCCGCAGGGCTGTAGCTTTGCATGCACTGACCTGTGTCAGAAGAAGGTGGCTCGGGCAGAGTGAGGCATTGGATGCTGCACACTGGCCTTGGCGTGGCGCAGTGGCCCCGCGGCCCAACGCAGAGTGCCGCGCCGCACCGTCTTACTCCCTTTGCCGCATGGGAACGGCCATTGGTGAATCCCTGATTTGTACTGGCCTTCGGATAACGGGATAAGGCCAATTCCAGCGCACGACTGCCGGGATTCTGTCTGCTTGGGCAGAACAATGGATCGAGTCCGGGTTTTTTCTGGATTGCGGTGGCCGAGCACCCAAACCCAACGTGTGGACGCATCCTGTGACCCTATCTTGCCCGTCATGGTCAATATGCCCATATATTCATATTTCAATGTCTAAAACAAGTTTGCACGTTCAAATATTAATTGTCTTAAATAAAAATAATTTTACAACCCAATCGAAATTGTCTCGAATAAAATAGTTTTACAACCAAATCGAAATTGTCTTAAATAAATATAATGAACCAATACATCTACTGATTGCTAATGTGATTTCACATGTGCTCAACCAAGTCATTTTGAAGATCCAAATGAGTGTACCATTCATGCATTTCACGAGGGAATTGGATAAACTGTTCAAACGTGGCCAGTTCTTGGTACAGGGGCTCACCCTTTTCACCTTGAAAATCAAATCCTTGGTCGAAGATGCTGTTATCACGCTCGTCCTCGACGATCATGTTGTGCATGATCACACAATCAGTCATCACCTCCCAAAGCTTCCCTTCATCCCATGCCAGTGCAGGGTTTCGAAGGATACTCCATCGGGATTGAAGCACACCAAAAGCACGTTCCACATCCTTTCTAGCACTCTCTTGCATTTTGGTCAAATCTCTGTCTCTTCTCACCTAGGGAGTTCGAGATTGTCTTCACAAAAGTTGACCACTGAGGATATATACCATCAGCTAGGTAGTGTCCCATGTTGTAGTGGTGGTCATTGATCTCAAAGTTGACAGGTGGAGAGTGGCTTTCTGCAAAGCCTTGCGAAAACTGGAGAACCATGCAACACGTTGATATTATTGTGAGAACCTGCCATGCCGAAGAAAGAATGCCATATCCAAAGATCTTGCGAAGCCACCGCTTCTAATATGACAGTGCACGCTTTAACATGCTACTTATACTAGCCCTGCCAAGCAAATGGACAGTTCTTCCACTCCCAGTGCATACAATCTATACTGCCAAGCATGCCTGGAAAGCCTCTATCGACGTTGATCACCAACAACCTTTCTGTATCAGCGACCTTTGGCTGCGTCAAGTACTCAGGGCCAAACATTGCCACCACGGCCTTGCAGAAGTTGTACATTGACAGCGGACATGTGGACTCACTCATGCACACGTACTCATCCACCAGATCGTCTGGAATTCCATATACAAGCATGCGAATGGCCGCGGTGCATTTATGTAAGCGGAGAATCCAAGCTTGCCAAGGGCATCCGTTTTGGACTCGAAGAATGGGTCATGAGCAACCACTCCCTCCCGGATATGATTGAACACATGCCTTGCCATACGAAAACGACGACGAAATTTCTCCGGTTTGAAGAGCGCGGTATTCTCAAAGTAATCGGCATAGAGCAGGGTGCGGCCTCTCTCTCTATTGCGGTTCAGGTTGGGAGCACGACCAGGGACTGACCCCCCGTACCGAGGCCGTTCTCGTTCAATGTGGTCGTGAACGACTAGTGCAGCCACCACAAGATCTTCGTCATCCGAGGACGAATCATCCGATGAATAAATGAAGTGGTTGAAGAAAATTTCATCTCCACTTTCTATACCTTTGTGGGCAAAGTGTCAAACACCTTGCGTTCGTTGTGGCAAAGAGGCCGCGAAAATCACCTCGATGCAGCAGGGGCGTTTGGCGGCCGGCTATAGGTCGCTCTGGAGCACCAGACGGAAGCTGTCGTGGTCCATAGGCGTCGCCGGCGGTCGTATCCCCTCTGGCACCGGATACAACAGCTACGGCCAAAACTCCTCCAAACAACGGCCAAAACTCCTACGAAAGCTCGGGCGTGGTGGCGGCCATGGCGAGACGTGGTTTGGTATGGACGGCCGGGGGGTGAGCAGTGAGGAGGCGACCGGAAAATAGTGGCGGCGCCAGGGACGGGGTGGGACGGGGAGGGCGGGTGGGGGCTTTGGAGGTGAATGAAGCGCTAGTGTCCTTGATAGGCGGGCCACAGGGAGGACAAGGGCGTGCGTCCTGCCCGTCCGCGCGATGTTCGTTTCACCCCGAACGCGGCGCATGTTTGGGCCGGGAATGAGTCAAAAAACGGACGAAAATCAGACATTTGTCCGTTTGGGGCCGCGTGTTGGGCCGCGCTATTCGTTCGTTCTACCCCAAACGGATTAGGACGGACGGGATGGGGTCGTGCGTTGGAGTTGGCCTAAGAACTGGGACATCCAACATTTGACACGGCAAGATCTCATGTTCTTTTGGCATTCAGGGCATCTCCAACGGGTTGCCTGCTTGGTGCAAATTTGGCCCGTTTATTTTTTGTTTTCACTGTTTGGCTCGCATCACATGCTTCTTAAAGCACCTCTCAGCCAGACCCAGCGGGAATGGTTGAATAGGTCGTTTTCTCCTAGCCAGGCTCGCGGCGTACAGAGGAGAGGAACGTTGTGCTGAGCTGATGTGAGGAGGGGGTGATGAGGGAGTCCTGGATGAAGGGGTCCCCGGGCGTCCGGCCTATGTGACGTGGGCCGGACTAAAGGGCCGTGAAGATACAAGACAGAAGACTCTCTCCCGTGTCCGGATAGGACTCTCCTTTGCGTGGATGGCAAGCTTGTGAAGGAAATATGCCCTAGAGGCAATAATAAAGTTATTATTTATTTCCTTATATCATGATAAATGTTTATTATTCATGCTAGAATTGTATTAACCGGAAACATAATACATGTGTGAATACATAGACAAACAGTATGTCACTAGTATGCCTCTATTTGACTAGCTTGTTAATCAAAGATGGTTATGTTTCCTAACCATGAACAAGGAGTTGTTATTTGATTAACAAGGTCACATCATTAGTTGAATGATCTGATTGACATGACCCATTCCGTTAGCTTAGCACACGATCGTTTAGTATGTTGCTATTGCTTCCTTCATGACTTATACATGTTCCTATGACTATGAGATTATGCAACTCCTGCTTACGGAGGAACACTTTGGTACTACCAAACGCCACAACGAATCGGGTGATTATAAAGGAGTACTACAGGTGTCTCCAAAGGCAGATGTTGGGTTGGCGATTTCGAGATTAGGATTTGTCACTCCGAATGTCTGAGAGGTATCTCTGGGCCCTCTCGGTAATGCACATCACTTAAGCCTTGCAAGCATTGCAACTAATGAGTTAGTTGCGAGATGATGTATTACGGAACGAGTAAAGAGACTTGCGGTGACGAGATTGAACTAGGTATTGATACCGACGATCGAATCTCGGGCAAGTAACATACCGATGACAAAGGGAACAAAGTATGTTGTTATGCGGTTTGACCGATAAAGATCTTCAGAGAATATGTAGGAGCCAATATGGGCATCCAGGTTCCGCTATTGGTTATTGACCAAGAATAGTTCTAGGTCATGTCTACATAGTTCTCGAACCCGTAGGGTCCGCACGCTAAGGTTTCAATGATGTTTTATTATGAGTTTATGAGTTTTGATGTACCAAGGAGTTCGAGTCCCGGATGAGATCGGGACATGACGAGGAGTCTCAAATGGTCGAGACGTAAAGATCGATATATTGGACGACTATATTCGAGTTCGGAAAGGTTCCGAGTGATTCGGTATTTTTCGGAGTACGGAGAGTTACGGAATTCGTATTGGGCCTTAATGGGCCATACGGGAAAGGAGAAAAGGGCCAAAGGGTGGCCGCCGCCTCCCTTGGACTAGTCCGAATTGACTAGGAGGGGGCACCCCTTCCTTCCTTCTCCTTTCCCTTCCCTTCCTTCTCTCCTACTCCTAATACATGGAAGGGTTCCTAGTTGACTAGGAAGGGGAATCCTACTCCCGGTGGGAGTAGGACTCCCATGGCGCCATAGTAGAGGGCCGGCCTCCTCCTCCCTCCCTCCTTTATATACGGGGCAGGGGGCACCCCATGGACACACAAGTTGATCTACGGATCGTTCCTTAGCCGCAGCGGTGCCCCCTCCACCATATTCCACTTCGGTCATATCGTCATGAGCTTAGGCGAAGCCCTGCTACGGAGAAGTCATATCATCGCGAGCTTAGGCGAAGCCCTGCGCCGGTGGAGCATCATCATCGCTACCACGCCGTCAGGTCGACGGAACTCATCCCGACACTTTGCTGGATCGAGTCCGGGATCGCCATCGAGCTGAACGTGTGCGTAACTCGGAGGTGCCCGACGCTCGGTGCTTGGATCGGTCGGATCGTGAAGACGCACGACTACATCAACCGCGTTGTTATAACGCTTCGCTTTCGGTCTATGAGGGTACGTAGACAACACTCTCCCTCTCGCTGCTATGCATCACCATGATCTTGCGTGTGCGAGGAAATTTTTGAAATTACTACGCTCCCCAACAAGTGGCATCCGAGCCTCGCTTTTATGCGTTGATGTCATATGCACGAGTAGAACACAAGTGAGTTGTGGGCGATATAAGTCATACCGCTTACCAGCATGTCATACTTTGGTTCGGCGGTATTGTGAGATGAAGCGCCCGACCGACATTACGCAGACGCTTACGCGAGACTGGTTTCACCGCTGCGAGCACTAGTTGCTTAAAGGTGACCGCGGTGTCTGTCTCTCTCACTTTAGTTGAACTGAAGTGGCTACGCCCGTCCTTGCGAAGGTTAAAACAGCACTAACTTGACAAACTATCGCTGTGGTTTTGATGCGAGGTAAGAACGGTTCTTGCTCAGCCCGTAGCAGCCACGTAAAACTTGCAATAACAAAGTAGAGGACGCCTAACTTGTTTTTGCAGGCATGTTGTGATGTGATATGGTCAAGACGTGATGCTATATTTTATTGTATGAGATGATCATGTTTTGTAACCGAAGTTATCGGCAATCGGCAGGAGCCATATGGTTGTCGCTTTATTGTATGAAATGCAACGCCATGTAATTGCTTTACTTTATCACTAAGCGGTAGCGATAGTCGAGAAGCAATAGTTGGCGAGACGACAACGATGCTACGATGGAGATCAAGGTGTCGCTACCGGTGACGATGGTGATCATGACGGTGCTTCTGAGATGGAGATCACAAGCACAAGATGATGATGGCCATATCATATCACTTATATTGATTGCATGTGATGTTTATCCTTTATGCATCTTATCTTGCTTTGATTGACGGTAGCATTATAAGATGATCTCTCACTAAAATTATCAAGTAGTGTTCTCCCGAGTATGCACCGCTGCCAAAGTTCGTCGTGTCGAGACACCACGTGATGATCGGTGTGATAAGCTCTCACGTCCATCTACAACGGGTGCAAGCCAGTTTTGCACGCGAGAATACTCAAAGTTATACTTGACGAGCCTAGCATATGCAGATATGGCCTCGAACACGGAGACCGAAAGGTCGAGCGTGAATCATATAGTAGATATGATCAACATAAGATGTTCACCATTGAAAACTACTCCATCTCACGTGATGATCGGTTATGGTTTAGTTGATTTGGATCACGTGATCACTTAGATGACTAGAGAGATGTCATCTAAGTGGGAGTTCTTAAGTAATATGATTAATTGAACTTTAATTTATCATGAACTTAGTCCTGGTAGTATTTTGCAAATTATGTTGTAGATCAATAACTCGCGTTGTTGCTTCCCTATGTTTTTATATGTGTTCCTAGAGAAAATTGTATTGAAAATGTTAGTAGCAATGATGCGGATTGGATCCGTGATCGAGGTTTATCCTCATTGCTGCACAGAAAAATTATGTCCTTAATGCACCGCTAGGTGACAGACCTATTGCAGGAGCGTATGCGACGTTATGAACGTTTATTAGCTCAATATGATGACTACTTGATAGTTTAGTGCACCATTCTTAATGGCTTAGAATCGACTTCAAAGACGTTTTGAACGTCATGGACCATATGAGATGTTCCAGAATTGAAGTTAATATTTCAAGCAAATACCCGAGTTGAGAGATATGAAGTCTCCAACAAGTTCTATAGCTAAAAGATGGAAGAGAATCGCTCAAATAGTGAGCATGTTCTCAGATTGTCTGGGTACTTCAATCGCTTGAATCAAGTGGGAGTTAATCTTCTAGATAAGATAGTGATTGACAGAATTCTCTAGTCACCATCACTAAGTTACTAGAACTTCGTGATGAACTATAGTATGCAAGGGATGACGAAAACGATTCCCGAGCTCTTCGTGATGTTGAAATCAACGAAGGTAGAAATCAAGAAAGAGCATCAAGTGTTGATGATTGACAAGACCACTAGTCTCAAGGAAAAGGGCAAAGGAAGAAGGGAATTTCAAGAAGAACGGCAAGCAAGTTGTTGCTCGAGTGAAGAAGCCCAAGTCTGGACCTAAGCCCGAGACTAAGTGCTTTTTTCTGCAATGGAACTGGTCACTAGAAGCGGAACTACCCCAAGTATTTGGCGGATAAGAAGGATGGCAAAGTGAACAAAGGTATATTTGATATACAGATTATTGATGTGTATTTTACTAGTGTTCGAGAAACCCTCGGTATTTGATAATGGTTCAGTTGCTAAGAGTAGTAACTCAAACAGAGTTGCAGAATGAATGAAACTAGTTGAAGGGGAAGTGACGATGAGTGTTGGAAGTAGTTCCAAGATTGATATGATCATCATCGCACACTCCCTATACTTTCGGGATTAGTGTTAAACCTAAATAAATGTTATTTGGTGTTTGCGTTGAGCATGAATATGATTTGATCATGTTTATTGCAAAACGGTTATTCATTTAAAGTCAAAGAATAATTGTTGTTCTGTTTAAATGAATAAAACCTTCGATGGTCATACACCCAATGAAAATAGTTTATTGATCTCGATCGTGTGATACACATATTCATAATATTGAAACCAAAAGATGTAAAGTTAATAATGATAGTGCAATTTATTTGTGGCACCGCCGCTTGGGGTCATATCGGTGTAAAGCGCATGAAGAAACTCCATAAGGATGGATTTTGGAATCACTTGGTTATGAATCATTTGATGCTTGCGAACCGTGCCTTTTGGGCAAGATGACTAAAACTCCGCTTCTCGGAACAATGGAACAAGCTACCGACTTGTTGGAAATAACACATATATACCGATGTATGCGATCCAATGAGTGTTGATGCTCGTGGCAAGTATCGTTATTTTTCTGACCTTCACAAGATGATTTGAGTAGATATGGGTGTATCTACTTGATGAAACATAAGTCTGAAATAGTTGAAAGGTTCAAAGAATTTCAGAGTGAAGTGGAAAATCATCGCAACAAGAAAATAAAGTTTCTGCGATCTGATCGTGGAGATGAAATGTTGAGTTACGAGTTTGGTCTTCAATGAAAACAATGTGGAATAGTTTCACAGCTCACGCCACCGGAACACCACAACGTTATGGTGTGTCCGAACGTCAGAATCAGTATTTTATTTTGATATGGTGCGATCTATGATGTATCTTACCGATTTACCACTATCGCTTTGGGGTTATGCATTAGAGACAGCTGCATTCACGCTTAATAGGGCACCATCTAAAATCCGCTGAGATGACACCGTATGAACTATGGTTTAGCGAAGAAACCTAAGTCGTCGTTTCTTAAAGTTTGAGTTGTGATGCTTATGTGAAAAAGTTTTCACCTGATAAGCTCTAACCCAAATCGGAGAAGTGCGTCTTCATAGAATACCCAAAGGTGACTATTGGGTACACCTTCTATCACAGATCCGAAGGCAAGTTTTTTCGTTGCTAAGATGGATCCTTTCTAGAGAAGAAGTTTCTCTCGAAAGAAGTGAGTGGGAGGAAAGTAGAACTTGATGAGGTAACTGTACCTTCTCCCTTATTTGAAAGTAGTTTATCACAGAAACTGGTTTCTGCGACATCTACACCAAATAGTGAGGAAGTTGATGATGTTGATCATGAAACTTCAGATCAAGTTGCTACCAAACCTCGTAGGTCTTCCAGAGTAAGATCCGCACCAGAGTGGTACGATAATCCTATTCTAGAAGTCATGTTACTAGACCATGATGAACCTACGAACTATGAGGAAGCGATGGTGAGTCCAGATTCCGCAAAATGGCTTGAGGCCATGAAATCTGAGATGGGATCCATGTATGAAAACAAAGTGTGGACTTTGGTTGACTTGCCGAGGGTCGGCAAGCAATAGAAAACAAGTGGATCTTCAAGAAGAAGACCGACGCCGACGGTAATATTACTCGTCTACAAAGCTCGACTTGTCGCAAAGGGTTTTCGACAAGTTCAAGGGATTGACTACGATGAGACCTTCTCACCAGTAGCGATGCTTAAGTCTGTCCGAATCATGTTAGCAGATTGCCGATTTTATGATTATGAAATTTGGCAAATGGATGTAAAGACTGCATTCTGAATGGATTTACGGAAGAAGAGTTGTATATGATGCAACAGAAGGTTTTATCGATCCAAAGGAGCTAACAAAGTGTGCAAGCTCCAGCGATCCATTTATGGACTGGTGCAAGCATCTCGAGTTGGAATAAACGCTTTGATAGTGTGATCAAAGCATATAGTTTTATCTGAGACTTGCGGTGAAGCCTGTATTTACAAGAAAGTGAGTGGGAGCACTACAACATTTCGATAAGTATATGTGAATGACATATTGTAGATCGGAAATAATGTAGAATTATTCTGCAAAGCATAAAGGAGTGTTTAAAAGGAGTTTTTCAAAGAAAGACCTCGGTGAAGCTGCTTACATATTGAGCATTAAGATCTATAGATATAGATCAAGACGCTTGATAAGTTTTTTCAATGAGTACATACCTTGACAAGATTTTGAAGTAGTTCAAAATGGAACAGTCAAAGAAAGAGTTATTGCGTGTGTTACAAAGGTGTGAAATTGAGTAAGACTCAAAACCCGGCCACGGCAGAAGATAGAAAGAGAATGAAAGTCATTCCCTATGCCTTGGCCATAGGTTCTATAAAGTATGCCATGCTGTGTACCAGATCTATTGTATACCCTGCACTGAGTTTGGCAAGGGAGTACAATAGTGATCTAGGAATAGATCACTGGACAGCGGTCAAAATTATCCTTAATGGAATAAGGATATGTTTCTCGATTATGGAAGTGATAAATGGTTCGTCGTAAAGGGTTACGTCGATGCAAGTTTTAACACTGATCTAGATGACTCTGAGTCTCAATCTGGATACATATTGAAAGTGGGAGCAATTAGCTAGAGTAGCTCCATGCAGAGCATTGTAGACATAGAAATTTGCAAAAATACTTACGGCTCTGAATGTGACAGAACCGTTGACTAAAATTATCTCACAAGCAAAACATGATCACACCTTAGTACTCTTTGGGTGTTAATCACATAGCGATGTGAACTAGATTATCGACTCTAGTAAACCCTTTGGGTGTTGGTCACATGTCGATGTGAACTATGGGTGTTAACCACATATAGATGTGAACTATTGATGTTAAATCACATGGAGATGTGAACTAGATTATTGACTCTAGTGCAAGTGGGAGACTGAAGGAAATATGCCCTAGAGGCAATAATAAAGTTATTATTTATTTCCTTATATCATGATAAATGTTTATTATTCATGCTAGAATTGTATTAACCGAAACATAATACATGTGTGAATACATAGACAAACAAAGATGTCACTAGTATGCCTCTACTTGACTAGCTTGTTAATCAAAGATGGTTATGTTTCCTAACCATGAACAAGGAGTTGTTATTTGATTAACAAGGTCACATCATTAGTTGAATGATCTGATTGACATGACCCATTCCGTTAGCTTAGCACATGATCGCTTAGTATGTTGCTATTGCTTCCTTCATGACTTATACATGTTCCTATGACTATGAGATTATGCAACTCCTGCTTACGGAGGAACACTTTGGTACTACCAAACGTCACAACGAATCGGGTGATTATAAAGGAGTACTACAGGTGTCTCCAAAGGCAGATGTTGGGTTGGCGATTTTGAGATTAGGATTTGTCACTCCGAATGTCGAGAGGTATCTCTGGGCCCTCTCGGTAATGCACATCACTTAAGCCTTGCAAGCATTGCAACTAATGAGTTAGTTGCGAGATGATGTATTACGGAACGAGTAAAGAGACTTGCGGTGACGAGATTGAACTAGGTATTGGATACCGACGATCGAATCTCGGGCAAGTAACATACCGATGACAAAGGGAACAAAGTATGTTGTTATGCGGTTTGACCGATAAAGATCTTCAGAGAATATGTAGGAGCCAATATGGGCATCCAGGTTCCGCTTATTGGTTATTGACCAAGAATAGTTCTAGGTCATGTCTACATAGTTCTCGAACCCGTAGGGTCCGCACGCTTAAGGTTTCAATGACAGTTTTATTATGAGTTTATGAGTTTTGATGTACCGAAGGAGTTCGGAGTCCCGGATGAGATCGGGACATGACGAGGAGTCTCGAAATGGTCGAGACGTAAAGATCGATATATTGGACGACTATATTCGAGTTCGGAAAGGTTCCGAGTGATTCGGTATTTTTCGAGTACCGAGAGTTACGGGAATTCGTATTGGGCCTTAATGGGCCATACGGGAAAGGAGAAAAGGGCCAAAAGGGTGGCCGCCGCCCCCTTGGACTAGTCCGAATTGACTAGGGAAGGGGCCCCTTCCTTCCTTCTCCTTTCCCTTCCCTTCCTTCTCTCCTACTCCTAATACATGGAAGGGTTCCTAGTTGATTAGGAAAGGGGAATCCTACTCGGTGGGAGTAGGACTCCCCATGGCGCCGCCATAGTAGAGGGCCGGCCTCCTCCTCCCTCCCTCCTTTATATACGGGGCAGGGGCACCCCATGGACACACAAGTTGATCTACGGATCGTTCCTTAGCCGTGTGCGGTGCCCCCTCCACCATATTCCACTTGGTCATATCGTCATGAGCTTAGGCGAAGCCCTGCGCGGAGAAGTCATATCATCGCGGAGCTTAGGCGAAGCCCTGCGCCGGTGGAGCATCATCATCGCTACCACGCCGTCGTCCGACGGAACTCATCCCCGACACTTTGCTGGATCGAGTCCGGGATCGCCATCGAGCTGAACGTGTGCGTAACTCGGAGGTGCCGTGACGCTCGGTGCTTGGATCGGTCGGATCGTGAAGACGCATTTACTACATCAACCGTGATTGTTATAACGCTTCGCTTTCGGTCTACGAGGGTACGTAGACAACACTCTCCCCTCTCGTTGCTATGCATCACCATGATCTTGCGTGTGCGTAGGAAATTTTTTGAAATTACTACGTTCCCCAACAGCTTGGCGTTCAGATAGGAAGATTCCTTTCTCTGTAACCGACTTTGTACAACCCTGGTCCCCTCCGGTGTCTATATAAACCGGAGGGTTTAGTCCGTAGAGGCAATCATAATCATATAGGCTAGACATCTAGGGTTTAGCCATTACGATCTCGTGGTATATCAACTCTTGTAATCCTCATATTCATCAAGACGAATCAAGCAGGAAGTAGGGTATTACCTCCATCAAGAGGGCCCGAACCTGGGTAAACATCATGTCCCCTGTCTCCTGTTACTATCGACTTTAGACGCACAGTTCGGGACCCCCTACCCGAGATCCGCCTGTTTTGACACCGACATTGGTGCTTTCATTGAGAGTTCCGCTGTGTCATCACTAGGAGGTTCGATGGCTCCATCCATCATCTACAACAATGCGGCCCTGGAGCAGGCCTTTCTCCCCGGCCAGATTTTTGTATTCGGTGGCTTCGCACTGTGCGCCAACTCGCTTGGCCATCTAGAGCAGATTGACAGCTACGGCCCAGGTCACCAGATTAGTTTTGGAAATCTGGACTATGTCGCTGATATCCGAGGAGACTTGATCTTCCAAGGGTTCACGACCCCAACCTCCGCTCTGGCCTTACATCTAGAGCGCAACACCAAGTCCGAAGACGGGATTACTGAGCCCGCCGGACTGTCTGCGGCCGTTAAGCCCGGCAAGGGAGAGCCGGAGGGAGTAGTGTCGCTGGCACCCATCATGAAGCCGGACCCCTCACCGGACATTGGCTCCGGACCCTCAGAGTCAGCATCGTGTGAGTTCTGCCAAGGAGTTCCCTCCCCGCCGTACTATTCTCCCTGGCCAAACCTCGCCTTTAAGCGAGGCTCTGGATTTGATGCGATCCCTCGTCATTACAGAGGAGCAATGTACGAACTACGCCCAGCCCGGACTAGGGGCTGAGAGCGGGGAGTTTTACATCCCACCCACCACCCACTTTATAGCCACTGTCGAGGACTTAACTGACATGCTCGACTATGGCTCCAAAGACATCGACGGTATGGACGATGATGCCGGAGAGGAGCAGGCCAAAAATCCTCCATTCACCGGACGTTGGACGGCCACCTCTTCGTATGACGTCTACATGGTGGATACACCCAAAGCTGGTAACGACGATGACAAAGAAGATCCAGTCGAGGATAAACCTCCTGAGATACAGCCAAAGCGCCGATGTTAGCGGCGCCACTCTAAATCACGATGTGGAAAAGATAGCAATACCGGCACGGGAGAAAACAATACTCCGGACGATGCCGAAGACAAAGAAGACCCCGTCGATCCGACTTTCGAACATGATGAAGGGGAAGATGGGCAAGTCAGCCCTGATGAATAGGCCATAAACGAAGACTCGAATGATAGTAATTATCTTCCGCTCTTCGAGGACGAGGTGAGCCTCGGCAACGAGGATTTTATCGTGCCTGAGAACCTCTCGAGCAGGAGAGCTTTAAGCGCTGGCTCATCGCCACTGCAAGGAACCTGAAAAAGAAGCAGCACCAGCTTCAAGCTGATCAAGATCTGCTCAACAACAGATGGACTAACGTGCTGGCAGCCGAGGAATACGGCCTCGAGCGCCCAACCAAAAGTTACTCGAAGCGTAAACTTCTACCTCAATTCAACGACGAGGCACTGGACCCCGTACCGTCATCGCGTAACGCAGCTGACCGACCACCACGTGGTCGGGATAAAGCGGCAACTCAATCCGAACACCAGCCTATACCGCCTCTCCGTAAAGGTAGAAACACAACAACTCGGGGATATACATATGACCTGCGGCAGGACCTGGACAATAGAGTAGGTCAGACCAGATCGATCTACGGATCGCGGGGGCGCGGCCCGACGCGCGACGATGGCTATCCAGCCGGACGTGATAAGCATAATCACGCCCGTGCCGAAAACCGTAGATGGACTCCATTCGAGCTACGCCGTGACTTGGCCCGATATAGAGGCGCCGCACACCCCCTCTGCTTCACCGATGAAGTAATGGATCACGATTTCCCAGAAGGGTTTAAACCCGTGAACATCGAATCATATAATGGGACTACATACCCCGCGGTGTGGATTGAGGATTTTTTTTCCATATTCATATGGCCCGCGGTAATGATCTTCATGCCATCAAATACCTCCCACTAAAACTCAGGGGACTAGCTCGGCACTGGTTGAACAGCCTGCCTGAAAACTCCGTTGGCAGCTGGGAGGACCTGGAAGACGCCTTCCGCGACAACTTCCAAGGTACATATGTCCGACCTCCGGATGCAGATGACTTAAGTCACATAGTCCAACAGCCCGGAGAGTCGGCCAGGAAATTCTGGACTAGGTTCTCAACTAAAAAGAACTAGATCGTCGACTATCCGGATGCCGAAGCCCTAGCAGCCTTTAAGCATAGCATTCGCGACGAATGGCTCGCCCGACACCTCGGCCAGGAAAAGCCGAAGTCCATGGCAGCCCTCACGACACTCATGACCCGCTTTTGCGTGGGCGAAGATAGTTGGCTAGCCCGTAGCAATAATAATGCAAGTGAACCTGGCACCTGTGAAGCCAAGAATAGCAATGGCAAGCCCCGGCACAACAGGCATAAGCATCGAAACAATGGTGACAATACGGATGACACGACGGTCAACGCCGGATTCAGTGGCTCCAAGTCCGGTCAGCGGAAGAAGCCATACAAAAGGAACAATCCGGGCTCTTCCAGCTTGGACCGCATACTCGATCGTCCATGTCAGATCCACGGCACCCCTGATAAACCAGCCAATCATACCCACCAGAGTTGTTGGGTCTTTAAACAAGCCGACAAGTTAAATGCCGAGGATAAGGAGAAGAGGTCGCAAAGTGAGAACGACGACGAAGAGCCCCGTCCGCCGAACACAGGGGGACAGAAGAAGTTTCCCCCCAGGTTAAAACAGTGAACATGATATACGCTACCCATATCCCCAAGAGGGAGTGCAAATGCAAGCTCAGGGACGTCTATGCGATAGAGCCAGTCGCCCCAAAATTCAACCCATGGTCATCCTGTCTGATCACCTTCGATCGCAGTGATCATCCGACCAGTATCCGTCATGGCGGTTCATCCGCACTGGTCCTCGACCCAATCATTGATGAATTCCACCTCACGCGAGTCCTCATGGACGGGGAAGTAGCCTTAACCTGCTCTATCAAGATACAATGCGCAAAATGGGCATCGATCCATCAAGGATCAAGTCCACAAAAACTACCTTTAAAGGAGTTATACCAGGTGTAGAGGCCCGCTGCACGGGCTCAATCACATTGGAGGTCGTCTTCGGATCTCCGGACAACTTCCTAAGAGAAGACTTGATCTTCGATATCGTCCCCTTCCGCAGTGGCTATCACGCACTTCTCGGACGAACCGCATTTTCTCGATTTAATGCGGTGCCACACTATGCTTATATTAAGCTAAAGATGCCCGGACCACGCGGTGTCATAACAACCAATGGAAACACAAAACGCTCCCTTCGTACCGAGGAGCACACCGCGGCCCTGGCAGCAGAAGTACAGAGCGGGCTTATCAAGCAGAACCTTAATTCGGCGGCCAAACTCCCAGACACTGTCAAACGCTTCCGGAAAACTCTCAGCAGGACAGTTCAACTCGTCAGGAGCTCGACTAGCAACTCGGCCTCCGTCTCCGTCCCGACCAAATGGCGGCGTTTGTACCGCGCGTACATAACTACACACTCAAAATACCATGGGCATAGACGGAGGCATAACTTGATTGGGGTTCATCATACGGCTCTCACATATACTTTTCTTTTTCCTTCTTACCACTTTTTGTCTCTTTTTTACAGGCCCTTCCTGACGGCCTGATCATCGGTCCTTTCGAAGGTTAGATATACCAAGGTGGCAAGCAGTACAGACGTGTGGGGGAATCTCTAGATGTTCTTCTTGACGATCATTCTACCTATTTTCAGGACCCGCACGCAGCTCCCCTTGGTTTTGGCATGTTAAATAGCCAGGTTGCTTATCACACTATTTGTACAAATACACTTTGACGTATTAATCAAACTATAATGGAAACAGTTTGCGGCCCAACTTACGTGGCACTAGCTTACTACTTCATTTTATTTCGCTATTCTAATCGATTGCATCCATACACTTTTGTACGCTTTAATTCGCCAGGGGCTTCATTATGCTCCATACTACGGCAACAAAGTGCGAACACTTTTTACAGTACAGTTTGGCACCCCGAATTTTAGCATTATATGCATCGGCTCTGAATAATGTCTTTGGTCAATAGTTGGGTTGCCCGGCTCCTGTGCTTACTACCTTACGTTCTGCTATATCGTCTAGGGTAGTAAAGGGAGAACTACTGCGATTCTGTCCAGGTTTATCCGGATGAGCACCTCAGTAGATAAAGTCGAAGACTGACTGTCATGATGCGGCGTGAGCCGGTCAGCTGTTCGGAGGTTACAAATCTTTTGCGACGAATCGGTCTCTACTCGATCAAGTGTCTATAGCGCCCTAATCCGGATTAAAAACTAACTAGGGGCTGCGCCTACATTTCTATTGTCAAACTCCTACGGCTAAGTGAGGGTGATAAATCCACATAGTCTGATTGCCTGGTTTGTCGCGCTAAACACCTACTTCAAGGACCAAAATCTTGGATCAAGAGTGTTTAGATTCATCCCGAACACCCCTGTACTACCTACGTGGGGGCTGAAGCCGACGACTGGCCAACTCTCAGACTTAACTAAACGGCCGCACAGGAGGTAGATTTTTTTTAAAAAAAACAAACATTATATTACATAACGGCTTTGTTCCATAATACATGAAGGGATAACATGAATGACTTCATTCAAAGATAATGTCTTTGGAGCACTGGCCCTCTATAGTGCAGGATCCCTTCAGGACATCATCAAAATACCGCTCGGGCTTGCGGTGCTCCTTGCCCTTGGGCGGTCCCTCGGTCGCAAGCTTGACGGCGTCCATCTTCGCCCACTGCACCTTGACGCGGGTGAAGGCCATCCGCGCACCTTCGATGCAGACCGACCGCTTGATGGCATCAAGCCGAGGGCAGGCATTGACCAGCCGCTTCACGAGCTCGAAGTAGCTGCTGGGTATGGCTTCGGCAGGCCATAAACGGATTATCAAATCCATCATGGCCAGTTCAGCCACCCTATGTAGTTTGGTCAGCTGTTTTAGCTGATCGCTAAAGGGCACCGGATGCTCTGGTGCAAGGTATTGTGACCAGAACAACTTCTCCGTTGAGCTCCCCTCTTCGGCTCGGAAGAACTCCGCAACGTCGGAAACACTGCGCGGCAGATGCGCAAACGCCCCTGGAGAACTCCAAATCCGGGTCAGTAAGAGGTACCTTTTCTTCACATACTTGCTCTTCATAATAAAAGCCTTACCCGCCGCGATTTTCCTGGCCTCCTGGATTTCCTGGAGGGCGCCCTGGGCTTCAACCCGGGCGTCTTGTGCTCTTTGGCGGGCCTTGGCAAGTTCGGACTCTTGATCCGCAATATTGCGCTCCAAGGACTCGCATTTCTTCACGGCATCCTGGAGCTCCTGCTGGACCTCGCCGACCCTGGCCTCATGCTTTTCGCGGGCGGCTTGTTCCTTTGCCGCTCTCTCCTCGGCTTCGGCCAGCGCCTTCTTGAGGGTCTCCACCTCGGTCGCCGCTCCTACAAAATATCATGGCATTATGGTCAACACAAATCATTCATCCTTTCTGAATCTACAAAGGGCCATCACATACCTTGATGGTCCTCCAGTTGCTTTTTCACACGGCTGAGCTCTTCCTCAGTCCGCTCCAGACTCTGCTTTAGTCCGGAAACCTCAGCAGTATGAGAGGTTGAAGCCAGCAGAGACGCTTGCTTATTCACATGGACACATATGGTTAGACTCATGCGAAAATTGTTTGATCCTCTGTCCGGCTTTTCTTTTCGAACACCGGACAATGTCTCAGGGGTTACTGTCTATACTATGACATTCCTTTTGCATAAATTGCATTTCATACCTTAAAGCCTGTTAGAAGGCTTGTGCAGGCTTCGGTCAGTCCGCTCTTCGCGGACTGAATCCTCTCAATCACCGTACCCATGAGGGTACGGTGTTCCTCAACAATGGAAGCACTTCGCAGCTCTTCCAAGAGAGTATCCGTGCCTCTGGATGGACAGAGGTCACCGGTGGAATCGATGCACCTCCTTCTTTCAAGGAGGTTGCTTGTTCGATTCGAGCCGATAGGTCTCGAAATTGTATTCGGGGGGGCGAATTGGATATGGCCCCATCGCCAGTCTCCATGGGGATTGCTCCCCATGTGTCCAGTGCCGAGGTTTCACCCTCTGGCGCCGCCGACGGCTTCTGCGTCTCTCCTGGCACTCGATCCTTCGGGACAACACCTCGGTGTCATCCATGGCCTTGGGAGAAGAGGACGCCGGAAGGGACCCGCTGTCCATCACCTTCGGGTCCAGTGAATTCCCCGAAGATGAGGATCGCTCGAGGTCGGAACGAGCCGGACTGCAAGTGCATGATTCAACATGTTAAAACTATGAAGTAAAGAGGCTGGATATATGAATGCGTCAGGGCCTTCGAGTACTCATGATTCGGCCAGGGGATTATCTCTGGGGCGCCACTCCGAGCTGCTATCGATGTGCCACGCGGAGTTATCCGCGAGGGAGACCTTCCCCTTCTTGGATGCCTCTGCCTCCAGATGTGTGGAGGCTGCCCTTTTCTTCCTTCCCCCCTTAGGGGGAGAGTTGCTTTGTTCCTCCTCGTCCTCGTCCTCGGCGGCAGAGGAGTGAGTCCCGGCATCTTCGGACGTCACGTTCGAAGCGCCCTTGCGGCGGAGGCCACTTCTGGTCTCCTTGGCCTTTTTCTTGGCCTTCTTCTCCGGCGCCTGGTAGGGCGCCAGAACCAGCATCTTCGTCAGAAGCGGGATGGTTGGTTCCTCGAGGAGCGGAGCCGGACACTGAATCCGCTCCGCCTTCTTTGTCCAGCCCTGAAAAACAAATAGGGAAGCTTAGACATCTTCCTTGAGTAAGCAATTAAAGGATACACCTTGAAACACGAAATCATTACCGGACCGGCGGGATGGGCCAGGTCGTGCCCACAGTCCTCGTCGTCTTCGGCCACGTCTCGTTGGCCTTAAAGAGCACCTTCCAGATGTCTTCGTGCGTAGTTCCGAAGAACTGTTGCAAGGTCTGGTGCTCGGCCAGATCGAACTCCCACAGATGGCAAGTCCGGTTTTGGAATGGAACGATCCGGCGAACTAGCATCACCTGGATCACATTGACGAGCTTGATGTTCTTGTCGACCATGCTCCTAATGCGCGTCTGAAGCGCTGTCAGCTCGTCCGACGAAGACCAGTCCAGGCCCTTCTATAGCCAGGAGGTGAGCCGCATCGGGGCTCCGGACTGGAATTCAGGAGCCGCGGCCTAGGTGGCATTGCTAGGCTCAGTGACATAGAACCACTGCTGTTGCCACCCTCTGACGGTCTCCATGAAGGTACCTTTGGGCCATATGACGTTGGGCATCTTGCTCACCATGGCACCTCCACACTCTGCGTGTTGGCCACCCACCACCTTTGGCTTCACATTGAAGATCTTTAGCCACAATCCGAAGTGGGGTGGGACGCGGAGGAAGGCCTCGCACTCGACAATGAATGCCGAGATGTTGAGGAAGGAGTTGGGGGCCAGATCGTGGAAATCCACCCCGTAGTAGAACATGAGTCCACAGACGAATGGGTGGAGAGGGAATCCTAGTCCGTGGACGAAGTGGGGGATGAATACCACCCTCTCATGGGGCTCCGGAGTGGGGATGATCTGCCCCATTGCGGGAAGCCGGTGGGCGATCTCCTGGGCTAAGTAGCCAGCCTCCCGGAGCTTGGTGATGTCCTTCTCCTTGACGGAGGAGACTATCCACTTGCCATGCGCTCCAGATCCGGACATGGTCGGAGTGCTTTTTTGAGGTGGAAAGGATGGAGGCTTGGGCGCTGGAGCTAGAGAATGGATGGGCAGAGAGAGAAGGCGTGGGTGAAAGGGGTGAATCCTTATCTCCTTATAAAGGCAGCGAATGTCAAGTGCCTCCCCACTCGCCTTAAAACTCGCCTATTCCCCAAGGGCCGTGTAGACGGCACGATTGGATTACCCACTCCCGTATTGATGAGAATCCCGCAATAAGGGGACACGATCTCTGCTTTGACAAGATGTGCCAGTAAAACCGCATCTCGAAATATGGAGCGGGAGGCTAAAAAACGGTTCGAAATAATGACCGGGCAGGGACGTGATGTCACGCTACAAAAATTTGTCAGCAGATTGGACTCGTGAAATATACTCTCTGCGGTTGTGTGTGATACTTGTTTTGCAGAGCCGGACACGTTTTCTGTGTTCGAAGGTCGCTTTGGAGTATTCGGAGGAGGAACCCGCCTTGCGATGCCGAAGACAATGTGCGCGCCGGCAGCTCGTCATTGAAGCCTGGTTCAGGGGCTACTGAGGGAGTCCGGCCTATGTGACGTGGGCCGGACTGATGGGTCGTGAAGATACAAGACAGAAGACTCTCTCCCGTGTCTGGATAGGACTCTCCTTAGCGTGGATGGCAAGCTTGATGTTCGGATATGAAGATTCCTTTCTCTGTAACCAACTTTGTACAACCCTGGTCCCCTCCGGTGCCTATATAAACTGGAGGGTCTAGTCCGTAGAGGCAATCATAATCATACAGGCTAGACATCTAGGGTTTAGCCATTACGATCTCGTGGTAGATCAACTCTTGTAATCCTCATATTCATCAAGATGAATCAAGCAGGAAGTAGGGTATTACCTCCATCAAGAGGGTCCGAACCTGGGTAAACATCATGTCCCCTGTCTCCTGTTACCATTGAACTTATATGCATAGTTCGGGACCCCCTACCCGAGATCCGCCGGTTTTGACACCGACAGGTGGCACGAGCTCGCGCATGTGCGCCAAAAAAGTGGCACGAGGTATTGGGTCACCTCCCGCCGAATCAGACGCTTAGCCCCCGACGGCTTCGCCCTCCTGCCGATTCCTTTCCACCATCTCCCCCGCGTGCTCTCCGTCTCGGGCGATTGCGTCGACGAGCAGCAGGTAAGCAACGCATCTTCTCCTGTCGGCACTAGACGACGACGACGCTTCGTCATCCTCCTCTTCTCTGACGACTTCGCATCGACTCCCTGCTCCTTGATGGTTGTAAATTCTGTCAACCCCCTCCCTACTTGTTGAGCTTTGATCTGCAAGCATGTGAGAGGGGTAGATCTATGAGCGTTGGTAGCATTGTAGAGTGTCGATCTGGTGATGGACTGCTAGGACAGTAGGGTTTGGTAGTCCGATTTCATGGTGTTTTTTAGTTCGGCTCCGATGATACTATCTTATATCTGGTCACCATGTAAATGTGAACATGTGCATTACAACATGATAATAGTATGGTCGATATGTAGTTGTGGTAGTCGAGTTTAATGCTTCAAACTAACTGGTAGCACTCTTGTATGTATGTGGTATGAATTGTGCTCTGAACTTGGCCAGTGATCAATGTGTGGCCAGTATTCAATGTGTAGTCGTGGTGGTCGATTTAATTGTGTAGTGTTGTGTCACTAGTACTAACCCTAACCATTGTAGAACATGAGCATTCAAGAGTTTAGTCAAGCCATTGTTCTATCTGGCCAGTGTATGCCATCCTATGTCAAGGACTCCCAGTCCAAGGAGATACTTCAGGATTCAGAGGTGTTTGAGGTGCCTGTTCAGCCCTCATTTGTGATGGCCATGCCTAATGCTGCAACTACTGTAGCACATAAGATAGTCAGGAAGGCTGGGAAGGAGAAGGTCTCTGGCAGGGGGAACACAATGAAGTGGTTGCCTTTTCTGCCCACCTTCATGCTTAACAAGATGTGCGAGAGCATATCTTATGGGGGGAGGACTGACAATGTCTTCAAGGAGGTCCACATGAATAATGTTGCGAAGCAGATCTTCGACTTTGATACGTCTCCAACGTATCTATAATTTATGAAGTATTCATGCTGTTATTTTACCATTCTTGGATGTTTTACAATCATTTTATAGCAACTTTATATCATTTTTGGGACTAACCTATAGACCCAGTGCCCAGTGCCAGTTGCTTTGTTTTTTACATCGTAGGAAATCAATATCAAACGGAGTCCAAACACCGCGAAACTTTTTGGAGATTTTTTATGGACCAGAACACCTAGGATGGGCCAGAGAAGCACCTGGGGGGGTGCCCCGAGGGGGGCACAACCCACCATGACACACCCGGGGGCCCAGGCACGCCCAGGTGGGTTGTGCCCACCTCGGTGGCCTCCCGCACCCCCTCTTTACCCTATAAATCCCCAAAAATTTCAAAAACCCTCGGGGTGAACCTAGATCAGAAGTTCCGCTGCCACAAGGCTCTGTAGCCACCAAAAACCAATCTAGACCTCGTTCTGGCACCCTGCCGGAGGGGGAGATCATCACCGGTGGCCATCTTCATCATCCCGGCGCCCACCACGATGAGGAGGGAGTAGTCCACCCTCGGGGCTGAGGGTTTGTACCAGTAGCTATGTGTTTAATCTCTCTTTATCTCTCTCTCGTGTTCTTGAGATGTCACAATCTTGATGTATCGCGGGCTTTGTTAATATAGTCAGATCATATGGTGTTTTCCCCTCCCTATCGTTTTGTGATGAATTGAGTTTTTCCCTTTGAGATTTCGTTTTATCGGATTGAATAATTTTATGGGTTTGAGAACACTTGATATAGATCTTGCAATTGAATACTCATGGTGACAATGGGGTATCGTATTGGTTCACTTGATATATGTTTAGGCACTCAACTCGCGGATTCCCGAGGTGACATTGGGGTAATCTATGCATAGGGGTTGATGCACGTTCTTGTCTTTGTTTCTCCGGAAGAAATCTTGGGGCACTCTTTGAAGTTCTTTGTGTTGGGTTGACTATTATGAATATAGATTTGCTTTGGTGTTATTTTAGTACGAACTCTAGGATAGATCGAACGGAAAGAATAGCTTTATGTTATTTTAGTACAAACTCTTGAATAGATCGAACGGAAAGAATAGCTTTGAGGTGGTTTCATACCCTACAAACAATTTATTCTTATGTTCTTCGCTTGATAGGAACTTTGGAGTGATTCTTAATTACACTTTGAGGGGCGGTGATATGCTCCAATTATATTAGCACTGTTGAGAGATTGCACTAGCGAAAGTACGGACCCTAGGCCTTGTTTTCAAGCATTGCAATACCGTTTTTGTGCATGTTTATTGTTTGCTACCTTGCTGTTTTTATTTATTCAGACTATAAAAATATATTTCTACCATCCATATTACTCTTTTATCACGCTATCTTCGCCGAACTAGTGCACCTATACAATTTGCCATTGTATTCGGTGTGTTGGGTACGCAAGAGATTTCTTGTATTTGGTTGCAGGGTTGTTCGAGAGAGACCATCTTCATCCTATACCTCCCACGGATTGATAAACCTTAGGTCATCCACTTGAGGGAAAATTGCTACTGTCCTACAAAACTCTGCGCTTGGAGGCCCAACACGAATGAAGTTGCATAGTAGACATCAGACTTCTATGGCCAAGAGGTGACCTCGACCTAGGTCTACAACCACCTCAGGAAGTAGAGAGCCAGATGGATCTACGTGACCAAACTAAGAGACCTTAGCGGCGCACAATGGGATCAGGACACCTTCACGATTTTGTTGGAGTCTGAACACTACCAAGGCCACACCATGCTTAGCTCACCACTTTATACACTAGTTTAGCATCTTGGCCATGTCAATCACAAGTAACATCGTTTCGCTTCTATGTTAGGACCACCCCAAGGACGTTGAGTACCTCAACATCCCCATCCAAAACTACACGCAGATGCAACATATCTTCTCCTATGCTCTGGCTACATGCAAGCATGCCATGGGTCCTGGTCTGCCGCTCGATTCGCCTATGTCAGAGTGGATAGACACCCAGGAGTAGACACCATCAATGCTGATGTTCCTGAGAAGGTTGCTGATCATGTTCTTGTGCTCGATAGGAAGAGGAAGAGGGTTGTCTTGATGGAGGAGGAGCTGACCATGTTTACCAGCATGACCGAGGCTATGAAGGAGGTGTCAATCACCATTAGGTAGAGCACGCCCACCCTAAGCTATACACCATCATCATGGGGCAGGTGGCTTCAGTTAGGAGGCTCTGATAGTTGCTCTTAGCCACCTGCTGGACAACAAGGCTCAGTTTGTTGGGTGCATTGCCATTACAAACGCCCATAGGGTGCTCTGGCTGAGGACCTGACTAGGCAAGCACTACTTTTAGAATTGTTTCTAGTGGTGGTGGTGACGACGTGCATGATAATGGACGATGAAGGTGACGACGACAATATACATTTTGTGGTAGCTAGGGCTTGAAAAGCTCTTGATGTTGTCCTATATGTTTGATAAGGCGATATATAATAACCCCACACGCTGATGGCGAACTTGCGGTGGTAGGATAACACCCTTGTGACGCCCGGATAATTAAGCTACAGTAACCCTCTACTAAGTATGCCACATCACCACGGTTACTGTTGATAAACTCATGTTGATTCAAACCCTGTTCATATTCAAATTTACAATCAAGTCAAACTATAAAAGTTTTCAAACATAAAAACTAAAACGTTCAAAGTGTGTCAAATAATCCCTGGATATTTTTCATGTTGAAACCCATATTTTAAAAGGTATTTAAATGCACTTAAATGAATAAAACATGGGCTTAAAACAATTATTAAATGCCTTCTAAATTATAAAGATTATTAAACTAATTTATTTTTGATCCAAACTAATTGTGGATGTGGCCTAAATTATTGTGCTATCTTAGGTACAAGTTTTGTAGTTTATAAGACTCAAATAAAAGAAACCAAAAATGAAGTCAGAAAACAAATAAAAAGAAAAGGAATAGAAAAATAAAAATAAAAGGGGAAAGCCCCTTCCCCCACTGGGCCGTGGCCCAACTGGACCACCACACCGCCCGGCCGGCCCACCCCATTCCCCCCATATCCCCCACCCGACCGAACCCTAGCCCCCCGATGCCCCACTACTCCCACGATTCCTCCTCCCCACTTCTCTCTCGCTCCCTCTGCCCCTCCCCCAATCCAGATCGGGGGCAGGGACCCCGGCGACCGCGCCGCCCCGCACTCCGACGCCGGCGCCCATCCTCGGCGCCGCCCCGCCACCGACGCCTTGCCTCCTCCTTGGAGCCTCCCCTTCCCGGACACGCCTCCCTGCCTCGCCCCTGCGCCCCGAGGCTGATGTTGCCGCCACCAACCTCGCCCCCAAGCCGCCTCCACAAGCCTCGGCGCCCCCTCTACAAAGAAGCACCGTGAGCCCCCTCCCCTTGTTTCCCCTCTCTACCCTGCAACTGTTGTGGCGCACGCGCCTCCCGGTGGCCGTGCTCGTAGTGAGCACACGCGCGCCCTCCGCCGCACAGTGCTGCCCCTTGCATCGTCCGGTCCTTGCCGCGCAGGTGCCGCCCGATCCGGCCACGCCCACCTCACACCCTTCCGCCAGCCGCGTTGCATCGACCGCGCCCGTCCAGGCCCACCCTGCGACCCGACCTTGCCCCGCCGCTCCATGCACACACCCACCTCTGCGCCCCTCGGCCATGGCCGGTGTCGCCCCTCTGTACCGTGTGTGCACAACCCCTGGATAAGAATGAAAAAGAAATGAACAAAAATAAGTGTTAAGTAAAATAATTAATATGTTAATTAATTACTTAATAAGGTAATTAGCATAATAATACTCAATGTCAGATGGGCCCTGATACGTCTCCAACGTATCTATAATTTTTGCTTGTTCCATGCTGTTATATTATCATTCTTGGATGTTCTACAATCATATTATAGCAACTTTACATCATTTTTTGGGACTAACCTATTGACATAGTGCCTAGTGCCAGTTGTTGTTTTCTGCTTATTTTTTTACTTCGCAGAAAATCAATACCAAACGGAGTCCAAATGCAGCGATTTTTTTTGGAGATATTTTTGGACCAGAAGACATCCAGTGGGCCAAAGAAGTACCAGAGGGGGGCTCCGAGGGGAGCACAACCCACCTTGGCATGCCTAGGGGCCCAGGCGCGCCCTAGTGGGTTGTGCCCACCTCGGCCGCCTCCCGCACCGCCTCTTTGCTCTATAAATACCCCAAAAATCCAAAAACCCTAGGGGATCTATTTGATGTAACTCTTTTTGTGGTGTGTTTATTGGGATCTGATGAACTTTGAGTTTATGATCATATCTACTTTATCCATGAAAGTTATTTGAGTCTTCTTTTGATCTCTTATATGCATGATTACTTATAGCCTCGTATTTCTTCTTTGAATCTTTGGTTTAGTTAGGACAACTAGATCGATTTTTCTTGCCATGGAAGAGGTGCTTTGTGGTGGGTTCGGTCGTTCGGTGTTTAGTGACAGAAGGGGCAGCAAGACACGTATTGATCATTGCCATTAAGGATAACAAGATGGGGTCTATTCCTACATGCATAGATCTTGTCTACATCATGTCATCATTCTTATTGCATTACTCCGTTTCTCCATGAACTTAATACACTAGATGCATGCTAGATAGCGGTCGATGTGTGGAGTAATTGTAGTAGATGCAGGTAGGAGTCGGTCTACTAATCTTGGACATGATGCCCATATATTGATCATTGCCTGGATATCGTCATAATTATTTGAAGTTCTATCAATTGCCCAACAGTAATTTGTTTACCCACCGTATGTTATTTTTATCGAGAGAAGCCACTAGTGAAATCTACGGCCCCCGGGTCTATTCTTCTTTATATTTGCTTTTCGATCTATTATTTGCCACTTTTATTTTCAGATCTATTATTCCAAAAACCCAAAAATACCTTGCTGCACTTTTTCTTTATTTTTTTATTTTTTTATTGTGAGATCTATTTGGCCAATCTACCACAAATTTATCTATCTTTTTACCGTGGAGGGATTGACAACTCCTCTTACGCGTCGGGTTGCCAGTATTTGTTCTTTGTGTGCAGGTGTCGTTTACATAGTGTTTCTTGGTTCTCGTACTGGATTGATACCTTGGTTTCATTACTAAGGGAAATACCTACCGCAATTGTGCTACATCATCCCTTCCTCTTTGGGGAAATACCGGCGTAGTTCAAGCGACATCAAAAGGAATTTCTGGCGCCGTTGCCGGGGAGACATCATCAACATCTATCAGGTTCCTAATCACAAATCTCATCTCCTTGCAATTTACATTACTTTCCATTTGCCTCTCATTTTCATCTCCCCAAGTTCACAAAAATTGCCGTTTTATTCGCCCTCTTTATCGTTCGTCGCTTTTTCGTCAGATCTGTTTTGTGCGCAATTTTCTTCGCCACCTTTTGTCACTATGGGCCTTTGTTGCGTGCACCCCTGAGGATGAGGTGCTTAATTTCAAACAAAGGGGAGGGGAGAATTTAAAAGATGCTTGGTATAGGATTTGCAATGCTCATAATAGATCTATTCGTAAGCAATCTACCGTTGTTCTTCTTTGCTGTTTTTATGTGGGCATCACTACTTGGTATAGTTTCGTCCTTGATACGATTACTGGTGGAAATTTCTTGATGTGTCCTTCTCTAGATGCTTTTAATGCTATGGGAAATCTAGTGGGTTCACCACCTCTTATGATTAATGAAATAACTTTTACTCTCGAGCATGTTATGGAAAGGCTAGATGCTAATGAAAAGAAAATGCTCACTTAAGAAAACATTGAAAAATTAGATAAAAGGATGTACAATCTTAAAGTACTAAAGAAAAAGAACCCGCTTTCAACGTGAGAATATAGGAGAGCCCGCTAGAATTGATAAGTTGTAAGAAATTTTTAGTAACCAGAGCACGGCTTTTTCTTTCGCTAAAACTATTGAAAAAACTCCAATAAAAGTGGGCAAGATTACTCAAATCACTAGAAACAAGGGTGAAACTTCTAATAGTAACAAAGAAGATCTTAAGATGATTAGTATTCACCCCAATTTTGTTGAAGTGATAAAAGACCCTACTTGCAAGAATAAAATTTTCAAACTTGTTCCTAGGAGTATTATTATTGAAAATTTGTATGCTAAATCTTTAAATAATTCTAAGTGTTTGACTAAGGAGTGTGTCGTGGTTTTGTCACGGCAGATGTCCTCATGAAAGGACTTAGTCGTGGAGCCATCGCTATGGGTTAACTTGAAGGGGTTAAAGCGGACGCAAAGACTCAAGAGTTATACTAGTTCGGCCCCTTCGAGGAAGGTAAAAGCCTACGTCTAGTTGTGATGGGATTGATGTGGTCTCGATAACTAGGGAGCAAATAAGCTTCGCCTAGGCCTCGAGTTGTTCTTCTCTGTCCTTGAACCGTCCCGGGTCGTCCCCTTATATACACGGGTGACGCCCGTCGGTTCAGAGAGTCCCAATCTCCGGTTCATACTCGTATTCGGGTTGGTCTCTCTCTATTCCTAACTTACAATACAAGTTTACATATCAAGCCGGTTTACGGCTACAGGTTCTAAACCGACTACAGGCCTTGGGCCCTTACTTTCATGCCTCTTGGGCTTTTACACCGTTGAACTACTGATGAAGTTAACCCAGTCTAGATAGGCCGGTCTACGCCCAGTAGTTGTAACATCCCAAATTTTCAATTTGGAATGTTATACATTAGGTCATCATGCATATCATATTTTCTCGCATTTTTCCGATCCTAGAAATTTCACGCAACTCAAGGACCCTCGGAGAGAGTTGGAAGTTTCATAATTTTCATATTTGGGATCTCTCAAATTTTAAAAATAGGATCATTGGATTATTTAAATTATCTTCATAAAGTTTTTCCTATAAAAATATCTTGAGAGGGAATAATATGACTTTCCCAAACAATTAGGAAAAATGAAGATATTATAAATAAACCAAATTTGGTTTTGGAAGATTTATTTTGCTTAGGCAAAAATGAGCATTTTAAAATTTTTATGCATGTATTTTGTTTTTAAAGTTCATTATGTTCGACTCATTTTTAGGAGTCGGGAAAAATTTGTTTTATTTAATTTGGAGTTCATTTGATATTTATTTTATTTGTTTTGTTTTAAATTTTATTTAAAAAAAAAACGCTACTGGACCGAGGCCCAGCTGGCCAGCCCAGCCAGCCCAGCCGCCTGCCCATCTCCTCCCGCTCCCGCTCCACCGGTCTCCCCACACAGACGGCAGCCCGCCGCCTCCCGAGTCCCGCCTGACCCCGGCTCGCCCTTGCCCCTCCCAAGCCACCCGCCGCCTCTTTCCCCCCTCCTCCTTAAATACCCCTGCCCCTCTCTCACCCCAAGCCCCTTGAGCCGCCGCCACCCGCCCTCGCGCCAAGCCGCCGCCGCCGTGGGGCCCGCCCTCGCCCCACTGACGCCGCCGCCTCGACGCGGGAACCCCGCCGCCCTCGCCTCCCGACCGCCGAGCCTCGCGGACCCACGGACCTCGCCCGAAGAGTCGCCGGAGGTAGCCGCCGCCCGCGCCCGATTCGGTTTTATCCCCTCGGACCGATCCGGTTTTTTTTTAAAAAATATATGTTCGGTTTTTTAAAACCTAGATTGGTTTTGATTTTTTCGGTTTTCTTATTTAAGCGGACGCTCACCGAACCGCTCGTTTCAATGAACGCGTTCGTTGGATACGTTCGTTAACTAACGCTCGCTTTTAACTCGCTCGTCGTTTTTCTTTTAATCGGAATAAATCCGTTATTTTCTCGATTTGATTTCAGATCTGATTTTCAAAACTGTTTTATTTCTCGCTCGCTTATCGGAATCGGGTGATTCAAGCGCTGGAGTTTCAAAATGAAACCGCCGTTCGACTACCCTACTTTCACAGAGTTTTGCCACTGTGAAATTTTGACCTAATTTCAGATCGCTAAACCGAGAGTTCTCTCTCGAGTTTCGACTTTCGGAGTTTGTTTTGATTCGATTCTTTTGCAACCAGGGTTCTTAAGTTGAATTTTCTGGTTAGATCTTTTATTCGAGATTTCCTGTGCATTAGATGAGTACTTATTGTATGCTTGTTGTTTGTCTGCGTTAGATCACCCGAGTCGCCGCTTGTTACTTCGAATCTCTAGGACTCGCGGATCATCAGCAAGGCAAGTAACACTTTGATCATACCCTTCTACTACCCAGTTTTATGCATTAGATCTATTCCTCAAACACTTGCATGATTAGGATCTAATTCAATTGTGGGTATCGGGAAGTAGATTGAGGTAGTACCTATTACTGTTTTACTTATGAAACCTTGGGAGTTACTTCTCGCTTGCTTGTTCATGCCATGCTATGCTAGTAGACGTGGATTGGGTGAGTGAATATCCATGATGATGTGAGATTGTTAATTAATGGTTTATCTAAGGTGGCAACCTAAACACACATCTGGGTGGATTGAGGCACCTGGTTTCTATCATGACTTGCTCAGATTTCTTGGACCGCCACCGTGCTCTAAGGGATCATAAGATTATTCAAACTGGAAACTTCCGTGCAGCCACAAGCCAATTATGGGCTCTGGCGTAGTTGACTAAGTCGTCATGAACTCTTACGGGTAGGCTAGCGGATGTAGGGGATATAGGTTGGTACGGTCTACCCACATGTAAGGTGCTAGCGCTTCGAAAGACTATGTCTCGGTCATCCGCTTCTCAAACACCATGCAAAGGCGAGAATCAAGCGGAGGCGATCGAGTCTTGTGGGGAAAAGTCGCAAACCTCTGCAGAGTGTATAAACTAATCATGATTAGCCGTGTCCCGGTTATGGACAATTTGAGTATCCGTACTTGATTATCATGTGAATCTCAACATGTTACTTCTAAATAAAAGTTATTGGGTTTTGATGAGTACTTTTTAATTGGGATTGAGGATCTTGTCAACCATCTTCAATGTTTAACAACCACCATGATAGCTAAATAAAATTATTCCTTTGATGTAGGGAAAATCAGCTTTATGCAAATGTAATCAGAGAGCCTTACCACCAGCCAAATATGCATGTAGTATAGGCTTATTCATTCATTGCTCTTTATGTGTTACATTGCCAAGATATTCCATGTCTTGAATTGTTTTGGCTGCAACTTTTCACGTTGCGAGACTTTTAGAACGACGAGTAAGGTGTTAGGTCGTGGTTCTATACTCGGTGATGCCGTTGGAGTTGATGGACTCGCTTATCTTCCAAGCCTTCCGCTGTTATCATTAGATGGCCTTAAGCCATATTTTGTATTCAGTTCCTTGTGGACAACGATGTAATAAGTGTGTGATTGCTACTCTGCTATAAATCCTTCAAATCTTGTGTGGTGTCAAGATTATCGATCCAGGATGACACCGAGCACGAGCGCTAGATCCATTCGGTCTGGTCGCTCACAGAGAATGGTATCGAGCACACGCCGATCGTGAGGACACGACCACTAAGTTAAAGCCATAGATCACTCTCTCTTCCCATTTTCTAACTCCTCATCTTTTCTACTCTCTTTAGGATGACGGACGCTAAGATCAAGTACACCCAACCGGATGAAGGCACACCTTTTGGATTTCACTTGAAGGAAGTTACTAAGTACCGAACATTGGATTACCAAGCTTCACGGGACTTTCAACGCCACTCTGCTCAAGAGGAGCGCTGGAAGATTCATGCTCACGTTCGGGAAGGACATTCGCCCCAATCACCAAGCCAATAGATAGTGTTTTGATTGCACCCACTTGAGTCAGGAAAGAGCATGGCAGCTCACATCACCATGGGACGCATTGGAGAAGTCTATCAAGAAGATCTCAAGGACACCATCTACCAGATTTGCGGACGCCGAGATGACAACGGGACGTCGTCAACACCAAGAAGGATAGATCCATTGCAGCATTCATCCAGAGTTAAATCAGCACATTCGACGCCGGGAGAATCAAATGTGCAATGACATGTTGGAGTTGCGAAGACGAAGGAAAGGATCATCGAATGGAAGAAGAACTAAAGACTACACGCAAGGACTACATGGACGAGATCGTAGCTCGGCAAGACACAATAACGATCTTAAGTACGAGATCAAGAACTCAAGAAGAAGTTGGCGCCAGGAATGAAGACCAGATGTCGAACACCCAATCGACTACATCAACATCGACGACACCGATTCGGATCCAAGTGAACCCGATTTTGAAGACGGTCGAGCAGACATCATGGAGTCTTCCACGGTTCAAATTAGTAGAAGTCCCCACATATTAGTAGTATTCCTCCATGTAAACCTTTATAGTACACGCACTTTTGCGATAGTTAGATCATTGTAGCCCTTGTTTGATTGAATGAAGTGATTTGTGTGCATTTGCTCATGTGCATTTGGGTAGTGATTTCCCCTTAGACCTCATTCTATTCTACTTTCTCTCCTTTTCTAAACCCATCGATGCCTCCAGACGCGACCGGATTCATTTTCCCGCCAGAGATCACCCAATTGATCCAGCAGCAGAATACCTCGATTCAAACATTGGTGCGAACAACAACAACAACAACAACCCACCGCCACCACCACCACCTGCGGATCATCGACTCGCTTCCTTAGACTGAACCCGCGGTGTATTCCAAAGAGCACCGAGCCAATTGTAGCAGATGGTGGCTCCGCAAGATAGGAAGGAGCTGACTACTCGCAGGATGCACGGATGGTGAAAGAGTGAAGTTTGCAGCACATCAGCTTGAAGGACCCGCAGCAAGCATGGTGGGAGAATTTCACAGCCACTTACCCGTGACACCGCCTCATGGGACCAGTTTTGACAAGCTTTTCGACAGCCCATGTTTCAGCAGGAGCCATGGCCATGAAGAAGCGTGAGTTTCGCAACTTACGCCAAGGAGGAAGGACTGTTGGCAAGATCGTGGATGACTTTAGCAAATTAGCACGTTATGCCCCGGATGACGCTACTACGGATGCAGCTAAACAGAGAAGTTTCTAGAAGGACTGAATGATGAGTTCAAGATGCCGTTGATGGTAGCAAGTTTCAATAACTACCAGGAGTTAGTAGACCGAGCTCGATGATTGAAGGAAAGCAGAAGAATTGAGAACTGCAAGCGGAAGTATGGACAAGGGAAGTATAACTCAGATCCCAGCAGAAGCCACGTTATACCCTAAATCAGAATTCAGTTTCAGATACCCATGGAGGAGGTAATTCGCACAACCATAATGGCACCAAGAATGGGAACGGAATGGAGGAAGCAACGGACAGAACCGCACCAACCCGCTCTACACCATCCAAGGTAGACCTGAGTCACATTACTTGCTTTAAGTGCCGCAAGATCGGGCATTATGCAAATGACTGCCCGAAGGCGAATGGAAATGGCAATGGAAGCTCGAAAGAAGCCCAACCCTTTCAACAGGGGACAAGTGAACCACATTGATGTGGAGGAGGTTGAAGATCAGCCCGATGCAAGAATCGGTAAGTTTTGGTTAAGTCTTTTCTGCAGCTTGTTCTTTTTGATCTTGGTGCATCGCATTCATACATATCAAGGGATTTGTGGATAAGTACAAGTTACCAACCCAAGCCCTTAGGTCACCCATGCTAGTAACCTCACCCGAGCAAGAGTACATGGCTAGTAAATGGTGTGATCGATCGCCACTAAGGATCGGACACTATGTTTTCCCCTCGGACCTAATAGTTCGGAATCCCAAGGATTGGATGTGATATTAGGAATGGATTGGTTATCAAAGTATGGAGGAAACATAGATTGTACCACAAGGTCAATTTTGCTCACCACACCGTAAGGAAGAAGGATTAAGTATGTATCACGGCACGAGCCGAGGAGAGCACAAGTTAATTGCTTAACAGAGTGGTACAGAAGATGTACCATGGTGAAGGAATATCTGATGTATTTCCTAAGAGTTGCCGTGAATGCCCGCGGATAGAGACATTGAGTTTTGATCGAGCTGTTGCCGTGAACAGGCCCGATATCGAAGCGACCGCATGTGATGCCCGCAAAGGATTTGGCGAAATAAAGAAGCAGATTAAGGAACTATTGGATAAAGGTTTTATTCGCCCAAGTTCTTCACCTTGGGGATCACCCGCTTTATTGGTGGAGAAAAGGATGGATCGTTGAGAATGGTTGTTGATTATCGTGGATTGAATGAAGTAACAATCAAGAACAAGTACCCACTACCTATGATAAATGATCTGTTTGATCGCTTGCAAGGAGCCAAAGTGTTTCTAAGATCGACTTGCATCGTGGTACCATCGATTGAAGATTCGGAGCAAGACATACCCAAGACAGCATTTACCACGAGATATGGATCTGATGAGTATACCGTTATGTCATTTGGATGACTAACGCACCAGCCTATTTCATGAACCCGATGAACAAAGTGTTTATGGAGTTTTTGGACAAGTTAAATCGTGGTGTTCATTGATGACATTTTGATTTTCTCAAGAATGAAGAGGAACACAAGGAACATTTGAGATTGGTTTTGAGAAACCGAGGAACACCAATTGTATGCCAAGTTCAGCAAATGTGAGTTTTGGCTAAAGGAAGTTGGATTTCTCGGACATGTTATATCCGGAGAAGGAATAGCAGTTGACCCCACAAAGGTTGAGACCAGAACCAAATGGGAAGCACCAACGACAGTTGGAGAGATTCGAGTTTCCTTGACTCGCAGGATACTACCAAGATTCATTGAGAATTTCTCAAGGATTGCAAAGCCTATGACAGAATTGTTGAAGAAGGAAAACAAATTCATATGGACCGAGGACTGTGAGGCAAGTTTTCGGAGTTGAAGAAAAGATTGGTTACCTCACCAGTTTGATATTGCCGATCAAACTAAGGATTATGAGGTGTTTTATGACGCTTCACGCCGAGGACTTGGAGCAGTGCTTATGCAGGAAGGAAGAGTTGTTTCGTATGCTTCACGACAACTTAAGCCCCATGAGTTGAATTATGCCACTCATGATTTGGAGTTAGCAACCGTTGTGCATGCATTGAAGACGTGGAGACATTTTCTCATTGGAAATCATTGTGAAGTATATACGGATCACAAGAGTTTGAAGTACATCTTCACACGAAGGAGTTGAATCTCGAGACGAGAGGAGATGGTTAGAGCTAATCAAGGATTACGATATGAGATTGCATTATCACCCGGAAAGGCTAATGTCGAGCAGACGCATTGAGCCGAAAGAGCCACGCCAATACCCTAATGATGGGAGGAATACCCAATGAGTTAGCCGAGGACCTTCGAGAGCTATGTTTGGAAATAGTTCCGAGAGGCTATGTAGCAGCATTGGAAATTCAATCGACATCGATGGACAAAATCGAGAAGCCCAAAAGGCAGATAAGGAAGTTGCCTCTATAAAGGAGAAAATGAGCAAAGGAAAAGCTAAAGGATTTCGTGAGGATGAGCACGATACCCTATGGTTTGAAGACCGTGTTTATGTGCCCAATGACCCGTAGATCGAAGTTGATTTTACAAGAAGCCCATGATTCACCCTATTCGATTCACCCAGAAATACCAAGATGTATTTGGATTTGAAGAATATTTTCCGTGGACCGGAATGAAGAAGGATATTGCGGAGTATGTAGCAGTTTGCACGTATGTCGAAAGTAAAGGCAGAACATCGAAGCCAGCAGGATTGTTACAACCATTGCCGATACCGAATGGAAGTGGGATAAACTAGGCATGGATTTCATCACAGGTTTGCCAAAGACCCGCTCAGATATGACTCGATTTGGGTCATAGTCGACCGCTTGACCAAGGTAGCCCATTTCATTCCAAATCAAGACTACCTATAGCAGTGCTAAGTTGGCAAAAATATACATGACCAGAATTGTGTGTTTACACGGAATTCCAAGGAGCATTGTATCGCATAGAGGAACCCAGTTTACTTGAAATTTTGGAACCAGTTGCACGAAACATTGGGAACCCGATTGAATTCAGCACAGCTTTCCACCCATGCACCGATGGACAAACCGAGAGAGTCAATCAGATTTTGGAAGACATGTCGAGAGCTTGTGCACTAGATTATGGATCTAGTTGGGATGACAATTTGTCGATGCAGAATTTTCCTACAATAACAGTTATCAAACCAGCTTAAAAATGGCACCTTCGAGGCCTTGTATGGAAGAAGGTGCAGGACACCGTTGTCATGGGACTAAACCGAGATCGCCATTGTTTGGACCAGATTTGATTAAGGAGTCCGAGCAGAAGGTTGTTGATTCGAGACAGGCTCAAGGTAGCCCACCTGCATGTAAGAGCTATGCCGATTCAAAGCGCAGTTTATCAAGTATGAAGTTGGAGACAGAGTATATCTCGAGTATCCCCGCTTCGAGGAGTGAAGCGCTTTGGAGTTAAAGGAAAGTTAGCACCCGCTTTGTTGGACCATATAAGATTTTGCAACGCATGGGAGAAGTTGCGTATAAGTTGGAATTGCTGAAGGACTGTCAGGAGTTCATGATGTATTCCATGTTTCTCGATTGAAGAAATGTCACCCGAGATAGCAGAGGTACCGTTAAGAGACACAAAGTGCCACTGGAGGCAATTCAGTTGAAGGATGACTTGACATATGAAGAAAAACCGTTAAGATTCTCGATTATGCCAGCAGAGTTACCCGCAGCAAGGTTATCAAATTTTGCAAAGTTCATTGGAGCCACCACACCGAGGATGAAGCCACCGGGAAAGAGAGGAAGTTTTGCTTAAGGACCACCTCACCTATTTTCTAGTTAACCCGAATCTCGAGGGCTAGATTCATCTTAAGGGTAGGTTTGTAACATCCCAAATTTTCAATTTGGAATGTTATACATTAGGTCATCATGCATATCATATTTTCTCGCATTTTTCCGATCCTAGAAATTTCACGCAACTCAAGGACCCTGAGAGAGTTGGAAGTTTCATAATTTTCATATTTGGGATCTCTCAAATTTTGAAAATAGGATCATTGGATTATTTAAATTATCTTCATAAAGTTTTTCCTATAAAAATATCTTGAGAGGGAATAATATGACTTTCCCAAACAATTAGGAAAAATGAAGATATTATAAATAAACCAAATTTGGTTTTGGAAGATTTATTTTGCTTAGGCAAAATGAGCATTTTAAAAATTTTATGCATGTATTTTGTTTTAAAGTTCATTATGTTCGACTCATTTTAGGAGTCGGGAAAATTTGTTTTATTTAATTTGGAGTTCATTTGATATTTATTTTATTTGTTTTGTTTTAAATTTTATTTAAAAAAAATAGCGCTCTGGACCGAGGCCCAGCTGGCCAGCCAGCCCAGCCCAGCCCAGCCCCCTGCCCATCTCCTCCGCTCCCGCTCCCCGTCGGTCTCCCACACAGACGCAGCCCCGCCTCCCGAGTCCCGCCTGACCCTGCTCGCCTTGCCCCCTCCCAAGCCACCCCGCCGCCTCTTTCCCCCTCCTCCTTAAATACCCCCCCCTCTCTCACCCCCAAGCCCCGCTGAGCCGCCGCCACCGCCCCTCGACGGCCGCCGCCCGTGGACGCCGCCTGGCTCGCCGACGCCGCCGACGCTGAATCCGCCGCCCTCGCCTCCCGACCCGCCGAGCCCGCGGACCGCCGGACCTCGCCCGGCGAAGAGCCACGGAGGTAGCCGCCGCCCGCGCCCGATTCGGTTTTATCCCCTCGGACCGATCCGGTTTTTTTTAAAAATATATGTTCGGTTTTAAAAACCTAGATTGGTTTTGATTTTTTTCGGTTTTCTTATTTAACGGACGCTCACCGAACCGCTCGCTTCAATGAACGCGCTCGTTGGATACGTTCGCTAACGAACGCTCGCTTTTTAACTCGCTCGTCGTTTTTCTTTTAATCGGAATAAATCCGTTATTTTCGATTTGATTTCAGATCTGATTTTCAAAACTGTTTTATTTATCGCCGCTTATCGGAATCAGGTGATTCAAGCGCCTGGAGTTTCGTAACGAAACCGCCGTTCCGACTACCCTACTTTCACAGAGTTTTGCCACTGTGAAATTTTGACCTAATTTCAGATCGCTAAACCGAGAGGTTCTCTCTCGAGTTTCGACTTTCGGAGTTTGTTTTGATTCGATTCTTTTGCAACCAGGGTTCTTAAGTTGAATTTTCTGGTTAGATCTTTTATTCGAGATTTCCCTGTGCATTAGATGAGTACTTATTGTATGCTTGTTGTTTGTCTGCGTTAGATCACCCGGAGTGCGCCGCTTGTTACTTCGAATCTCTAGGACTCGCGGATCATCAGCAAGGCAAGTAACACTTTGATCATACCCTTCTACTACCCAGTTTTATGCATTAGATCTATTCCTCAAACACTTGCATGATTAGGATCTAATTAAATTGTGGGTATCGGGAAGTAGATTGAGGTAGTACCTATTACCTGTTTTACTTATGAAACCTTGGGAGTTACTTCTACGTTTGCTTGTTCATGCCATGCTATGCTAGTAGACGTGGATTGGGTGAGTGAATATCCATGACAGATGTGAGATTGTTAATTAATGGTTTATCTAAGGTGGCAACCTAAACACACATCTGGGTGGATTGAGGCACCTGGTTTCTATCAGACTTGCTCAGATTTCTTCGGACCGCCACCTGTGCTCTAAGGGATCATAAGATTATTCAAACTGAAACTTACGTGTGCAGCCACAAGCCAATTATGGGCTCTGGCGTAGTTGACTAAGTCGTGCGAACTCTTACGGGTAGGCTAGCTGATGTAGGGGATATAGGTTGGTACGGTCTACCCACATGTAAGGTGCTAGCGCTTCTGAAAGACTATGTCTCGGCCATCCGCTTCTCAAACACCATGCAAAGGCGAGAATCAAGCGGAGGCGATCGAGTCTTGTGGGGAAAAGTGCATAAACCTCTGCAGAGTGTATAAACTAATCATGATTAGCCGTGTCCCCGGTTATGGACAATTTGAGTATCCGTACTTGATTATCATGTGAATCTCAACATGTTACTTCTAAATAAAAGTTATTGGGTTTTGATGAGTACTTTTAATTGGGATTGAGGATGTCTGTCAACCATCTTCAATGTTTAACAACCACCATGATAGTTAAATAAAATTATTCCTTTGATGTAGGGAAAAATCAGCTTTATGCAAATGTCAGAGAGCCTTACCACCAGCCAAATATGCATGTAGTATAGGCTTATTCATTCATTGCTCTTTATGTGTTACATTGCCAAGATATTCCATGTGTGAATTTTTGGCTGCAACTTTTCACGCTATGCACTTTTCGGATGACGAGTAAGGTGTTAGGTCGTGGTTCTATACTCGGTGATGCCGTTGGAGTTGATGGACTCGCTTATCTTCCAAGCCTTCCGCTGTTATCATTAGATGGCCTTAAGCCATATTTTGTATTCAGTTCCTTGTGGACAACGATGTAATAAGTGTGTGATTGCTACTCGCTATAAATCCTTCAATCTTGTGTGGTGTCAAGATTATCGATCCAGGATGACATCGAGCACAGAGCGCTAGATCCATTCGGGTCTGGTCGCTACAGTAGTAATATCCCCAACATTAGGCCCCAGATTGATTTGAACATGTTCATGTCAATCCTTGATAAAAACCTTCATCTTCAATACCTTCTTGAAATCGTTGAACCGCCGTGATGTCACCTTCTCCGGTTGCTGTAACACGGCATGACGTCCCCATAAAGATAGCATTCATGATAACTTCTTTGTTTAACAGATTCGCAATAATCGAGGCGACAGCTCTGCTTCCTAGATCTGTGGCTCCTTGATTCATGCGCCTGACACAGGTATCTTGCCTTATAAATAGGACCGAAGGGTCATTCCTTTTCTCCCCTCCGTCCCCTTTCTCTTCGTCTTCCTCGCGTCGCCAGCCTCGGAGCTCCGCCGCCATCATCGACCTCTGCACCATCTTGAGCCGCTGCATCAACCTGAATGCACCAGAGAAACGCATCACTCTTCCGCATCTTCTCAACTCAGGTAGGTCCTCGGTTCCCCTCGACCTAGATCTGTTCTAGGGTTTCTTGTTCTTGCAGTGTTCCATTAACTGTTCATGCCCATACCAGACTCCTGGATAGATCTGTGATACCTTGCTCTGATTAGTAGTAGCTTTTAGCATCCGCCTGCAGTCTCGTGCTCACGTTCATAAATCTCGCACATTATCTCCTGCTCATTGCATCAATACTGCTCTGCTTTATTCTTTTTTGGATATTTTTCTTCTTTTCTGATCTGGCTTCAGATCCTTCGTTGTAGAGAAATCTTGCGAAACCTGTTTCTGCACACTTAGCCATTCGCAACCTCCATTGTCTTTAATATTTAGACCAGGCGGTTTAACTTAACATAGAAAAAATTAAATAAACCGGTATACACCATTAGTCCCCTTGTTGAACCGCCATAGCTCCTTAACCAGACACTGTTGCTTCATAGAACTCCGGTTTAGATGTATTTGTCTCCGATTTAGCATTGTACACCGGTTCTCTCTTTGTCCCAACATATTTCTTGAACCGGATTTATATTTTTTGTAGATGGCCAAACAAGTATATGAGTGCAACTGGGCTCCTTCCCGTGTCACCGAAACTCAACTAAACAATCTGGTCCTGACTGGCGCTTTAAGCAGTAAAAATACTATCCATTGGAGGGTTCCTAGCAAAGAATGTCCACCCACACCTCAAGAAGGAGAAATTGTAGTTTGCTTGAGATCACTTAGCCGGGGTTTTAACCGCCGGTTCAAAATTTTACCGGATGTGTTAGCCAATTTTCAACTCCGTCTGCAAGATACGGGCCCCAATTTGCTACCAACATTTGTCACTTCCAAGTGCTCGTGAGGCATACTTTCAAGAAGAACCCACAGTTAAACTGTTTAGAGACTGCTTCCATCTAAACCGCCGCACAAAATTCACCGACGGGCCCAACACAGAATTGGGTGGTGTGGCGATTCAAAAAAGAAAGGAGGTCACTTATCCTCATGTCAAACTGCACAGCCACCCCAAGGAATGGAATCAAACATGGTTTTATTGCAAAGACACCTCACCTGCCAATGAGAATCCTTTGCCCGGTTTTCGTCCGGAGCGACTCAGTAACACACATCCCTTTCCGCAAAGATTGACTGCCAATGAGAGAAGTAAATACGCTCCTCAACTCTCCAAGCTCAGAGCCTTCATGGCCAATGGTTTAACTGGAATTGATCTCGCACGCCGTTGGATATCATGGAGCATACTGCCCCTCTCCCAGCGCTCCGGTTTAATGTGTGAGTACACTGGTAGTGTCGACGACCCCCTCTGACACATTAATATCCAGCTCACCGATGATGAGGTCACCGAGGCTGTGAAGAAAATGTTGAATGAACCGGAAAACCTCTGTGCCCGAACCGGTCCGCTCCCTTTCGTGCTACCAACAAACCACCATCGTAAGACTTGACTATTTTTTACTGAATATATTACTGCCATCTCCGGTATCACTTTTAACATCAATTGCTGCTTAATCAGGGTGATGATCCATTCTGGAGCAAGAAACGTCCACAAGAGAAACCAGAGAAGCCAGACAAACCGGAAAAACCAATCCGGCAAAAGACCAAAGCTGTCAAGAAGACTGCTCATAAGAGGAAAACCACTGGATCTTCTGATCCGGCTGTGGATGATGATGTGGGTAATCCGGACCTTGAGGTAGAACTTGATTCGCTTGGCTTACTTTTCACACGCCTAATTAATGATGATATTTGTCAGGATGATGCTGAAACCAGTAATGCTGATGTTGTAGAGGTAACTATTCTCTCCTCTGACTCAAATCCTTTGCCTTCACTAAAAATCCGTCGGGCAAACCGGAAAATTAAATTTTCGCATCCCTTGCTTACTTGGATCCCAAATTTCTTATGAAGACTCAACAACATGAAGTTCGCGCACAACTCGGACAATGCCGTAGTTACCTCCACCGGTTTACCGAGCAATCCGCTTCGGAAACGCGCTCAGAGGTCTCTAATTTGCTTGTCGATTGCTTATCCTAAAGCAGGATGTTTTCGTCAACCCCTTAATCCGTCTCGACCGATTATCGGTCACTTTCATTCCTCATCTGGCGAAGTCATCACCACTCAATTTGCCACCACTTAAAACGGTGCTTGGGTAAGTTATACCTTTCATATTGTTTCTATTGCATCATTGTGTAGCATATGCCGATTTGATCGTTATTGTGCCTTTTCGGCCAAGCCTAGGCCGAGCAAAAAGGCTCGCTCGATAAAGCGGCCGATGAAGAGATCGCCTCGAACCGCACAGCCCCCAAGTCTTGAAGCGGCTATCCGTGAAGATACGCCAAATGATCCGCCATCGCAAGATGACGATTTTGTTGCTGAAGAAAGGCCTGTTGACACCTCCCTTCCCGCTAACCAGCCCAGAAGCCCAACACAGATTGAAAAATCCACCAGTCCAATCCGGCCTGCTGACAAACCGTATGTCCCTGGTCAAACTGGTGATACCAAGGACGATGACGCTAGGATTATCGGCTTTGGCTACAGCGAACCGGTAATCCGGTCGCTTATCCAAACATTCTGCCAAAGAGGAATTTGCCACTATGAGCAAGGGCAAGTGGGATGTTGATCTAGCAACTTACGCCGCTTTGAACCCCCAAGACCTTCATTCTGGCTACTTGAACCGGCTGTATACCAGCCGTGATTATGAAGCTGGCCTGGTGAAGATGATGAAAGAAAAATTCGAGGTAACCTCCATGTTCTTTTCCCGCTTGGATATTTCAATTCTTGTTAACTCTCCTAGCCCCCAAGGGTCGGTTCAACTTAGTATAGTTAAACCGGGACTTACATAAACTTAATGCTTCAGAATCCACTGATGTAGCCCCCAAGGGCCGGTTCAACTTAATATAGTTAAACCGGGATTGTAATTTAGATCGCCGCATCAGAACATGTTCGAGCAAATAGCCATTAGCCCCCAAGTGCCAAGTTGAATACCTGTATTGAGCTTGGGACTTTGTGATTTTATTGATGAGCGAAGATCAAATATGCATTAGCCCCAAGTGCCATGTGTATGACTGGTTATGCATTTGGGACTTGCAATGAAGATATTAACATGCTCCCGCTTTGTTGCGAATGAGATACGCCAACAAGCCTCACAAATCAATGATCTTCAAGAAAATCTGAAGTCTCAACAAGCGTAAACCTCCAAGGCCAAGGATGAGTTGAAACCGCCTTGACTACCATGGAGCAGCTCAAGGAGTGGTTCAAGTCTGAGCGGGCCGGCTGGGATACTGAAAAGGCCGCTTTATCCAAAAAGGTTGAAAATGCTGAAGCTGCCCTAAAACCGATGGTAGATGAGCTGACCAGTGTGAAGCGGCAAGTGCATGCCATGACTGCTGCCATCTTCGGTAAACTTCCTTTGGCTTCTGTGATAAACTTGGCCTTCTTATGATAAGTCTGGTTTGTGATTTCTCTTGCAATGTTGTAGGCACAGGCATTGGTCACTTGGGGTCAGATGTTCGGAAGAAATTGAAGGCTGCTTACACTTTAATAGAGCAGTCAGAGATCGGAGCGCAGCGGATCATCTCCATCGCATCACACAACAATCCAGCACCTCCTTAATTCAAGATACTCTTAGGAGGTTGTCAATGCTTCCCTTTGGATTGAAGAGTGAAGAAATCTGCTGCTCGAACCGGCGCCATTAACGCCTTTAATTCGGGCCAAAGCATGGGTGCGATTCGATCCTCTTGAAGCAGCTCGTGGCTATCCCAGTCTGAAGGAAGACGGCTCGAGTTCAACGAAGATGACCGAGAGCGATAAACCGGCAAAGGCGCCTCTCGGCTTGCCAATTGGTGAAGAGGCAAACTTGTCGCATTATCAAGCTCGAGATGACGATCGTAACAAGCGGTAGCTGCACCTATTCTCAAGCGGAGAACCTGATCCCTCCGATCCGTAAGCATACTTACGCCCCGATATTGAACCATCTTCCGTGATCCATGAGGAGGCTGTCTTTCAAGCTTTAACGGAATCGACCGACCATCGTTGACTTCCAAATTACTGGGTAGAGATGAAGAAGCTGAAGCGGCGTAGGACGACCCACAACCCTCAGACCGGGGCGGCGAGCAAGCATGAATCGGAAGCCGGTTTGAATAGCTGCTTCATCATATTCCGCTAAGAAATAATTTGGGCACCATGTTGCCTTGTAATAGGATAGCCAACACTCTTGCTTTTAATATGCCTTCGTGCATAGGTGCTGATACTTTTGCTTGAATGATCGAAACTCTCAATCTATATTGCCTGCAATCACAAAAATCTTAAACCGCCACTGCGGTTTGTGCCGCCAGCCGGCTTGTGGCATTCATATGAAATAAAATATTGAGGTATATAATCAAAATTTGTGATACAAAATACCTGCCATCGCTGGGCATAAAGTTGGCTTAGCCAATCTTGAAGCGGAGGTTGTATAAACCCTTACCGTCAAAGGAGAAAACAGCTCCTGTATTTTTAATGCCGGTTTACCATGTAAACCGTGTCGGGTTATGACAAGCCTCCTATTACTCCATAATGGGATGTTAACAGAAAAAAGTCAAACCGGTGAAATTATCTCCGGATTAAAAAATGGATCGAATTCCGTCAATTGACAGTTTGAACCGGTTTAAAAAAGTTGTCGGTTTAAGAAACGTAACAAAAATCAAATAATAGTTATGAAAAAACATGGAAGCAAAGGCAATGATAAACCGTTTGCAAAAAAGAAGGCTTTACCGAGCTGATCAGATGGTGTTACCATGGTCGGACACGACCAAGCTCCCTATAAGGTGTAGCCATGGTTCAAGTCAGCCAGGTCCCCAACTGAAACCATGGCATTATGCCGATCAAGTGGCGTGGCAATAGTTCGGGTTCGACCAAGCCCCCAAGTGACTCTATGGCCTTAGGCCGATCAAGAGGCGTGACTGGTTCATACTTGACCATGTCCCCAAGTGATCTGGTGGCTTTCTCCTATCAAAAGGTGTTGCATTGGTTCGGGCACGACCAAGCCCCTAAGTGATATCACAAAGCTTTTGAAAAGCAAACTCATGGGGTAAACCGGAGGCCGCTTTAAGACAGAACAACTCCATGTAACCAAACATGATGTAACAGAACAGATACCCCGCTTTAGCAGAGGCTCCGGTTTATTACTTTATTCATAATATATACTTTGTCATAATATGTACATAAGTAGAGCCGATGGCTCGTATAATAAGGTCAAGATGAGCTATGTTCCACGGCCTGTTGGTCTCCTCCTCCGACGCGGCGTGAGTCTTTATGCTCTCGAATATCGATCGATAGTACGACCCGTTGTGCAGATTCTTGCTGACCACGAAAGGTCCCTCCCAAGGTGGGGATAACTTGTGCATATCGATCGGTCTTGGATGAGCCAAGCACCAAATCTCCTTCTTGAAAAGTTCGGTTTCGACCCGCGACTATGGTAACGACGAAGATCCTGTTAGTAAATCGCCGGCGGGCAGCTGCTACGTCACGCTCTTCATCCAACCGATCCAAAGCGCCCTGCCGTGCCGCCTCGTTGTCCGCTTCAACATAAGCTGCCACACGAGGTGAGTCATGACGGATGTCACTGGGGAGAACCACCTCCGCTCCATAGACTATAAAGAACGGCGTGTATCCCGTGGATCTGTTAGGCGTAGTGTTGATACTCCATAACACGTACGGTAGCTCTTCTACCCAACAACCCGTGTCCTCTCGCAAAGGGACCATAAGCCGGGCTTGATGCCTCTCAAGATCTCTTGATTAGCCCTTTCCGCTTGACCATTGGACTGTGGGTGGGCCATCAAGAAACGCTGCGGATGTGCTCACGTCGCAGAACTCTTTCATGGCACCTTTGGACAAATTGGTACCATTATCGTCGTGATGATGTGTGGAAAGCCAAACCGAAAATCACCTTTTGATGAACTGAACCGCCGTAGCGCGCCACACTTGCTAATGTGTTACGCCTCCACCCACTTTGTAAATTTGTCAACCGCCACCGGAGGTGGGTCTTTTTGTCCTTGGACCTTTAAAAGGTCCAACCATATCCAGCCCCAAGTCGCAAACGGCCAAGTAATTGGAATCATCCTCAATTCTTGGGCGGTACATGAGCACGTCCGAAAACTTTTGGCAACCATCACATCGTCGACCAGATCTTCCGTGATCAGCATGGGCGGTCAACCAATAGAAACCGTGGCGGAACGCTTTAGCCACCAAGGATTTTGAACCGGCGTGGTGACCACAATCTCCTTCGTGGATCTGACGCAATATTTCACAACCTTCCTCAGGGGACACACAGCGTTGAAACGCCCTTGACACGCTGCAATGATGCAATTCGCCATTAACAATGGTCATAGACTTAGATCGCCGGACTATCTGCCAGGTCAACGTCTCATCTTCTGGTAACTCGCCCCGGTTCATGTACGCAACATAAGGAAGCGTCCAATCCGGAGTGGCGTGAAGAGCTGCCACCAATTGGGCCTCCGGATCAGGAATAGCCAAATCCGCTTCACCAGGGAGCTTGACCGACGGGTTGTGCAGCACATCCAAAAAAACATTAGGCGGGACGGTTTATGTTGAGAGCCCAACCGCTTAAAGCGTCGCCGCTTCATTCTTCCGACGGTCCACGTGGTCCACTTGATAGCCCTTGAAATGACCTGCGACAATATCCACCTCACGACGATATGCAGCCATGAGTGGGTCCTTTGAATCCCAAGTGCCAGACACCTGTTGAGCCACTAGGTCCGAGTCACCGAAGCACTTAACCCGGCTTAGATTCATCTCCTTAGCCATCCGGAGACCATGGAGCAAGGCTTCATACTCAGCTGCATTGGTAGTACAAGGGAACATTAAGCGGAGAACATAACAAAACTTGTCACCTCGTGGGGAAGTTAATACGACTCCAACCCCCGAGCCCTCCAATTGCCTGGATCCGTCAAAATGGATGGTCTAATATGTATGATCCGGCTTTTCTTCAGGTGCTTGCAACTCCGTCCAATCATTAATGAAATCCACAAGTGCTTGAGACTTCACCGCCGTCCGAGGCACGTACTTCAGGCCGTGCGGCCCAAGCTCTATAGCCCACTTGGCAATCCGGTCAGTCGCTTCCCGGTTCTGTATGATATCGCCTAAGGGAGCAGAACTGACCACCGTGATGGGGTGCCCTTGGAAATACTGCTTCATCTTCCGTCTTGCCATAAAAACTCCATATACCAGCTTCTGCCAATGCGGATACCTTTGCTTAGATTCGATAAGTACCTCGCTAATATAATAAACCGGACGTTGAACCGGATGCTCCTTCCCTGCCTCCTTCCGCTCCACCACAATGGCCACGCTGACCGCCCTGGCATTAGCAGCAACATATAACAGAAGTGGCTCCTTGTCAATGGGAGCGGCGAGCACAAGCGGGTTGGCCAATTGCCGCTTTAAGTCCTCCAACGCTTCATCGGCGGCCGGACTCCAGACAAAATGATCTGTCTTTTTCAGCATCTGGTATAAAGGGATGGCCTTCTCTCCAAGGCGGCTGATAAACCGGCTCAGCGCGGCAATCCGGCCTGCCAAACGCTGAACATCGTTAATGCACTTCAGTTTAGCTAGGGAGGTAATAGCCGTAATCTTCTCCGGATTAGCTTCAATTCCCCTGTTGGACACAAGAAAACCCAATAACTTGCCTGCCGGAACACCAAAGACACATTTGGTCGGGTTGAGCATCATCTTGTAAACCCGCAGGTTGTCAAAGGTTTCCTTCAAATCGTCAATCAGTGTCTCCTTCTCCCTTGACTTGACCACAATATCATCCACATAGGCGTGCACATTACGGCCGATCTGTTTATGCAGCAATTACGTACAGCGCTGATAAGTTGCTTGGGCGCTCTTGAGCCCAAAAGGCATAGACACATAGCGAAGGCTCAAAAGGGAGTGATAAACGCTGTCTTCTCCTGGTCCTTAACTGCCATCTTGATCGATGATACCGAATACGCATCCAAAAAGCTCAACGCCACAACCCGCAGTGGCATCAATAATCTGGTCAATGCGGGGGAGGGCAAAAGGATCAGCTGGACAAGCCTTGTTAAGATCTGTGTAATCCACACACATGCGCCAAGTCCCGGTTTTCTTAAGAACCAGCACCGGATTAGCAAGCCACTCTGGATGGAAAACTTCAACGATAAAGCCAGCTGCTAAGAGCCTGGCCACCTCCTCTCCAATGGCCTTACGCCTTTCTTCGTTAAACCGGTGGAGAAACTGCTTCACCGGTTTGTACTTGGGATCAACATTAAGAGTGTGCTCAGCGAGTTGCCTCGGTACACCTGGCATGTCAGAAGGCTTCCATGCAAAAATGTCCCGATTCTCACGGATGAACTCGATGAGCGCGTTTTCCTATTTCGGATCCAAGTTGGCACCGATGTTGAATGCTTGGGACGAATCGCCAGCACGAAGTCAACAAGCTTAGTCTCACTGCCGATTTGAATTTCAGGGCGGATCATGCTCAGTAGTTGGCTTCTTCAATGGAGTCATGTCCGCCAGATCAACATTGTCCTTATAATACTTCAGCTCCTCGGTGGCACAAACCGACTCGCGAAGCCGCATCACCTTCCTCACATTCCAAAGCGATCTTGCGGTTCCCATGAACCGTTATTGTTCCTTGTGACCCAAAGATCTTGAGCTGCAAATAGATATAACAAGGTCGTGCCATGAACTTGGCATAAGCGGCCGCCCAAATAGGGCGTGATATGGACTTTGGATTTTACCACTTCAAACGCCAATGTTTCCGATCCGAGTCATATTCATCACCAAAGGCCACTTCCGAGCTATTTTACCAACCGGATATGCCGACTTGCTGGTACCACACCATGGAACACTGTATTGGACGGTTTGAGATGTTTATCTGTTAACCCCATACGACGGAAGGTCTCATAGTAAAGGATGTTAATGTTGCTCCCTCCGTCCATGAGCACCTTGGTGAACTTATAACCTCCCACCTGAGGTGCCAGCACCAGGGCCAGCTGACCCGGATTGTCAACCCGGGGAGGATGATCCTCTCTACTCCATACAATGGGCTGCTCTGACCAGCGAGGTAATGAGGCACGGCGGTTCAACAGCGTTGACTGCCCGCTCAAGCTTCCGGTCTCGCTTGTCTAAGCTAGTGGTGAAGACATGGTACTGCCCACTATTCAACTGCTTTGGGTTGCTCTGATAACCCGACTGTTGCTGCTGCTGATTGTAACCACCTTGGTTATTCTGATTGTTCTATGTCCGCCCGGATTACCATTAAATCCTGAACCGGAATTTCCTCCACCGTAACCCGGCCCGGATCCTGAACCGCCGCCGGAACCTTGATCATACCAGAAAGCATTAGAACTCTTGAACTCCTGCATAATGTAGCAATCCTTCCAGAGATGGTTTGCTGGCGTCTCCTTCGTCCCATGCTTTGGACAGGGTTGATTCAACAGATAATTCAAGCGGTCCGGATTGGGATTAGGCGCTCCACTTTGATTCGGCTGTTTACCCTTGCGCCGCTGGCCCTTGTCCTACGCGTTGGTGTTGGCTACGAAGTCCATGTTGCCATTCGCTTTACGCTTGCCTCCACCATTACCTGCCGAATGATGTTGCTGGCCCTTGGAGTTGCTGTTCTTCCTTCCCTTCCCTGTCTCATCATCGTCAGACTCGGGGTCCTTGGTACTATCAGAATCAACATACTTCACTAAAGCGCCCATGAGAGTGCCCATGTCATTACAAAACCGCTTCATGCACCCCAACTTCAACTCTAAAGGCTTAAACCGGCAGTTGCCCTCCAGGGTTAAGATCGCAGAGTCAGCGTTGATCCGGTCTGACGAGTGCAAGATTTCCGAAACGCGGCGCACTCCAATGGGTTGTTGACTCCCCTTCCCCTCGACACAAGCCGCCAAGTCCACTACGGACATGGGCTGCTTCTGGTATCTTTGAAATTCTGGATAAACCAGGTCCGCAACTGGGCCCATGAATTGATAGAATTGGGTGGCAAGATCTTCAACCAAGTACGGGTCGTGCCTTCGAGCATCATGGTGAAGTACTTTGCACACGCGGCCTCATCCACATCCAGCATCTCCATGGCCATCTCATAACTTTCTATCCATGCTTCTGGAGCTAAATCGGCAGTGTAATTTGGCACCTTGCGCGGACCCTTAAAGTCTTTGGGCAAGCGCACATTGTGTAAAGCGGGGACGAGGCAAGGCACCCCCAAAGGGCTAGAGGTAACCCCAGGCTCGACCGAGATGGTCGGACGAACCGGCGTAAGCTGATAAGCCTGATGTTGTGCTGCTAACTCGGCCTCCCTGCGCGCTCGGGCCCGGTCCACCACCTCCTGAGAGTTATCGACTCCACTTGCCGGGTAGTTGCCACGGGGCGCACCACGCCGTGCATTACTTGATACGGCCGGTTCATCCACGTTCCTGCTATAGCTCCGGCTTGGGCGGGGGGTAGAGTGGATCCGGTCGCGGCTGTACGAATATGCTTCCTGTTGGACCAAAGCTGTCCTGAGGAGCTCCTTGACCCGGCGCGTCTCTACTGCCTGTGGTGAATCGCCTTCAATTGGAATAGCCTCCAGTCGTGCCGCAGCTGCAACAAGGTTATCCATCGGGTTGGAGTAGTGACCGGAGGTGTTTGCACAGCCCGAGGCGACCGCATTATGGCGAGGTAGATCTATTAAGCGGGGCTGAACCGGCGCGCCCGTCCAGTGCTTCCGCCGGTTTACCACCGCGGATTACTGGTTCCCGCCCGGGTGTTGAAGAGGTCTCTTCCTCAAGATCAAGGCAAACGGGATCTGATTTTCTTCATGACCTCATGTGACGCGCTCGATCCAAGATGAGCCTATAAGTCTGCGCATCTAAAGCGGCCCGCTCTGCCGTCATCCTGGCGTCTGCAGCTGCTAGATCCGCTTTAGCCTGAGTGATTTTTTCCTTCACCTTCGCAATCTCCGCGTTATGAGTGTTCTGGTCCGCGGGTTAACCTCGCCATGAGCGTAGCCAACGATCGAACAGATCGATAAAACTTGAGCGGCGGGCGACAGAGCCTCTGCCCGGCAGCCGCCACCGCTGTTGAACGGCAATCATCGCCGCAGCGGTCAAGAGTGAAGCACTGCTTGTGTACCGCCATGAATATTTCAACCCGTTGGGCAGATCGGAGGGTCCGGAATATCGTCACCATCGGAATAGCCCCCAATCCGCCATCTTGTAGCCGATATGAGATTCGCCCGTTGACGACTCGTCGTCGGAGTAGACGACGGTCTCGCCACCAGACTCGATCCGTCCTCATAACTTCCTCCATGGATGACTCCCACAAAGGCACGCTTCACGGCCGGTTTAACTCTGGCAGATCTCAGACGCCGAGCCGTCTCGACGAGGTCGGTGCAGATGTCGGCCAGCCCTCGCTCACCAATCTTGCCGATGAAAACGTGTATGCCACCAAAGGGGACCCGTACCAGACTCAATCGAGCCGCCTCGGGGCCACAGCCTGCATCGTCGATGTAGAGCTTGCCGCGACGTCTCTTGGTCATCCGGCCCACAGCATAGCCTTCGAGTCCTTCGAACTTGCCCTCCTAGATCGTCAAACCATCGTGCGATAGCCCCACGGTGGGCGCCAACTGTCGTGGTTTTGTCACGGCAGATGTCCTCATGAAAGGACTTAGTCGTGGAGCCATCGCTACGGGTTAACTTGAAGGGGTTAAAGCGGACGCAAAGACTCAAGAGTTATACTAGTTCGGCCCCTTCGAGGAAGGTAAAAGCCTACTTCTAGGTGTGATGGGATTGATGTGGTCTTGATGACTAGGGAGCAAATAAGCTTCGCCTAGGCCTCGAGTTGTTCTTCTCTGTCCTTGAACCATCCCGGGTCGTCCCCTTATATACACGGGTGACGCCCGTCGGTTCAGAGAGTCCCAATCTCTGGTTCATACTCGTATCCGGGTTGGTCTCTCTCTATTCCTAATTTACAATACAAGTTTACATATCAAGCCGGTTTACGGCTATAGGTTCTGAACCGACTACAGGCCTTGGGCCCTTACTTTCATGCCTCTTGGGCTTTTACACTGTTGAACTACTGATGAAGTTAACCCGGTCCAGATAGGCCAGTTTACGCCCAGTAGTAATATCCCCAACAGGTGGGAAACTAAAGATGACAAAAGTTAGATTTATGCTTTATGGCTAGCTAGGGGCGTAAAATGATAGCGCTTGTTGGGAGGCAACCCAATGAATAAAATTTATTTTTGCCTTTTTCTTTCCATTCTTGAGTTATTGCACAATGATGCCTCTGTTATGATTGTGTTTTTATGTTTTAATTAGGGTTTGTGCCAAGTAAATCCTTTGGGATAGCTTTGGTGATAGTTGATTTGATCTCGTTGAAAACTTTTGCGTCCAGTAAAATAATTGTCTAGATTCGCATAAGCGACGAAAAATTCTGAATTTTTTACACAAGATTGATATACTAATTGCCTCTGCTTTGATAACTTTTCAGATGTTTTGGAGTTACATAAGTATGAGAACAATTCACATCTTTACAGACTGTTCTATTTTTGACAGATTCTATTTTCTTTGCATTGTGTGCTTATTTTGATGAATCTATGGATTGTATCAGTGGGTATAAGCCATGACAAAGTTAGAATACAGTAGATATAATGAAATGATAAAATTTGAATGGGTTTTGTACAATACTTAAAGTAAAGATTGGTTTTCTTATACTAACGGATCTCACGAAGGTTTTATTGAGTTTTGTGTGATTGAAGTTTTCAAGTTTTGGGTGAGATCACGATGGATGAAGGAACAAGGAGTAAGAAGAGCCTAAGCTTGGGGATTCCCACGGCACCCCAAGGCAATATTCAAGGAGAAACAAGCAGCTAAGCTTGGGGATGCCCCGAGTGGCATCCCCTCTTTCTTCTAACGACCGTCGGTATTTTACTTGGAGCTATATTTTTATTCGTCACATATCATGAGTTTTGCTTGGAGTTTCTTGTATTATATGAGTCTTTGCTTGTTTCGCTTTTTGTTTTGTGTCAAGTATCCTTGCTGAACACACCTATTCGAGAGAGACAAAATTAGTCTATGATTTGTTAGAATTGCTCTGTGTGCTTCACTTAAATCTTTTGAGCTATGGAATTGCTCTAGTGCTTCACTTATATCTTTTTGAGTACGGTGTGCTTTAATGTTTTTGAAGAAATGCTCTCATACTTCACTTAGATTTATTTGCGAGTTAGTAATTTTGAAGAAAATCTCGCATTCTTCAGTTATATTATTTTGAGAGACAAATTTTTTATGCTCATGTTCTTCAGTTAGATTTGTTTGAGCTATCAAAAGCAACATTTGAAACTAGTCCCAAAGTGATATATATTCAAGAGGGATATAATAAAAAAATTCATGAAGATCATTGGACAAAATAAACTTGATTCTTTGTAATAGTTTTGCGATATGATGATAGTGATATGTGAGTCATGTTAGTGAGTAATTGTGCTTTAGTAAGAATATTGGTGTTAAGGTTTGTGATTCCCTATTCAAGCACGAAAGTCAATAATTATGCAATGAATCCTACTTATGGTGCATTATTCGGTGTTAGTTATGCTTAATGCTCTTTTATGAGATTTTTTGTTTCTTGGTTGGACGCTTCTCAATCTTTTTGCTAGCCTTCACTTGTACTAAGTAGGAATACTACTTGTGCATCCAAAATCCTTTAACCCAGTTTTGCCATATGAGTCCACCATACCTACCTATATGTGGTATTTCCGTGCCGTTCTAAGCAAATTTGTATGTGCCATCTCTAATTTTCAAAATAAATTTCCTTTTTGTGTGCTCGTACCGCTCATGAAACGGTAAGGGGTGGCTGCTATTTTTCCATGCTAGATGTGTTATTCTCAAGATGAGTGTTTTTTCACATGTCATTGCACGAGAGTACGACAAAGGTATTAGGGATGCCCAGTCCCGAAATTAAAAATTAATTTACTTTGTGTTGTCAAATAATAAATTCCTTGGAAAGTGTTGGTATGGAAGAAACACGTGGATACGGCTTGCCGTGGAATGTGAAAGTATGGTGGAAAAAGGAATAAACTTTATTTTCTGTTTGTGAACCGTCTATGATGTATCTAGCATGGAAAGTATTGGGAACTACCCGATCATTTTTGTTGACAGGAAAAGCACGCCACTCATAATGTTCTATCTCTATCTTTTTCTCTTTGAGCTCTGGCACCTTTACAAATCCCTACTTCCCTCTGCGAAGGGCCTTTCTATTTACTTTATGCAATTTTTATTTTTATTTGAGTCTCCATCTTCTCTTAAAAGCACTAACTAGTGGGCACTATGACGTACTTGAGCATTTAGTGTAGCTAATATGCGAGTGTGTTTCATGAATGGATCAATGATTGAGCATAATGGGCTAGGGATAACTTGCTTTAGTGTTGATATTTTGAAAGACATGGTTGCTTGTTGATATGCTTGAGTATTGAAATCTTCATGTCAAAACTAGACTATTGCTTTGAATCATATAAATGTCCAAATGTCCATGCCACAAAAGAAAATAATATGTGATGAACATGTTAGGCAGCATTCCACATCAAAAATTCTGTTTTTATCATTTACCTACTCGAGGACGAAGCTTGGGGATGCTGATACGTCTCCAACGCATCTATAATTTTTCCTTGTTCCATGCTGTTATATTATCATTTTTGGATGTTTTACAATCATTTTATAGCAACTTTATATCATTTTTTGGGACTAACTTATTGACATGGTCCCCAGTGCCAGTTGCTGTATTTTGCTTGTTTTTTACTTCGCAGAAAATCAATACCAAACGGAGTCCAAACGCAGCGAAACTTTTTGGAGATTTTTTTGGACCAGAAGACATCCAGTGGGCCAAAGAAGTACCAGAGGGGGCCCCGAGGGGGGCACAACCCACCTGGGCGCGCCCTGGTGGGTTGTGCCCACCTTGGTCGCCTCCCGCACCGCCTCTTTGGTCTATAAATACCCCGAAAATCCAAAAACCCTAGGGGAGTCGACGAAACACAATTCCAGCCGCCGCAAGTTCCAGAAACACTAGATCCAATCTAGACACCATCACAAAGGGGTTCATCATCCTCATTGGTGCCTCTCTGATGATGCATGAGTAGTTCATTGTAGACCTAAGGGTCCGTAGTAAGTAGCTAGATGGCTTCCTCTCTCTCTTTTGATTCTCAATACAATGGTCTCTTTGAGATCTATTTGATGTAAATCTTTTTGCGGTGTGTTTTGGGATCCGATGAACTTTGAGTTTGTGATCAGATCTATTTTATCCATGAAAGTTATTTGAGTCTTCTTTTGATCTCTTATATGCATGATTACTTATAGCCTCGTATTTCTTCTTCGAATCTTTGGTTTAGTTACACCGACTAGATCGATTTTTCTTGCCATGGGACGAGGTGCTTTGTGATGTGTTCGTGTTGGGGAACGTAGCATGCAATTTCAAAAAAATTCCTACGATCATGCAAGATATATCTAGGAGATGCATATCAACGAGATGGGGAGAGTGTGTCCACGTACCCTCGTAGACCGAAAGCGGAAGCGTTAGGTTAACGCGGTTGATGTAGTCGCACGTCTCCACAATCCAACAGATCTAAGTACCGAACGTACGACACCTCCGTGTTCAGCACACATTCAGCTCGGTGACGTCCCTTGAACTCTTGATCCAGCAGAGGGTCGAGGGAGAGTTCTGTCAGCACGAAGGCATGGTGACGATGTTGGTGATGTGATCCGTGCAGGGCTTCGCCTAAGCACTACAGAGCTATGACCGGAGGAGTAAACTATGGAGGGGGGCACCGCACACGGCTAAGAGAACTCTTGGTGTGCCTTTGGGGTGCCCCCCCCCCCGCCCCCGTATATAAAGGAGAGCGGGAGGAGGTGGCCGGCCAGGAGGAGGCACGCCAAGGGGGGAGTCCTACTAGGACTCCACTCCTAGTAGGATTCGCCCCCCCTTCCTTCCAGCGGAGAGGGGAAAGGGGAAAGAGGGGAGAGGGAGAAGGAAAGGGGGGCCGCGCCCCCACCCCTTGTCCAATTCGGATTAGGCAAGGGGGAGGTGCGCGCCACCTCCCGTGGCGTGCCTCCTCTTCTCCACTATGGCCCATGAGGCCCATTAACTTTCCCGGGGGGTTCCGGTAACCTCCCGGTACTCCGAAGAATCCCCGAACCTCTTCGGAACCATTCCGGTGTCTGTATATAACCTTCCAATATATCAATCTTTACCTCTCGGCCATTTCGAGACTCCTCGTCATGTCCGTGATCTCATCCCGGACTCCAAACAAACTTTGGTCACCAAAACATACAACTCATAATACAAATCGTCATCGAGCGGTAAGCGTGCGGATCCTACGTGAGAACTATGTAGACATGACCGAGACACATCTCCGATCAATGACCAATAGCGGAACCTGGATGCTCATATTGGTTCCTACATATTCTATGAAAATCTTTATCGGTCAAACCGCATAACAATATACGTCATTCCCTTTGTCATCGGTATGTTACTTGCCCGCGATTCGATCATCGGTATCATCATACCTAGTTCAATCTCATTACCGGCAAGTCTCTTTACTCGTTTCATAATGCATCATCCCGCAACTAACTCATTAGTCACATTGCTTGCAAGGCTTATAGTGATGTGCATTACCGAGAGGGCGAGAGATACCTCTCCGATAAACGGAGTGACAAATCCTAATCTTGATCTATGCCAACTCAACAAAAACCTTCGGAGACACCTATAGAGCATCTTTATAATCACCCAGTTACGTTGTGACGTTTGATAGCACACAAGGTGTTCCTCCGGTATTCGAGAGTTGCATAATCTCATAGTCAGAGGAATATGTATAAGTCATGAAGAAAGCAGTAGTAATAAAACTAAACGATCATAATGGTAAGCTAACGGATGGGTCTTGTCCCTCACATCATTCTAATGATGTGATCCCGTTCATCAAATGACAACACAATGGTCAGGAAACTTAACCATCTTTGATTAACGAGCTAGTCAAGTAGAGGCATACTAGGGACACTCTGTATTGTCTATGTATTCACACATGTACTAAGTTTCTGGTTAATACAATTCTAGCATGAATAATAAACTTTTACCATGATATAAGGAAATATAAATAACAACTTTATTATTGCCTCTAGGGCATATTTCCTTCAGTCTCCCACTTGCACTAGAGTCAATAATCTAGATTACATAGTAATAGTTCTAACACCCATGGAGTCGTGGTGCTGATCATGTTTCGCTCATGGAAGAGGCTTAGTCAACGGGTCTGCAACATTCAGATCCGTATGTATTTTGCAAATCTCTATGTCTCCCTCCTTGACTTGATCGCGAATGGAATTGAAGCGTCTCTTGATGTGTTTGGTTCTCTTGTGAAATCTGGATTCCTTCGCCAAGGCAATTGCTCCAGTATTGTCACAAAAGATTTTCATTGGACCCAATGCACTAGGTATTACACCTAGATCGGATATGAACTCCTTCATTTGCTGCTTCCGAAGCTGCTATGTACTCCTACTCACATGTAGATCCCGCCACGATGCTCTGCCTGGAACTGCACCAACTGACTGCTCCACCATTCAATATAAATATGTATCCGGTTTGTGACTTAGAGTCATCCGGATCAGTGTCAAACCTTGCATCGACGTAACCATTTATGACAAGCTCTTTGTCACCTCCATAAATGAGAAACATATCCTTAGTCCTTTTCAGGCATTTCAGGATGTTCTTGACCGCTGTCCAGGGATCCACTCCTAGATTACTTTGGTACATCCTGCTAAACTTATAGCAAGGCACACATCAAGTCGGTACACAACATTGCATACATGATAGAACCTATGCGAGGCATAGGGAATGACTTTCATTTTCTCTATCTTACGAAGTGGTCGGGCATTGAGTCGACTCAACTTCACACCTTGTAACACAGGCAAGAAACCTTTCTTTGACTGATCCATTTTGAACTTCTTGAAAACTTTATCAAGGTATGTGCTTTGTGAAAGTCCAATTAAGCGTCTTGATCTATCTCTATAGATCTTGATGCCCAATATATAAGCAGCTTCTTGAGGTCTTTCATTGAAAATTCTTATTCAAGTATCCTTTATGCTATCCAGAAATTCTGTATTATTTCCAATCAACAATATGTCATCCACATATAATATTATAAATGCTACAGAGCTCCCACTCACTTTCTTGTAAATACAGGCTTCTCCAAAAGTCTGTATAAAACCATATGCTTTGATCACACTATCAAAGCGTATATTCCAACTCCGAGAGGCTTGCACCAGTCCATAAATGGACCGCTGGAGTTTGCACACTTTGTTAGCACCTTTAGGATCGACAAAACCTTCTGGTTGCATCATATACAACTCTTCTTTAAGATATCCATTAAGGAATGCAGTGTAACATCCCAAAATTCTAAATTTTGGAATGTTATAATAAATAGATTGTTTTGATTGATTGTTTGATTGATTGACTGAAAGTGAGTGAATTCGAAACTTTTTGAAAGTTAAATGAGAGGGAATAAAAGGACTTTCCCAAACTTTCATTTTTGCTTTTATGCTTTTCGTGAATTCAAATACTCTTCATCACAAAACCCTGGAGAGAAGATGACATGACTTCTTCCATTTATTAAAATGACAAGGGGTGTTGAAAATATTTGAATTTCATTTAGAAAATATTTCCAATTCTGAAACATTATGCAACTCAATGATTTTCACGAGCGAAGATAAAATGACTTCTTCAAACATATGAAATATGAGTTGGGAGTTTCAAAGAAATAAATTCAAAGTCCTTTTGAATTTATTTTCAATTTGGAGTTATTTGAGTTTTATTTAAATTATTTTTCTCCAAAAATAAAATATATGGAAAATAGGGTAACATGATTCCCTACATCAGAAAATTGGAGAGAAATTAATTTGAAGTCGTTTTGGTATTTTTAAAATAATTTTTTTTGGATTTTATTGGACCAGAAGCACTCTTTGCTTTATTTGAATTTATGTGTATTTTATTTGAATCTAGAATAATGTTCATCTCGTAGGAAATATTTTTCTGCAAATTTTGACATATTATATGCCTATATAATATTTTTATTTATTTGGTTTTTATTATTTTTATTTTGTCTCTGTTAAAAAAAGTTCTCCACGTTGGGCGGCCCGCTCTAACCTAGCCCAAGGCCACAGCCCAGCCATGGCCCATCCGCCCACGCGCCACGCCCTCGAGCTCCCGGGCGGGACTCCGCCACAGATGCTTGCCACACGACATGGCCGTCGTGCCCGGCCCCGCCTCCTCTTTCCCCTCCTCCAAGTCGGCGCCCTGGCCCCCTTTAAATGCCGGCCCGCCCTTCCCCTCTCTCTCTCGCCTCGCCGTCGCCCGCCGCCCAAGTCGCCGCCGCGGGCGAGATCCACTGCGCCGCCGCCAAGCCGCCACCCCGCCGCCCATGCCCGTCGCCGCCACCGCACCGCCGCCCAGCTCGCCCCTCTCGTCGCCTCGCCGTCTCTCCGACGATCGAGCCGCTGCTGGAGCCCAGCGCCGCCTCGCATGGGATTCGCTGGAGTCAACCGCCACCGCCGCGCGGTTTCTCTCTCGAACTGGTATAACCCGAAAAAAAACCGATCCGGTTTTCTTTCAATCTCGGTTTTATTTTAAAAGCCAGGTTTTTGTTTTAATCTAGTTATTCAGAGAGCGTTCGCTGGTTAGAGTTAGAAAGCGAACGTTCGCTATTTAGATTTTTCCTTTTTTTATTTTAGATTTCGGCCAGGGACCCATCCGTGAATATTTTCTTCACAGATTAGTCCCTAATCTTCAAACGCTCATAACTTTTTACTCTTAAGTCGGAATCCAACGAAACCAACGCCCACTTCTTCGTTACGATCCCCTCTATCCAGTAATACAACTCAAACATGTTTTTGAAAGTTTAAAATTTGAATCAGATCAGATTTGAATTTGAACTTTGTTTGATCATAACTTGAGTTTTATAACTCCGTTTGAGTTGATTCTTTTTGCAAATGGAAGCTCTTGACATAAACTTTCTGATAAGGCCAAATTCACATAATTTTGGTACTGTTAGAAATTGTTTTATGTTGCAAGAGTTATTTGCTTGGTTTTGATGTTTTCCGAATCGTACTCTTCGTTCTTTCCGATCTTTTGAGTGATTGCTTATGTGTGGTTACTATTGCTTGATTACGATAGATTGACCGGAGTGTGACGAGTAGAACTATCAAGAGTTTGAGTGCGAATCATCTTCATCAACATTGCAGGCAAGTAACACTTGATCATACCTTTTCTACTACCCAGTTTTTATGCATTAGATCAATCCTCAAACACTTGCATGATTAGGATCTAATTAAATTGTGGGATGGGAAGTAGATTGAGGTAGTACCTATTACCTATTTTATTATCAAACCCTTGGGAGTTACTTCTACGTTTGCTTATTATGCCATGCTATGCTAGTAGACGTGGATAGGGTGAGTGTATCCATGACAGATGTGAGTTTGTAACTTAATGGTTTATCTAAGGTGGCAACTTAAACACACATCTGGGTGGATTGAGGCACCTGGTTTCCATCAGGACTTGCCTGTTTTTTTTGGACCGCCACCCAGGCTCAAAGGGATCATAAGATAATTCATGCTAGTAACTTCCGTGTGCAGCCACAAGCCATTATGAGCTCTGGCATAGTTGACTAAGTCGTGCGAACTCTTATAGTGGTGGACTAGCACATGTAGGGGATATAGGTGTACCGGTCTACCCATCGTAACGTGCTAGCGCTTCTGAAAGACTATGTCTCGGTCATCCGTTTCTCAAACACCCGGCAGTACGAGAAACCAAACGGAGGCGATCGAGTCTTGTGGGGAAAAGTGCGCAAACCTCTGCAGAGTGTATAAACTAATCATGATTAGCCGTGTCCCCGGTTATGGACATCTTGAGTATCTAGTACTTGAATATCATGTGAATCTCAACATGTTACTCTAATTTAATATTGTTGGGTTTGTTAAGGATTACTTTTAATTGGGATTGAGGATGCTGTCAACCATTCTCAATGTTCAACAACCACCATGATAGTTAAATAAATTTATTCCTTTGAAGTAGGGAAAAATTGGCTTTTCGCAAAACCTTATAACCATAGAGCTTTTCCACCAGCCATATATGCATGTAGTATAGGCTTATTCCTTCATTACTCTCTATGTGTTACATTGCCAAAGATATTCCATGTCTTGACCCGTTTTGGCTGCAACTTTTCATGTTGCGACTTTTCGATTTACAAGTAAGTGATACGTTAGGGTTACGATTTCTACACTCAACTTTGCCGTTGGTGTTGATGGGAATCCACAACCTTGTTGCTTCCGCTATATGGATTGAGGTAATAGTATTTACGCTATTTTATACATGTGATTTACCTCTGTTATAAATCCTCGAGTATTGTGTGTGTCAGCATACCGATCCAGGGATGACACATAAGCACAGAGACTTGACCCATTCGAGTCGGGTCGCTACAAGATGGTATCAGAGCACATGTTGACTGTAGGACGTGACCCTAGAAACTGACAAGCCCATAGGAAAGAATTTTTCTACTACTTCATTTTCAAAAGATCTTTTACCTCTCTTCTTCTCGAGCTTATTCAAATATTCCCTTTAGTGAGACCATACCCTTTTCCTTTTGACCACTCAAGATTCAATCGATGAGACCACTCCAAGAAGTATAAGATATCGGACAACTAAGATCATTTGGAATGAAGAGGATTTTACCGTGTAAATGGAAACTACAACTGTTGAAGACTCCAAAGACTAGGAGAATTTTGAAGGCTCTGAAGAATTCCCAGATCTTATGACCTAGGAAGGTTACGCTTATGGAATTTGACGGACCATGGAAGTTATCAATACCGAGATCAAGGTGTATTGAGTAAGACCGAACATGGAGCATTAGAACTCAAAAATTTTGTCGAAAGCCCTAAGGCGGAGATGTCAACTATGGAATTGTAGCTCATGGAAATGACAAGAGCAGAAACACGCTATCCATGATGTTATCGCCCGCTTATGCTATTATCACTGTGCGGAGTTAAGTATGTAGATACATGGAAGGATGGATGGTAGAAGGCTGATGGAGCATCCGTCGACCAAAAGATGCGATTTTAAATCTTAGTGGTGTATCACCGGGATCTGGAGTGTTACATCGGGAAGTTAAGATGGACCTACAAGAAGCAATATTTTGACAAGAAGGCAATTGGTGAAGAACTCAGGAACCGAAAGCTGAAAGTAGCCAAGCTGGAGGAGCTAAAACCTCGAGATACCGGAGATTTGTCAGGAACTGAAGGACAGTAGGGACATCGTTCATATCAAGGTTGATGAAAGCAGAAGTTTGGAATGCAACTCCGGAAATATTAAAGGACGTCGCGAGAGACTTCGCGTCAACAGAGATGATCTGGCAAAAGAACTTGAGCAGGACACGCACGATTGGAAGAAGCCATCGGAGACATGAACAAGACTTGAAGAGTTTGATGGCTTTGAGATCTATTGACCATTAGAAGACCAAACCCCTGTTACATACTTACGTTAGATGCGACGGTTGTGAGCTGTCATTTGTTTGATGTTTTTCCGACAGCCACAATAAAATCCGTCTTTTCAAAACAATTGATTGCATTGTGTGTATCCCTCCCTGTCTATCTCTCTTATCTCACCCCAAAACCCTTGGACCCAATAGATGATGAATGGAGAAGAGCTTATATTTTCTGGACCGATGAGTGAGTCAATTGAAGACGGACCGATGGATTCAGAACATGGAGCATCACATGGAGAATAACCCTATACCCAGAAAGGATATGGCCCAGCATGCTCTTCAAAGCTTTGAAAGAGGTGCCACTACTTGGTGGAGGATGTACCAAACCATCAACGGATGGCAAGGAGTAACCACTTGGAAAGAATTTAAGTTGACTTTGCCAAAGTCTCGGTTTGTGTCCCAGAAATTGGAGCCTTATAGTAATGATATGAAGAAACCTTGCGCATGCAAGCTTTGTGGAGAAATAGGACACATCCATAAAGAACACAAAGATGAATGCTCAAATTGTGAAGGAAGTCACCCAGCTGAAGAATGCCCAACTAGGCAGATCACTTGTTTCTTGTGTGAAGGGACTACCCACTACCCTGCTCAGTGTCACATGTACCCCATGGTACAAAGAACCATCCAGCAGAAGAAACAAGAAATGAAAGGAGCCCTCACGGAAGTTCTAAGAGAAGCTGTGATAAAGGAAGAGATGGAGGACACACCCAAAGAAGAACCAATTAAACCCTGCACCAAGTCCTGCTATTCATGTGGAGAAGAAGGGCACATCTCCCAGAATTGTTTGAATGGGGATTTAGTAGAATTTTACAGAGGAAGTAGAGTATGACCCACGGAAATAGAAGCCCTGATTGGAACGGAAAGGTCCAGGAAGAGAAGTAGGTTGGATTCCAGTGAACAACCCAATTTCTACAAAGAAAGACCTGAGTCATATCACATGTTTGTGTGCAAAAATTCAGGGCACTACTTCAATGATTGCCCAAGAGGGAAGATAAGGACCCCAGGAGGCTATATAATCACAAGGAAACCTCGATATTTGTCTGAAGTAATATGTTTCCGTTGTGATGAAGCAGGGCACTTTGCCAGGGATTTTCCCAAAGAGAAGGAGACTAGTGATATATAGTTTAATTTGTAACAGAAGAAATGGAGTAGTAGAAGTAAGAGCTTTTCTTTTATATTGAGGTGTTAAGTTGAGACATGTAATGGAAGAGCGAGATGATTGTAATAATTTAAGAATCAATAAAGTTAGCAGTGTTGGTACTGCTTTGGATTTTATGAGTTACCCTATGAGGAAAGATGTTGACCAATTTCGAGGATATGAGGAATATGGTCTATGGAATATTGGAACATTTTAAGGGTAGTAGTACCCTGTAAGAACTGTTGACCCCTGTAAAAGATAAGGATACCCACTGAATGGATTTCAGACAAAATGAATATGAGTTTTGTCTCGATATGTTTTGGTACCCCAAGAGAGTGTGGGATGACGTTGGAGACCGTCAGTTGTGTGGACCAAATGTGATCAAGGATTCGGAAGAGAATGTTAAGTTGATTCGAGATAGAGTGAAAGTAGCTCAGTCCAGGCAGAATAGTTATGATTGCACAAAAACGCAAGGAGGTAGTCTATGAAATTGGAGATAGAGCATATCTTTGTGTGCCACCTCTGTGAAGAGTTAAACGATTTGAAGTTAAGGGAAAGTTAGCCCCGAGATTTGTAGGACCATACCAAGTTTTGGAACGTATGGGAGGATTGGCTAACAAGTTGAAGTCACATGAAGGACTGTCAGGAGTTCATGATGTGTTTCACGTTTCCCAGTTGAAGAAGTGCCATGCAGAGATGGCCAAAATTACCCTGTAAGGACGCTTAACCCTGGAAAGGATAATGATGTTCCACGAAGTGGAGTATGGATTTCATAAGAATAAGTTTTTATCTTGGTATGTGGGACATCCCACGAGGATGAAGAGATGAATTACTATTGGATATAAAGGAGGTATGATGTTGGAAATATGGATCAATGGAAATTCCATGATGAGTCTGAGTAATCACGTCTCAGTTTGGTACAAATAAGAAGGAAGAAATACATTACAATTGGATGGATTTTAAGTATGCTAGGAAGCTGGAAGTTGAATGTTGGAATAACGATCAGTTGCCCACGATGATGAGTTCAAGGTTTACAAGTGATGAGATGGGCCATAACCCACAGGACCCAGGACCTGCCAAGAAGCAAGCACATTCTTGCTGAAGGAAAAACCCTGGTAGAAGTTACGATTTTATCGACCGACGATTCTATAGGAGTTTACGCAAAACCTGAGAGTATTAAGGAACGATAGATGTTTGTTTGGCTTGCAGAATCAATGGGTTTATCCGAACTTGGTTCGTCGACAAGAGAAATTCTGCAATGCTTGTGAGGATGACCGAGTGTTAGAATGCGAGATCCACTAAACCATGTACAAAGTAATGATTTGGGTGCGGGATGGATTGATCACCATACCGACTTACTCTTATTATTCGCGTTGCTATATGGGATAGTAAATCTGAGTGACCTACCTATAGTAGAGTGACGACGATATTAAACCTTGTTGAACCTTAGAATGGTATACACATTTTCCCCCTTGTACAAGGCAGTTGTTGCCAACCGTAGGATATACGGTGAGGATCAACCCAGACCCGTTTTCTGCAGGAGAAACCATAAATCGTTGACCACCATGAGATATCGATAGTTGTTTAGTATTGGCGCCAGACCCGTCAGCTATGAAGACCCAATCTCAGAATAACCCATCAGCTATGACCACCATGAGATATCGATAGTCGTTTAGTATTCACACATGTACTAAGTTTCTGGTTAATACAATTCTAGCATGAATAATAAACTTTTACCATGATATAAGGAAATATAAATAACAACTTTATTATTGCCTCTAGGGCATATTTCCTTCAGTCTCCCACTTGCACTAGAGTCAATAATCTAGATTACATAGTAATAGTTCTAACACCCATGGAGTCGTGGTGCTGATCATGTTTCGCTCATGGAAGAGGCTTAGTCAACGGGTCTGCAACATTCAGATCCGTATGTATTTTGCAAATGTCTATGTCTCCCTCCTTGACTTGATCGCGAATGGAATTGAAGCGTCTCTTGATGTGTTTGGTTCTCTTGTGAAATCTGGATTCCTTCGCCAAGGCAATTGCTCCAGTATTGTCACAAAAGATTTTCATTGGACCCAATGCACTAGGTATTACACCTAGATCGGATATGAACTCCTTCATTTGCTGCTTCCGAAGCTGCTATGTACTCCGCCTCACATGTAGATCCCGCCACGATGCTCTGCCTGGAACTGCACCAACTGACTGCTCCACCATTCAATATAAATACGTATCCGGTTTGTGACTTAGAGTCATCCGGATCAGTGTCAAACCTTGCATCGACGTAACAATTTATGACAAGCTCTTTGTCACCTCCATAAATGAGAAACATATCCTTAGTCCTTTTCAGGCATTTCAGGATGTTCTTGACCGCTGTCCAGGGATCCACTCCTAGATTACTTTGGTACATCCCTGCTAAACTTATAGCAAGGCACACATCAAGTCTGGTACACAACATTGCATACATGATAGAACCTATGCCTGAGTCATAGGGAATGACTTTCATTTTCTCTCTATCTTCTGAAGTGGTCGGGCATTGAGTCTGACTCAACTTCACACCTTGTAACACAGGCAAGAACCCTTTCTTTGACTGATCCATTTTGAACTTCTTGAAAACTTTATCAAGGTATGTGCTTTGTGAAAGTCCAATTAAGCGTCTTGATCTATCTCTATAGATCTTGATGCCCAATATATAAGCAGCTTCACTGAGGTCTTTCATTGAAAAATTCTTATTCAAGTATCCTTTTATGCTATCCAGAAATTATGTATTATTTCCAATCAACAATATCTCATCCACATATAATATTATAAATGCTACAGAGCTCCCACTCACTTTCTTGTAAATACAGGATTCTCCAAAAGTCTTTATAAAACCATATGCTTTGATCACACTATCAAAGCGTATATTCCAACTCCGAGAGGCTTGCACCAGTCCATAAATGGATCGCTGGAGCTTGCACACTTTGTTAGCACCTTTAGGATCGACAAAACCTTCTGGTTGCATCATATACAAATCTTCTTTAAGATATCCATTAAGGAATGCAGTTTTGACAACCATTTGCCAAATTTCATAATCATAAAATGCAGCAATTGCTAACATGGTTCGGACAGACTTAAGCATCACTACGGGTGAGAAGGTCTCCTTGTAGTCAACTCCTTGAAATGTCGAAAACCTTTAGCAACATGTCGAGCTTTGTAGACTATAACATTACCGTCAGCGTCAGTCTTCTTCTTGAAGATCCATTTATTTTCTATGGCTTGCCGATCATCGGGAAGTCAACCAATGTCCACACTTTGTTCTCATACATGGATCCCATCTCAGATTTCATGGCCTCAAGCCGTTTCTCGGAATCTGGGCTCATCATCGCTTCCTCATAGTTCGTAGGTTCGTCATGGTCTAGTAACATGACTTCCAGAATAGGATTTCGGTACCATTCTGGTGCCGAACGTACTCTGGTTGACCTACGAGGTTCAGTAGTAATTTGATCTGAAGTTTCATGATCATCATCATTAACTTCCTCACTAATTGGTGTAGGCATAACTGGAACTGATTTCTGTGATGAACTACTTTCCAATTCGGGAGAAGGTACAATTACCTCATCAAGTTCTACTTTCCTCCGACTCACTTCTTTCGAGAGAAACTCCTTCTCTAGAAAGGATCCATTCTTAGCAACGAATATCTTTCCTTCGGATCTACGATAGAAGGTGTACCCAACAGTTTCCTTTGGGTATCCTATAAAGACACATTTCTTCGATTTGTGTTCGAGCTTATCAGGTTGAAGCATTTTCACATAAGCATCGCAGCCCCAAACTATAAGAAACAACAGCTTAGGTTTCTTGCTAAACCATAGTTCATATGGCGTCGTCTCAACGGATTTAGATGGTGCCCTATTTAACGTGAATGCAGCCGTCTCTAAAGCATATCCCCAAAACGATAGCGGTAAATTTTTAAGAGACATCATAAATCGCACCATATCTAATAAAGTACGGTTACTATGTTCGGACACACCATTACGCTGTGGTGTTCCGGGTGGCGTGAGTTGCGAAACTATTCCACATTGTTTCAAATGAAGACCAAACTCATAACTCAAATATTCAGCTCCACGATCAGATCGTAGAAACTTTATTTTCTTGTTACGTTGATTTTCCACTTCACTGTGAAATTCTTTGAACTTTTCAAATGTTTCAGACTTATGTTTCATGAAGTAGATATACCCATATCTGCTCAAGTCATCTGTGAAGGTCGAGAAAATAACGATACCGCCATGTAGCCTCAACACTCATCGGACCGCATACATCGGTATGTATTATTTCCAATAAGTCGGTTGCTCGCTCCATTGTTAGGAGAATGTAGTCTTAGTCATCTTGCCCATGAGGCATGGTTCATAAGCATCAAGTGATTCCAAAAGCCCATCAGCATGGCGTTTCTTCATGCGCTTTACAACAATATGACCTAAACGGCAGTGCCACAAATAAGTTGCAATATCATTGTTAACTTTGCATCTTTTGGCTTCAATATTATGAATATGTGTATCATTACGATCGAGATTCAACAAAAATAGACCACTCATCAAGGGTGCATGACCATAAAAGATATTACTCATATAAATAGAACAAACATTATTCTCTGATTTAAATGAATAACCGTCTTGCATCAAACAATATCCAGATACAATGCTCATGCTCAACGCTGGCACCAAATAACAATTATTCAGGTCTAAAACTAATCCTGAGGGTAGATGTAGAGGTAGCGTGCCGACAGCGGTCACATCGACCTTGGAACCATTTCCGACGCGCATCGTCACCTCGTCCTTATCCAATCTTCATTTAATCCGTAGCCCCTGTTTCGAGTTGCAAATATGAGCAACAGAACCAGTATCAAATACCCAGGCGCTACTACGAGCATTAGTAAGGTACACATCAACGACATGTATATCAAATATACCTTTCACTTTGCCATCCTTCTTATCCACCAAATACTTGGGGTAGTTCCACTTCCATTGACCAGTCCCTTTGCAGTAGAAGCACTCAGTGTTAGGCTTAGGTCCAGACTTGGGCTTCTTCCCGGGAGTAGCAAGTTGCTTTCTATTCTTCTTGAAGTTCCCCTTCTTCCCTTTGCCCTTTTTCTTGAAACTAGTGGTCTTGTTAACCATCAACACTTGATGCTCCTTCTTGATTTCTACCTCCGCAGCCTTTAGCATCGCGAAGAGCTCGGGAATTGTCTTTTCCATCCCTTGCATATTATAGTTCATCATGAAGCCTTTATAGCTTGGTGGCAGTGATTGAAGAACTCTGTCAATGACACTATCATCAGGAAGATTAACTCCTAGCTGAGTCAAGTGGTTATGATACCCAGACATTTTGAGTATATGTTCACGGACAGAACTATTCTCGTCCATCTTGCAGCTATAGAACTTGTTGGAGACTTCATATCTCTCAACTCGGGTATTTGCTTGAAATATTAACTCCAACTCCTGCAACTTCTCATATGCTCCATGACGTTCAAAACGTCTTCGAAGTCCTGATTCTAAGCCGTAAAGCATGGCACACTGAACTATCAAGTAGTCATCAGCTTTAGCTTGCTAGACGTTCATAATGTCCGCAGTTGCTCCTGCAGCGGGCCTTGCACCTAGCGGTGCTTCCAGGATGTAATTCTTCTGTGCAACAATGAGGATAATCCTCAAGTTACGGACCCAGTCCGTGTAGTTGCTACCATCATTTTTCAACTTAGCTTTCTCTAGGAACGCATTAAAATTCAAGGGAACGGTAGCATGGGCCATTGATCTACAACAACATAGATATGCAAAAACTATCAGGTACTAAGTTCATGATAAATTAAAGTTCAATTAATCATATTACTTAAGAATTCCCACTTTAGATAGCCATCCCTCCAGTCATCTAAATGATCACGTGATCCATATCAACTAAATCATGTCCGATCATCACGTGAGATGGAGTAGTTTTCAATGGTGAACATCACTATGTTGATCATATCTACTGTATGATTCACGTTCGACCTTTCAGTCTCAGTGTTTCGAGGCCATATCTGCATATGCTAGGCTCGTCAAGTTTAACCAGAGTATTCTGCACGTGCAAAACTGGCTTGCACCCGTTGTATGTGAACGTAGAGCTTATCACACCCGATCATCACGTGGTGTCTCGGCACGACTGAGGAAGTCCTGGACTAGGGGGTGTCCGGATAGCCGAACTATCATCACAGCCGGACTCTAAGACTATGAAGATACAAGATTGAAGACTTCGTCCCGTGTCCGGATGGGACTTTCCTTGGCGTGGAAGGCAAGCTTGGCGATACGGATATGTAGATCTCCTACCATTGTAACCGACCCTGTGTAACCCTAACCTATCCGGTGTCTATATAAACCGGAGGGTTTTAGTCCGTAGGACAAACAACAATCATACCATAGGCTAGCTTCTAGGGTTTAGCCTCCTTGATCTCGTGGTAGATCTACTCTTGTACTACCCATATCATCAATATTAATCAAGCGGGAGTAGGGTATTACCTCGATCGAGAGGGCCGAACCTGGTAAAAACATCATGTCTCTTGTCTCCTGTTACCATCCGCCTAGGCGCACAGTTCGGGACCCCCTACCGAGATCCGCGGTTTGACACCGACATTGGTGCTTTCATTGAGAGTTCCTCGTGTCGTCACCGATAGGCCCGATGGCTCCTTCGATCATCAACAACGACGCGGTCAGGTGAGACTTTTCTCCCGGACAGATCTTCAGATTCGGGCGGCTTTTGCATGGGCCAATTTGCTTGGCCATCCGGAGCAGATCGAAGCTACGCCCCCGCCATCAGGTCAGATTTGGAAGTTTGAACTATACGGCCGATATCCGTGGAGGCTTGATCTTTGACGGATTCGAGCCGCAGCCAAGCGTGCCGCCTTTGTCTCGATGGGCATGATCCAGCTCTGCAGCGAACGGTGCCACGGAGGCCGCATCAAAGATCCGCTCCGACCCTTAATCCGGGCCGGATTCCCGATCGAGGATGAGTGGTTGGACACGCCTCGGGGCTACAATCTCTCGGTGATTGAGCGAACTCCATCCCTGTCGCTGCGAAGACCTCGACTCTGTGGTGCGGACTCCTCTCCGGACTCCGAACCTCGCGCCCCGCCAATCGAATCCGATTGGGTGCCGGTCATGGAGTTCACTGCCGCGGACATCTTTCAGCACTCGCCCTTTGGCGACATCCTGAAATCACTAAAGTCTCTCTCTTTATCCGGAGAGCCTTGGCCGGACTACGGACAGGAAGGTTGGAATGCGGACGACGAAGAAATTCAACGCCCACCCACCACCCACTTCGTAGCCACTGTCGAAAGCTTACACGACGTGCTCGATTTCGACTCCGAAGACATCGACGGTATGGACGACGATGTAGGCGACAACAATGAACCAGCACCTATAGGATGCTGGACAACCACCTCATCTCATGATGTATACATGGTGGATACACCTAAAGGAAATGAACACGAGGAACAACGAGACGCTACGAAGGATAAATCCCTTGAAAAGCAGTCAAAACGGCAACGTAAACGCGAACCAAGTCCCCTCAACAGAGACCCAGCCATAGAGCGAGGCGAACCGGTGGACGGCATTTAACACGCTATCGAGCAATCGTCCGAACAAGACAACTTGGATAAACAACCCGTCCCGGCGAAGACAACAGTCCGGACGATCTCACGCCGGACAAATTGTTGGAGCAAAATAACCTCTAAAAGGCTCGTCGCCACTACGCGTAGCCTGAAAAAGCAGAAGCGGAAGCTCAAAACAGCGGAAGATGTATTCAACACCGCAGATAAATACGGCAACAGTCGCCGAACAATGAGCTATCCAAAAGAAAACTACGCCCGAATTTGATGAAGAGGCCATAGAGCCCCACAATCAAAAATAAGAAGGCCACCGGTCGGATGGGCGACCCCACGGCAAAAAGAGAGCGGCAAATAGCGCCGCACACAAGCCGCACGCGATCCGCATAAGGATTCACATCAAAAGGATGGCCCAGTTAGGTCCATCTATGGGCGAAAGCAAGCTCTTCAAAGCAATGCAATACGCCAAATATCCGAACATCACGACACACCCAAATATGTGGGCGCCGACATCCCTATGTTTCACCAATGAGTCTTTGGATCATGAATTTCGGTGGGATTCAAACCCGTAAACATAGAGGCATCTGACGGAACAACAGACCACAGAGTGCGGATTGATGATTATATCCTCCACATACACATGGCTAGAGGAGATGATCTCCACGCCATAAAATACTTACCCCTCAAACTCAAAGGGCCAGCTCGGCATTGGCTTAAAAGCCTCCCGAAAATACCATTGGAAGCTGGGAAGAGCTCGAGGACGCGTTTCGGGCAAATTTCAGGGGACCTATGTCCGCCCTCCGGATGCAAGCCGATTTAAGTCACATAACTCAACAGCCCGGAGAGTCAGCCCGGAAATTCTGGAACAGGTTCCTTACTAAAAAGAACCAAATAGTCGACTGTCCGAACGCCGAAGCCTTAGCAGCCCTCAAACACAACGTCCGAGACGAATGGCTCACCAGACACCTCGGCCAAGAAAAGCCAAGAACAATGGCCGCATTAACAAGCCTCATGACCCGCTTTTGCGCGGGAGAGGATAGCTGGCTAGCAAGATGCAGCACCAGCGACGCAAGTACATCCGAAGTCAGGGATGGAAACGGGAAACCACGGCGCAACAAGGACCAGCACCGGATTAAAAGGAACGGTCCAAAGAGCACGACCGTCAATGCCGGATTCAAAAGCTCACGGCAGAACAATAAAAAACTGCCCCTTCAAGACAATAGCGATGAGCTATCCAACTTAAACAAGATTTTGGATAAGATATGCCAAATCCACAGTACTCCCGGGAGGCCTGCAAACCATACCCACAGAAAATGGTGGGTCTTCAAACAGTCCGGCAGACTCAACATCGAACACAAGGGGCTCGACACACCAAGTGAAGATGGTGACAAGCACCACAAGCAGAGCCCCGGAAAACAAAAAAAATTCCACAACAGGTTAAAACTGTAAACTCACTTCACGTGATCAAAGGGAAAAACAGAGTGGCGCCGACTAAAATGCGCGCCGCACACTGGTTGTCAAAACCAATCACCTTCGACCATCAGGACTATTACGAAGGTATCCGAAGCGCAGGATGGACTGCCTTGATATTGGATCCTATAATCGACGGATTCCAATTTACACAAGTCCTCATGGATGGTGGCAGTGACATAAACCTGATATATCAGGACACAATCCGCAAGATGGGGATAGACCCAACCAAGATTCGCCGTAGCAACACCTCCTTTAAAGGTGTAATGCCAGGCCCATATGCCCATTGTACGGGCTCCATACTGCTAGAAGTTGTGTTCGGTTCATCCAACAACTTCCGTCGCGAAAAATTAGTCTTCCACGTCGCCCCGTTTAAAAGTAGCCATCAAGCACTATTGGGACGTGAAGCTTTTGCCCGCTTTAACGCAATACCGCATTATGCATCTCTCACACTTAAAATGCCCGGTCCACGTGGCATCATCTCATTAAAAGGGAGTATTAAGTGTTACTTGAGCACGGAGGAATGGGAGACTGCCTTGACAGCCCCACACCTATCCGTCTCCGCTAGTCAAAGAGCCTGAATTGGTCATCAAACCCCGGACACGGCTAGACGAGTCCGTCGCCTACTAGCGGCATTCCCCCATACAAGGGGCTGCATGCATGTATCACAAGAGACAATAAAGCTCAATGTTATTCACTTCTTCGAATCGTACTCTGTTTATTTAATATAAAGTACATCTTTCATACGATCTTTTTCCTTTTTAAACTAAGTTCCTCTCTTTACAGATGAACAACATGCTACACCCGCCCGTGATACGGCTACTTGAGACACACAGCGCAGACGTGTAGTAGGGACCCGTTGCAAGGATTCTTTTCAGATTAAGACCCTGCGTAAACCTTTTTTACTGTCTCTTGTTGATATACATCCCCCGGTTTCTTACTATTACCGAGGAGGAGGCTAGCGTCTTGGCATTGGCCGCACCAGAATTTTTGTGCGTGCTTGGACACGGGGCTTAGGGCATTATTCGCCCATTTTATAAAGACCGAATACCTTAGGGAGTATTGGCGTCTCGAGTTAGGCCTTATATGCATCAGCTCGAATCATGTCTTTGGTCAAATGTTGGGTTTGCCCGGCTCCGTGTTTTGCTGCCTTACGTTCCGTTCTATCGGCTAACGCGGCACCGGAGAACTCTGCGATTGTGCCCGGTTCGGCGGGCGAGCACCTCGATGAAAGCCAAAACTGACTGTCATGATATAGCGAGAGACTGGTCAACCACTCGATGATTCATCGGAATGTTTAGGATTCCTCCGCATTAACGAAGGACCGGTTTTCGGTCAGGCACATACGCACCCCGAATTCGGGAGAGTGCGGTGCCCCCAGGGGCTATATAGTAGCCCCACCCTCGAACTCCTATGGCTAAGTGAAAGTGATAAAGCATTATATTCCGGTTGCCTAGTTTGCTACGCTACCACCTCCTTAACAGGACCAAGACGTTGGATTAAGTGTGAAAAAGCGCCTTCTCTGCAAACACCCCCGCATTATGTGCGTGGGGGCTGAAGCCAAGGACTGCCATCTTTCAGGTTATATATACATATACATAAACGGCCGCACAGGGAGTAGTTTACTACTTGAACGCACAAGTATAAAGAGCTCTTATATCATATTGAAACATTCTTTTCACAAATCATATGTGTCATTTAAAACATAATATCTTTCGAGCACTGCGTCTCTATTAAACGAGCGCCCTGCAGGACTTCTTCAAAGTAGTGCTCGGCAGGTACTCGGCTTCTGTCCGAATCTTGGGATGCAACGTCGGTGGCCTTCATATCTGCCCAGTATGTCTTGACACGGGCCAGAGCCATCCGTGCTCCCTCAATACTCGCCGACCGCTTTATTGCGTCGATACGCGATACCGCACCAAGGAACTGCTGCACTAAACCAAAATAACTCTTCGGCTGGGGTCCGCCTGGCCACAAATGAGTCATGACATGCTTCATGGCAAGTCCGGATAGTCGATTTAGCTCGGCCCATTCGGCCAACCGATCGGTCAACGGAAGAAGACGCTCCGGACTATGGAATTGCGACCAATATATCTCTTCCCTTATGTGCCCCCTCTGGCCTCGGAAGTGCTCAATCGCGTCCGCAGCGCTCGCCGCTAAGTCCAGATAAGCATCCTCCGAACTCCACAACTTGTCCAATTGAGCATACTTTGGATCCATATATTTCCTCCGCAGCAGAAACGGTTTTCCAGCCGCAATTGCCCCGGCCTGACTCAGCTCCTTGGCAGCTCTCAAAGCCGAATGGGCATTCTTGGATTCGGCGGCGGCCTTTTTCAGGCCCTCTTGCTCCGCTTGACATTCTTTTTCAAGAACCTCGCAGCGATCGGCAGCATTCTTCAACTTTCCGCCATATCGGCCATTTCCTCTTTAACCGGCGGTGAGCAGCTCGTTCGCTTTTAGCTCTTGGCCGCCCTTAAAGCGGCTGCATTACTATTTCTGGCTTGCTCTTTCGCTCGGCGAGTTCCGCCCGCAGCTCCTCCACAACAGCGGCACCATCTGCATTAAGCATACAAATAGTAAGACATGGGCGTCAAGCTCCCTTACCAGGTGTCGCATAGAAGTCGCATACCTTGCGACTCGTCAAACCGTTCTTGACCAGCGCGATGTCCGCATCCGCCTCGTCAAGTTGCCGCTTTAGTTCGGCATATTCATCGTCCGCTGGCCACAGACGCCCGCCACCTGTTTAGGAGCGGCGATATGTTATAATCGAGATTTTGATCCTCGACACGCTGTCAATTTTGACAACATACCGAGTCTCGAGGGCTACTATCTATATGAGGCGCATTCTATATGCATAACTGTCGAATGTACATCATTTTGCGTACCTCAAACCCCGTCAAGAAGCTTCGACGGCTTCATGCAATCCGCTCTCGCGGATGCAATCCTTTCAATCACCGTACCCATTAGAGCACGGTGATCTTCTGAGATAGCCGCCCGCCCGAGCAGATCCTTCAGCTCCTCCGACCGCACACCACTTGGCGCCGGACCTTCCGGCCTCGTCGGACTTGGGGGAACCCTCGCGACGACACCTCGTGGTCGTCCGCCTCGCATGAGGGTGCGACAGGTGGGCGTTTGCTCTCCATCATCTCGAAAGAAGATCCCCAAGAAGAGCTCTGCTGAGAAGGGTTGAGGTCGAACTACAAGGTACAATTTGGTTATCTTCATAAATAAATGCAGGATGTTCCTTATTTACAAGACCCTTCTTTTTACTTACGGCTCATTGGAGGGCTGATCCCTTGGGGAAATAGTGCGGCTGGGTTACTTCCCAGCGCGGACTCTCTCGGCGAAGATTCCTTTCCCTCTTTGAGGCCTTGACCTCCGGATCTTCAAGCGGTCCTCTTCTCTCCTCGAAAGATGGGACTTTTAATCCCTCCTTCCTGGATAGCCTCCTTCGTAGAGGCAGTTGCTTCCCCGTTCCCCCCTTCGCCTTCTTCAAAAGGTGCGTCCTTCAACATCTTGGTCAGCATGGGATCCGGCATGGTCTCTGGGAGGGGAGCCGGACACCTTATTAACTTTGCCTTGGCTATCCACTCATGTTCAAGAAACAGCTCCTTTAAAGGGCATGTATATGATAAATGAATGAACAGCCTGTCCGGATTAAATTCCCACAGGCGGAGGGGGTGACGTTTGCAGGGCAGAAGGCGCCGGATCAACATAACCTGCGTAACTGCAACCAGATTGATCTCTCTTTCTTGGAGGTCTCGAATATGGCCCTGCAGCAAAGGAACGTCCTTGGACGGCCCCCAGTCGAGTCCCTTGTTAACCCATGACGCCAGCCGCTGTGGTGGACCTGAGCGGAAGGCGGGGAGCGCCACCCATTTGGTGCCCCTGGGAGCAGTGATATAAAACCACTCCCGTTGCCACAAACTAAGCTCCTCTTGAAAAGAGCCCTCGGGCCACGGAGCATCAAGACATTTGCTTATGACCGCCCTCCGCACTCGCTTGTTGCCCCGATCATCTTTGGCTCCACCTTGAAGGTCTTGAGCCACTATCCGAAGTGAGGGGTAATATGGAGGAAGGCCTCACATACTACAATGAATGACGATATATGGAGGATTGACTTCGGATTCAGGTCATGGAAATCCATCCCATAATAAAACATGAGCCCCCGCACAAAGGGATCCGTCGGGAAGCCTAAACCTCGAAGGAAGTGAGACACGAACACCACGTTCTCGCCGGGATCGGGAGTGGGATTGACCTGCCCTAGAGCAGGCAGCCTATGCGAGATCTCGTCGGTTAGATACCTGGCGTCTCGCAGATTTAGCACATCTTCTTCTGTGACAGAGGAAGACGTCCATCGGCCGTGCTGGTCGGAGCCGGACATCGTCGAAGGTCCGAAGCGCCTAAATCTGAAGCTTTGGGTGTTAGAACTTCGAAGCGAGGCGAACTTCGATGGAGGGTGTAAAAGAAGAGGGTCTTGGTCTCATTATAAAGGGTTGAATACCAAGAGCCAACCCGTGGTCAACTAGGACTCGCCTTTGATAGAGAGGCGTGCCAGCGGCACGGTTGGGTTACCCACATCCGTATTGATGGGAATCCCGGAATAAGGGGGCACGATCTATGCTTTGATAAGGCGTGCCAAGGAAACCGCCGCTAAACGCACCGAGGTGGAACAGTAAAAACAATTCATATAAAGACACGGCGCGGTGTGATGTCACGCCCTGAATACGTCAGCAGATCTGTGCAAAAGTTATTCTCTCTACGGTGGCATGTGGTATTTTGCAGAGCCGGACACTATCCTAGTGTTCAAAACCTTCTATGAAGTATTCGGAGGAGGAACCTGCCTTGCAATGCGAAGACAATATGCGCGCCGGACTCGTCGTCATTGAAGCCTGGTTAGAGGGCTCTTGAGGAGTCTGGACTAGGGGGTATCCGGATAGCCGAACTATCGTCATGGCCAGACTCCAAGACTGTGAAGATACAAGGTTGAAGACTTCGTCCCGTGTCCGGATGGGACTTTCCTTGGCGTGGAAGGCAAGCTTGGCGATACGGATATGTAGATCTCCTACCATTGTAACCGACTCTGTGTAACCCTTACCTATCCGGTGTCTATATAAACCGGAGGGTTTTAGTCCGTAGGACAAACAACAATCATTCCGTAGGCTAGCTTCTAGGGTTTAGCCTCCTTGATCTCGTGGTAGATCTACTCTTGTACTACCCATATCATCAATATTAATCAAGCAGGAGTAGGGTATTACCTCCATCGAGAGGGCCCGAACCTGGGTAAAAACATCGTGTCCCTTGTCTCCTGTTACCATCCGCCTAGACGCACAGTTCGGGACCCCCTACCCGAGATCCGCCGGTTTTGACACCGACAACGACAAACTGTAGCAACGGTGCATACTCGGGGAGAACACTTACACCTTGAAATTTAGTGAGGGATCATCTTATAATGCTACCGCCATACTAAGAAAAATAAGATGCATAAAGGATAAACATTACATGCAATCAAAATATGTGACATGATATGGCCATCATCATCTTGTGCCTTTGATCTCCATCTCCAAAGCACCGTCATGATCTCCATCATCACCGGCTTCACACCTTGATCTCCATCGTAGCGTCGTTGTCGTCTCGCCAACTATTGCTTCTACGACTATCGCTATTGCTTAGTGATAAAGTAAAGCAATTACATGACGATTGCATTTCATACAATAAAGCGACAACCATAAGGCTCCTGCCAGTTGCCGATAACAACATAAGTTGTTCGCTTTGTCATTGGTATGTTACTTGCCCGAGATTCGATCGTCGGTATCATCATACCTAGTTCAATATCGTTACCGGCAAGTCTCTTACTCTTTCCATAATGCATCATCCCGCAAATAACTCATTAGTCACATTGCTTGCAAAGCTTATAGTGATGTGCATTACCTAGAGGGCCCAGAGATACCTCTCCGATACACGGAGTGACAAATCCTAATCTTGATCTATGCCAACTCAACATACACCTTCGGAGACGCCTGTAGAGAATCTTTATAATCACCCAGTTATGTTGTGACGTTGGATAGCACACAAGGTGTTCCTCCAGTATTCGGGAGTTGCATAATCTCATAGTTAGAGGAATATGTATAAGTCATGAAGAAAGCAATAGAAATAAAACTAAACGTTCATAATGCTAAGCTAACGGATGGGTCTTGTCCATCACATCATTCTAATGATGTGATCCCATTCATCAAATGACAACACATGTCCATGGTCAGGAAACTTAACCATCTTTGATTAACGAGCTAGTCAAGTAGAGGCATACTAGGGACACTCTGTATTGTCTATGTATTCACACATGTACTAAGTTTATCATGATATAAGGAAATATAAATAACAACTTTATTATTGCCTCTAGGGCATATTTCCTTCAGTTCGGTCGTCCGGTGCTCTTTTTCCCAGTGACAGAAGGGGCAGCAAGACACGTATTGATCGTTGTCATTAAGGATAACAAGATGGGGTCTATTCCTACATGAATAGATCTTTTCTACATCATGTCATCGTTCTTATTGCATTACTCCGTTTCTCCATGAACTTGATACACTAGATGCATGCTGGATAGCGGTCGATGTGTGGAGTAATAGTAGTAGATGCAGGCAGGAGTCGGTCTACTAATCTTGGACGTGATGCCCATATATTGATCATTCCCTGGATATCGTCATAATTATTTGAAGTTCTAGCAATTGCCCAACACTAATTTGTTTACCCACCATATGCTATTTTTCTCGAGAGAAGCCACTAGTGAAATCTACGCCCCCCTGGTCTATTCTTCATATTTGCTTTCCGATCTATTATTTGCCACTCTTATTTTCAGATCTATTATACCTTGCTGCACTTTTTCTTTCTTTATTTTATTTTGTTTTATTGCGAGATCTATTTGTCCAATCTTCCACAAATTTATCTATCTTTTTACCATGGAGGGATTGACAACCCCTCTTACGTGTCGGGTTGCAAGTATTTGTTCTTTGTGTGCAGGTACCATTCACATAGTGTTGCTTGATTCTCCTACTGGATTGATACCTTGGCTTCATAACTGAGGGAAATGCCTACCATAGTTGTGTTGCATCATCGCTTCCTCTTTGGGGAAATACCGACGTAGTTCAAGCGACGTCAGATCCCAATGTTAAAATTAAGCAAGATTTCCTAAACTACTAAAGTTAGAGTGAATGACATGTGGACCCACTTCTACTATTCACTGGTTGACTAGTCTTTGTTGACTTGGTCAACTAGGTCCTCTGGCCCCATCTATCAGCCGCATGTGCATAATGCTGGGTACACTTCTGTGTACCCGTAGCATTTCCTGTTTATTTTTGAAAAAAAAATATTAGAAAATCAATTAAAATTTTGAAAAATAATAGAAAATAATCCGTAAGTCAGATGAAAATACTTCATACATGGAAGTTGCTCAGAAAAATGAGACGAACCCGAATAGGCAGTCCGTTCGTCTGCCACACATCCCTAGCATAGTGAACGTGGAATCGTCCCCCTTTGTTTCACCTGTCCGAAATTACCCAAACTTCAGATAAAATTTCCCGGATGTTTTCCCCCTTCGCTGGTATCGTGTAGCACCGCGTTAGAACACCCCTGGTACCGCGTTTCATCATGTCATGCTTAGTTATGCCTTTGTGTGCTTTATATTTACTGTTTCTTACTCCTCTTCTCCCCGGTAGACCCCGAGACCGTTGCTGATGCCACTGAGATCGACTACGTCACCGACGACCCTTCTTCCCTTTCAGCAGAGCTTCCAGGCAAGCAAAACCCCCTTGATCATTACGATATCGCCTAGTTCATTCTCTCTCATGCTTGCATTAGATTTTGCTACTGTAATTGTTTGCTCCTATTCTTATGCATAGCCTTCTTTTGTAAGTTGATATTGTTACCTACCTACTTATCCTAAACTGCTTAGTATAGGTTGGATAGTGATCCATCAGTGATCCCCACTTTGTCCTTGTTGCCCCTACTTCATCATCGACGACTCGATCAACATGATCGATGACCAGAGCCCGACACCTCACATCACATCACGCCCCTTTTGTTGCTCGACTCTATAGAGCTACTATCGAGTGCTGAGGGTGATACCTCATAACGCACTCCTGATGATAACTCTGTAGTGTAGCTATTTGGTCATGGTCACCAAGGGTGATTACTCCTTCACCACTCCTGATACGAGTCTGTCGTGCAACACCTCAAGCGTGAACCTCGAGGGTGATTCATCCTAAGTTCACCATGACGATTACATCAAGTGGATTCCATCGAGGGTGATTCCTTGGATTCCCCCTTGATGTTATGGACCCACGGTTACCTAAACTTTACTTGAGACTATTTCTGAAGTCGGGTCGGCCCCGAGGGGTATCCGCGAGTTGTTGTGAAAGTCGGGCGGGCCCGAAGAGCACCCGCGAGATAATTACGAGGCACGGCCGAGCAGGTAGACCGCCCTAGAGAGAGAGGGTTGGGCCTGGCCCTTGTCGTATTTCCGTGAGACGGGGCGACGGGGTCACATTATCGTGAGTCTTTGCACGTCTCCACGAGCTCCTAATACACTAAGGGTTTGGGTATATGATCTGAGTTGGCCATTGGCCTTTACGCACTAACCACTACGCGGGAACAGATATGGGCACTCGGCGTCGTGGTATCAGCCGAAGCTTTGTCAGACGTGCAGTTCAGCATTGTGGCATGGTCGGATCGTGCCATCCACTACACGGGTGGTGCTAGTATCCGCCCTGCTCGCAACAACTCGGAGTGCAACGGGCAATGGGCCCAAGACCCTGGAGTGCTTAGGATGTAGACCGGCCGGGACCTCTCTGCTGAGCCTAGGTAGGGCTGCGACGTGTTGATCTTTCGGGGCCGGGCATGGACCCAAGAAAGTATGTCTGGCCAGAGTAATCAAGCATGTTGGGTAATGTTGTGCACCCCTGCAGGGAAGTTTACCTATTCGAATAGCCGTGTCTGCAGTAACGGACGCTCGAAATGGTAACCTGATTTATTACAACTAGAAATGGATACTTGAGACATGTGATGGATATGTTGGCTCCGGGATTGCTTTCTCGCAGGGAGTCGAGGAAGGATCTCTGGGACTTCATGTTTCTTAATTATAATATGCTATTATGTACTCTTCTGAATGCTGCAAGATGCTTGAAGATGCTATTCTTCGATAGGCTACGCCTTCCCCTCTATTCTGGCATTCTGCAGTCCAGTCCACAGATACATCCCTTCCCTTGATACCAATGCATACATACTATAGATCTGATGCTTTCGAGTACTTTGGATGAGTACTCACGATTGCTTTGCTACCCCTTTCCCCCCTTCTTTCTTTTTTCTGGTTTATGCAACCAGATGGTGGATCCCAGGAGCCAGATGCCACTCCCGTCGACTACTACTACTACCCCCGAGGGTGCCTACTTCTACATGGAGACCACCAACGACCAGGAGTAGTTAGGAGGTCCGAGGCAGGAGGCCTTGCCTCTTCGATCGTTGTTGCTTCTGTGCTTCCCTTCTTAAGGCAGCCTTGTTTAACTTTATGTCTGTACGATATTTTAGCTTCCGCTGACTCTTGTGTATCGAGCTATGTATTCTCGCCCTCGAGGCCCTGTCTTGTAATATAAAGCTTGTATTATTTTATTTGTGTCTAGAGTTGTGTTGTTATATCTTCCAGTGAGTCTATGATCTTGATCGTACACATTTGCGTGTATGATTAGTGTATGATTGAATCGGGGGCGTCACAAGTTAGTATCAGAGCCGACCGCCTGTAGGAACCCCTTTCCAACTCCTTGGCCAAAGTTGAGGCTAGTCTTTGAAAAACTATTTTACTAACATGGTTGTGTGGCTTACGGGCCCACGTCACCATTGGGTGCACTACAAAAAAAATACACTTCCGTGATGATACGTGTTTGTCACAGTAGGTCGCCTTTTTTGTCATGCATGTACATCCATGACATAATCAAGATAGTCATACCTGTGCTATCGTAGAAGTGTTCCATGACATCACCAAAATTATCATCACAGAAGTGTCCACTTCCATGACGATAAATCGCGCGTCACAGAAGTGCTTTTGTCAAGGGTGACTGACACGTGGCATCCACCGTAACGGAACGCCGTTAAGCTATCGGGTCGGGTTTTGGATCCGATAACCCATTAACAGCCCCGACCAATGGGGATTTTCCACGTGTAAAATCATCATTGGCTGGAGGAGACACGTGTCAGGTCTGCGTTGGCACAGGTGTCACTCATCCAATGGGCGAGACGCGCCTATGATATGTTGACACGTGGACCGGCCCATCAAGTTTAAATGGGTCGGTCCAACTGAAGGCCCACAAGATTTTGCGGACCATAATGGGCCGGCCCAGCTAAAGGCCCACGAGATTTTGCGGACCATAATGGGCTGGCCCAACTAAAGGCCCACAAGATTTTGCGGGCCATAATGGGCCGGCCCAGGTAAAGACCCACATGATTTTTGTGTGCCATAATGGGCCGGCCCAGGTAAAGGCCCACAAGATTCTTGCGGATCATAATGGGCCGGCCCAGCTAAAGGCCCATGAGATTCGCCGACATTAATGGGCCGGCCTAGCTGTAGGCCCACAAGATTTTGAGGACCCTAGTAGGCCGACCCATTAACTGGCTGCCATGTTTTGGGCCAAATGCCGGCCCATACTTGACCCGGTCCATTAATGGCCTGCCACGCCCGGCCTAATAGTGGCCCATATGAGATCCGCCCGTTAAAAGCCTACCACGTTACGCTCACAAATTACGCCCGGATCAGTCCGACCCTTTAAGAGGCTTTGGGCTCAATTATGGCCCATATCGATTCGCCCGTCAACCGGACACTATGCTTTTGGGCCCACTTGCTAAAGGCCCACTTAGTAATTCAACCTGATATTAGTTTTGGCCTGTTAAGGGCTGTTTAACATTTCGCCCTATATTAATTTCAGCTGTTAAAAGCCCGTCATATAGTTGGGCCTAACTACGCCTGTTTGCATCCGGCTTGCTCATGGCCGATATCGATTGGGCCAAACAAGGACCGAGACAATTTTGGCATGTTAAAGCCCGTGATTTGATTCACATAATCATGGGCGGGTTCATTTCGGCTGCTGCGCAGGCCGTGAGCTGTTCGCACGTTCGTGCCCAACCTACATCGTGATTGCATGACGGCCCGATTATGTACCGTAATTTTACGGTTTGTCCGGTTTATCGCGAAGACATGATATATATCTGATAAAATAACGCAACATCATGAATAAGAAAAACCTAGACTATACAATAAAGAAATTACGGCATATTACATCCATCGGGCATCAAAGTTCGCCACTATGATAATAAAGCACAAGTAGACAAGAGATTACATACACTGGGCATCAAAGATCGCCACCGATTGCAAAAAACACGCCGACAAAATAATATACAAAACCGACAAAGACTTCAAGAGAGTTCAAGAAAGGTTAGCCTCTTGGGAGCTGCAGCGCAAGCAAATGAAAGCAAGATGATGAGATCGCACTTGTTCAACACTTATACCTTCCTCACTCTAAAAGATAAACAAGCGAGATGATGACAGGTTTTGCACATAAAAGTATCGATCTTGACAATTCATCACATTTCTTCGATTTAATAAAGTGACACAGTTTAAAATTGCATTAACACGATATGGTATTGTTCAGGTCAAGACATGGCAGGAAATGACAATTGTGAAGGAGTTGGCAGCTTCACGACACCACCGGATTACAGATCAAGAACTCATAAGTATCAGCGGTTAGTGTCTTTGTCAATTTATACCATTTCAGATTGGCAAATAAATAGACGGTTTAAATAATAGTAGAATGATATGACATTGTTCATAGTTAAGACATTGCAGAATATGACATTGTGTCAGTAGTGGGTAGGTTCACCACACCACTAGATTACGGATGAAGAACGAAGCATACATGCGGCAAAAGAAGATCACTTGCTCAGATAGTTTAATTTACATGGTATGAAGAAGGAACTTGGTTGTGCAACTGAAAACTTAAATTGAGAAAGGACAAACTTTTGTTTATGAACTACATAATAAACTTTAAACAAGCAATTTGATGCAAACACCAAAAATAAACAGTTATTGCAGTCATGCCTAACCAAATATATACAACAAAGTTTGAAGGCTTGTGATGGACAAACTTACATTATTGGTGAAGACAGGCTCTATAAAGGCCTTGTCCATGCCGATGGGGGGGCAATTCAAGAAGTTTACCACGAATCTTCTTCAAAAGCATTGCCTTTATTCTACATTTTGTTAAGAGTAAATATAGATGTGATAATATACGAAAAATGGAGAATATTTAAGATAAGATGAAGAGTGATGCTACATAACCAAGTAGCTATAAATGTAAGTGCAGCGACACAGCAAAAGGTACAGCCAAGAGCAATTCACAGCTAAACTTCTTCAAGTACCAACCTTATGGTAAGAGTAAATATAGATATGATGTGTAGAAAATGGAGGGCAAAGGAAAATAAGCCGCAGAGTGATGGTACATGAACAACTACTCGCCATTATAAGTACAATCGATAAAGGACATCATGTACTTACAAGAACAATGCAGAGCTAAAAAACATTGGCATTGGATATATTCTACACTAATGTAACCATTCATACAGATCGATAATTTGGAGCGAACAATTGATAAGCAAGCTATCATGCATACTGCTGTCACATAATGAACCAGGTATGTATGCAAGTACAAGTGATACAGACAACGGTACTAACAAGAGCAAAGCGTTGGGCAGCATATTTGCGATATCCTCGTCGTTTTATCAAACGGAATTCTTCTTGAGCAGATTTCCTGCAAAAAAGATCCGTAAGGCACATGCGGAAAAGTAGAAGTTCAAATTGTCATGTGATTTCATAGACAGTACCTCATCCTGGGAATGAGACTAGTGAATAACAAGGTTTTTCCATTCAATGTCTTCAAAATTTAGCACAGGAGACTTCACCGGAAATTCGTTTATAGACTTGCCATCAAAGTGTGATTTCCTCAGGTAACACCGATACTGCTGCAATGCTTCCTTGAAAAGCACAAGCAAGCTTTGCTCATCATGACTATCCAGATTGACCCTCGCCTAGTTACAAGAATGTAATGTAAATCATTGATGTGTTCAATCAGCAGAAAATGGGAAAATAATAACCATGAATAATAGCACTTACACGTAAGTTGGACAGGAAGATGTGAAAATGGTGTTTGTCTTCACAATAATCTTCCCATGATGGGAATATATGCACTTAGTCCCTAACAACATTGAAAGCATTGTCTTTTAAACTGGGAATAAATGGAATGGGGTTCCAATCTGCAGGAATTGGCCGTCTCTGCAGCTTGGGATAGGTCTTCGGCCTGTGGACTTGCTGTACTTTTTGTCGGAGTGGGATTTTTTCGTGGTACAATTGGTGCTATGGCAAATGAAATCGGTATACCTTTTGCTAGAGTGCAGGTCCTGTGTGGTGGGGCTAGTGGTGTGGCCAAGTGAAGTATGGGTACAGTCTGCTGGAGTCGGTCCTACGTTTTGTGTCCTTTGGTTGTACAGCCAATATAAGTGGGGTCTTTGTCCGATTCTCCGCACCACCATGTTTTTCAAGGACTTTGCTGGTGCTCCTTCAGGTTCGGCAATCACCCTCTTCCTTTGTAGCGACCTGTAGCGACCCGACCTCAGACGGTCAAGCCTCTGTGTATCTGTGCCATCCTCGGATCAAGTATCTCGGCACACACAAGACATCAATGTATATATCAAAGTGCAATCACATGTATAAATAACGTAAAATGATATATACCTCATAATACTCAGCGGAAACAATCAAACGGGTGTGGAGTCCCATCAACGCCATCGGCAAGTTGAGTGTAGACCGTAACCCTGTATCGTAACTCTTACTCGTCGAAGAAAATCCTGCAACATGATACGTTGCAGCCGTGTAGGTCATTACATTGAATGTACCGCAAGATCACAATAAGAGAAAACAGATGATAAACTATACTATATGTAGTATGGCTTTGTGGCTCAGATTCGAGTTTTGTTTATGTAAGAGCTGGTTTTATTTTCCCTACATCAAAGGAATAAATGAAGTCTGTACTATAGATTTTTCTATCATGACATGGTTCCGCCAACCGATGTCTCATAGCCCAAATTCATCATAAGTTGCCCACAATTAAGTTATCACCAAAGGTTGAGAGTTCCGAGATAGATCCAAGTCCAGATGCTCAAATTGTCCGTAATCGGGGACACGGCTAATCGATTAGGTTTAAACCCTCTGCAGAGGTTTGTACACTTTACCCGCAAGATTCGATCCTCTCGTTACGTTCTCGCACTTCGTGGTGTTTGAGAACAAGATGACCAAACATGGTCTTCCAAAGAGTTCCTCCGACCACCGTCCGGTGCTCATTCAATCCTACCGTAGTTCTACATCGCTAGCACCGCCCCAGCCAGAGTCACAACTAAGGTCAACCAAGCGAGCCCATAATGACTTGCGGTTGCATAGGTAAGCTTCCGGCGTGAAGTATTCTTCTGTCTCTTTGAGTCTGGGTGAAGCTTTCCGCAAGATGTCATGGCGCTTCTCCATGCATCCTGCCAACCACTTGGTTTCTCCAGGTGCCCGTCAACCTTCCTTCACCCGATGGCGTGTATTGAATTCTTGTCTCGAGTCTTGAAGTCTTGAGGCCTTGAAGATGCAGTCCTTGCAGCTTTCATCATGGTGTTGTCGTCAATGACGAGATCCTCCATTCTCACACCACTCCCGAGCACTCATACCAAACCCCGCCTACTATAGCATAGCATTGAATAAAATATCGCCCCGGCTTGGTAACAGGGGGTGGGTTCCTACCTCATGCATACTACTCAACTACAAGGATTCAATAACACTCTTGAGGGGTGGTTGCAAGGATGCCACTAAATGCAATAAAACATAGGTATGAAAGCAATGATCAAAGTGAACTTGCCTTGTTGACGATCTTCGAAAAACTAGGGTTTCGTAGTAGCAATCTTCGCACTCCGGAAATTCTACCGAGGCAAACAATAACTATAATAAGCACATAGCATAACATAACATAACAAAGTAACACACCAAAACCAACAAAGCAAAACCCAAAGGGAAAACTTAAAGAAAACAACTCAAATTTCCTACTTCAAACAACAACTAGAACTAGTTTTATATAATAAAATTTTTTCTAACATAACCTAATCAAGGTTTTAGGTTAACCTAACAGAAAAGAACTCACTAAGCAACTAGGAGCAAAAAGAACTAATTAAAAAGCTATTATAAAACTCATTTTAGGCCTAATCCAATTTCTACTAAGAAAATAAATTAAAACTTTTATTAATTATAAATAAAAGTTCATCTATTAGAGTGACAGAAACTAACCTAGAATAATCAATCATAAGTTAAAAATAAATCTATTTACTTATTAAAATATTAGGAAAACAGTAGCTAGCTAATTAATTAGGATTAACAAGATTATGCTTAAACTAAATTTTTATTAATCCTAAAATACCCAAATTAATTTTATGATTTGACAATGTCAAAATAAAGTTGGGACAAAAGAATCATGCAAAATAATTTTTCTAACTCAAGTTATAGCAGATTTACTATTCTGACTAAAACTAAATTAAAGCATTTTAATTATTTTTAACATAGCTAACTATATATTATACAGAAACTACATAAAATTTGCAATCCAACAAAAAAGAATCATCTAAAAATAATAAACAGAATAAAAGATATCAATTTTTCAAAACAGAAACTATTCTGCTAAAACAGAAAATCAAAATAAAAGAAAAAGGCCTAATGGGCCTAAACTGTGCCCTGAGCGTCAAATAGTCTAAACGGGCCTAGTGGTTTTTAACTAAAACGGCCGGGCTAAAATAAATAAACCTAACCTAATAAACCGAATGAACCGGCCGGTTTTCTAATAAAAACATACCCCTTCGGGGGTTCTAGTCGTAGCCGTCCGCTTGAGATCGGACGGGGAGTTTTCGCGACGCATCGGAGTCCGCGACAATGGCGGGCGGCGAGAGTGCGTCGGGGCTTGAGCGTCGGGGAGGTCCGGGAGTCGCTGCGGGTGCGGGGAGCACGGGAGGGGTTCGGTGGGGTTGGGGTGGTCGGGAGGGCTAGGCGCCGACGGCGGCGACTTTGGCGGCGGAGGAGCTCGGGTCTCCGGCGTGCTCGGGAGAGAGAGGAGAGGGCTCGGCGAGGCTAGGGGGAATGGGGTGCGGGGCTCCGGCTTTTATAGCCTGGGTCGTCCTCGCTTGGGATCGGGCGATCGGGGATCCGGATCCCGGGATCCGCGATCTCCGGCGGCGCGGCGTGGCGTGGGGCGGGGAAGAAGATGGGGTGGGCCTCAGGGTCGAGAGAGAGAGAGAGGGCGAGGCGGCGGGTGGCGTGGCAGTAGTGCTTGGGCAGAGGGGGGAGAGGGGAGCTGGGCGGTCGGTGACTTCTTCGGGCTGGCTCGTGGCCGGCCGGCCAAGTGGGGGGGCTGGCTGGGCAGGGGGTTGGGCCGGGCGCCAGGGGTTTTCTTTTTAATTTTTTTTGAATAAAACAAAACAGAGATATCTTTTAAAATATAAATATTTTATATAGGACATATATATACCAAATTGATCAGAAAAAGATTTTCTACAACATGAACTATTTTTCAAGTTAAAATAAAATACACAAAATTCAAATAAAATAAAGAGTGTTTCTGCCTAATAAAATCCAATAAAATCATTTTTAAAATACCAAAATGACTTCAAATTTATTTTCTCCTAATTTTTCATTGAAGGGAATCATTTTACCCTATTTCCATTTATTTGTTTTAGGAGGAAAATAATTTGAATAAAGTCCAAATAATACCAAATTTGAAAGGGGTTTCAAAATACCTTCCAATGACTTTCAATTTGGTTCTTTTAACTTCCAACTCATATTTCCTATAATTGAAGAAGTCATTTTATCTTCCCTCATGAAAATCATTGAGTTGCATAAAGTTTTGAATTTGAAATATCCCCAAATGAAATTCAAATCTTTTCCAAAACCCTTTTCATTTCAACATGGAAGAAGTCATGTCATCTTCACTCTAGGTTTTGGTGTTGCAATGGACTTGAGTTCAATTGGGATCCAAAAGGCAAAATGGAAAGTTTTGGGAAGTCATTTCATTCCCTCTCATACAACTTTCAAAAATTTCAAATTTCACTCAGTCTCACTCATTCAGTCATACCAACAATCAGTCAACAAGCATAGTTATTTATTTAATATAACATTCCAAAATTTAGAATTTTGGGATGTTACACGACCCGACCTCAGACGGTCAAGCCTCTGTGTTTCTGTGCCATCCCTGGATCAGTATGCTGGCACACACAGTACATCAATGTATATATCAAAGTGCAATCACACGTATAAATAACGTAAAACTGATATATACCTCATAAGTCACAATGAAACAAATAGTCGGGTATGGAGTCCCATCAACGCCATCGGCAAAGTTGAGTGTAGACCGTAACTCAGTATCGTTACTCGTCGAGGAAATATACGCAACATGATACGTTGCAGCCGTGTAGGTCAGTACATTGAATGTACCGCAAGATCACAATAAGAGAAAACAGATGATAAACTATACTATATGCAGATGGCTTTGTGGCTCAGATCTGAGTTTTGTTTATGTAAAAGCTGGTTTTATTTTCCCGGATCAAAGGAATAAATGAAGTCTGTACTATATAGTTTTCTATCATGACATGGTTCCGCCAACCGATGTCTCATAGCCCAAATTCATCATAAGTTGCCCACAATTAAGTTATCATCCGGTGTTGAGAGTTCCGAGATAGATCCAGTCCAGATGCTCAAATTGTCCGTAATCGGGACACGGCTAATCGATTAGGTTTTAACCCTCTGCAGAGGTTTGTACACTTTACCCGCAAGATTCGATCCTCTTTTACGTTCTCGCACTTCGAGGTGTTTGAGAACAAGATGACCAAACATGGTCTTCTCAAGAGTTCCCCGACCACCGTCCGTGCTCATTCAATCCTACCGTAGTTCTACATCTGCTAGCACCGTCCTAGCCAGAGTCACAACTAGGGTCAACCAAGCCAGAGCCCATAGTGACTTGCGGTTGCACAGGTAAGCTTCCGGGCATGAAGTATTCTTCCGTCTCTTTGAGTCTGGGTGAAGCTTTCCGCAAGATGTCATGGCGCTTCTCCATGCATCCCGCCAACCACTTGGATTCTCCAGGTGCCCGTCAACCATCCTTCACCCAGTAGTGTGTATTGAATTCTTGTCTCGAGTCTTGAAGTCTTGAGGCCTTGAAGATGCAGTCCTTGCAGATTCCATCATGGAGTTGTCGCCATTGACGTAGATCCTCCATTCTCACACCACTCCCGAGCACTCATACCAAACCCCGTCTACTATAGCGTAGCATTAAAATAAAATATCGTCCCGGGCTTGGTAACAGGGTGATGGGTTCCTACCTCATGCATACTACTCAACTACAAGAATTCAATATCACTACTGGAGGGTTTGTTGCGAAGATGACACTAGATGCAATAAAACACATAGGTATGAAAACATGGTCAAAGTGAACTTGCTCGGTATTACTTGATGAAGATAATAACGCCTCGAATAAAGACTTGGTAGAACTATTCGTCACTCCTTTGAAAATCTATATTACATGACAATCATATAAGCAATCATCCTAGCAATCAATTCTATCAATCATAACAATACTCAATCAAAATAAAAGCAACAAGAAAACCAAGTCGAAACCAAAGGAAAAACTTGAAAGAAAAATTCAAGGAAAAACTTGTGGTGACCAACTCACACAAATCTTAACATAACATTACTAAATTATTCTAATATATTTTTTCTACAGCAAAGAAAATATAAATCTAATAAAATAACAGAAAATAAATTACTAATTTAGTAACTAACAAAAGAACTAATATAAAACTACTATAACCATCTAGTGAATACTAGAACAAATATAGCAACTAGCAAAACACTAAGACAACTATAACAGCAAATCATTTATTAAAACATTAATAAACTATACTAAATAAATATAACAACTAATGTGTTCACAAATAACAGAAACAAAAACAATATAACTTGAAGTGGAAAAAGAATTACTTTTAAAACTAATAAAACTATCTTTATCCACTATCACTATGAACTAAACAAGCAATTACAAAAACAGTAGCTAAACACTAATAAATAACTACAAAATTTATCTACTGTAGCTATACATAAACATATAACAACAAGTGAAAATCTACAAAAGGAATGAACTAAAAATAATTAAAAACAATAATTACATAACTAAAACAACTATATAAGAAAAACAGTACTGTTTTTACTAAAAATCTAATTTAAATTACTCCAAAATTACCAAACTAAATCCTACAGCTAAAAATATCATAAGTGACCAGGTGCAAAAAGAATTAATTAAAAACCTATTTTTAAACTCAAGTTATGGCCAAAATACTAATCTGAACAAAATTTATCAAATTCAAATTTAAACTACTCAAATTTGAAATCCAGAGACACTAACAGAAACTTCCGCAAATTTGTGACACATAGCAATTGGAATCACTCAAAAATACTAAAAACTCTAAAAGATATGAATTTTCTAAGATTGCTATTTTCTGAAAAAATGAATTACGGGATTTCGTGGATCTCACCGGAGTAGTCGTCGGAGTTGGGGAAGAAGATCGGATCCGATGTTGCGGTTGATCCTAGAGGAAAGGAGATCACGGGACGGTGGAGAGGAGATCATATAAACCTCAGGAGAGGTCGAGGCGCGGCGGCGGCACTTGGCGGCGGTGGTGCTGCACTGCTGCTGCTGCGGAGAGGAGAGGAGAGGAGAGGAGAGGTGTTGGTTTGATGTGTTGGAGGAGGGGGGTGCTTGGGTATTTATAGTGGGAGGGAGGGTTTTTCTTGGGGTAGGGGCAAGAAATAGACTAGGATTAGGAATCCTAGGAATAAAAACGGAATAAGGAACGGGATCAAATCCTACTAGGATTTGTAAAAGAATAGGAAACCTTGGCTCCTGGCTCCCTAGGTGTGTGCGTGCGATGGTCTTGGCCTTGGCGGCCAGTTGGTTAGCGGCTTGGGCCTTTGGCCCAAGCTATATATATATATATATATATATATATATATATATATATATATATATATATATATATATATATATATATATATATATATATATATATATATATATATATATATATATATATATATATATATATATATATATATATAAAACAAACAGAGAGGAAAACAAAATGATAAAAATAAATAGAAAATATTATACAGGCAAATAATATATCAAAATTTTCAGAAAAATATTTCCTACATGATGAACATTATTCTAGCGTTAAATAAAATACACACAAATTTAAATAAAGCAAAGAGTGCTTCTAGTCCAATAAAATCCAACAAAATTATTTTTAAAATACCAAAATGACTTCAAATTAATTTCTCTCCAATTTTCTGATGTAGGGAATCATGTTACCCTAATTTCCATATATTTTGTTTTTGGAGAAAATATTTTGAATAAAACTCAAATAACTCCAAATTGGAAATAAATTCAAAAGAACTTTGGATTTAATTCTTTTAAAACTCCCAACTCATATTTCATTTAATTTGAAGAAGTCATTTTATCTTCTCTCGTGAAAATCATTGAGTTGCATAAAGTTTCAGAATTGGAAATATTTTCCAAATGAAATTCAAATATTTTCAACACCCCTTGTCATTTAAATAAATGGAAGAAGTCAAGTGATCTTCTCTCCAGGGTTTTGTGATGAAAAGAATTTGAATTCATGGAGATCATAAATGCAAGGTGGAAGTTTGGGAAAGTCATTTCATTCCCTCTCATTCAACTTTTAGAAAGTTTCAAATTTCACACAATTTCACACAAGCAACCACACCACTATCAAACAAACAAGCATAAATATTTATTTAATATAACATTCCAAAATTTAGAATTTTGGGATGTTACATCCTTTTTGATGTCTGATGCACAAGAACAGCATTTGAGTGGAAAAACATGGTACGATGACAGATGGAATATGTATTGATAATGGATGGGCATGGCATCTCGACATATATGATGAGTAAACTAAGCAGATGGCGGTGCAACAAAGTAGAAGAAATGCAAGACAACATATGCAAGATACCCGCAATCAATAAAACATTGCCAAATTAGAACATGCATCTTGATGGGTGAACAGGACAAACCATCTGCCTTTGACTCCTCGAGGTTAGAATAGTCATTAGGATCATATTCTGAACAAGAATCAACAGGTGGGGAGCGTATGAGTTTCATTGCATCCAGAATGGCACTCAATGCCTTGTGCCAATTTTGTAAGTCATTGTAGTGTTTAGCTTCAAGAGTGGACTGCTGCTAGTGCGACACAAAGCAGCTACACAGATCATAGTGTAGATATAACGGGAAAACCTTAAGCATCAGAGTAAAATTAGCAAAGTGGAACTTGCTGGAATATATGTGCTAGTATTGCCAGTACGGCTAGAAAGGCTTCTGATACCAGCTCACTTCAAGTGAAGGTGTGGTACTGTTAATATCAATGTAACTCTCAAAGGCGACATAGCTCCCCGCATTTCCTTGTTATTCTTATAGGATTCAAGTGGGCAGGCCACTACAAATCCTATTCCTATGTTTACAAGATCCTACGAATCAAAGAGGCTCAAAGTGTCCATCACAACCGACCGTATAGACCTCTACACTGCAAATGTCCCTGCTCATCTTCAGTACAAGGAACATACTGTATTACTATCATACTCCCTCCATTCCAAAATATAAGTCTTGGTAGAAATTTCCACTATGGATCACATACAGATGTATCCAGATACATTTTAGAGTGTAGATTCACTCAGTTTGCTCCATATGTAGTCCATGGTGGAATCTATACAAAGACTTGTATTTAGGAACGGAGAGAGTACATATTAAAGAAGAACGGAAGAGGAACATGGTAAAGAAGAGCAAGCAGATTATGGATAATAAAATGTTGGTTGCGCAGTGCCCACACATGATGAACCAGAGCGCATTAAGAATGCAACTCCCAGCTGTCTCTCGACCATTTCAGGTGGTTGGATGAAGATCCTACGTCTCCTAACCCTTCTTCTTCCTCGTCTTTGATTCTTCCCATACATAACACCGCACGGGCCGCCGGCCGGACCACCAGCCCCCACCTCATGTGTTCCTCCGCCACCCCCACCCCCACCCCCACCCCCACCCCGCCCCAACCCCCACCCGCGTCGAGTTTTCTTCGTTCGGCGAGGCCCCACAACCACCCGAGCCCCTTCGATCGCACCGGCGAACTCCGGCGAGCTCTGAAAAATCGACTGACCCAATTTTGAAATTTAGTCTACTGTGATTTAACTAGAGTGGAATATAAAAGGGGAAAACCATAAGCATTGGGAGTATAGTGTTGAGTGTGCCATGGCAGATCTGAAGGTGCAAACCGGACAAAGGCAACTTTGCAACCAAGACAAGAAATCGGAATAAAGCAGTGGCGATCTATTTTCTTGCTGCGATAAATAAGTTGAGCAGATACGAAAGAGTACCGCCTCTGGTGCAGCGCCGTGTATGCATCTGCTAAGAATTTGACGGTGCTGCAGTAGCGATGGCTGTCGGCAGCGTGGAAGCAGATCTAGGAGGGTAGACGGTGGCGTTGGGGCACGGTGGACGAGACAGTCGTAGGAGCGGCACCGGCAAGGTGGACGACGGCGGGGATGAAGCGAGAGGACGGGATGCAAGGATCCCGGTCCGAAGCCGTGGATGAGAGAGGTCGATCTCTTGTAATGGACGGCGGCATCGGGGTATCAGCTCCGGCATGGTGGAGGAGGACGGCGGTGGATGGGGTGGCGGACGGCGGAGGGTGGGGTGGAGAGGGTGTTTTGGCGCCCACGGAGTACGAATGGGGAAAAGGGAGGTATTGAGGAAGGGGGGAACCATGTATTCAGGGCACACTTGTCTCAAATGCGAGGAAATTTACAAACTTAGCCATCGTTTCAAATTTCTACTACATCACAGCAACATTAGTCGGTTGGGGATAGGACGGTAATCTTGCATACACCGAATATTTGCCGACGAGAGTTTGTTTTTGGTGCCCACCGTGTATGAATATGAATAGGGGAGGGAGTCGATTTCGGCCTAGGACACACTGTGTTTTGGCGCCCATCGTGTATGAATCCGGGTGATAGGCGGTTACGTCATGTTTGGGTGAAATTACAAATCTACCCCCATCAAAACCTATAGAAATCCAGCAGATAGGCTTTGCGTGGCAGGGATAGGCAGTAGTGATTTCCATCTCACAGATTTTGGTTTCGGGCGGTCACTGCGACTTTCCCCGCTTCGTTCAAATTTTACAGAGTGCACGTTTACCGTGCCAACTCAATTCGAATCCCGTTTGTATTCTATTTTTTTCGGGCGGGATCCATTTTCAATTGGAATTACATTCTATATACATCATTTTTTATATGTACTTTCAAAAGCACAACACCATTTATACATAAATATGGTTTACAAATGGCATGATCTCAGATTCATAAGGTTGTATCCATCAATTTGGATTTTCAAATATTTGAAACCACTTTATGTTGAAATCCAATGTATGCATTCCTCGCTAACTGTCTCCAATTAATGTGTGTTTCATGCAGGGTTTTTTTTTACTTCTCAAACATGTATAATGTGTTTCACACACGCAACATATAGTGTAATCACGTTTAGACATTAATTGCATATAAACCATGCATTGTTTGTAATTGAAGAATCTATGGATCACCAATATTGATAAACTATATAACATTACACGTGTGCCCAAATTCAAATGAATATGCATGTTTGATACACCAATTTGTGTTATGATATTATCGATGTCGTGATCTCCAGTTTAAATATTTGAATCCCCTTTAATCCAGATATTCGTCTCATATAGCTATCACTCATGCTTATATAGGACTATCTCTCTGGACCTATATGTGTTCATCGTCTCTCAGGTATCTCTCGTGCTACCTGTATGTCGACAATGATCTTTGATCTTCGTAACACACTGACGGTACTCTCTCCCTCGACCTTCATCACTCTATCTCTCTCTAAGTATATCTCGCTCCCTGCTATGTGTCTCTAACTATGATTCTCCATGTGGAATCTCTTTCTCTCACACAAACACAAAACTTTGTCTCCCGGGGTCTCATTTCTCTCTACTATTCCCATGTGTGCCACTCGCACACCCCTCATACAGAGATGTCTTTCGCTCCTTAGATATGAGAACCTACGCCTCTTCCTCTTCAATATCTCTTTCTCACACACAAACACAAACTCTATCTCCCAGGGTCTCATATTTCTCCATTGTTCTCTTGTATGTCGCTCACACACACCCTCTCTCCCTAGAGATATCTTGCGTTCCCTCTTATGTCTCTCTAGCTATCACTCGTTGTGAAATATCTTTCTCTCTCGCAGACACAAAACTCCGTCTCTCTGGATCTCATTTCTCTCTGATATCTGTTTGTATGTGACTCACATGCACCCTCTCTCTATCTCTCTCACACCCACACACATAACCCAACCTTCTGATCCACACGACTCCTATCTCTAACGCACACTAGCTAGCATCTTTATATTTCTATTTATCTGTTTCTCCATCAAACTTCTTTCTCGCCCTCGCTCTTGATTCCTATCATGCACACTACATATGTTTCTCTCTACATGTAGTCAAGTGCCCTCTCACACACATATATAACTTCACCCTTTGAACCACCCGACGGTCATCTCCAACACCCAAACTAGCGGATGTCCCTCTAGCTAGCATCTCCATCTCTGTATCTATCTGTAGTTTCTCCGTCAACATTTCTTTCTCGCACGGAGTCTTGCTTCCTATCACCCACACTATATATGTCTCTCCATACATATGCATTTATAGGTTGGTCTCTTTTGCACAATCGTTGCCCCTCACTCCCTCTGCTCGCCATAGATGCATGCTCCAGCCCACGCCACTATCTCTTAAAGACTAAAACACATGCTCAATTGTCGGGCCTTCTTCCCTTCATTCTCACATGCATGCATATTGTCATACGGATCCGTCTCTCCCATGTCGTTGACCTTATGACTTATGTCTTCTTTCTTTTATCTCGATCATGCACGCGCGCACAGACACACATCCCACATATACATGTATACCTCTCACACATGCACGTTCAAGGTATCTATGTCTCCATACGTAGTTAATTACCCTCAATCCTAACGCCACATCGAATCGTTCTCCTCTTTGTGCACATAACTTCCCACTGGATGGGTAAAACACACACTCACACTTAACAATCTCCTTCTAGCTACCCCCCGCCTCTCACTCTTCCCCTATATCCTCGAAACCAATAAGACCATCCCTCGTTTAATTCCCGCCTACATGCACCATTGATATATAGTAGTCTTCCTCGGTGTCTCTCAAACAAACACGTTCTCTCGATGTCGACTCCTCTCACGCGCACACACCTTCTCTTCCCTCTCTACGGGCATTTTCTCTCTCGCACCCCATCGTTGGTGGCCTCTGCCATACACATCACCTCTCTATGATGAAGCTATGCACACTTAAAATTACATCCGCCACAGAGGACCCCGCGACACACACACACACACACGCACGCACGCACGCCCCCACACACACTAAGACTCCATCTCTCTCTCTCTCACACACACACACACACACACACGCATGCACACCGCCCCCCACACACACTAAGACTCCATATCTCTCTCTCACACACACACACAAACTAAGACTCCATCTCTCTCTCTCTCTCTCCTCTCTCTCTCTCTCTCACACACACACCCCACACACACACACTAAGACTCCATCTCACATACACATGCTCTAGGCGGAGCATTTGTTCCTACCACCCTTCATCCAACCTTACCCGTATGATAAACAATCACCTTTATTTACTTGCATAACATGGACAAATTCCACTTTACTTTAGTAGTCAGCAAACTTATCATCTGTACACTTATAAAAGAACAAGTTGGCGGTGATGTGTGCCTGCCATCTTGTAATACATACCGTATGATCTATATCTGAGGATAGAAAGCAAACTATGGTAATTTTACAGAAGATACCCGCACCTCTCTCCACATCATTATCTCCCGCAACCTCATTGCTCAGCAATTAAAAAGGAATAAGTCTCGAACAATCTAGCATGCATGGTGGCTTGCCGCCGCCGGTGCCGGCCCATCCCCATGCCTCCGCCCATTCCGCCACCACCACCACCACGCCCACTCCTCCTCGCCTTATCTCTCATCTTTCATTTTTCGATGACATTCTCGAGATACCAGTTTTCCGATAAAATTCTCGAGATATCATTAGTTTTACACATGGGATTACTCCGCATGGGTCAATCACAATAGGTGTTCGTAAAAAATGCATATTGATGTTCCGTGCAATGCACGAGAATCTTGCTTGTAAATATATAACGCAAATCACGAGCAGGAAGTGACATTTTTTTGACACAACCACGTTAACATGGCCACGTAAATCACTAGCTAAAGTAAATACCATTATACTTATATCCCGTTGCAAAAGGTTGAGTACATGTCCGAATAGTAGAGTCGCTTTACACGCTCTGCCTCTCGTAATCTCTCTCACACACACACCAGTTACGTGACGCCCACTTAAGCAGACACGTATGTTACAATTTGTGCACCCACGGGTACACGTGATGCTCCGCATTTATTTAAGCCGGAAGGCGAACCCAAACAGTAGCTGCATTCATTCCTCCCGCTGCCTCTTCTCCGTCGCCGTTGCCCGGTAGCCATGGGCGGCGAAGGTAACAACATCGCCATACTCCCACCGAGCGGCGCTTTAATATGGAAATTTTAGTGGTCATGCATGCATCTTTTGTGCTAGCACTCCTATATAAGGGTTGACGATCGCTTCCATGGACATGCGCGGCGGTGTAAGAGGAAGGAGAAGGAAGCGGGCTGTGGAGTAATGTTTTTACCACAATTTCTTAGTAAACTGAGTGCAATAATTGAGTAGTTTTGCAAACTACCAAGATTACACCAAACGGTTCAAAACCTATACTCCCTTGCCAAGACGCGCTTCCGCGTGAAACGGTCAGCGTCGCCTCGAGCGTCGATGCCGCATTAATGCCCGACAGAGCGGAGGCGACCTCTCATGGCGCCGGCTTTGAAGTGGTGCGACGGCCGAGAGAGCGCCGCTTCGGTGCACGCGATCGCTCAGCCGACATCTTGGCCGAGGCCCTGTTTGGATCCATGGGTTAGAGTTAGTTTGAGCTAGTTGGGGCTCAAATAGCCCTAAAGTATCCAAGCATGAGGGTTTAAATTGGAGCAAGTTGCACCAAACCCACAAAAAACTATCCCACCCAAGAGGTGCTAAGCGGAGATAGTTCTCATTGGGACCATGAAAAATCACTTTTCTCTCACCATGAAGTGCATTTATTGTCGATCTAACCTGTCACCCAAACACCTCTTTGGCTACAGTTAGTTCAGGGTTAGTCATGAGTTAGTCTAACCTCTAGCTAAGTTAGAGTATCAAACAGAGCAGTATAGGACATGCAAGTTGCTCAAAGCATACAGGAAAATTAAATGACGTGAAAGGTTTTTTTCTTTTTGAAAATGGAACGTGAAAGGATTTTTTAGAATGCTCTTGGCATGTCGCTAACATGTGATAGTTAACCGACCTCAATAGACGGCGAAACGCCACCGCCGCACTTTGATAGAGACGAGGAGGAGAAGCGTCTGGTGATGGATTACTAGAGATAGGTGTCGACGGAAGCCAATAAATATGGTGATAGCGTGGGTTAGCCATGTACTAGTATGATGTAACTACTTTGGGCTGCCGTGTTTCGTACTCTTCCGATTAATCGTGGAGATGATTGGTTAATTTTATATCGCTGAATAATATTAAATATTATGAGTGCAGACGCTCCACCACGAGGTTCCTTGCTCCTTCTCTATCGTCCGGAATCTATGTTCTTCCACTCTATTTTTTTTACGTGAGCTTTGTTCATCCTTTTCCCAACACGCGAGACATCTAGCATCAAGGTGCACGTGTTATGCAAGGATCGTTCCATCTATATGAAGAACACGTGGGACTGGAACTACGAGACGGACATGTACCCAGGAGTGGATGTACAAACCTGAGTAATGTAGCATAGTAAGTGAAGTAGAAAGGCACAAATGGTATGAACATGCGTATCATATAGGGTGTGTTTGGTTGCGTTTTTGTCTCAGCATAGTTGTTCCTGATACGTCTCCAACGTATCTATAATTTTTGATTGCTCCATGCTATATTATATATTGTTTTGGACTATATTGGGCTTTATTTTCCACTCTAATATTACTTTTGGGACTAACCTATAACCGGAGGCCTAGCCCAGAATTGCTGTTTTTTGCCTATTTCAGTGTTTCGGAGAAACGGAATATCAAACGGAGTCCAAACGGAATGAAATCTTCGGGAACGTGATTTTCTCATCGGATAAGACCCAGGAGACTTGGAACCTCTGTCAAGAAAGCCACGAGGCGGTCACGAGGGTGGAGGGCGCCCCCCCCCAGGGCACGCCCCCTACCTCGTGGGCCCCTCGAGGCTCCACCGACATACTTCTTCCTCCTATATATACCTACATACCCCGTCGGATCAGACACGGAGCCAAAACCTAATTCCACCGCCGCAACTTTCTCAGATCCACGAGATCCCATCTTGGGGCCTGTTAGGAGCTCACGGAAGGGGATTCCACCATGGAGGGCTTCTACATCAACATCATAGCCTCTCCGATGAAGTGTGAGTAGTTTACCTCAGACCTCGGGTCCATAGTTAGTAGCTAGATGGCTTCTTCTCTCTTTTGGATCTCAATACAATGTTCTCCCCCTCTCTCGTGGAGATCTATTCGATGTAATCTTCTTTTTGCGGTGTGTTCGTTGAGACTGATGAATTGTGGGTTTATGATCAAGATTATCTATGAGCAATATTTGAATCTTTTCTGAATTCTTTTATGTATGATTGAGTTATCTTTTCAAGTCTCTTGGAATTATCCGTTTGGTTTGGCCAACTAGATTGGTAGTTCTTGCAATGGGAGAAGTGTTTAGCTTTGGGTTCAATCTTATGTGTCCTTTCCGGTGTGATGAGGGGCAGCAAGGCACGATTGTATTGTTGCCATCGAGGATAACAAGATGGGGTATTTATAATACTGCATGAATTTATTCCTCTACATCATGTCATCTTGCTTAAGGCGTTACTCTGCTTTCATTAACTTAATACTCTAGATGCATCTTTGGATAGTGGTCGATGAATGGAGTAATAGTAGTAGATGCAGCGAGAGTAGGTCTAATTGTCTCGGACGTGATGCCTATATACATGATCATACCTAGATACTCTCATAACTATGCTCAATTCGTCAATTGCTCAACAAGAATTGCTCACCCACCGTAAAATACCTATGCTCTTGAGAGAAGCCATTAGTGAAATCTATGCCCCCGGTCTATTTTCATCATATTAATCTTCCCACGCTTTATTATTGCTTTGCTCTTTACTTTGCCTTTTATTTTACTTTGCATCTTTATACCAAAATACCAAAATATTATCTATCATCTCTATCGATCTCACTCGTAAGTGACCGTGAAGGGATTGGCAACCCCTATTCGCGTTGGTTGCGAGGAGCTATTTGTTTTGTGTAGGTACGAGGACTTGCGCGTGGCCTCCTACTGGATTGATACCTTGGTTCTCAAAACTGAGGGAAATACTTACGCTACTCTGCTGCATCATCCTCTCCTCTTCGGGAAAACCAACGCAAGCTCAAGACGTAGCAAGAAGGATTTCGGCGCCGCTGCCGGGAGTCTACGACAAGTCAATATACCAAGTACCCATCACAATCCTTATCTCTCGCATTACATTATTTGCCATTTGCCTCTCGTTTTCCTCTCCCCCACTTCACCCTTGCCGTTTTATTCGCCCTCTCTTTTCATTTGCCTTGATGTCTTACTTGGCTCGTTTGCTCGTTTGGTCGAAATAGTTGAGTATTTATTCCTAAACAAAGAAGCCAATATCTATGGATCCTCATCCGCTTGCCAATCTTTTTAAGAGATCCAATTATGATGAACCAATTCCTAGTGATTTGGATGCACTAGATTATCTTTATAAGGTTTTGCCTGAAATTCGTGAAGTGACTCACGATAGATCTTTGAATAAAAAGCATGATTGCAATGATTTTATTATAAATTCTTTTGATGTCAATTGTGCTAATAAGATGCAAAACCCTAATCTTGGGGATGCTAGTTTTTCTATGTCTACTACTTGTTGCAATGATCATGATTGGGGTGATTCTTCTTATGATCTTGAAAATTTATTTAAGCCCCATGATGAATATGAGATTGATAATATTGTTTGCAATAATATTGAAAGTGGGTTCGGAAGAGTGTCAACTTTAGATCCCACATATTTGTAGAATGTTCAATCTTATGAAGTTTTTGATAAAAGTGGGTTTGGAAAGGTCATGACTTTAGTTAATGAGAATCCCACTATTTTGGAAGAGTATCAACTTTGCATGCATGTGGATCGTGTTGAGAATATACTTTGTGATAGCTATTTTGTTGAATTTTCCTATGATCCGACATGTAATTATTATGAGAGAGGAAAATATGGTTGTAGAATTTTTTATCTTACTAAATTACCTCTCGTCATGTTGAGATTGCTATCGTCTCTTTGTTCTTCCTTGCATATGCTAATTTTTGCTTGCTATGATAATTTGTTTGCTTATAAAATGCCTGTTCATAGGAAGTATTTTAGACTTAGATGTGTTTGTCGCGTGTTTTATGATGCTCTTTTTGCGCTTCAATTCTTGTCTTTCATGTGGGCATCATTAAAATTATCATTGCCTAGTTAAAAGGCTTTAAAGAAAAAAGCTTGTTGGGAGACAACCCAATATTTTTCCTTGCTTCTTAGTAATAAATAATCCATCTACCTTCTATTTAGATGTGGTTTTAGGTTTTAATTAGTGTTTGTGCCAAGTTAAACCTATAGGATCTTCTTGGATAATAGTTATTTGATCTTGCTGTAATTTCTAGAAACTTTTGGTTCACGAAAACAATTGTTAAAAATCACCAGAACGTGATAAAATAGTGATTTCAATTGCTGCTGCTCAATAAACAAATTTCCTAGGTCTTCCAATTTTGTCTGAATTTTGGGAGTTCCATAAGTTTGTGTTAGTTACAGATTACTACAGACTGTTCTGTTTTTGACAGATTCTGTTTTCCGTGTGTTGTTTGCTTATTTTGATGAATCTATGGCTAGTAAAATAGTTTATAATCCATAGAGAAGTTGGAATACAGTAGGTTTAACACCAATATAAATAAATAATGAGTTCATTACAGTACCTTGAAGTGATCTTTTGTTTTCTTTCGCTAACGGAGCTCACGAGAATTCTGTTGAGTTTTGTGTTGTGAAGTTTTCAAGTTTTGGGTGAAATTTTTTGATGGATTATGGAACAAGGAGTGGCAAGAGCCTAAGCTTGGGGATGCCCATGGCACCCCCAAGATTATCCAATGACACCAAAAATTCAAAGCTTGGGGATGCCCCGGAAGGCATCCCCTCTTTCATCCACTTCCATCGGTAACTTTAATTGGAGCTATATTTTTATTCACCACATGTGTCGGCGTTCTGGGAACGGGGGTACCTAGACTTGCCTACCTGCGGCCTGCGGCGTGGCTCAATGGGTGGTCCAGTACGGCCCATCTTCATTGGCACAAGCTCAAGACCCTCGCGAGGGGCCAAGCCTCGCGGGGCGGACGACAGGAAGCTTCCTCAGGCACGGCCTCGTCAGGATGGCTCGCGAGGAGGCGGAGAGATCAAGGCGGGGTACCTCACGAGGTGCCCATGACGCAAGCCATGACGACCAAGGGCGCCAGGTAGGCGCCAGCCCGTGCAGTGTCCTCATTTCCTCTTTGGTGCAAAGGAGGCAAGCGCAGGTCAAGAGCATCAAGCAAAGGCAACCATTTCGGTGCAACAAGACCAAGACCAGCAGAACGGCCGGAAGGAGGTCATCGTGGAGCCCAAGCCGGTGTCACCGTCAGAGTCTTTGGTAGGCGAGGACCGACTTTAGTCAGGATAAGTGTACTAGATGTTCCCCTTCAAAATGGCCAATTGTTGGCGCCCTTCCCGCTCAATATTTGGGAAGAGGCCCAGAGCCTCTGCCTATAAATAGGACTAGCCACCCACGGGGTAGCGGATCGATCTTAAAAGGAGAGAGAGAGGGAGAGAGAGAAGCGACTGAACTCCCCCTAGCAGTTCAACGCACCGGCCAAGAACAGACCCTCACGAGGCTGTTCTTCCTTGTACTGTTCACCAAGAAGCGGTTCCTGATCCCCGAGATAAGTCATCCTCCGGAAATACTAGCTGTCGCAGCACCGACCTCGCACCTAAAGCAATCCCGTGTTAGCAACGTCGCGCTCCTTTCTCACCGAACGATGGCTGCTTGAGCGCTAAAGGGACCTCTGAGCCAGCGACTCGTGGGCTCTTATCGACCCGGCCGCCACCTCCTGGCCTTGACCACGACATCATGACTGGCATACCAGCGACGGTGAAGCCTGCCTTGGGACGGGACTGTCGGCGCGAGCGTCAAGCCCTCGCGAGGTTCGAAAGGAGGAACTAAGCTAAGATGGGATGCGCATCTCGCACCACTTCACGACAAGGATCATATTAACAAACAGAACCGCATGCACCTTACAAGCCCCCACGGGGCGCGATTTTCGATTCCTCATAGGGAACAAAGGGAGCAGATCCTAAAGGACGCTAACTACACGCGCCTCTGCAAAAGACGCCATCATCAACAGTGGGCCGTCAGGCACTGGCACCAACCCCATCCAGATCAGTGGCGGCGGCGACCTGAGGAATCCGCCCTGCTCCGAGAGCGACGCAAGCTCGGGGGCTCGTAGCTGTCGTCGATCGTCTTCGGAGTTGCGAAAAGCTCGGCGGAGTCGCTGGATCCTCCGACACTTCCGCCGCCTGAGGAGCTGCTGGGGAGCGATCGGCGAGCCTAGTCCTCACGCAGGCACGGCCCCGCCACTCTCTTAGGACAACACTCCGGCCGGCGCCCTTCCGCATCAAGTCCTTGAAGAACATCACGAAGCGCCGTCGTACTCTGTAGGCGCCTGTCGGTGTCAAACCGCGGATCTCGGTAGGGAGTCCCGAATCATGCGCCTAGGTGGATGGTAACAGAGACAAGGGATACGATGTTTTTACCCTGTGTTGGGCCCTCTCGATGGAGGTAAACCCTACTCCCGCTTGATTAATATTGATGATATGGGTAGTACAAGAGTGGATCTACCACGAGATCAGAGAGGCTAAACCCTAGAAGCTAGCCTATGGTATGATTGTTGTTCGTCCTACGGACCTAAACCCTCCAGTTTATATAGACACCGGATAGGGTTAGGGTTACACAGAGTCGGTTACAATGGTAGGAGATCTACATCCGGACACGGGACGAAGTCTTCAATCTTGTATCTTCATAGTCCGGAGTCCGCCAACGGTGATAGTTCGCTATCCGGACACCCCTAATCCAGACTCCTCAAGAGCCCTCGAACCAGGCTTCAATGACGACGAGTCCGGCGCGCATATTGTCTTCGGCATTGCAAGGCGGGTTCCTCCTCCGAATACTTCATAGAAGAGTTTGAACACAAGGATAGTGTCCGGCTCTGCAAAACAAGTTCCACATACCACCGTAGAGAGAATAACCTTTGCACAGATCTGCTGACGTATTCCGCGGCGTGACATCACACCACGGCCAGGCCTTTATACAAATCATTTTTACTGTCCCACCTCAGCGCGTTTAGCGAGGCGGTTTCCTTGGCACGTCTTGTCAAAGCGGAGATCGTGCTCCCTTATTCTGGGATTCTCATTAATACGGGCATGGGTAACCCAGTCGTGCCCGTCGGCATGCCTCCTCCATCGAAGGCGAGTCCTGAACGGTCACGGGGAGGGCTCTTGGTATTCAACCTCTTTATAACGAGACCAAGGCCTGCTCCTTTCTTTCAATCTCAATCGAATTCGCCCCTCGCTTCGAGTTCCAACACCCAAAGCTCCAGATTTAGGCGCTTCGGACCTTCAACGATGTCCGGCTCCGACCTACACGGCCAGTGGATGTCTTCCTCCGTCACGGAAGAAGATGTGCTAAAGCTGAGAGACGCCATGTATCTCACCGGCGAAATTTCGCATAGGCTGCCTGCCCAAGGGCAGGTTAATCCCACTCCCGAGCCTGGTGAGAGCGTGGTATTCGTGTCTCACTTCCTTCGGGGTTTAGGCTTCCCGACGGACCCCTTTGTGAGGGGGCTCATGTTTTATTATGGGCTGGAATTCCATGACCTGGATCCGGAGTCCATCCTCCACATCTAAATCGCTCATTGTCGATGTGAAGCGTTCCTTCGATCACCCTCACTTCGGATTGTGGCTCAAGACCTTCAAAGTGGAGCCAAGATGATCAAGGGGCATCAGCAGAGTGCGGAGGGGCTGTTATAAGCAAGAATGCGGACGCTCCATGGCCCGAGGGCTCTTTTCAAGAGGAGCTCAATTTATGGCAACAGAGTGGTTTTATATCACCGCCCTGTGGGCACCAAATGGGCGGCGCCACCTGCCTTCCGCTCGGGTCCTCCACTGCGGTGAGCGTCATGGGTCAATAAGGGGCTCGACTGGGGGCCGTCCAAGGACGTACCTCTGTTGCAGGGCCGTATTCGAGACCTCCGAGAGAGGGAGATCAATCTGGTCGTAGTGGCGCAGGTCATGCTGATTCGTCGCACCTTGCCTCTATGTTTACGGGTTTGAATCCCGCTGGGAATTCGTGATCCAGCACCTCATCGGTGAAACACAGGGGGTGTGCAGCACCCCTCTATTTGGATGTGCTATGATATTCGGATATTTGGCGTGTTGCATTGCTTGGTAGAGCTTGCTTTCTCGGCCCATAGATGGACCTAACTGGGCCATCCTTTTGATGTGAATCCTTGTGCGAATCGCGTGTAGGCTTGTGTGCGGTGCCGCTTGCCGCTCCATTTTTGCCATGTGGTCGTCTGTCCGACCGGGCGAACTCTTTGTTCTTTGATTGCGGGGGCTCTACGGCCTCCTCATCGAATTTGGGCAGTAATTTGCGCTTCGGGTAGCTCTTTGTTTGGCGGCTGTCGCCGTATTTCCCTGCGGTGTTGAGTACTTTGCTCCATCTGATTATGAGTGCATCTTCCGCTGTTTTGAGCTTCCGCTTCTGCCTTTTCAGGCTACGCGCAGTGGCGACGAGCCTTTTGTGGAGGTTCTTCTGCTCCAACAATTTGTCCAGCGTGAGATCGTCCGGACTGTTATCTTCGCCGGGGACGGGTTGTTTATCCAAGTTTTCCTGTTCGGACGGTTGCTCGATAGCATGTTCGTCGTCCACCGGTTCGCCCTGCTCTATGGCTGGGTCTGTGTGGCTGCCGTCTTTGTCGAGGCGGGCCTTGGTGCGGTGTTTATGTTGACGTTTTGACTGCTTTTCGAGGGATTTATCCTTCATAGTGTCCCGTTGTTCCTCGTCGTCACTTCCTTTAGGTGTATCCACCATGTATACGTCATGGGATGAGGTGGCTGTCCAGTATCCTATAGGTGCTGGTTCATGGTTGTCTCCTACATCGTCGTCCATACCGTCGATGTCTTTGGAGTCGAAATCGAGCACGTCGTTTAAGCTTTCGACAGTGGCTACAAAGTGGGCGGTGGGTGGGCGTTGAATTTCTTCATCGTCCACATCCCAACCTTCCTGACCGTAGTCCGGCCAGGGCTCTCCTGATAAAGAGAGAGACTTTAGTGAATTCAGGATGTCGCCAAAGGGCGAGTGCTGAAAGATGTCCGCGGCAGTGAACTCCATGACCGGCGCCCAATCGGATTCAATTGGCAGGGGCGCGGAGGGTTCGGAGTCCGGAGAGGAGTCACCTTGGAGTCACGGTCTTTGCAAAGGACAGGGATGGAGTTCGGCTCAATCGACGTAGAGATCGTAGCCCCCGAGGCGGTGTCCAACCACTCGTCCTCGATCGGCGGAGTCGGCTCTGAGCTAAGGGTTGGAGCGGACGCTGGTGCGGCCTCCAGGGCACTGTTCGGCGGCTGAGCTAGATCGTGCCCATCGAGACAGTGCAGCGCGCTTGGCTGTGGCTCGAATCCGTCGGAGATCAAGTCTCCGCGGATGTCGGCCGTGTAGTTCAAACTACCAAATCTGACCTGATGGCCAGGGGCGTAGCTTTCGATCTGCTCTAGATGGCCAAGTGAATTGGCCCGCAGTGCAAAGCCGTCGAATACGCAGATCTGTCCGGGGAGAAAAGTCTCACCCTGGACCGCGTCATTGTTGATGATTGAAGGAGCCATCGGGCCTAAAGATGACGACATAGAGGAACTCTCAATTAAAGCACCAATGTCGGTGTCAAAACCGGCGGATCTCGGGTTGGGGGTCCCGAACTGTGCGTCTAGGCGGATGGTAACAGGAGACAAGGGACACGATGTTTTTACCCAGGTTCGGGCCCTCTCGATGGAGGTAAAACCCTACTCCTGCTTGATTAATATTGATGATATGGGTAGTACAAGAGTGGATCTACCACGAGATCAGAGAGGCTAAACCCTAGAAGCTAGCCTATGGTATGATTGTTGTTCGTCCTACGGACCTAAACCCTCCGGTTTATATAGACATCAGATAGGGTTAGGGTTACACAGAGTCGGTTACAATGGTAGGAGATCTACATATCAGTATCGCCAAGCTTGCCTTCCACGCCAAGGAAAGTCCCATCCGGACACGGGACGAAGTCTTCAATCTTGTATCTTCATAGTCCGGGAGTCCGGCCAACGGTGATAGTTCGGCTATTCAGACACCCCCAAATCCAGGACTCCCTCAGCGCCCCTCGTCCTGCAGACCCGGGTGATCTCGCCCCAGCCTCGAGTCATGAAGACCTTGCCCGGAGCGACGACCGCAACCTCCACTCCAGTCGCAAGGGTGCTGCAGCCGGCGTGCTGCAACCAGAGCTCCAGAGATCCCCTCTACGGAATCGCGAAGGCGAAGGAGGGAGGAAGGCGAATCCAAGACTGAGGAGGCATGATGGCGTGGAGCACAAACTCTCGGGAGGAGCCCTCGGCATGGACTCCGGGAGGAACAACGCGCACCGCCGTGACCCGCCGGCGTCGACGGCAGAGTCGTCCATGGCGCTCGGTGTCAACTCCTTCAGGGCCCTCAATGCGGGCGTAAAAGGGCAGCGGGGACCCTGGCGGTGGCCGCTCGTAGCAGGGCCTCGACACCTCCTGCCGGGCGCCCTCATCTCAGCGGCAGAGGGCTAGCCGTTTCTTCGGCGGAAGCGGATCGGGACCCTCTCGGGGGGCCTTTCCTTTCTCTTCTACGGAGAACCGGCGGATCGGAGCCATTGCCGCAATGTGGAGCAAGGATGGAGAAGAAGGAGAAGCAAGAAGAGATGGACTAGAAGGGCACGCGTCGTTCCGTACTTATGGCCGGGGAAGGCCAACCGTCGACCTCCACGATCACAGGTAATCATGACCCGCTTTGCATGTAGGGACTTGTCAATTCGTGAAGTTGCCGAGGCGTCGTGGGGAAGTGAGGACGCCCATGTCCAATCAACCGCCACGCGGCGCCCAAGGCCGCAGGCTGTTAGGGCCTGCGGCGCTTCGCACTTGCCCCTTCGCTTCTCTGCTAAGCCAAGTCCAGGCGCGCCTTGGGCCTGGGGGCTACTGTCGGCGTTCTGGGAACGAGGGTACCTAGACTTGTCTACCTACGGCCTGCGGCCTGGCTCAAGGGGTGGCCCAGTACGGCCCATCTTCATCCGCACAAGCTCAAGACCCTCGCGAGGGGCCAACCCTCGCGGGGCGGACAACAGGAAGCTTCCTCAGGCACGGCCTCGCCAGGCTGGCTCACGAGGAGGCGGAGAGATCAAGGCAGGGTACCTCACGAGGTGCCCATGACGCAAGCCATGACGACCAAGGGCGCCAGGCAGGCGCCAACCCGCGCAGTGTCCTCATTTCCTCTTTGGTGCAAAGGAGGCAAGAGCAGGTCAAGAGCATCAAGCAAAGGCAACCAGTTCCGTGCAACAAGACCAAGACCAGCAGAACGGCCGGAAGGAGGTCATCGTGGAGCCCAAACCAGCGTCACCGTCAGAGTGTTTGGTAGGCGAGGACCGACTTTAGTCAGGATAGGTGTAGTAGATGTTCCCCTTCAAAATGGCCAATTGTTGGCGCCCTTCCCGCTCAATATTTGGGAAGAGGCCCAGAGCCTCTGCCTATAAATAGGACTAGCCACCCACGGGGTAGCGGATCAATCTTAAAAGGAGAGAGAGAGGGGGAGAGAGAAGCGACTGAACTCCCCCTAGCAGTTCATCGCACCGGCCAAGAACAGACCCTCGCGAGGCTGTTCTTCCTTGTACTGTTCATCATCAGCCCCTGAGGCAATCCACCACACCACACACTGGAGTAGGGTATTACACCACAATGGTGGGCCGAACCAGTATAAACCTTGCGTCCATTGTGTTGCTCTTTGTGTAGTTTAGATCCTTGCGAGGCGACGAGGTGTAGGTAGGTTGGAGGTGAGATCTCTGCGTGCACCCCAGAGTTCGAACCTAGAGGGTCTACCGGAACCCGAAATCCGACAACATGATATATGTTTTGCTTGGAGCGTCTTGTATTATTTGCGTCTTTGCTTGTTAGTTTACCACAATCATCCTTGCTGTACACACCTTTTGAGATATCCATACATGAATTGGAATTTGTTATAATACTCTATGTGCTTCACTTATATCTTTTGAGCTTGATAGTTTTACTCTATGTGCTTCACTTATATCTTTTGAGCTTGATAGTTTTGCTCTATCTGCTTCACTTATATCTTTTGAGCTTGATAGTTTTGCTCTAGTACTTCACTTATATCTTTTAGAGCACGGTGATGGATTTGTTTTAAAGAAACTATTGATCTCTCATGCTTCACTTAGATTATTTTGAGAGTCTTAAATAGCATGGTAATTTGCTTAATAATATATGCTTGGTATTCAAGAATTTTAATACCTTCTTTTGAGTGCGTTGAATACTAAGAAAAGTTTGATGCTTGATAATTGTTTTGAGATATGGAGGTGATAATATCAAAGTCGTGCTAGTTGAGTAGTTGTGAATTTGAGAAATGCTTGTGTTGAAGTTTGCAAGTCCCGTAGCATGCACGTATGGTAAACGTTATGTAACAAATTTGAAACATGAGGTGTTATTTGATTGTCCTCCTTATGAGTGGCGGTCGGGGACGAGCGATGGTCTTTTACTACCAATCTATCCCCCTAGGAGCATCGCGTAGTGCTTTGGTTTTTGATGGCTTGTAGATTTTTGCAATAAGTATGTGAGTTCATTATGACTAATGTTGAGTCCATGGATTATACGCACTCTCACCTTTCCATCATTGCTAGCCTCTTGATGCACGTGCATTGCCCTTTCTCACATTGAGAGTTGGTGCAAACTTCGCCGGTGCATCCAAACCCCGTGATATGATACGCTCTTTCACACATAAACCTCCTTATATCTTCCTCAAAACAGCCACTATACCTACCTATTATGGCATTTCCATAGCCATTCCGAGATATATTGCCATGAAACTATCCACCATACCGTTCTTCATGACACATTAACCATTGCCATATTTCTTAGCATGATCATGTAGTTGACATAGTGTTTGTGGCAAAGCCACCGTTCATAATTCTTTCGTACATGTCACTCTTGATTCATTGCATATCCCGGTACACCGCCGGAGGCATTCATATCGAGTCATACTTTGTTCTAGTATCGAGTTGTAATCATCGAGTTGTAAATAAACAGAAGTGTGATGATCATCATTTTCTAGAGCATTGTCCCCAAAAAAAGAGAAAGGCCAAAAGAAAAAAAAGAAGGCCCAAAAAAATAAAAAAAATAAAAAGGGACAATGTTACTATCCTTTTCCACACTTGTGCTTCAAAGTAGCACCATGTTTTTCATATAGAGAGTTTCATATTTTGTCACTTTCATATACTAGTGGGAATTTTTCATTATAGAACTTGGCTTGTATATTCCAACGATGGGCTTCCTCAAATGCCCTAGGTCTTCGTGAGCAAGCAAGTTGGATGCACACCCACTTAGTTTCTTTTGTTGAGCTTTCATACATTTATAGCTCTAGTGCATCTGTTGCATGGCAATCCCTACTCCTTGCATTAACATCAATTGACGGGCATCTCCATAGCCCGTTGATTAGCCTCGTTGATGTGAGACCTTCTCCTTTTTTGTCTTCTCCACATAACCCTATCATTATATTCTATTCCACCCATAGTGTTATGTCCATGGCTCGCGCTCATATATTGCGTGAAAGTTTATAGGTTTGAGATTACTAAAGTATGAAACAATTGCTTGGCTTGTCATCCGGGTTGTGCATGATGAGAGCATTCTTGTGTGATGAAAATGGAGCATGACTAAACTATATGATTTTGTAGGGATGAACTTTCTTTGGCCATGTTATTTTGAGAGGACATAATTGCTTAGTTAGTATGCTTGAAGTATTATTATTTTTATGTCAATATGAACTTTTGTCTTGAATCTTTCGGATCTGAATATTCATACCACAATTAAGAAGAGTTACATTGAAATTATGCCAAGTAGCACTCCGCATCAAAAATTCTCTTTTTATCATTTACCTACTTGAGGACGAGCAGGAATTAAGCTTGGGGATGCCTGATACATCTCCAACGTATCTATAATTTTTGATTGCTCCATGCTATATTATCTATTGTTTTGGACTATATTGGGCTTTATTTTCCACTTTTATATTACTTTTGGGACTAACCTATTAACCGGCGGCCCAGCCCAGAATTGTTTTTTTTTTTTGCCTATTTCAGTGTTTCGAAGAAACGGAATATCAAACGGAGTCCAAACGTAATGAAATCTTCGGGAACGTGATTTTCTCATCGGATAGGACCCAAGAGACTTGGACCCTCCATCAAGAAAGCCACGAGGCGGTCACGAGGGTGGAGGGCGTGCCCCCCCTAGGGCGTGCCCCCTATCTCGTGGGCCCCTCGAGGCTCCACCAACGTACTTCTTCCTCCTATATATACCTAAGTACCCTCGTCAGATCAGATACGGAGCCAAAAACCTAATTCCACCACCGCAACTTTCTGTATCCACGAGATCCCATCTTGGGGCCTGTTCCGGAGCTCCGCCGGAAGGGGATTCCACCACGGAGGGCTTCTACATCAACATCATAGCCTCTCCGATGAAGTGTGAGTAGTTTACCACAGACCTTCGGGTCCATAGTTAGTAGCTAGATGGCTTCTTCTCTCTTTTTGTATCTCAATACAATGTTCTCCCCCTCTCTCGTGGAGATCTATTCGATGTAATCTTCTTTTTGCGGTGTGTTTGTTGAGGACGATGAATGGTGGGTTTATGATGAAGATTATCTATGAGCAATATTTGAATCTTTTCTGAATTCTTTTATTTATGATTGAGTTATCTTTGCAAGTCTCTTGGAATTATCCGTTTGGTTTGGCCAACTAGATTGGTAGTTCTTGCATTGGGAGAAGTGCTTAGCTTTGGGTTCAATCTTATGTGTCCTTTCCCAATGTGATGAGGGGCAGCAAGGCACGTATTGTATTGTTGCCATCGAGGATAACAAGATGGGGTATTTATCATATTGCATGAATTTATTCCTCTACATCATGTCATCTTGCTTAAGGCGTTACTCTGTTTTCATTAACTTAATACTCTAGATGCATGCTGGATAGCGGTCGATGAGTGGAGTAATAGTAGTAGATGCAGGCAGAGTCGGTCTACTTGTCTCGGACGTGATGCCTATATACATGATCATACCTAGATACTCTCATAACTATGCTCAATTCATCAATTGCTCAACAAGAATTGCTCACCCACCGTAAAATACCTATGCTCTTGAGAGAAGCCACTAGTGAAATCTATGCCCCCCCGGGTCTATTTTCATCATATTAATCTTCCTACACTTTATTATTGCTTTGCTCTTTACTTTGCCTTTTTATTTTACTTTGCATCTTTATACCAAAAATACCAAAAATATTATCTATCATCTCTATCAGATATCACTCTCGTAAGTGACCGTGAAGGGATTGACAACCCCTATTCGCGTTGGTTGCGAGGAGCTATTTGTTTTGTGTAGGTACGAGGGACTTGCGCGTGGCCTCCTACTGGATTGATACCTTGGTTCAAAAACTCAGGGAAATACTTACGCTACTCTGCTGCATCATCGTCTCCTCTTCGGGGAAAACCAACGCAAGCTCAAGACGTAGCAGTTCCCTCTTCATGCATGCTCAACTCAACACCGCTCTTCATGCATGCTTATAGTGTATTTGTGCTAAACTAGTGTGGACTCATGCACCCTCCGTACACTCTACCAAACACCCAAAAGTAGGTCGAGAAGGGAACTCTTGGGCGGCATTTGTCTCTTACTACGTACTACCACTAAATGTTGTACGTGCAATGCACGGTGATGTTATGGAGTACGTGCCTTACCAGCCGTCAGGCTCTCCACGTACAGTCCTCTTCCGATGACTCTCGTTTGTTGACCATGCCACATCGAACGCAGCAAGGCGGTGGACGACGGCGAGGCCCCGGACGGGAACGACTCGAAGATGGGAAAACGCGGCAGTGGAGTCGCAGATTGAGAGGAGGAGAAGGGTTATAACTCGTTCTGTTGCGGCGTGGGGCTGTAGTCTGTGGAGAATAACAGGAGGTGTCGAGGGGTGGAGGGATAGCCTGGCAGGCGGTGGGATAGCACTTCGCAGCGATGCGTGCTAAGCAGAGCCGCTAGCCGCCGGAGGCCGGACCAGGTGGTCCCGGCGACGCTGAAGGAAGAAGACGAGAGATTAAAGGTGCATGCCGGCCGTTGGATATAAATCCAATGGTTGTGGATGACACAATCATTTGTTGACCAAGTTGACAATGCCATGCGTAGGCTTCGACCTATTGGCCCACATGTCAGCCTGCAAAAATGTGACATATATTTAACCCACTCAACGTCGGCATGGCATATGTGGTAGACCAAGCATTAGTCATGCACGCAAATCTGGATCACGGCGGGCTTCTTTTTCTCTGCCTCCTTTAGTTTCTTCTTGCTTCCCAGGACTGTGGTGTACTCAACATCTAGCCCAGCGACCCACTCATCATTTGAGTTTTAGAACATGCGTTTGAAGCGAGCGAGGCATCCTTTCACCATTGCGGAAGAACGGGTGTAGATGACGGCGAACTCATCGCCGATGATGGTTCTAACGTTGTACTCAGTGCTGATCATGGAGATTTGGGACGCCATGGATTTGTGAGGAGGGTTAGGATTAGTGGAACTGCCGTAATGTGGAAGGACGAGACAACTGGGAGCGAACTGTTTTAAGGTACTATACTAGTAGAAGACGGGGACGAGTAGGGCGTGCGAACGACGTGGGTTTGCTCGCTTGCCCGGTGGATAAACGGCTGCAAGCCCCCAAAGAGTTCTCGAGAACTATGTGGGACCCACTCAATGTCATGTCTACTAGACCCATATCGTAGGCCTGGCGGTATAGCTTCTGCCTGTTCGCACGCCATGCCGGCTTGTGGGTAACTTCAATTAATTCCGTCAACCGTCGCGCCTCCCACGACCTTCGCCTCTCCTCATGGGTCGCGCCTTTGAGACTTCGACCGGATCTAAATGAGCAATTTTTTTTTGCGTACTCCGCATGCATGATACTCCCTCTGGTCCTTTTTACTTCCGTCAACCGTTTATACTAAAAATATCAATATCTACAATACTGATTATAATGAGTAGTATAAAGCACCTCTTGGGTGGGTTAGATTATTTTGGGTTAGTTGAGTTCAAACTAACCCACTCTAACACATGGATCCAAACAGGGCCAAGGTTAGCTATTAGAGTACTACTACCTCCCTTGTCGGTGGAATAGTTTTTGTAGTTTTTCACAAAAAAAATTGTTTACCAATGCATGCATGAACACTAGTTACTCTAACCCCCATCTATTCTTTAATTCTTTGCCACATCAGCATGTTTGGTATTCCCGTGTGCATGATACCAGCTAAGATACCACCATTATGGCTAGCCTTAATCATCGCATGCAATAATTTAGTGCACCTTGAAATATGAACATGTGTGGGGCATGTATGTTTTAATGACTTGACACTATACCTAGCCCGGCATGCAAGATGAGATTTATTATGCACCGTTCCCCATACCTGCAGGAAGCCCGTTCGTCTCCAAATCTTTTCCTCTCCATGTGTGGAAACAATATGCCTGCTGACTCTCCTTCTCCCTCCAATGGTCCCACCACTCCACCCCGTGTGGAAAAATCTGCATGCATGACTCTCCTCCCCAGCGCCGTCCAATCCCACAGACCAGAAATATTTCCACCCCTTCCCTTCCCCGTAATTTACTCCAACAAATATGCCCACGTAGCTGTTACTTAACTGCAGGTGCATTGGTTCACTGACATATGGGCCCAATAGGGGTCTTAGGGGTCTGGCCCACATGTTAGTGATGCAACTAGACCTGCAGTTAAGTCAGTGCAGCTCAATCCATATCTTACGTAGGTGTGCCATTGCTCGCTATAAATACTGCGCCTCCCAGGACATCGCTATCTCCTCCACCTCACGTTCACGTTCATCGCTATCTCCTCCCCCTCCCTCTCACGCCGACCACCATGGCATCGCCCCTCCCAAGCCCTAGGCGCCCCTCGCTGCACCGCGCAGACGGTCACGCATCGCCGTTCCGTTCCTCACCACCACTAGTCAAGGAGGATGCGTCGGTGTTCCGCTCCTCGCCGCGACGTTATGCGTCGCCGTTCCATTCCTTGCCGCCACTAGTCGAGTAGGACGCATCGGCGTTCCGCTCCTCGCCGTGACGCAACACGTCTCCGTTCCGTTCCTCGCCGCCACTAGTCGAGGAGGACGCGTCGGCGTTCCGCTCCTCGCCGCAACGCGTTGAGGTGGATGCGTCGCCGTTCCCAATCTCGCCAGCACGCGCGTCGGAGGACTCGTTGGCTCCCCGCTACGAGGAGAACACCGCGCCACCCGCCTAGCCCCTAACCTTGAGGAGCTTTTTAAAGAAATGGATGTCGCCTTGTGGGAGGCTTTGCCTCCAGCAGAGCGCGCCAAAATAGAGGCAGAGAAGAAGGCCGAGGAAGAGAAGCGCACCACGGAACAAGCTGCCTGGGAGGCATATGTCACGTCCGAGAGAGTCAGGCAATTGGCTCTTTGGCAGAAGGCTCGTGCGAGGGCCGTGAGGGTGGCGGAGGACGCCCGTGACGAAGCCCTGAGTGCAGTCGGGCCCAAGTGCCTCATCTACGCTTGGCGGTACGTGGACCGGGTGCACGCTTCCAGCAAGGAGGAGTATCTATTGGCGCCGGATCACCACACCGGTGAGATCGTGCTCGCCCGCCGGCAAGCCGCCAATCCGCACCTTGCAAGTTGCGAGGCTGAGGAAGAGGCGTTGTGTCGGCGTGCTGGGAAACGGCCGCGCACCAGGGCACTCGTGGCGCGCCGCAAGCGCTCCTGCGAGCGTCGTGGCTTTTAGGAGGAGTATATTTTTTGTTTCGTAAGGCGATTTCATTAGTTTTGGGACGCAAATGATAAATCCCGAACGTTCAAGAATTTTTAGCATCCTTAATTAAGTATGTAAAAGGGAAAGTTTGGAAACCTTGTGTATTCGTACACATTTTGTAAGTACGTGCATATAGCACAAACTTTACCATATACTATCGCACTACACGTCTCTCTCTATATATGCTTGCAGACTGTGCTACTCCCTTCGTCGAGGTCAATAAGTCATCTTTGGTTGTGCACCGTGACCAGGAAGGAGGGAAGACTTAAACACCTAGATGGAGGGAGTACTACTATTACTTATGTGCGTGCAAATGCACATTTTAACATTAAGATGCGGTTTTTGTAAAAGTAGAAAAACAGCACTAGTCAAGCTTGTGAAACGATTCAATGCAAAACAAATGCAAAAATGCTCGTTTGATTGTTTACTTTTAGCTTCCTTCTCTGTGATTATTTCTCTGTCGTACTTTCTACGGAGTATCTCACCGGTCGGAAAGGCATGCAAATTCCCAAACCGCTTCCTACACCTCAGATCGAATTTTTTGCCTAACAAGTTGTCCGTGCAATTGAATTCCAACTTGAGTACTACTACTAGTAGGAGTACCAGGGCCGATTCTTTTAGGCTTCTAGATTAGTAATCCCATAATTATTACCTCCATCTGGTTTATTGGTCCCCATTGTAATCTTTGTCAAATTTTGATCATAAATGTCACATGCACTAACATTTCATGAGTTAAATGTTTGGTCAAATTTAGCACAAATTACAATGGTGAGGAATAAACCAGGACGGAGGTACTACTAGTAGTAGTTTAGAAGCCCAAATAAATGAGTGAGGCGCCTTAATGTTACTCTCAGACCGTGACTAGTCTTATGGGAAAAGCTGGGAGGCCGCCAAAAGAACTGGCCCTAGGAGTAGTAGCTAGGGATACTAGGAGTAGTAGCTAGGGATCGAGTGTGCGAGATGAACCGGAGAAAGTAAATGCAGAAAGATGAAATGCAAAAAAGACGGAGGGATGTGATGGTTGCTTGTCTGTTTATTTTACCAGGCCACTTATTACTGGGAGTGGTTGGGTTTTATGATATGACAGCTTTACTGCCGTGCCACGAGCGGGGTGAGACTCCCGTGCAGCACCGCCCTCTACACTAGTACGACTACATCGGTCGTGGTTTATTGTAACACCCTCGATGCGGCTATATCTCCCACGTGTCGAAGCACGACTTAGAGGCATAACCGCATTGAAAGCAATGTCGCAAGTGAGGTAATCTTCACACAACCCATGTAATACATAAGGGAAAGAGATACATAGATGGCTTACAATCGCCACTTCACACAATACATGAGTAAAGCATTACATCATACAGATACAATCAAGGTCCGACTACGGAACAAAAATAAAAGAAGACTACCCCAAATGCTACACAGATCCCCGATCGTCCCAACTGGCTCCACTATCGATCAAGCTCAAACGAAACAACACAATGAACAAGATCTTCATCGAGCTCCTCCTTGAGCTCGGATGCGCCACCGCACGGTTTCATCGGCACCTGCAATCTGGTTTTGAAGTATCGTGAGTCACGGGACTCAGCAATCTCACACCCGCGAGATCAAGACTATTTAAGCTTATGGGTAGGAGAAGGTAGTGAGGTGGAGCTGCAGCAAGCGACTAGCATATCTGGTGTCTAACATACGCAAAATGAGAGCGATAAGAGAAGGCAAAAGCACGGTCGAACAACTATGATCAAGAAGTGATCCTAGAACAACCTACGTCAAGCATAACTCCAACACCGTGTTCACTTCCCAGACTCTGCCGAGAAGAGACCATCACGGTTACACACGCGGTTGATGTATTTTAATTAAGGTCAACTTCGGGTTTTCTACAACCGGACATTAACAAATTCCCATCTGCCTCATAACCGCGGGCACGGCCAAAGATAATACCCTGCAGGGTGTCCCAACTTAGCCCATTATAAGCTCTCACGGTCAACGAAGGATATTCCTTCTACGGAAGACCCGATCGTCTCGGAATCCCGGACTACAAGACATTTCGACAGACAATAAAACAAGACCAGCAAAGCCACCGAATGTGCCGACAAATCCCGATAGGAGCTGCACATATCTCGTTCTCGTGGCACATCCGGATGAGACATCCTACGAGTAAAACCAAGCCTCAAGTTGCCCCGAGGTGGCCCCGCAGTCTACTCGGTTTGAACCAGCACTCAGAGGAGCACCGCCGGGGGGTTAAAATAAAGATGACCCTTGAGTCTGCAGAACCCAAGGGAAAAAGGCTTAGGTGGCAAAAGGTAAAACCAAGGTTGGGCCTTCTTTGGAGGAGTCTTATTCAAAGCGAACTGTCAAGGGGTCCCATAAATCACCCAACCGCGTTAGGGACGCAAAATCTGGGAACATAATACCGATATGACGGAAACTAGGGCGGCAAGAGTGGAACAAAACACTGTGCATAAGGCCGAGCCTTCCACCCTTTACCAAGTATATAGATGCATTAATTAAATAAGATATATTGTGATATCCCAACAAGTAAACATGTTCCAACAAGGAACAACATCTCCATGTTCCAACAAGGAACAAACTTCATCTTCACCTGCAACTAACAACGCTATAAGAGGGGCTGAGCAAAGCGGTAACATAGCCAAACAACGGTTTGCTAGGAAAGGATGGTTAGAGGCTTGACATGGCAACATGGGAGGCATGATATAGCAAGTGGTAGGCATCATAGCATAGGCATAACAAAAGAGCAAGCAACTAGCAAGCAAAGATAGAAGTGATTTCGAGGGTATGGTCATCTTGCCTGAAATCCCGCAAGGAAGAAGAACGAGTCCATGAAGAAGACAAACGGACGTAGTCGAACGAATCCTCACAACTCCGGAAGGAAACCGAAGCTAACGAGAGAGGCAACCCGGAAACAAACAAAAAACAAGGTAAACCAACAAGCACAAACATGGCATGATGCACAACCAAGTATGATGCACGTCTGGTTTAAATTGCATGGCATGGCAATATGCACAAACAAAACTACAAGTTAAATGGAGCTCAATATGCAACGAGTTGCATATTGATGAAACACCACATCAATTATTTAGTTCTCTCTCGGTTATGTACCCAACAATATTAAATGTTATTAAACATGGCAAGGGGTGAAGCATAATTAAACTACCTATTTAGACAAGTTTAAATGAGGCCGGAAACAACAAACGATAATTCCGGAAAATCCTCATGTCATATAGCAATTTAATGCAACAACAGTTTTAAACATTTAAATGTTGTTATCATGATGCGGATGACATATACAAGTTATATGCAATTTTTATGAAAATGTTGACATGAGCATGTTATGAAGCATTTGGTCACCATGGCGGAACAAAAAAGGTGCCACGGCGGCGAATCCGAAAATGATGCCACAGCAACATTCCGGTGATCCAACAACTCATTGAGATGTCGGTGCGAACGAAAGCATGGATGTGCAGAACATGCAAAGATGGTGGGGGGATCCCGGTTACGGGGTTCCCACGTGACGGTGGCATGGCAAAAGAGGGACGTGCACGAAACAAACGGACACGGTGCAAACAAGTGGTACATCTCATACATGCAAGGGCATCTCATCGCGGTCGTCTCGGGTTATACCTTCGAAGCGTGCATTTTGGGGCGGATCGAGTTCGTCGAAGGAAGTAGTGGTACACGGGCCGTAGTGGAAGTAGTCGTTCTCGTGACGGTAGTGGAAGTAGTTGTACTATCGGTCCACGACGACGGTAGTGGAAGTAGTGGTACACGTTCATTTTCGGGGAGGAACTTGATGAATCCAACGTCTTCGGGACGACGGTAGAGGTACTCGCGACGGTAGTGGTACACGTGGTAGATGAACTTGGCGATCCGAAGGGGTACTTGGCGAACAACGGTCGTCGTGGTACTTGTCGAAAGAAATCCACCGAGGCGGTCTTGTGTCCCTGGATTCAGTGGCCTTGGCAACGACAAAATGGGCAGCATCACGCATACGGCTGCGCGGGTGCTCGGTCAATGCTGGAGGCCAGCGAGGCAGAGGAGGTCGGATGGGCTGAAGCGCTCGGGATCGAGCTCCTCTCGACCCAGAGCATGGATGCGGCCGTGGGACGGAGGTGGAGGCCCGGCGAGGTCGGCGGCTTAGGCCTCCATGGGCGGCACGGACGAAGTGGCCGGCATCAGCCTTGGCTCAAAGCAGGGGAGGCGCGGCCATGGCAGGGCCTGACGAATCCGGACAGGGCGGCGCTTGATGACGGAGGGTGACGCGAGGCAGGGGGCGCCGGAGCAGGGCAACCGCGGGAGGCCGAGGCCGGCGGAGGTGCGGAGGCGGCGTGGCCATGGACGACGGCGAGGAGGGTTGAGGGCGGCGGCGCTCACGCGCAGAGGCGACGGGGAGAAGGGCGACGAGGGGAACACGAGCGAGGCGCGAGGGAAGAGAAGTGGATCACGAGGAGAAACAGAGGGGATCGGGCGATGCAGCGCTGGAGGGAGGATGAGGGAACGAGAGGGAGAGATGCGGGTGTGCGTGCGATGGGGATCGAGTGCGGCGCTGAGGAACGACGAGGAGGGTTGCAGGGTCGGGCTAGGTTAGCTAGGGTTCGGGACGAGGCTGCCGGGCCCTGGGCCGAACTGGCAGCTACTGCTGCTGGGTCTTGGGCCGGCTGGGTTAGAGCTGAGCCTAAGAGGCCGGCTAGGCACTCTTCTCCCTCTCTCTTATATTTTCTACCAGAAAAGAAATAGAGAGAGGAAAAGAAAGAGAGGGTTAGGGAAAGATTAAAGCGCAAGGGGATAATTTTCCCGGACTCACAAAAATGAGTTTGATCCAAGAAAAATAGGAATGGCCAAGATTGCAAGATGTAAATTCAAACTCATTTGAATTAAATTCAAATGATTTGAATAGGAAGTGTGGTTTGGGAAGGTCCGAAAATGTTGAGGATTTCGGTGGGGCTCCGGAAAATGACGAAATAATTTATGGGCAAGATTGGAGACCAAGAAGTGAGATAACAAAGGCATGGAGAATTATTTTGCAAGTGTGTTATGGTGAATTCCAAATCAATGGAATATTTTTATTATAGCTCCCTAATAATAGTAGGAGACTTTGAATATGTTTTAAAGAGAAATCACCATGTGAATATCCCTCGATTTAAATGGATTGAAAAATCCATACAATTTATTTAGAAGAGTTTTAAAATTAAATGGCATGATGGCATGATGACATGATGCAATGCAAAAATAAAAGAGCAAGCACAAAAGAAACACACGGCGAAACTCGGAATAGCTGGAAGTCTTCTGGAGCGTCGGTCTCGGGGCGTCACATTTATCCCCCATTGAATTTGACTGAAGATTTAACTGACAAAATGTTAGTGCATGTCAACAAAAACAATATCGTTAGATTCGTATTTGAACATAGTTTTCAATGATACTCCTATAATTTTAGGTGACATGCATCATCATTTATTGTACTGTATATAATGTTAGTACAATTTTTGGTCGTACTAATCTATAGTAAGGTGCCCGTGCGTTGCACGGAAGAGTGAAATGCATTGATCGGGGAGTTGTTTATTTTGACAAAGGATGTGGGGTTCATCTCATGTGTAACGGGTATCGATAGGTTTATTCGGATATTATTTCATCACTAGAGCTCACAAACATCCGGGTGAAATAGATAAAAACGTATCTTTTGCAAACAAAAGCGTTCAACTGTTCAACCTGCATCCAAAACTTGTGAAGAAATAACTCTTATTGTGCTTTGCATGAAATGATCTTAAAGAATTAGTTTTTGAGTATCCATTGTTATACATGTTGGCTACAGATGACGTGGCACTTTCTTATAGTCAACAGTTGGCTCTACTATTTAAGTATTAACCATGCCCTTATACACCTAGACGGAGGGATTAAATCAGGATGACTTGGGAGGGGGCAGAGGATATGTAAGAAATGGTTCATCATAAGTCTTTCACCAGTACTGTAGTAAAAATTCATACATGGAAGATTCTAGACTAAACCATAAATGGATACACTTTTATTCATGTGCGATACTCTAATACAGCAAGATCATGCATGGAAGTCTCCACATGCTTAGACAACGGATTACATTGAGCGAAGACTAATGATCAACATTTAACTTGATAATGCAGATGTCCAGGTGAACCTCCTTGGAGTCCCCGTGCACATCGTTGGGGTTCAAATAACACCATGCCCTTTCCATGTCCACATCGGCGGGAAAGTCCCAGCTCGGCAGAGTCCAAGCATGCTTGGCGTAGCTAGTGTCGCCGCCCACGTACCTCCGAGGGGTAGTAATAGTGAGCACGCACCTGTACATCGACCTCGTGTCGATTGTCGGCGTCGTGGCGTCGCCTCGACGCACACTACGAGAGATGTGGCGGCGGCTCATGCTGGCCTCGCCGGTGGCCACGATCAAGAGGAAGACGTTGTCGTCCTCCTCCGAGACTAGCGGCGGCGCCGATCCTCCAGCGACTCGCACGGTGAACAGGTAGCACGCCTCATACTTGATGTTCTTCGCCAAGGGCCAGTAGTGATTGCCGACGCCACGTCAGTGATGCACGATGTCCCGCCGAGCCCCAAAACGGCACGGGCACTCATAGCGATGAGACGAAGGGCTCCTTGGAGGCGTCGACCAGGCCATCCATGAAACGGGAGTGGCTGTAGGGGATGTTCTGCCAGTTGAATATATGAGCAAGTTACTACGAGATTTACTACAAAATAAATCATGACGGCTATAACAGAGATTAAACTAATCATGCGGACTAGCATAGTAGATGAATAGATCGAATCTAGGACACAGACTAGAAACATGAATTCTACCACGATTTCGAACAGGAAGGACAGAAACACATACGGTGCAACGGGATCAGCACCATTGGCATTGAGGTTGTCGCCCATGTCGTTGAGGAAGAGGTTGCCGAGGTCGGGGAAGAAGTCGTCGTCGGTGAAGTCGTCGCTGCTAGCAGTCATGAGAGTGCGCTCCCCAAATTTCAACAGCGCCCGCCGAATGGAGCGTAGGAGGGAGTGGCTGTAGGGGATATTGCGGCCGCCGAATGGAACGCAGGAGTAGCCCACGAAGCAGTAGATGGTTCTCCTCCCTATTCTCTATTCTTATCTCTATCGCTACTACTCTTCTTTGTTTTTTATAATATACTAGTTGTAGTTGTGAAATCGAATAGTACTGCACCGTCCACTGCACGCCCGGCTGAACACGCCTCCTCGCCTCCATCAAACCCCTCCGTTAAACCCGCATGCAAACCGAGAAACCTACTCCGGCCCGCGGGAGGAAATTTGTCGGTTGCCGTTGGAGAATAATAGAGTCACGTCCAATCCATTTGAGTTAATTAGTGTATGATTCTCCTCTATAAAAAGTTAATTGCATCCTTAATCTTGTATTCTAAGTACTGTGGGTTCCACTATCAAGACAGTGTACATGACTTGCGTGCTGGCTACTGATTCATCTGAAAGTTAAAAAGAAACAAATCCATGACTTGCAGGATTGGAGTTAGCACCGATGGCAGTTCAGTAGTCGTTCCACGCCGGGCATTGAAGTTTGTAACTATTTTAGATTAGAACATACTACTCCTCCGGTGCTAGTAGTAGAGCAGAGTCCTACTCCACTACTACTCTACTCAAGCAAGTTAGGGCATAGTAGCAGTCTTGTAGGGAGTACCAAGATCTTGTGATCACTCAAGCAAGTTGTCTGACTTCGATATGACCCTACGCTGCTGGTACGTGTCTCATAAGTCAAGCGGCGTGCTGTATTCATCATCACCTGTCCACTTCCCGCAGCACATATTCGCTTCTCCATCTTTGTCCGCTCTTACATCCCCTCTAAGGCGCCTCCCCCCCCCTCGTCCGAAACCCAAGCACTACCAATGGCAGAACCGAGCAGCGTCCGTCGAAAGAGTGGCTAGAATTCGCACCCCACGAGGTAATCAAGCTCATTGTTTCGCGTGTGGACAATCTCAAGATTACCATGCCGCTTCGCGGCGTGCTCGTCCGGGCTGTACCGTTTACTCAAAGCCCTCGGTGGAGCTTTTAAGCCAACTCCTTGCTTGCCGATGTCACCGATCTTGTAAACGGCGTGTCACGTAGCATAACGATCGAGGGTGGCGAGCATCAACCCCTTGATCGCGATCCAATCCCGTCACCCTCAACTACATTAACGGTATGTCTTGGTCGGCATGAACACGCCTTGGATGGTGCTCGTCGTGGCAGGCGCGCAGCTGGATGCTCGTGGAGGTCTACACCGCGATTGATCCCCTTCCTTTGATTAACACTGCTTTGCTTTGGCACCATGCCTAGAATACTCGGAATCTTACAAGAGCCAACATGATACCAAGTTTGATTTGCTCAAGGTTGTAATCTACCAAGTGCCCTCAAGATCTACGAATTATAAAGAGTTCAGACTAATTGCGTTCTTGAACCGCGGTCTCGCCTATCTGACAGGTCACTGCGGTAAGTGGATAAATCTGCAGGTCCATCGCAGGATCATACATCCTCCATGGTTCTCTGGTGCCATTGAACACAAGGGCTTCATTTACGCTGTCGACTCCTTCTATGGCTGGACGTATTGCTGGCCTACTCCAGTCATCGCTACAAACGATCATATACTAAAGATGTTACTTTCCTATGATATCATGATGGCTTGCTTATATTACTGTCAACATTTGCTGAAAAAATATTCATGCTCATAACATGCTGTTCTTAAGATTGACTAAATCAAGAGCTCTTTTTTATTTGACTCAACTTGATATGATGTTGTAGGTCACTGGTGTCCCTACCCTTCCTAATCCCAGAACCTTTCAAAGAAAAGCGGCATGGTAGTTGCAGGTGGTTCCTGGCTCGATCAGACGACGGCGAAAGATTGATGATCGTTCGCACGTACCGGACGTGTTGTTTCGTGGAATACAATCACAATCACTGCAAGGTCTTTGAGCAGGATCCCAGCTTCTCTGGGCCTTGCGGAATTTTTGACTGGAGGCTGGTAAGTAGCCTTGGTACACGCTCTCTGTTTGTAGGACTGAATTATCCGATTAACCAAGAGATAACCGACAGCAAGGATCATGATGGCAGCGCGGTTTCGTTCATCAGGCAAAACTGTGTGTACACAGCGTACCATGCGTCTCTGCATGCACCATACCCTGATATGTGCCGCCACGCTCGCATCCCAAAGTAGCGAGAGGGTCGCAAGTATCGATTTTGACTTGTCTTGGCTAGAGTTTCCTGTCAGCACCCATCTGGTTCAAGCCGTCCACCAATCTCCACAGACTTTATAAATAGTAACGTCTAACCGAGCCAGTTAGTTAGATGCGCACACTTGGTGTAGTAGGATCTTTATTTAGTTTGATGCATACACATGTTCTTTTTGGTAGCCCTTTTGTAATGATGGTGATGTTTGGTTTGGAAGAGAGAGCTGCGTCTTCACTCTTACGGCCTGCTTATCGCTTCATTGCACCCCAGCCCTGGTTGCCGCTCTTTGTTGTTTTCAATGTACAATCAGTAGTATATTTCGTGCATTGGTTGAATAAATGTGTTGTTAGAACGACAAACACAATGTTTTGGAAGTAGTTGCACGGTTCGATCCTTTAGTGCCCCATCAGTATGTAGCGCATACTATTTTTCATCTGAACACATTTTCCACTTGTTGATAACATGCAGCCCATCGATGAAGGCCCAATAGAGAAGCCCATAATTAAGCTGGAAGGAGGCTCTCACATGAATCCGCCCAGTACATGCTCATGGTCCCTAAACATAAATAAGTAAATAAATAAATAAAGCTATATGCTCATGCACCAGTTCTTTAGGAAAATAGGTAGCCCGGTATTTCTTTTTGAAGAATACCCAAGCTAGCCCTATTTATTTTCTCCGAATTACTGGGCTGCAAATCTTTCAAGACGAGGAGGGATGCATTCCGGCCTGGCTTAAGAGTTTGGTCAGTGTCTGTTAAAAGTAATATCAAAAGGGGTTGAAAATTCCAAAAAATTTATACAAATGGGATATAAGTTTCTTTTTTTGTTTTTGTTCTTCACTGATGTCTTATACGTATTTCATTGGATTTAACATGACATAATACTAATTTATTTTTAAATTTATTTTAGTATGGCTATTAATTTTTGGATTAAGAATATTTCGTTCCCCAGGAAAAATTTGCATTTTTTCAAAATTTCCCACATATTTAGTTAATTTTTTGACCCTGGTACTGACCAGAAAATGGCCAGCAATTCTAAAAATGGAAAACGGGCTGCAATAAATTACATATGAATTAGAAAATGAGTAAAAATTATAAAAATAATAGAAAATGGGCTGTACACGCCACAGATTTCGAGGCTGACTTGTTTACGCAAGGCTTTGTCAGTGAACACACGATTATAGCAGCAGTGACTGTTGGGTGTCCATCCAACGGCCGACGTGCTTCTTCAATCTCTAATCTTCCTGCTCCAGCCACCTAAACTAGCGCCGGCGGGACTGCCTGCTCCCTCCTCTTGTGGCTCCATTGTGATGCCTTGAGCTTCGCCGGCCCACCCTACTCCCTCCGCTGGCCTGGCCACACGCAATCAACTGCCTCCTTATTACGTGAAAGAAAATGATTCCTCCCACTGACATCTGGGGCGCACCGGTTGGGAGGCTGACCTGCGGGCCTACTAAGTTGATGCGTACGCAGGGCTTGTCAACTTAGTCAACAAACTATTCTAGCAGCAGTAACCATTGGATTTGAATCGAACGGTCCTGCTGCTTCTTCAATCGCTGCTCTTCTTGCACCAGCCGCCCAAACCAGCGCTGGGGAGACCGCATGCTCCTGCCTCTAGTGGCCGACTGTGCTGCCTTTGAGGCCTCATCGCCCCCTACTACTCCCATCGCTAGCCAGGCCCTGCGGCGACGGCAGCCTCACACCGCAGCCGAACCAGTGAACCCTCGTACTCCTCTCCGCGTGGGCATCCACTGCCGCGTCTTCCCTAGCTCCGTGTCGTCCCCTTCCTAGGCCTCGCCGCCGTCCACCGCCTTGGTGCTCTCGGCGCGGCCTGGTCAACATGGTCAACGACATTCCATCGGAAGAGTAAACTACGTGGAGAAGCTGACAGCTGGGTCCACGGCCACAGACCAGTTTTTTTGTGATTTTCCAAGTAAGTCGCTTTGTCAGGCCTGTTGGGCTGCAAATCTTTCAAGACGAGGAGAGCTTTCATTTGGCAGGCCGAGAAAATGGCCCATCAGTAATGAGAAATGGGCTGTACATTTTTAAAACACATCAAACCGGCAATTAGTTTCAAATATCTTTTTTTTCATTTCGAGATTTAAATTACATTAATTTTTATACGTGGAGAATTTGTTGGATTTTATATTGATATACATTTATTTTTAAAATCAGTTTGAATGTGAGTCGAAATTTTGGGATTAAAAACAGTTCGGACCGCACCGAAATATGAAAAAATTCATATAATTATTAGAAATAATGGCAGATGGGCTGTAAATTATTAGAAATAATGGCAGATGGGCTGTATGCTGTTTTCCACAGATTTGAGGCTTTCCTAAAAAAGGTTGACGACAGCAAGTGATGTTGGATGGCCATCCAACGGCAAATCGTCTTCTTCAATCTCTGCTCTTCTGCTCCATTTGCTCAAACAAGCGCCGGTGGGACTGCTGCTCCCTCCTCCCTTGGCCGGCTCTGCTGCCTTGTGAGCCTCACCACCCCACCGTACTCCCATCGCTGGCCTAGCCATCCTCTACTCACCCACACTGCTCTTATTCTCCAATGACGGCAGACGAACCAGTAAACCCTCGACAATCGTACTCCCCTCCGCGTGGGAAACAATCTGCCGAAGTCTTCCCCGCCTCCGTGTCGTTCCTTCCTAGGCCTCGCCGTCGTCCACCGCCCTGGTGCTCTCGGTGGGGCCTGGTCAACGTGGTCAACGACCGACATGCATCTGAAGTGGATCAGACGTGGAGAGGCCGACACTGGGTCCATGGCCGCACGCAAGGAAATGCCTCCTTATTACGTGCAAAATAATGATTCCTCCACACGCATCGGGACCCATCGAAAGGGCCTCAGTATTCATTTAAAAACGTTATCGCTACCGACAGCTCGGACCCACCAGCTATATCTTCGCACACAAGGAAGTGCCTCCTTATTACGCACAAAAAAATGAATACTCCCCGTGTTAGCTGGGACCCAGTATAGTGGCAGGCTGACTTGTGGGCCTACTAAGTTGACGGGGACGGAGGGCTTTGTCAACTTAGTCAATATGCACGATTCTAGCTCCAGTGACCATACGGTGTCCATCCAACGGCCATAGTGCTTCTTCAACCTCTGGTCTTCTTGCTCCAGCCGCCCAAACCAACGCTGGTCGTGCCTCGTGCTCCTGCCTCCCGTGGCCGGCTGCGATGCGGTGGAGGCCTCACCCCCCCTACTACTCCCACCGCTGGCCAGGCCATCCCTCTACTCACCCACACCCCCTGTTATTCTGCGGCGACAGCAGCCTCACACCTCAGCGTACCAGTGAACCCTCGTACTCCTCTACGCGTGGGCATCCACTACCGCGTCTTCCCCGGCTCCGCGTCGTCCCCTTCCTAGGCCTCGCCATCGTCCACCGCCCTGGTGCTCTCGGTGCGTCTTGGTCAACATGGTCAAGGAACGGCTTCCATCGAACATGGACTGTACGTGGAGAGGCTGACAGCTGGGTCCACGGCCGCAGCAAGGAAGTGCCTCCTTATTACGTGCAAAATAATTATTCCTCCACCTGACAGCGGGGACCCACCGGACGGGCCACCGTATTTCGCGAAAAAAATGTTTCCCCCCTGACTGTTGGGACCCACCAGCTACATCTTTGCACGCAAGGAAGTGCCTGACAGTCGGGACCCACCTGGTCGAAGCGTACGTAGCGTTTGTTGGGGAACGTAGTAATTTCAAAAAAAATTCCTACGAACACGCAAGACCATGGTGATGGCATAGCAACGAGAGGGGAGAGTGTCCGTCCACGCCCTCGTGAGACCGAAAGCGAAGCGTTATATCAACGCTGTTGATGTAGTCGTGACGTCTTCACGATCCGACCGATCCAAGCACCGTTACTCCGGCACCTCCGAGTTCTTGGCACACGCTCAGCTCGATGGCGATCCCGGGCTCCGATCCAGCAAAGCGTCGGGAGGAGTTCCACAAGACGACGGGCGTGGTCACGATCTTGATGTTCTACCGTCGCAGGCTTCGCCTAAGCACCGCTACAATATGACCGAGGTGGAATATGGTGGAGGGGGCACCGACACAGCTAAGGAGCGATCACGAAGATCAACTTGTGTGTTCTAGGGTGCCCCCCGCCCCGTATATAAAGGAGCAAGGGGAGGGCGGCCGGCCCTAGGAGGCGCGCCAGGGGGGGGAGTCCTCCTCCTAGTAGGAGTAGGACTCCCTTTCCTAGTCCTACTAGGAAGAAGGAAGGGGAAGGAAGAGAGAGGGAGAGGGAGGGGGCGCGCCCCCTCCTTGTCCAATTCGGACTCCCCATGGGGGCGCGCCACCTCTGGTGCAGCCTCTCTCTCCCTCTTTGGCCCAATAATGCCCATTACTTCCCGGGGTTCCGTAACCCCTCCGGCACTCCGGTTTTCTCCGGAAACTTCCGAACTTTTCGGTGTCCGAATATAGCCGTCAATATATCAATCTTTATGTCTCGAACATTTCGAGACTCCTCGTCATGTCCGTGATCACATCCGGGACTCGAACTCCTTCGGTACATCAAAATACATAAACTCATAATATAACCGTCATGAAACCTTAAGCGTGCGGACCCTACGGTTCGAGAACAATGTAGACATGGCGAGACACGTCTCTGGTCAATAACCAATAGCGGGACCTGGATGCCCATATTGGCTCCTACATATTCTACGAAGATCTTTATCGGTCAGACCGCATAACAACATACGTTGTTCCCTTTGTCATCGGTATGTTACTTGCCCGAGATTCGATCGTCGGTATCCAATACCTAGTTCAATCTCGCATTGGCAAGTCTCTTTACTCGTTCCGTAATACATCATCTCACAGCTAACTCATTAGCTGTAATGCTTGCAAGGCTTAGTGATGTGTATTACCGAGAGGGCCCAGAGATACCTCTCCGACAATCGGAGTGACAAATCCTAATCTCGAAATACGCCAACCCAACATCTGCCTTTGGAGACACCTGTAGTACTCCTTTATAATCACCCGCCACGTTGTGACGTTTGGTAGTACCAAAGTGTTCCTCCGGTAAACGGGAGTTGCATAATCTCATAGTTATAGGAACATGTATAAGTCATGGATAAAAGCAATAGCAACATACTAAACGATCGGATGCTAAGCTAATGGAATGGGTCATGTCAATCAGATCATTCAACTAATGATGTGACCTTGTTAATCAAATGACAACTCCTTTGTCTATGGTTAGGAAACTTAACCATCTTTGATTAACAAGCTAGTCTAGTAGAGGCATACTAGTGACACTCTGTTTGTCTATGTATTCACACATGTATTATGTTTCCGGTTAATACAATTCTAGCATGAATAATAAACATTTATCATGAAATAAGGAAATAAATAATAACTTTATTATTGCCTCTAGGGCATATTTCCTTCAGCGTTGTCATTCTGGTCGCGAACGTGTACGTACATATATACTGGTGGATGTAGAGGCGCGCACGTCTCGTAGTAGAGGCGCACACGTAGCATGTACACGTACGTACAGCAGCCAGGGTGCATGAAAGAAAATACGGCCACGTATGTGTACATACGGGCGGGGTCTCAAACGCCTACTCGCGCATACGTACGGCCAGGACTCGTGTACATGGCTGGGTTGGAACGGAGAAACAGCATCATCATCGTGTTCATGGGGAGGCAACGGAATGCTCGTGTTCATCGGGAGGCAACGGAACGCATGGGAGCCAACCAGCTGGGTCGGAACGGAATGCGTGGTCATGTTCATCGGGAGGGCTTGGACAGAACACGCGATGGAAACGAGGCCTGGCGTACCGCAAAATGGAGGAAACGGACCTCCTACGTTCGGAACGGGGTCCTGTTGATCGGGAGGGGTGTGGCGTACCGCAAAAAGGAGGAAACGGACCTCCTACGGTCGAAGCGGGGTCTGTTGATCGGGAGAAGTCAGCGACGGCAAAGCGGATTTAAACGGACCTCCTACGGTCAAACGGGGTCTGTTGATCGGGAGGGTGTGGCGTACCGCCAAAGCAGACGAAACAGACCTCCTACGGTCGAAATGGGGTCCTGTTCATCGGGAGGAGTGTGGCGTCGCAAAAGCGGGCCTCCTACGGTCAAACGGGGTTACATTCATCGGGAGGGTGTGGCGTCGCAAAACAGACTCCACGGGATACTGTTCATCTCCACCGTCGACCTCCTCCAGCTTCCATGGGCTACCATCGACCTCCTCCAGCCTCCACGGGCTCCTGTTCATCCAGCCTCCACCGCGCGCTACTCCACCGGCTACTGTTCAACCACCCCTCCACGGGCACCCCTCCACCGTCTACTGTTCATCCAGCCCTCCATACCACGGGGTCCTGTTCAACCACCCCTCCACAAGCACCCCTCCACCGTCTATTGTTCATCCATCCCTCCACACCACGGGGTCCTGTTCAACCACCCCTCCACGGGCACCCCTCCACCGTCTACTGTTCATCCAGCCCTCCACACCACGGGTCCTGTTCATCCGGAGGGAACGCCACCGCCCTTGTTCATCCCCCGCAATGCTCACTGTTCATCCAATCGATCGGCTTGATTAGCAGCGAGAGCGGCGAATCGCCGATCGGGTTCGATTAACAGCCATCGATCGATCGCTCGGGTTCGATAACGTGTAGCTGCGGTGCAGTCCCTCGGGTTGATTAGAGCCCAATGCCTCGCTTCGGGTTGATTAGAGCCAACGCCTACACACACTGCAGCGTATGTGTACGAGAGAAAGCGCATCGCTCGGCTCCCGACCTCCCACCGTAACCGGAACTCCTGAAATTTTCCTCCCCTCGCTTCTACCACGGTTTTTTCGTCATGGACGGCCCAAAGAATGTCATGCAGCTGCTTCTCCGCCCGCCTGTGACGAAAAGCCCATTTTCTGTCATGATTTTTGTCATAGAAGTAGGAGCCCACCACATCTATGATGATACCGGGTTTTGTCACAATTATCGTCATAGAAGTGTCATATGTATGACAGAAAAAAATTCGTTCGGCCCAAAATGTCACGAATGTGTCTTTTTTTGTAGTGGTGGTATTAGGATCTTTTACTCCTTGTCTATGCTCTGGGAATCTGATCTCTCTTCTATTTGGGCTAAATTGTTTTGCTCACTCTAACTCTAGGTTCTCGTAAATACTTTCTTCCGAAGAGCCCCCCACTCCAAATGATTGCTTGGTGCACCAGAAGATTCTGAAGATACTCTCCGATGTTTTCCCGAGACCCTTGTGCCCTTCGTCATTGTGATCCCTATCACCGATAAATCATTATGTGTAACTACCTACATTTATCGTTCAAACCATCATCCCCAGTTGCTCTTGTGATTACAAGATGCCCTGAAATACTATTCGATCTTCCAAAAAAACTCTACAACCTATTGCTCTTGAGATTCTTGCTTGATTGCATTATGGTTAATCACATAAGTTTTGTAATCCTATTGCCACCCTATGTCACCATCATTTTGAGAATTTGATTCGATATGTTTGTGAATACTCGCAGTCATCAGTCATAATTAGAATTCTTCCATTGGCTCAGACGTCACTCCGGACGTGAGCTGGTGTTTGGCGAATCAATCCTTGATTGATTGTCATTCTGAGTCTATTCAACTTATCCATCCTTAATCAGAGTGTTTGCTTCTGATCCCTTGAATTGGAAATCGTAATTATGTTACATTTGAGCTTTGAATTATTCAGTTGTTTCTATAATATGATCTCCTTGCATTATTTCTTCTTTTGGTTGAGTATCATTGCTCACATCAAATCCCTCGTGGACCACCAGATCCTTTGTTGGGTTTTATCCGACAACGTCCTCCATATTCAGTAACCTTGTGAGCCTTTCCTCAGATACATAATGCCTTTGGTAAATTGTATCCCCCGCTCTTGTCAACCATACTCTGCTTCCGGGCTTGAGTTATTTACTTGTGATATTTGTGGTATATGTTCCTAAGATGCCCCGATGGGTTGAATCTATGTCTTCCCTAAATTGGTGTGAACTTGAAAGTTATGCGGGTTATACTCTACTGGCTTTTCGTCAGACAAAATTTCAATGCTACAACTTCTTTGAATGCGAGAAGTGAATGTAAAGTTGTGCATTTGAGAAGTGGGAGTCGACCATGAACCTTTGTGTTCATGCCCATGGACCTGATGTGGAACTTATCAATGAAGCTTATTGTTATAATAATAATCCCCTTGTGATAAGTTCATCTTGTATCTATATTTTGTCCTTTGCAACCGTGGTTCCGACCATATTGTTCTTATTTGATCCCATTTCTCGGACAAATTTAAGTACTTGTCTTTTGCAGATCTTTTCACCCGTCCAACCTCTATCCTATTCTACCTTCGATTATTACCCTAAGCTTCTTGTTATAATAATAATCCCCTTGTGATAAGTTCATCTTGTATGTATATTTGGTCCTTTGCAACCGTGGTTCCGACCATATTGTTCTTATTTGATCCCATTTCTCAGACAAATTAAAGTACTTGTCTTTTGTAGATCTTTTCACCCGTCCAACGTCTATCCTGTTCTACCTTCGATTATTACCCTCTGGTATCTCAAGAATATCACGGAACTTCGTAACTTCTTATGAGTTCTTCATCAACTATTATTTCTCGCCGATTCAAATTTTCCATGGGTTCTGAGTTGTTAGACACTCGATGACACCGATAACTGATTTGAGTCTACACTTTCCTTTCAATTATTTTGTTTAACCTTCCTTGTAACCTAACATATCTGAGCAGTGATAATTCCCTGCTTATGTAAACACCTCGGTGTACAAACTCCGTCAGTAAGACCTTGTTACTATTATCGATGACATTCTGGTAATCACCGATGGACGAGAACTTTGCCTATTGGTCCGCCTCGCCTTGCGAGCAGGGAAATGGTTCTCTTCGTCCCTTGCCCTTGGTACTAATGTTGTTGCCAACATAACTGACAGGCTATCCTCTGACCCACCTTGCTATCATGACCGTGCAAGAATTCAGTGCCCTTCCTACTTTTAACCCACATGGTGGGCCAATAACCCATAGTTCTACATGGTCGAAACCTGACTCTCCTATACGCCCATGTATCTAAAGTTATTCCTCACGCTTGGCTTCGTATGAAAATCACGAGCCACCTTCCGAGAGACGATCTATTATGGTATCAGACGCAATACATTTTCTCGTTGCTCTAAACCCCTTTTCACACTCTATATCACACATCCGACGATTGTCTATCCGCTTGAAACTTCTTATTGTACATTATTGCTCTCTATGTGTTTCATTTGTTCAACTCGAGAGATACTCATGAGTTCATTCATGGGATAATACCATATGATTACCCCTTATATCACCCTATCGTTGTCGAGCTGCCCCTTACCTATTCATAAGTTCGATGAAGATCCTGAAGAAAGGATGTCGGCTTCATCATGATGACCTGGAGCAGAGAAATAAAGACAACAACGTAATGGACCAAACTCTCCGAGAAGAGCAACCAAGACCAAGAAGACTCGATAGAATTTCGTACCCAAATTTCCCCCCTTACCCCCCCTCCTAAATCTCGGGACGAGATTTCTTGTAGTAGAGGAGAACTGTGACGCCCGGATAATTAAGCTACAGTAACCCTCTACTAATGATGTGATGTCACCACGGTTATTGTTGATAAACTCGCGTTGATTCAAACCCCGTTCAAATTCAGATTTGCAATCAAGTGAAACTATAAAAGTTTTCAAACGTAAAAACTAAAATGTTCAAAGTGTGGCAAATAATCCCTGGATATTTGTCATGTTGAAACCCATATTTTAAAATCTATTTAAATGCCCTTAATTGAATAGAACAAGGGCTCAAAACAATTGTTAAATGACTTTTATTATAAAGATTAAACTAATTTATTTTTTATCCAAACTAATTGTGGATGTGGCCTAAATCATTGTGCTATTTTAAGTACATGTTTTGTAATTTATAAGACTCAAATAAAAGAAACCAAAATGAAGTCAGAAAACAAGTAAAAAGAAAATTAATAGCAAAATAAAAATAAAAGAAACCAAAAATGAAGAACTTTATCACTTGCTAGGACAATAGATGGTAAGCTCATCATGTAGGGTACAAGGTTACTAGAGCAGTCTATGTGTGCAACCAAACAACATGCTTTGCATCAGAACACTCATACAGAGGCAACCAAACACAAGGCACAAATTTTTGCCTTGATGCAGGGGAGGCAATATGCAGGCAACCAAACAATTTGCAAAACATGATTTTCTGCCTGTGTTACCTTAGTCGGAACCATATGAGTCATAGATGCAAAGGGGGAGAAATCAAGTCAGGCAATCAAATGCATCCTATATGCCCTTCCACATTACCCACCGAACATATGTGGACCATCCACACGTCAAAATTCCCGCAAACCAAAATTAAACCTGGAAAGTTTGTCAGACATCCAGACAGCTGCCATGTTGGACTCCCGCCCTTCGGCCCACATAAAAACTTCATTTGGAACCTCACTTTTCTCACTTTGTCCCTCTGCCTTTGTTGCGTATCTGCATAGTCTAGGACCGTCGTCGTCGTTGTACTACCGACTGCACCGCCCAGGCCTTGCCGGACCTCTGTTGTGCCACACGGGCATCAGCTGAGTTGCCTATGCTTCAGGTCCTACCCTGGTCTGGCCGCCACCCAGGTCCACTTCATTCCTCATTCCTGCACATTATGTCCATGGATTGTAATATTTATATTTGAATCGTTGCATTGAAATATTTGCAGAGCATGATTATGGATCAAGGATGATTTTGTTTTATTTATTTTAAATGCTTCAAATATAGCATAAAAATAGGGACGAACATATTCTAACCTATAAGACGGCTGGCCAACTCGGCCTCCCAAGGCTCCCCTAGAATGGAGCTTGGCTGGCCATTGGATGTGGATCAAAACTCATCTGAGACCTTGGATCTGCATTATTTATTTTGACTGTGCGGTTGTTTTTTTGCTTCCATGACTGGTGGGCTCGTCCGACCCTTCTATTGGTTGGGTGAACCCCTGGCAGGTGCAAACGAGCGTATCCTTGCACGTCTTGTGATGTATAGAGTTGGAGGGCAGTGGATATGCCCGCACTATCTATTGATCCAAATGAGTCCCATAGGCTACTTCCACTATTTGGCTCCTAGGGCAGCTTCAATGGCCTTCATGAACCATACGTCACCAAATGTTCACAGAGAAGTCCATGAACATCCAATCGGACGAACATCATTCAATGCTATCCCTCATGATTTTCTCCATTTTCCCGGCCTCCTCTCTTTGTCAAATTCAATGATACATTTAAATAATTAAAAACAAATGCAACTAACAATGAAAACATCAAATCTTCTAAAAAAGTTGTACAACCATCGAACCACTAGCAAACGTGAATGACTCAAATTTTGACCTCTTTTCCACCTCCCTTTTGTGCATAGTGTGCGTAGATGCCGTCACATGATTCATGAACAAACTTCACCACATCAGGATCCAAGTTGTCGACTTTCACGTGCAAGAAATTTGGTCCTCGCATGCTTGTTTGACCGCAAGCTTCCCTATCCATCTTCTTCTTTAATATTTCCATGATTGCATAATTCTCTTCACCTTTTTCAGTTCTTAAGCTCGTTGCATTTGAGATATGTCTCCTCCTCCTTGGTCATGATGTCCTTGAACTTGTCCATCATCTTGGACGCAACCTCTTCTCACATCTTCACGGTCTTCCTTGTCCAACTAATCAACTTCATCCCCTCCGACGGAATTAGCAGTATGGCTCCACTTGCTTTGCCCATTCAACTTGCACCTACAATTGAGCATCTTTAGTGGCTTGCCCTATTTCTTGTGGTAAAACGCGAACATCCAACCGGACTAGCAAAGGAATACATTGACATGGTAAACAAGTTGCATAACAGAGCAAAATAATCATTTGACCAACAAATAGAGCAATACGAAGCAAAACTTATGAGATCTTGGAGTGCCATGTCACTTGGCCATTGGTTCGTTTGTGAATACACACCATAATACTTGTTTACACCTTGACTGGTGTGTCGTCGATGACTTTCAGAGAAGACAGTAACTTATCTTACCATGGTTTTATCGGGGGGAAATTTAGGTGGCATAGAGCTTTGAACAAAGAGAGATTAGATCGAGTTTTGATAAATGATGGAAGGAATCTGATGTTCCCTAGCGCTATTCTAGGACACTTTATAACAAATTGGATCATAGACCAATACTTATGTGCTTGCATGAGGAAGTGGCCTAGGAATCGTTGGGTAGTCGGTTCTCCGGTTTGAGGCACACTAGCTAAGGGAGCAGATATTCCGAGATGTGGTCGAAGAAACTTAGCAGTCCTCACGACCGGATGTTCAGAACACTGGGCTGGTAGGCAGACTAGCATGTGTTCATGAACAACTTGATATGTCTACAATGTATCTATTTTACCAAACACTTTTTCCCTTGCTTTGGACTCTAACTTGCATGATTTGAATGGAACTAACCCGGACAGACTCTGTTTTCAGCAGAATTGCCATGGTGTTATTTTTGTGGAGAAATAAAAGTTCTCGGAATGACATGAAACTTCACGGAGAATATTTTTAGAATTTATAAAAAATACTGGCGAAAGAAGCAAGACCAGGTGGCCCACACCCTGTCCACGAGGGTGGGGGGCGCGCCCCCTGTCTCTGGGCCCCCTGAGGCTCCACCGACCTCAATTCCAACTCTATATATTCACGTTCGGGGAGAAAAATTTAGAGAGAAGGATTCATCGCATTTTAAGTAAAGGAGCCGCTGCCAAGCCCTAATCTCTCTCGGGAGGGCTGATCTAGAGTCCGTTCGAGGCTCCGGAGAGGGGAATCCATCGCCTTTGTCATCATCAACCTTCCTCCATCACCAACTTCATGATGCTCACCGCCGTGCTTGAGTAATTCCATCGTAGGCTTGCTGGACGGTGATGGGTTGATGAGATTTATCATGTAATCGAGTTAGTTTTGTTAGGATTTGATCCCTAGTATCCATTATGTTCTGAGATTGATGTTGCTATGACTTTGCTATGCTTAATGCTTGTCACTAGGGCCCAAGTGCCATGATTTCAGATCTGAACCTATTATGTTTTCATGAATATATGTGAGTTCTTGATCCTATCTTGCAAGTCAATAGTCACCTACTATGTGTTATGATCCGGCAACCCCGAAGTGACAATAATCGGGACCACTCCCGGTGATGACCGTAGTTTGAGGAGTTCTGTATTCACTAAGTGTTAATGCTTTGGTCCGGTACTCTATTAAAAGAGGCCTTAATATCCCTTAGTTTCCGATAGGACCCCGCTGCCACGGGAGGGTAGGAAAAAAGATGTCATGCAAGTTCTTTTCCATAAGCACGTATGACTATATTCGGAATACATGCCTACATTACATTGATGAACTGGAGCTAGTTCTGTGTCATCCTATGTTATAACTGTTGCATGAAGAATCGCGTCCGACATAATTATCCATCACCGAATGCCTACGAGCTTTTTACATATTGATCTTCGCTTAGTTACTTCTCCGTTGTCACTGTTACAATTACTACAAAACTGCTACTGTTACTTTTGCCACTGTTATCGTTACTTCCATACTACTTTGCTACTAAATACTTTGCTGCAGATATTAAGTCTTACAGGTGTGGTTGAATTAACAACTCAACTACTAATACTTGAGAATATTCTTTGGCTCCCCTTGTGTCGAATCAATAAATTTGGGTTGAATACTCTACCCTCAAAAACTGTTGCGATCCCCCATACTTGTGGGTTATCACAACTCCGTTGGTGGGACAAGACAGTTCTAAAAAATCATCAAAGAAAATAAAGAAAGTGCATAGAGAACTAGAGCAAGTGTTAGAGATGTGCTATCTCAGGAAAACGTTACTAGGCACAGAGTGATAGACTCTCTAAGGTCACCTAGGCTAGATTAGGTTGGTAGTAATCTCTATTCATTGATATGTCTATGCATCCGAGAGAGAGAAACAAAGAGAGATGGGGTGGAAGAGGAGTACCTTCTCCTTGGCTCGATGAACCCATGGTGCCGGACATGGTGGAGGGTGACGGTGATGGCAGGGTGTGCTCGAGGCGGCGGCGGCGGCGGAGCTTCCCGTCACTACTGCGCTTACCTAGATCGGTAGGTGTGTCGGTGGGGTGTACGGCTCGCGACGAACCTCGTGGTGCGTGCAGCCGGCCCCCACCTCTTTATCTAGCATAGGTGACAGGGGGCCATCAACCATAGTGGGTTGGGCGCCCCCCATCAGGGCGCAGGTCAAAGGGGCCCACACGAGAGGAGATCAACCTAAAATTCTCCCCCTTGATCTCAACTTTTACTTTTAACCATATACCTTTTATTTTACTCGTTTCATCACGGATCAATACATAGAGCATGTTTCATCGTCACAGCTCAATTGCTGATAGAATCAGACAGCTACAACATACCTCTCTGCCTTGAAACAAATTATGTTCCTTTTAGGCCTCTTGTGATCCAGGAATCATAGGCTATCCCTTAAACCCATGTCGGCTAAGTGCTCCTTGAACAAATTGGGTGGTAAGCCTTTCGTAAGCGGATCCGCAAGCATATCCTTTGTCCTTATATGCTCGAGACTTATAGTGTGATCCTAGATTTTATCTTTCACAACATAATACTTTATCTCTATTGTTTTGGCAGCATTACTCGACTTGTTGTTGTGAGTATATAATATTGCGGGCTGGTTGTCACAGTACATCTTTAGTGGTTTGTCAATACAATCTACCACTTTCTAGTCAGGTATAAATTTCTTTAACCATATCGCCTACCCCGTGTCCTCATAACATACTATAAATTCTGCATACATCATGGGCAATGCAACCATTGACTGTTTGGAGCTTCTCCACGAAATAGCCCCTCCAGCGAGAGTGAACATGTATCCTGGCGTGGATTTTCTATCATCTTTGTCTCCCGCAAAATCTGCGTCTAAATACCCTGTTATCTCTAGGGAGTATGATCTCATGTATGTTCGCATGTGGTCCTTCGTGCTTTGCGCATAATGCAATGCTTTCTTTACCATCTTCCAGTGCTCTGCGCCTGGATTCTCTTGATATCTACCGAGTACCCCAATGATAAAAGCTAAATCAGGGCGAGTGCACACTTGTGCATATTGTAAACATCCAATAGCCGAAGCATATGGTACTGCTTTCATTTGATCGATCTCGTACTGGTTCTTGGGACATTGGAATTTCCCAAAACTATTACCCTTGACTATAGGAGCAGGTGTGGCTTTACTCGCATGCATATTATACTTCTTAAGAACCTTTTCTAAATATGCCTTTTGCATAGTCCTAAAACTCCATTTTTCCTATCTCAGTGAATTTCTATGCCCAAAACATATGATGCTTCACCAAGATCTTTTATATCAAATTCTGAGGACAAGAACTTCTTTGTTTCTCGTAGCAGACTAACATCACTGCTACCAAGCAAGATATCATCCACATACAAGATTAGGAAAATATATTTCTCATTTTTAAACTTTGCATAAACGCAGTTATCCTCAACATTATCTTTAAATCCAAAACTTTTAATTGTCTTCATTACACTTTAGATACCACTGTCTAGAGGCTTGCCTTAATCCATAAATGGATTTCTTCAGGCGGCATCCCATATCTTCCTTGCCTTCCATGATAAAACCCGTGGGTTGTTTTATATAAACATTTTCTTTTAAATCCCCGTTTAGAAATGTCGCCTTTTCATCCATTTGATGTAGCTCCAAATCAAAATGTGCAACAAATGCTATTATGATTCTGAAGGAATCCTTACATGAGACTGGGGAAAATGTCTCATTGTAATCTACCCCTTCTCTTTGTGTAAATCCTTTTGCCACACGTCGTGCTTTATACTTTTCTACATTCCCATTAGAGTCATACTTAGTTTTGTAGACCCATTTACAGACTACTGTTTTGGCTCCTTTAGGAATATTCTCTAAGTCCCAAACATCTTTGGAACTCATCGATTTCATCTCGTCTTCCATTGCCTCCAGCCACTTTGATGAGTAAGGGCTTCTCATGGCTTCTTCATATGATGTGGGATAACCTTCCGTATGAACCATTTTCGTGTTAAAAACTTTATAATCAGTAGAAATAGCTGATCTTTTAGTTCTTTTATACCTTCTAAGGACCTCATTCTCTGGCACATTCTGTGCCTCAACTTCCGGCACATCTTCTAAAAATGGCTGCTACTCCTCCCCCTCATGCTCAATGACGGGTTCAGTCAGCTCCTGACGGACAGGTTCCGAATCTTCTTCCATACTTGTCATGGATAGAGTTACAGCAGGTACTTGCACTGCAACCTCAGGTACAACAGGTAGTGAGAAAAATGGCTCCTGAATCATCGGATTAGGTGCGTGCACCCTCTTCTCCTCAAGATCAATTTTATGAGCTACCATGCTCCCCCTCATCATTTCATCCTCTAAGAAGACTGAATGTCTTGTTTGTACAAACTTTGTGTATCTCTCTGGACAGTAGAAATGAAAACCTTTTGATCTGTCATGATAACCAATGAAGTGGCAACTGACTGTTTTGGGATCTAACTTTGCAATATTTGGATTAAACACTTTGGCCTCAGCTGGGCTCCCCCACACCCTTCAGTGTTGTAGGGAGGGCACTCTTCCTGTCCACAATTTGTACGGTATTTTGGGCACCGACTTGCTTGGTACTCTATTGAGAATGTGAATGGCAGTTTTAAGCGCCTCCATCCATAATCCCAATGGCAAGGTGGAGTAACTCATCATGTTGTGCACCATATCGTAAGTGTACGGTTACGCCTTTCAGCTACTCCATTTTGCTGAGGCTCACCCTACATTGAATACTGGGCCACTATGCCAGTCTCCTGTAAGAACCTTGCAAAGGGTCCAGGGATTTGGCCATATGGAGTGTGTCGACCATAGTACCCCCCCATGGTCAGATCTTACTATCTTTATTCTTTTATCATGTTGATTTTCAACTTCAGCTTTGAATATCTTAAGTTTATCCAACGCTCAGATCTTTCTTTGATTGGATAAATATAACCATATCGGGAGTAATCATCTATGAATGTTATGAACGAGTCATAGCCATCCACACTTTTCATAGGAAATGGTCCACAAATGTCACTGTGAATGGTTTCTTGTGTTCCTGTGCTACAGTTTGCACCCTTTTTGATTTGTTTTACATATTTTCCTTTAATGCAATCTATGCATTGGTCTAAGTCGGAGAACTCTAATGCAGGAAGAATTTCATTTTTAACTATTCTTTCTATTCTCCCCTTCGAAATATGGCCCAAGCGACAGTGCTATAATTGTGATGAGTCATGAGTTCTCTTTCTTTTCTTTTGTTCTTATCCGACGCGGAAACATGCTCATTCACATTACACGCGGAATACACTTTTTCACGTAGTGGTAATAAATAAAGCTCACTGTGAAGGAAAGCAACACACACATGAGTATTATTAAACCATATGGAACACCTGCCATGTCCAAAATGACATTCATAATGATCTTTATCCAAATATGAAACTGTTGGGAAATGTAGCATGCAATTTCAAAAATTTCCTACGCTCAAGCAAGATCCATCTAGGAGATGCATAGCAAAGAGAGGGGGAGAGTGTGTCCACGTACCCTCGTAGACCAAAAGCGGAAGCGTTTGACAATGCGGTTGATGTAGTCGAACTTCTTCTTGTTCCGACCGATCAAGTACCGAACGTACGACACCTCCGAGTTCTGCACACGTTCAGCTCGATGACGTCCCTCGAACTCTTGATCCAGCAAAGTGTCGAGGGAGTAGATGAGTTCCGTCAGCATGACAGCGTGGCGACAGTGATGGAGAAGTGATCCGCGTAGGGCTTCGTCTAAGCACTACGAAGATATGACCAGAGGCGTAAACTGTGGAGGGGGGCGCCGCACACGGCTAGGAATCAATGTTGTGTGTTCTAGCGGTGTCCCCCCACATATATATAGGTGGGAGAGGGAGAGGGGCAGCAAGTGCTCCTACTTGGGTGCCTCCTACAACTCGGCCTCCCCCCTTCTGTAAGTGTCGGAGGGGGAAGGAAAGAGAGGGGGAGAGAAGGATAGGGGGAGGCCGAATCCTCCCCTTTCCTTCTCCCTTCCCATCCTTCCCTCTCCTCCTATTTCGGCCTATATGGGGGCGCACAAGCCCACTAGGGGCTGGTTTGTCCCTCGCTTGGCCCATAAGGCCCATATCTTTCTCGGGGTTGCCCGGAACCCCTTCCGGTGACCCGATATGTACCCGGTACACCCCGGAACACTTCCGGTGTCCGAATACCATCGTCCTATATATCAATATTTACCTCTCGACTATTTCGAGACTCCTCGTCATGTCTGTGATCTCATCCAAGATTCTGAACAACATTTGGTCACCAAATCACATACCTCATATAATACAAAATCGTCATCGAACGTTAAGCGTGCGGACCCTACTGAAGGAAATATGCCCTGGAGGCAATAATAAAGTTATTATTGGTTTCCTTATTTCATGATAAATGTTTATTATTCATGCTAGAATTGTATTAACCGGAAACTTGATACATGTGTGAGTACATAGACAAAACAGAGTGTCCCTAGTATGCCTCTACTTGACTAGCTCGTTAATCAAAGATGGTTAAGTCTCCTAGCCATAGACATGCTTTGTCATTTGATGAACGGGATCACATCATTAGAGAATGATGTGATGGACATGACCCATCCATTAGCTTAGCATAATGATTGTTTAGTTTTATTGCTATTGCTTTCTTCATGACTTATATATGTTCCTCTGACTATGAGATTATGCAACTCCCGAATATCGAGGAACACCTTGTGTGCTATCAAACGTCACAACGTAACTGGGTTCTTATAATGATGCTCTACAGGTGTCTCCGAAGGTGTTTCTTGAGTTGGCTTAGATCGAGATTAGGATTTGTCACTCCGTGTATCGGAAAGGTATCTCTGGGCCCTCTCGGTAGTGCACATCACTATAAGCCTTGCAAGCATTGTGACTAATGATTTAGTTGCCGGATGATGCATTACAGAACGAGTAAAGAGACTTGCGAGTAACGAGATTGAACTAGGTATGAGGATACCGACGATCGAATCTCGGGTAAGTAACATACCGATGACAAAGGGAACAACGTATGTTGTTATGCGGTTTGACCGATAAACATCTTCCTAGAATATGTAGGAGCCAATATGAGCATCCAGGTTCCGCTATTGGTTATTGACCTGAGATGTGTCTCGGTCATGTCTACATAGTTCTCGAACCCGTAGGGTCCACACACTTAACGTTCAATGATGATTTGTATTATGAGTTATGTGATTTGATATACCGAAGGTTGTTCGGAGTCCCGGATGAGATCACGGACATGACGAGGAGTCTCGAAATTGTCGAGACGTAAAGATCGATATATTGGAAGGCTATATTCCGACATCGGAAAGGTTCCGAGTGATTCGGGTATTTTTTGAAGTAACGGAGAGTTACGATAATTCGCCTGGAGAAGTAATGGGCCTTATTGGGATTTAGTGGAGAGAGAGGAGTGATGTCTACTACACAACCTTCTTCTTGTAGACGTTGTTGGGCCTCCAAGTGCAGAGGTTTGTAGGACAGTAGCAAATTTCCCTCAAGTGGATGACCTAAGGATTATCAATCCGTGGGAGGCGTAGTATGAAGATGGTCTCTCTCAAACAACCCTGCAAGGCTGCAACCAAATAACAAAGAGTCTCTTGTGTCCCCAACACACCCAATACAATGGTAAATTGTATAGGTGCACTAGTTCGGCGAAGAGATGTTGATACAAGTGCAATATGGATGGTAGATATAAGTTTTTGTAATCTGAAAATATAAAAACAGCAAGGTAACTAATGATAAAAGTGAGCACAAACGGTATTGCAATGCTAGGAAACAAGGCCTAGGGTTCATACTTTCACTAGTGCAAGTTCTCTCAACAATAATAACATAATTGGATCATATAACTATCCCTCAACATGCAATCAAAGAGTCACTCCAAAGTCACTAATAGCGGAGAACAAACGAAGAGATTATGGTAGGGTACGAAACCACCTCAAAGTTATTCTTTCCAATCAATCCGTTGGGCTATTCCTATAAGTGTCACAAACAGCCCTAGAGTTCGTACTAGAATAACACCTTAAGACACAAATCAACCAAAACCCTAATGTCACCTAGATACTCCAATGTCACCTCAAGTATCCGTGGGTATGATTATACGATATGCATCACACAATCTCAGATTCATCTATTCAACCAACACATAGAACCTCAAAGAGTGCCCCAAAGTTTCTACCGGAGAATCAAGACAAAAACCTGTGCCAACCCCTATGCATAGGTTCACGGGCGGAACCCGCAAGTTGATCACCAAAACATACATCAAGTGAATCACGTGATATCCCATTGTCACCACAGATACGCACGGCAAGACATACATCAAGTGTTCTCAAATCATTAAAGACTCAATCCGATAAGATAACTTCAAAGGGAAAACTCAATCCATTACAAGAGAGTAGAGGGGGAGAAGAAACATAAGATCCAACTATAATAGCAAAGCTCGCGATACATCAAGATCGTGCCAAATCAAGAACACGAGAGAGAGAGAGAGAGAGAGAGAGAGAGAGAGATCAAACACATAGCTACTGGTACATACCCTCAGCCCCGAGGGTGAACTACTCCCTCCTCATCATGGAGAGCGCCCGGATGATGAAGATGGCCACCGGTGAGGGTTCCCCCCTCCGGCAGGGTGCCGGAAGAGGGCCCCGATTGGGTTTTGGTGGCTACAGAGGCTTGTGGCGACGGAACTCCCGATCTATTCTGTTATCTGAAGTTTTTAGGGTATATGGAGATATATAGCCGGAAGAAGTACGTCACAGGAGCCACGAGGGGCCCACGAGGGTGGAGGGCGCGCCCTAGGGGGTGAGTGCGCCCCCCCTACCTCGTGGCTCCCTCGTTTCTTTCCTGACGTGCACTCCAAGTCTATCAGGTTGCTTTCCTTCCAAAAATAACTTCTCCAGAAGGTTTCATTCCGTTTCGACTCCGTTTGATATTCCTTTTCTTCGAAACACTGAAACAAGGAAAAAACAGGAACTGGCACTGGGCTCTGGGTCAATAGATTAGCCCCAAAAATAATATAAAAGTGCATAATAAAGCCCATAAACATCCAAAACACATAATATAATGGCATGGAGCAATAAAAAATTATAGATACGTTGGAGACGTATCAGCATCCCCAAGCTTAATTCGTACTCGTCCTCGAGTAGGTAAATGATAAAAACAGAATTTTTGATGTGGAATGCTACTTGGCATAATTTCAATGTAATTCTTCTTAATTGTGGTATGAATATTCAGATCCGAAAGATTCAAGATAAAAGTTCATATTGACATAAAAATAATAATACTTCAAGCATACTAACTAAGCAATTATGTCCAAAATCGTATAGTCTGGCTCTGCTCTCTTCACCACACAAAGTATTTAAATCACGCACAACCCCGATGACAAGCCAAGCAATTGTTTCATACTTTTGACATTCTCAAACTTTTTTAATCTTCACACAATACATGAGTGTGAGCCATGGACATAGCACTATATGTGGAATAGAATGGTGGTTGTGGAGAAGACAAAAAGGAGAAGATAGTCTCACATCAACTAGGCGTATCAACGGGCTATGGATATGCCCATCAATAGATATCAATGTGAGTGAGTAGGGATTGCCATGCAACGGATGCACTAGAGCTATAAGTATATGAAAGCTCAACAAAAGAAACTAAGTGGGTGTGCATCCAACTCGCTTGCTCACGAAGACGTAGGGCATTTTGAGGAAGCCCATCATTGGAATATATTGGCCAAGTTCTATAATGTAAAATTCCCACTAGTATATGAAAGTGACCACATAGGAGACTCTCTATCATGAAGATCATGGTGCTACTTTTAAGCACAAGTGTGGTAAAAGGATAGTAGCATTGTCCCTTCTCTCTTTTTCTCTCATTTTTTTATTTTTTTTATTTGGGCCTTTCTCCCTTTTTTATGGCCTTTTTTTTTCTTTTTTTTCTTTTTCGTCCGGAGTCTCATCCCGACTTGTGGGGGAATCATAGTCTCCATCATCCTTTCCTCACTAGGACAATGCTCTAAAAAATTATGATCATCACACTTTTATTTTCTTACAACTCAACAATTACAACTCGATACTTAGAACAAATTATGACTCTATATGAATGCCTCCGGCGGTGTACCGGGATATGCAATGAATCAAGAGTGACATGTATGAAAGAATTATGAACGGTGGCTTTGCCACAAATACAATGTGAACTACATGATCATGCAAAGCAATATGACAATGATGGAGTGTGTCATAATAATCGGAACGATGGAAAGTTGCATTGCAATATATCTCAGAATGGCTATGGAAATACCATGATAGGTAGGTATGGTGGCTGTTTTGAGGAAGGTTTATGGTGGGTGTATGATACCGGCGAAAGGTGCGCGGTATTAGAGAGGCTAGCCATGGTGGAAGGAAGAAGAGTGCGTATAATCCATGGACTCAACATTAGACATAAATAACTCACATACTTATTGCAAAAATATACAAGTTATCAAAGCAAAGTATTACGCGCATGCTCCTAGGGGGATAGATTGGTAGGAAAAGACCATCGCTCGTCCCCGACCGCCACTCATAAGGAAGACAATCAATAAATAAATCATGGTCCGACTTCATCACATAACGGTTCACCATACGTGCATGCTACGTGAATCACAAACTTTAACACAAGTATTTCTCAAATTCACAACTACTCAACTAGCACAACTTTGATATCACTACCTCCGTGTCTCAAAACAATCATCAAGCATCAAACTTCTCTTAGTATTCAACACACTCATAAGAAAGTTTTTACTAGTCTTGAATACCTAGCATATTAGGATTAAGCACATTACCATGTTGTTTAAGACTCTCAAAATAATATAAGTGAAGCATGAGAGTTCATCTATTTCTTCAAAATAAAACCAACATTGTGCTCTAAAAGATATAAGTGAAGCACTAGAGCAAACGACAAACTACTCCGAAAGATATAAGTGAAGATCAATGAGTAGTCGATAATTATGCAACTATGTGAAGACTCTCCCATTTAATAATTTCAGATCTTTATATTTTATTCAAACAGCAAGCAAAGATAAAGAAAATAAAATGACGCTCCAAGCAAAACACATATCATGTGGTGAATAAAAATATAGCTCCAAGTAAAGTTACCGATGAGCGTGATTTAAAGAGGGATGCCATCCGGGGCATCCCCAAGCTTAGGCTCTTGGTTGTCCTTGAATATTACCTTGGGGTGCCTTGGGCATCCCCAAGCTTAGGCTCTTGCCACTCCTTATTCCATAGTCCATCGAATCTTCACCCAAAACTTCAAAACTTCACAACAGAAAACTTAACAGAAAACTCGTAAGCTCCGTCAGCGAAAGAAAACAAAACACCACTTCAAGGTACTGTCATGAACTGATTATTTATTTATATTGGTGTTAAACCTAATTCATTCCAAATTCTCTATGGTTTATAAACTATTTTATTAACCATAGATTCATCAAAATAAGCAAACAACACACGTAAAACAGAATCTGTCAAAAACAGAACAGTCTGTAGTAATCTGTAACTAACGCAAACTTATGGAACTCCAAAAATTCTAAAATAAATTGGTGGACCTGAGGAATTTTTCTAGTAATCATCTGCAAAAATAATCAACTAAATATCACTCTCCAGTAAAAAGTTGAAGCAAATCTCGTGAGAGCTAAAGTTTCTGTTTTTTACAGCATGATCATAAAGACTTCACCCAAGTCTTCCCAAAGGTTTTACTTGGCACAAACACTAATTAAAACACAAAACCACATATAAACAGAATATATATGGATTATTTATTCCTAAACAGAACCAAAAAGCAATAAACTAAAATAAAATTGGGTTGCCTCCCAACAAGCGCTACCGTTTAACGCCCCTAGCTAGGCATGATGATTTTAATGATGCTCACATAAAAGATAAGAATTGAAACATAAAGAGAGCATCATGAAGAATATGACTAGCACATTTAATTCTAACTCACTTCCTATGCATATGGATTTTGTGAGCAAACAACTTATGGGAACAAAACTTGCATAGGAAGGTAAAACAAGCATAACTTCAAGATTTTAAGCACATAGAGAGGAAACTTGATATTATTGCAATATGTAGAAGCATATGATCCTCTCTCATAATAATTTTCAGTAGCATAATGAATGAATTCAACAATATAACCAGCACCTAAAGCATTCTTTTCATGATCTACTTGCATAGAAATTTTATTACTTTCCACATAAGCAAAATTCTTTTCATTCGGAATAGTGGGAGTTTCATAAGAGACTTGAATACTATAAATTGTTTCCACATTAAAAGAGTAACGTTCAGAAAAAGGGGAATCATAATCATGACAAGTTTTATAAATATAATCATCACTACTTTTTATAGCATAAGTTTCATCACAATAATCATCATAAGTAGCAACTTTGTTCTCATCATAATTGATTGAAACCTCTTCCGAAATAGTGGATACATCACTAAATAAAGTCATGACCTCTCCAAATCCACTTTCATAAATATTATAAGATTCAACATCCTCCAAAATAGTGGGATCATTACTTCCTAAAGTTGACACTCTTCCAAACCCACTTTTATCAATATAATCATCATAGGTAGAAGGCATGCTATCATCATAACAAATTTGCATATCAAAACTTTGGGGGCTAAAAATATCATCATTATTAAACATAGCATCCCCAAGCTTGGGACAAACATTAATTTCAGCAAATATGTTCTCAAATATGTCATCCTCATCAAACATAGCTTCCCCAAGCTTCGGCCTTTTCATATCATAAGCATAATCACTCTCATCATTAATAGTATGGATAGCACCAATAGTATAGCAATTATCATATTCTTCCAAGCAAGTGCCAAAAAGATTTTCAAGATCATAAGAAGTATCATTATCTTCCCAATCATAATCATCACAACAAGCAATAGGCATAACGAGATCATCATCAAGTGCATAATTATTTTTGATTCGTTTTCATGAGGCACAACAATAATAGGAGCAACATTATTTGGGAGGGATACCTTTTTACCTCTCTTCCTTTTTCTTTTCTTCTTCTTCACCTCATCATGTGTGGGTTCAATCCTCTTTTTGGAGCTCCTTATTAATGAGATTGGTTGAATAGAAGGCTCCTCCTCGTTACCTGATTCATCATAAGAAATAATAGGAGGATATTGGGAAGTCTCTTCCCTTTCGTTAGTATTCTCTTCATCCTCTATTTGTTTTCTTTTCTTTATGTAATTGGCAATATAAGGATTTTCAATGCAATTCACCGCACAATACATATAAATTTTTTCTAGATCAAAATGAAGAACTCTATCAAGGGCAAATTCTGGAATATCCTTAGTTATACGTTTCATTTCTTCATAACCCAAGAGCAAACTAAGTTCATTATGATGTGCAAGGGAAATCAAGTCATCACAATTTTTGGACACGATATGATCATGAAACAATTTGCATTGGGTACTGAAATGATCACGTTCATTGCAAAGTTCACAAGTATGGCTCAGAAATTTTAAATTTTCAGGACAAACATCTAGCCTTTCTTGCAACAATTTAGTTTCTAAATACTTATGCCTCTTGCAATATCTATCTTCCCTATTTGGTGTGTATTTGCAAACCCAATGCACTCCACAAAAATCGACATGCTTATAAGAGATATTTTCATCATGACTAGTGCAATCATCATCAGTACCATGGATATTCAAGGAGTTCATACTAACAACATTGCAATCGTGCTCATCATTCAAAGATTTAGTGCCAAAAAATTTAATGCATTCTTCTTCTAACACTTTGGCACAATTTTCCTTCCCATCATACTCACGAAAGATATTAAAAAGATGCAGCGTATGAGACAAACTCAATTCCATATTTTTGGTAGTTTTCTTTTATAATATAAACTAGTGCTAAAATACGAAACAAAAAGATTCGACTGCAAGATCTAAAGATATACCTTCAAGCACTCACCTCCCCGGCAACGGTGCCAGAAAAGAGCTTAGTTGACGGGGTGTGAGTGCCGCTTACCTAGCCTCCCCGGCAACGGCGCCAAAAAAGAGCTTGATGTCTACTATGCAACCTTCTTCTTGTAAACGTTGTTGGGCCTCCAATTGCAGAGGTTTGTAGGACAGTAGCAAATTTCCCTCAAGTGGATGACCTAAAGTTTATCAATCCGTGGGAGGCGTAGGATGAAGATGGTCTCTCTCAAACAACCCTGCAACCAAATAACAAAGAGTCTCTTGTGTCCCCAACACACCCAATACAATGGTAAATTGTACAGGTGCACTAGTTTGGCGAAGAGATGGTGATACAAGTGCAATATGGATGGTAGATATAAGTTTTTGTAATCTGAAAATATAAAAACAGCAAGGTAACTAATGATAAAAGTGAGCACAAATGGTATTGCAATGCTAGGAAACAAGGCCTAGGGTTCATACTTTCACTAGTGCAAGTTCTCTCAACAATAATAACATAATTGGATCATATAACTATCCCTCAACATGCAATCAAAGAGTCACTCGAAAGTCACTAATAGCGGAGAACAAACGAAGAGATTATGGTAGGGTACGAAACCACCTCAAAGTTATTCTTTCCAATCAATCCGTTGGGCTATTCCTATAAGTGTCACAAACAACCCTAGAGTTCGTACTAGAATAACACCTTAAGACACAAATCAACCAAAACCCTAATGTCACCTAGATACTCCAATGTCACCTCAAGTATCCGTGGGTATGATTATACGATATGCATCACACAATCTCAGATTCATCTATTCAACCAACACATAGAACCTCAAAGAGTGCCCCAAAGTTTCTACCGGAGAATCAAGACAAAAACCTGTGCCAACTCCTATGCATAGGTTCATGGGCGGAACCCGCAAGTTGATCACCAAAACATACATCAAGTGAATCATGTGATATCCCATTGTCACCACAGATACGCACGGCAAGACATACATCAAGTGTTCTCAAATCATTAAAGACTCAATCCGATAAGATAACTTCAAAGGGAAAACTCAATCCATTACAAGAGAGTAGAGGGGGAGAAGAAACATAAGATCCAACTATAATAGCAAAGCTCACGATACATCAAGATCGTGCCAAATCAAGAACACGAGAGAGAGAGAGAGAGAGAGAGAGACCAAACACATAGCTACTGGTACATACCCTCAGCCCCGAGGGTGAACTACTCCCTCCTCGTCATGGAGAGCGCCGGGATGATGAAGATGGCCACCGGTGAGGGTTCCCCCCTCCGGCAGGGTGCCGGAACAGGGTCCCGATTGGGTTTTGGTGGCTACAGAGGCTTGTGGCAGCGGAACTCCCGATCTATTCTGCTCTCCGAAGTTTTTAGGGTATATGGAGATATATAGGCGGAATAAGTACGTCAGGGGAGCCACGAGGGGCCCACGAGGGTGGAGGGCGCGCCCTAGGGGCGTGGGCGTGCTGCCCTACCTTGTGGCTCCCTTGTTTCTTTCTTGACGTGCACTCCAAGTCTATCAGGTTGCTTTCCTTCCAAAAGTAACTTGTCCAAAAGGCTTCATTCCGTTTCGACTCCGTTTGATATTCCTTTTCTTCGAAACACCGAAACAAGGAAAATACAGGAACTGGCACTGGGCTCTGGGTGAATAGGTTAGTCCCAAAAATAATATAAAAGTGCATAATAAAGCCCATAAACATCCAAAACACATAAGATAATAGCATGGAACAATCAAAAATTATAGATACGTTGGAGACGTATCAGGAAGAAGGGCCAAGAGGTGGCGCGCACCTCCCCCCTGCCCAAACCGAACTGGACAAGGGGTGGCGGCGCGGCCCCCCTTTCCTTCTCCCTCTCCCTCTCTAAACTTCTCTCCTACTCCGAATAGGAAAGAGGAGGGGAATCCTACTTGCACTAGGGAGTCCTAGTAGGATTCCCCACACCTGGCGCGCCCCCCTTGGGCCGGCCACCTCTTCCCTTCCCTCCTTTATATATGTGGCCAGGGGGCACCCGAAAGGCACTCAAGATTGGTCTTAGCCGTGTGTGGTGCCCCCCTCCACAGTTACACACCTCGTTCATATCATCGTAGTGCTTAGGCGAAGCCCTGCGCCGGTAACTTCATCATCACCGTCGCCACGCCGTCGTGCTGACGGAACTCTCCTTCGGCCTCAACTGGATCAAGAGCCCGAGGGACGTCATTGAGCTGAATGTGTGTTGAACGCGGAGGTGCCATACGTTCAGTACTAGGATCGGTTGGATCGCGAAGATGTTCGACTACATCAACCACGTTACTAAACGCTTCCGCTTTAGGTCTACGAGGGTACGTGGGCACACTCTCCCCGCTCGTTGCTATGCATCTCCTAGATAGATCTTGCGTGATCGTAGGATTTTTTTGAAATACTGTGTTCCCCAACAATGGTATCAGAGCCAGGCTTATGCGTAGATGTTATATGCACGAGTAGAACACAAAGAGTTGTGGGCGATAATTTTCATACTGCTTACCAGCATGTCATACTTTGATTTGGCGGTATTGTTGGATGAAGCGGCTCAGACCGACATGACGCATACGCTTACGCGAGACTGGTTCGACCGACATGCTTCGCACATAGGTGGCTAGTGGGTGTCTGTTTCTCCAACTTTAGTTGAATCGAGTGTGACTACGCCCGGTCCTTGTTGAAGGTTAAAATAGCACACTTGACGAAAAATCGTTGTGGTTTTGATGCGTAGGTAAGAAAGGTTCTTGCTAATCCCGTAGCAGTCACGCAAAATTTGCAACAACAAAGTAGAGGACGTCTAACTTGTTTTTGCAGGGCATGTTGTGATGTGATATGGTCAAGACGTGATGAGATATAAATTGTTATATGAGATGATCATGTTTTGTAAAGTTATTCGCAACTGGCAGAAGCCATATGGTTGTCTCTTTATTGCATAAGATGCAAGCGCCATATAATTGCTTTAGTTAATTGCTATGCGATAGCAATAGTTGGCGAGACGACCATGTGACGACACGTTGATAGAGATCAAGATGATAGAGATCATGGTGTCATGCCGGTGACGATGGAGATCCTGACGGTACTTTGGAGATGGAGATCAAAGGTACAAGATGATGATGGCCATATCATGTCACATATTTTGATTACATGTGATGTTTATCTTTTATGCATCTTATTTTGCTCAGTACGACATTAGCTTTATAAGATGATCTCTTACTAAAATTTCAAGGTATAAGTGTTCTCCCTGAGTATGCACCGTTGCGACAGTTCTTCATGCTGAGACACCACATGATGATCGGGTGTGATAAGCTCTACGTTCACAAACAACGGGTGCAAGCCAGTTTTGCACATGCAGAATACTTGGGTTAAACTTGACGAGCCTAGCATATGCAGATATGGCCTCGGAACATTGAGACCGAAAGGTCGAGCGTGAATCATGTAGTGGATATGATCAACATAGTGATGTTCACCATTGAAAGCTACTCCATCTCACGTGATGATCGGACATGGTTAAGTTGATATGGATCACATGATCATTTATATGACTAGAGGGATGTCTATCTAAGTGGGAGTTCTTAAGTAATATGATTAATTGAACTTTAATTTATCATGAACTTAGTCCTGATAGTATTTGCATAACTATGTTGTAGATCAATAGCTTGCGATGTAGCTCCCCGTTTATTTTTGATATGTTCCTAGAGAAAAATAAGTCGAAAGATGATAGTAGCAATGATGCGGACTTGGTCCATGATCTGAGGATTATCCTCATTGCTGCACAGAAGAATTATGTCCTTGATGCACTGCAAGGTGAAAGAACTATTGCAGGAGCAGATACAGACGTTATGAATGTTTGACAAGCTCGGTATGATGACTACTTGATAGTTTAGTGCACCATGCTTTACGGCTTAGAACCGGGACTTCAGAATGTTTTGAATGGCATGGAGCATATGAGATGTTCCAAGAGCTGAAATTGGTATTTCAGACTCATGCCCGAGTCGAGAGGTATGAGACCTCTGACAAGTATTTTTCCTACAAGATGGAGGAGAATAGCTCAGCCAGTGAGCATATGCTCAGAATGTCTGAGTACTATAATAATTTGAATCAAGTGGGAGTTAATCTTCCAAATAAGATAGTGATTGACAGAGTTCTCTAGTCACTATCACCAAGTTACTAGAACTTCGTGATGAACTATAATATGCAAGGGATAACGGAAACGATTCCCAAGCTCTTCACGATGCTGAAATCGGCGAAGGTAGAAATCAAGAAAAAGCATCAAGTGTTGATGGTTGACAAGACCACTAGTTTCAAGTAAAAGGGCAAAGGAAAGAAAGGGAACTTCAAGAAGAATGGAAAGCAAGCTGCCACTCCCGTGAAGAAGCCCAAAGCTAGACCTAAGCCTGAAACTGAGTGCTTCTACTGCAAAGGGAACGGTCACTAGAAGTGGAACTACCCTAGATACTTGGCGAATAAGAAGGGTGGCAAAGTGAACAAAAGTATATTTCATATACGTGTTATTGATGTGTACTTTACTAGTGTTTATAAGCAACCCCTCGGTATTTGATACTGGTTCAATTGCTAAGAGTAGTAACTCGAAACGGGAGTTGCAAAATAAACAGAGACTAGTTAAGGGCGAGGTGATGATGTGTGTTGGAAGTGATTCCAAGGTTGATAAGATCACCATCGCACACTCCTTTTACCTTCGGGATTAGTGTTGAACCTAAAATAAATGTTATTTGGTGTTTGCGTTGAGCATGAATATGATTGGATCATGTTTATTGCAATACGGTTATTCATTTAAGTCAAATAATAATTGTTGTTCTGTTTACATGAATAAAACCTTCTATGGTCATACACTTAATATAAATGGTTTATTGAATCTCGATCGTAGTGATACACATAATATTGATGCCAAAAGATGCAAAGTTGATAATGATAGTGCAACATACTTGTGGCACTGCCGTTTAGGTCATATTGGTGTAAAGTGCATGAAGAAACTCCATGCTGATGGACTTTTGGAATCACTTGATTATGAATCATTTGATGCTTGCGAACCATGCCTCATGGGCAAGATGACAATGACTCCGTTCTCCGGAACAATGGAGCAAGCCACTGACTTATTGGAAATAATACATACCGAAGTATGCAGTCCGATGAGTGTTGAGTCTCACGGCGGGTATCATTGTTTTCTGACCTTCATAGATGATTTGAGCAGATATGGGTATATCTACTTGATGAAACACAAGTCTGAAACATTTGAAAAGTTCAAAGAATTTCAGAGTGAAGTAGAGAATCATCGTAACAAGAAAACAAAGTTTCTATGATCTGATGGCAGAGGAGAATATTTGAGTTACGAGTTTGGACTTCAATTAAAACAATGTGGAATAGTTTCACAAACTCATGCCACCTAGAACACCACAGCATAATGGTGTGTCCGAACGTCATGACCGTACTTTATTGTATATAGTGCAATCTATGATGTCTCTTACCGATTTACCACAATAGTTTTGGGGTTATGCATTAGAGACAGCTACATTCACGTTAAATAGGGCACCGTCTAAATCCGTTGAGACGACACCATATGAACTATGGTTTGGCAAGAAATCTAAGCTGCCATTTCTTAAAGTCTGAGGTTGCGATGCTTATGTGAAAAAGTTTCAACCTGATAAGCTCGAACCCATATCGGAGAAGTGCGTCTTCATAGGATACCCAAAAGAAAATGTTGGGTACACCTTCCATCACAGATCTGAAGGCAAGACATTCGTTGCTAAGAATGGATCCTTTCTAGAGAAGGAGTTTCTCTCGAAAGAAGTGAGTGGGAGGAAAGTAGAACTTGATGAGGTAATTGTACCTGCTCCCGAATTGGAAAGAAGTTCATCACAGAAATCAGTTCGAGTGATGCCTACACCAATTAGTGAGGAAGTTAATGATGATGATCATGAAACTTAAGATCAATTTACTACCGAACCTCGTAGGTCAGCCAGAGTAAGGTCTGCACCAAAGTGGTACGGTAATCCTGTTCTGTAGGTCATGTTACTTGACCATGACGAACCTACGAACTATGAGGAAGCGACGATGAGCCCAGATTCCGCGAAATGGTTTGAGGCCATGAAATCTAAGATGGGATCCATGTATGAGAACAAAGTATGCACTTTGATTGACATGCCCGATGATCGGTGAGCCATTGAGAATAAATGGATCTTCAAGAGGAAGACGGACGCTGATAGTAGTGTTACTATCTACAAAGCTCGAATTGTCGCAAAAGGTTTTCGACAAGTTCAAGGTGTAGACTACGATGAGATTTTCTCACTCGTATCGATGCTTAGAGTCTATCTGAATCATGTTAGCAATTGCCGCATTTTATGAAATTTGGCAAATGGATGTCAAAACTGCATTCCTTAATGGATATCTCAAAGAAGAGTTGTATATGATGCAACCAGAAGGTATTGTCGATCCTAAAGGTGCTAACAAAGTGTGCAAGCTCCAGCGATCCATTTATGGACTGGTGCAAGCCTCTCGGAGTTGGAATATACACTTTGATAGTGTGATCAAAGCATATGATTTTATACAGACTTGTGGTGAAGCATGTATTTACAAGAAAGTGAGTGGGAGCACTACAGCCTTTCTGATAAGTATATGTTAATGACATATTGTCGATCGGAAATGATATAGAATTTTCTGGAAAGCATAAATGAGTGTTTGAAAGGAGTTTTTCAAAGAAAGACCTCAGTGAAGCTGCTTACATAATTGAGCATCAAGATCTATAGAGATAGATCAAGGCGCTTGATAAGTTTTTTCAATGAGTACATACCTTAACAAGTTTTTGAAGTAGTTCAAAATGGAACAGTCAAAGAAAGAGTTCTTACATGTGTTACAAGGTGTGAAGTTGAGTAAGACTCAAAGCCCGACCACAGCAGAAGATAGAGAGAGAATGAAAGTCATTCCCTATGCCTCAGCCATAGGTTCTATAAAGTATGCCACGCTATGTACCAGACCTATTGTATACCCTGCCCTGAGTTTGGCAAGGGAGTGCAATTTTGATCTAGAAGTAGATCACTGGACAGCGGTCAAAAATATCCTTAGAGGACTAAGGAAATATTTCTCGGTTATGGAGGTGATAAAGAGTTCGTCGTAAAGAGTTACGTCGATGCAAGCTTTGACACCGATCTGGATGACTCTAAGTCACAATCCGGATACATATTGAAAGTGGGAGCAATTAGCTAAAGTAGCTCCGTGCAGAGCATTGTAGACATAGAAATTTGCAAAGTACATACGGATCTGAATTTGGTAGACCCGTTGACTAAACTTCTCTCACAAGCAAAACATGATCACACCTTAGTACTCTTTGGGTGTTCATCACATGGCGATGTGAACTAGATTACTGACTCTAGTAAACCCTTTGCGTGTTGGTCACATGGCGATGTGAACTATGGGTGTTAATCACATGGTGATGTGAACTATTAGTGTCAAATCACATGGCGATGTGAACTAGATTATTGTCTCTAGTGCAAGTGGGAGACTTAAGGAAATATGCCCTAGAGGCAATAATAAAGTTATTATTTATTTCCTTATTTCATGATAAATGTTTATTATTCATGCTAGAATTGTATTAACCAGAAACTTGATACATGTGTGAATACATAGACAAAACAGAGTGTCCCTAGTATGCCTCTACTTGACTAGCTCGTTAATAAAAGATGGTTAAGTTTCCTAGCCATAGACATGTGTTTTCATTTGATGAACGGGTTCACATCATTAGAGAATGATGTGATGGACATGACCCATCCGTTAGCTTAGCATAATGATCGTTTAGTTTTATTACTATTGCTGTCTTCATGACTTATACATGTTCCTCTGACTATGAGATTATGCAACTCCCGAATACCGGAGGAAAACCTTGTATGCTATCAAACTCACAACGTAACTAGGTGATTATAAAGGTGCTCTACAGGTGTCTCCGAAGGTGTTTGTTGAGTTGGCATAGATTGAGATTAGGATTTGTCACTCTGTGTATGGAAGAGGTATCTCTGGGCCCTCTCGGTAATGCACATGAATTAGTTGCGGGATGATGCATTACAGAACGAGTAAAGAGACTTTCCAGTAACGAGATTGAACTAGGTATGAGGATACCGACGATCGAATCTCGGGCAAGTAACATACCGATGACAAAGGGAACAACGTATGTTGTTATGCGGTTTGACCGATAAAGATCTTCGTAGAATATGTAGGAACCAATATGAGCATCCAGGTTCCGCTATTGGTTATTGACCGGAGACGTGTCTCGGTCATGTCTACATAATTCTTGAACCCGTAGGGTCCGCACACTTAACGTTCAATGACAATTTGTATTATGAGTTATGTGATTTGATATATCGAAGGTTGTTCGGAGTCCCGGATGAGATCACGGACATGACGAGGAGTCTCGAAATGGTCGAGACGTAAAGATCGATATATTGGAAGGCTATATTCGTACATCGGAAAGGTTCCGAGTGATTCGGGTATTTTTCGGAGTACCGGAGAGTTACGAGAATTCGCCCGGAGAAGTAATGGGCCTTATTGGGCTTTAGTGGAGAGAGGGGAGAAGGGCCGAGAGGTGGCGCGAGCCTCCCCCCTGCCCAAACCGAATTGGACAAGGGGTGGGGGCGTGGCCCCCCTTTCCTTCTTCCTCTCCCTCTCTTTCCTTCTCTCCTACTTCGAATAGGAAAGAGGAGGGGAATCCTACTTGGACTAGGGAGTCCTAGTAGGATACCCCACACCTGGCGCGCCCCCCTTGGGCCGGCCACCTCTTCCCACCCCTCCTTTATATGTGGCCAGGAGGCACCCCAAAGGCACTCAAGACTGGTCTTTGCCGTGTGCGGGCCCCCCTCCACAGTTACACACCTTGGTCATATCGTCGTAGTGCTTAGGCGAAGCCCTGCGCCAGTAACTTCATTATCACCGTCACCACGCCGTCATGCTGACGGAACTCTCCTTCAGCCTCAACTGGATCAAGAGCCCGAGGGACGTCATCGAGCTGAACGTGTGCTGAACGCGGAGGTGCCGTACGTTCGGTACTTGGATCGGTTGGACCGCAAAGACGTTCGACTACATCAACCGCGTTACTAAACGCTTCTAATTTCGGTCTACGAGGGTACGTGGACACACTCTCCCCGCTCGTTGCTATGCATCTCCTAGATAGATCTTGCGTGATCGTAGGATTTTTTTTGAAATACTGTGTTCCCAAAACCTACGGGTGCGAGAACTATGTAGACATGAGTACATGAACGACACACCTCTCCAGTCAATAACCAACAGCAGAACCTAGATGCCCATATTGGTTCCCACATATTCTACGAAGATCTTTATCGGTCGTACCGTAATGACAACATACGTTATTCTCGGTATGTTACTTGCCCGAGATTCGATCGTCGGTATCTTCATACCTAGTTCAATCTCGTTACTGGCAAGTCTCTTTACTCGTTTTGTAATACATCATCCCGCAACTAACTCATTAGTCACATTGCTTGCAAGGCTTCTTATGATGTGTATTACCGAGAGGGCCCAGTGATACCTCTTCGATACTCGGAGTGACAAATCATAATCCCGATCTATACCAACCCAACAAACACCTTAGGAGATACCTATAGAGCATCTTTATAATCACCCAGTTAGGTTGTGACGTTTGATAGCACACAAGGTATTCCTCCGGTATCCAGGAGTTGCAATCTCATAGTCAAAGGAATATGTATTTGACATGAAGAAAGTAGTAGCAGTAAAATTGAACGATCATAATGCTAAGCTAACGGATGGGTCTTGTAGCGACCCGACTCGAATGGATTAAAGTCTCTGTGCATAAGTGTCATCCCTGGATCGGTAATGCTAACACACACAGTACTTGAAGGATTTATAACAGAGTGCAATCACACACTTATTACAACGAATGTCTCAAAAGAGAACCTATTACAATAAATATGGCTTAAGGCCAACTAAATAAGATAACAGCGGAAGGCTTGGAAGATAAAGTGAGTCCATCAACTCCAACGGCATAGCTGAGTGCACGACAACGACCTAGCACACCTTACTCTTCGTATGAAAAGTTTGCAACATGACATGTTGCAGCTCAAAACGGGTCGGCACATGGAATATGCTGGCAAGGTAACGCAGTAGAGCAATGAACAAGTAAAAGCTAACACTACATGCATATATGGCTGGTGGAGGCTCTATGGTTATAATGTTTTGCGAAAAGCCATTTTTTCCTACATCAAAGGAATATATTTTGTTTAACTATCATGGTAATTGATAAACATTGAGAATGGTACCCCCATCTTAATCCAATTAAAAATAATTAACAACCCAACATATTAATTTAGAGTGATGAGATCAACATGATAATCCAAGAACCAGATACTCAAGATTGTCCAAAACCGGGGGCACGGCTAACCATGATTAGTTTGTACACTCTGCAGAGGTTTGCACACTTTTCCCCACAAGACTCGATCTCCTCCGGATTTCTCGCACTAAATGGTGTTTGAGAAACGGATGACCGAGACACAGTCTTTCAGAAACACCAACTCTTTACTCTGGGTGGACAGTTACACCTACTTTCCCCTACATCTGCTAGCCCACCACTGAAAGAGGTCATGCAACATACTCAACTATGCTAGAGCCCATAATAGCTTGTGGCTGCACACGGAAGTTTCTAGCATGAATAATCTTATGATCCCTTTGAGCCTGGGTGGCGAACCAAAAGGATAGCACTGGTATATCCCCAGGTGCGCGCAACCAATCCACCCAGATGTGTATTTAAGTAGCCACCTTAAGTTAACCATTAATTAACAATCTCACATCTGTCATGGATCACTCAAACCCAATCCACGTCTACGAGCATAGCATAACAGTATAAGCATAACATAGAAGTAACTCCCAGGGGTTTGATCTAAAGGACAATAGGTTCTACCTCATCAACTACTTCCCAAAACCCACATATAATCAGATCCTACTCATGCAGTGTTTGAGGGTTGTAACTAATGCATAAAAACTGGGTATTAAAAAAAGTATGATCAATGTGTTACTTGCCTTGCTGACGATCTGCAAACCCTAGAGACTCGTAGTAGCACGCTTCGCACTCCGGGAATTCTATCACAAACAAACAATAGCATCCATAAGCACTCAAACAAAGATGCACGAGTAAAACTCAAATAAGAAGATCAAATCTGAAAGTTCAACTGAAGAGCTTTGATTTGCAAAAAGAATCAATCGAACCGGAGCTATGGAACTAAAACTACGGTCAAAAGAACTTCGAATTCAAATCTGTTTGAAACCCAAATTTTAAATTGTCAAAACCTTGTTCAAGTTGATTAAACAGAAAGAGAGGCTCTAGACGAAGATTTTGGCGTTGGTTTCACTGGATTTGGACAAACGGTTTAGAAACGGCGAGGGTTTGAAGATCAGGGGCTAATCTGCGATAAAAATAATCGCGGATAGGTCCCTGGCCGAAAATAAACAGAAAAATAAAAATCTATCGGACGAACGTCCGCTAACAGAGACAAACGGCGAATTCGTTCGTTAAAACGAATGAACGAATGAAGTAAACCGAGAGAACCGAACCGATCTAAATAAAAAAAACCGAACCTAGGTTTTTTTTAAGAAAACCGGCGGCTTTTACCTAAAAACCAAAAAAACGGGACGGCGAGATCCGCGGCTCAGTGCTCGATCGGCGAGGCGGCGGGCGGACAGTGGCGCGGCGAGGCGGCGGGTGCGGCGGGGGGGCTGGCAAGGGCGTGGTGGGCGGGTGGCAAGGGCGGCTGGTTGCTTGTCATGCATGGCGATGCGATGGTGATGCGGGGTCGAGGCGGCGCCTCGGGCTTTAAAGGCCCGGGGGGCGTGGCGTGCGGGAGGGGGCGGCGCCGGCGGCTCGGGGTCGGACTCCCCGAGTCCATCGCGAGCACGATGACGGGAGGCGGCGGCGGGAGATGGGCCAGCTGAGCTTTGGCCCGGCTCGGTCAGAAACATTTAAAAAAACATTCCGCCAAAAGAAAATCCTAAATAGATAGAAAAAATTCTAAAAATGCCAAAAATAATGTTCGCCGTCTAAATAAAATATTTAGAACAAAGTGAACATTTTCTTGGCCTAAAAATGCAATTTTGAAAAATGCATATTTTTCTAATTCAATTAAAATAGCAATAAAATCCAAATAAAATTATTTATTTGATTTTAACATTTTTCCTCCAATATTTCATTTATTTTGGAGAAGTCATATTATCTCCTCTCATATATTTTAATATGAAGTATTTTTGGAGAGAAAAATAATTAAAACCAAAATGATCCTCGTTTCAATATTCGAGAAAATTCAGATATGAAAAGGAAAAGAAATCCCCAACTCTCTCTGTGGGTCCTTGAGTTGCTTAGGATTTATAGGATCACAACTAAAATGCAAATAAAATATGATATGCATATGATGACCTATGTATAACATTCCAAATTGAAAATTTGGGATGTTACAAACCTACCCCCCTTAAGGTGAATCTCGCCCTCAAGATTCGGGTTGGCTAGAGAATAGGTGTGGGTGGTCTTTGCGTAGATCTTCCTCTCGTTCCTAGGTGGCTTCATCCTCGATATGGTGGCTCCACTGAACTTTGCAAAACTTGATAACCTTGTTGCGTGTGACTCGGCTGGCAAACTCAAGAATCTTGACTGGTTTCTCCTCATAGGTCAAATCACTATCCAACTGAATTGCTTCCAGGGGCACTGTATCTCAGAGGGATATCGGCCATCTCAGCATGACACTTCTTCAACTGGGAATCATGAACTCCTGACAGTCCTTCGGGTAACTCTAACTTGTAGGCCACTTCTCCCATACGTTCCAGAACTCGGTATGGTCCTACAAATCTCGGGGCTAACTTTCCCTTAACTCCAAATTGTTTAACTCCTCGCGGAGGTGACACACGAAGATATGCTATGTCTCCGATTTCATAGACTACCTCCTTGCGTTTTGAGTCTGCATAACTCTTTCGCCTGGACTGAGCTACCTTCAGTCTATCTCGAATCAACTTAACCTTCTCTTCGGACTCTTTGATCAAATCTGGTCCAAACAACTGACGGTGTCTAACTTCATCCCACATTAACAGTGTCCTGCACCTCCTTCCATGCAAAGCTTCGAAAGATACCACCTTCAAACTGGCCTGGTAGATGTTGTATGAGAACTCTGCGTAGGGCAAGTTATCATCCCAACTAGATCCGTAATCTAGCGCACAAGCTCTCAACATGTCCTCCAGAATCTGATTGACTCTCTCGGTCTGTCCATCGGTCTGCGGATGAAAGGTTGTACTAAACTCTAGTCTGGTTCCCAAAGTCTGGTGCAGCTGGTGCCAAAACTTTGGAGTAAACTAGGTTCCTCTATCTGAAATGATGGTCCTCGGAACTTCGTGCAGACATACGATCCTGGTCATATATATCTTGGCCAACTTCGCACTTGTATAGGTGGTTTTCACTGGGATAAAGTGAGCTACTTTGGTCAGACGATCCACTACTACCCAAATAGAATCATATCCCAATCGGTTCCTGGGCAACCCGATGATGAAATCCATGCCAAGCTTATCCCACTTCCATTTGGGTATCATCATAGGCTGCAGTAATCCTGCTGGCTTCTGATGTTCTGCCTTCACTCTTTGACATACATCACATACGGCTACATACTCGGCAATATCCTTCTTCACACCAGTCCACCAGAAACGCTCCTTTAAATCCAAATACATATTGGTGTTTCCGGGGTGTATCGAGTATGGCGAGTCATGAGCTTCCTGAAGTATCAACTTCCTGATCTCTGCATTATTGGGCACATAAACACGGTACTCAAACCACAAGGTGCCATGCTCATCCTCACGAAAACCTTTTGTCGGCGAAGCTGATCGTGACCCACGAACACCTATGGGACCGAGTCCCTTGTGGTTCGGAGGGGGGCGGAGATTGCACAAAGAGCGGATCGAGGCGATGCACACGAGCAGATTTACCCAGCCGGAGCTCTCGAGAGATAATACTCCTCCGCTGCTTGGTTGATTGTATTCTTGCTAGGGAGCAATGGGATCTACAAAATCTAGCTTTGAGTGAGTGTGGTCTCGAATGAGCGAATGAACTGAACGAGCGAACCCTTTCTACGTTGCACATGGGCCTCCTTTTATAGGTTCAAGGGGTCACCACAGTGGCAAGTAGACAAGGGTAAAATAGGAAAAACGAGAGTTGGTACACCGCTTTACAAAGGTATGCGATGATCTATACCTAACTCGACGGCAAGGGACAAGAGTAATAAATGTCCGCCCCGTCGCTGAACGAAAGGCAATAGGGACCGTCAAGTGCGCCTCCGTTTGCCACGATGGTGGCTTGTCGGCGCCGCTTATCGCTGCTCCCCGCTGGCTGCACTCCTTGACACGCGTGCCTGGAGTAGCCCCACGGCGACACATTGGCGGATGAGCTGGAGCGGAGATGAAGAGAGGTTGCCTGCCGCGGCAAGTATCTTGTCGCGGCTGAATCCTTGTCGCTCGGGAGCTTGTCGCTCACCAAGCCTTCCGGCAAGCTCCTCTTGCCGGGCCTTGTTTCTTCGTGCCTTGAGTGGCCTTCCCGCAAGCTCCTCTTGCCGGGCCTTGAGTATTTTGTTCTTGAATGGCTCCAAAGGAGCCGCGGAGGACCTTGGCGGTCACCGGGCCAGCCACCGCCACGGGTGCAACTGCTCGTGCACGAAGTTCGGGATACTAGGTACCCCTACTCTAGTACACCGACAGAGCCCCGGGCTGGGCCACACACGGCGCCGAGCTCTGTTGGGCTGGCCCAAAACAAGGTACTCGGCACGCGCAGCCTAGATTGCGCGATTATTCGCCTCAGACCCACCACGCCCCCACGAGCGACACGCACGGACGTGGCGTCGTGGGAGAGATCGTGGGGGCTTTCTTTAATGGGAAAATCGAACGCCGTCCCTCTCCCCCTTATAAGGGGAAGCAGGCGGGACGCCCACTTGCCATTGCTGCCGGATCAAAACCATCGCCGCTCCTCCCTTCTTCTCGAGTCCAAAGAGAGCGACGCCCGCCTCCCCATTGCCACCGGCGCCACCAACGCCGCCGGATTCCTCCACCACCTCCGCCATGGCTCAAAGCCGACAAGGGCAAAGGGTGAAATCGCCGAGGCGCAGCTGCTCATGGGCGCATGGAAGGAGCGGCCCTCTCGATCCCTCGCCGACGCCTTGAAGGAGATGCGAGAGCTGTATTACCTCTTCAGTCGACGGAGACGCGGCGCGCACCAGCACGAGGGTGATCTCCGCCGCCACTTCCGAGAAGGTTTCCATCGGGTACCCTTTCTTCGCGCTTTTCTTCCACTGCGGGCTCGCCCGCCTTTTCCAATTCTTTTGCGACGTCATGAACACATATGGCCTCCGCCTCCTTGATTTCACCCCAACGCCGTCCTCACCATGGCAGTTTTCGCACACCTCTGCGAGAACTTTGTCGGGGTCCACCCAAATGTAGCACTTTTCCGCCATTACTTCATGCCCCGCGTAGAGAGAGGAGATCCGCTTGCCGGAGGGATTGCATGGATCTCCAGGATCGGCAAGAAGGAAGCATATCTTGACGGAGAGCTGCGCAGCAAGTGGGAAGAGTGGAGAGCCGATTGGTGTTGGATTATAGAGGAGGACCCACAGCCCTTCACTGCCCTGCGCCAAACTCCCATAGTGCGCGACAATGATTGGAGCAACTTGGCGCCGGAGGATGCCAAGTTGAAGATTGCCGTGACCCGGATCTTGCGCCTCAGGCATGCCGGGCTTACCGTAGGAGCTGTTGGCGCGGACTTCCTTCGCCGCCGCATTGCGCCCTTGCAGGAGAGGGGGAGGCCTGCTTGGGAGTTCCAAAATGCGGCGGACATCATGAGGCTGCGTCCGGGCCTCAATTGGAACTTTACTGTCTTGGAGCTGGATGCCATGCTGCGGGAACTGTTCAAGCCTGATGCAGATCACCCCGAGTGGTTCATGTTGCCGAGGGGAGTCGTGCCCTTGTGCAACAACTCGTCGCTTGACCGCATCCGCGCGATGATGTTGCCAGCGATTCCCATGGAATCGCTCCAACTTGGCAGAGCCCGCCGACGACGTCGTGCAGCAGTTCTTCGACAACTTGGAAGAAGTGCCGATCCGGCCGACGAAAGCGAAGTGGCTCACCCGCGACACCACCGAGCAAGAGATGGCGCGCATCGCCACAAGGTTGGAGGAGGCGGCAGAAGCTGCTGCCGCCGGCGTGTTTGGGTTCACTGTCGAGGAGGCAGAGGCAGCCGAGGCGGCAAGCCTTGCCGATCGAGAGGAGTTTGTCGGTGAGGAGGAGCAGGCCGAGCCTGACGCTGATCCGAACGAGCCTGCCGGGGGCGCCTCCCCTCCGCCGTCAAGTAGCTTGCCGCGGGAGGAACCCGCGGCCCCGCCAAGAAGACGTCTCCGCAAGACTGGAGAAGTGGCGGGGCGGCAGACGGGCCAACAGCCACCTCGCCGTCCGACGCGCTCCACCGCGGCAAATCTGATTGCAGCTGGGCGCCTCATGCCGCCACAAAGAACGGAGCGGGCCTTTCGAGCCACGGCCCCGAACCGCCAAGCGTCCGAGGGAGCCTACTCCTCCAGCTCGTTGCACCAGAGCGGAATTTGACTTCTCCGCTCTCAGCTCCGAGGAAGAAGAGGAAGAGTAAGATCTTGTCGCTGCTACTTGTGATTTCTTCAATCTACTGCTTCGTCTTGTATTTGACTTGCTTCATTCTGAGCTCTTTCCTTCTTCAGGACGTTGGCTCAGAGGGCGTCGAAGAGGGCCAAGACTCCGGTGGTTGTCGTCGAAGATGATTCCCCTGTGGTGACAGGAGGCGCGTCTGAGACCCCGTTGTCGGACCCGGCAACCCTTCATCAGAGCAGCCCCCAGCACAGCCCCCAGCGTAAGTATTTGATTCATTTCTTACGGTTAGGTGTGCTTGGGTGCTCCTTCTTCTTGATTTCGGCTTGTTGATTTGTGTAGGAGCAGAGCAGCCTCATCGGGAGGTCCGGAAGTCACTCCTCAAGTCCTGCTCGCTTCAACTACGCCACCAAGGGAGAAATCTCCGCCAAGGAGCGCCTCCGGCAAGGGAGGCCTCTCCGACAAGGAGCTTCTCCGACAGGGGCAGTGCCGACGACCCTCCGTGATGGAGACCGCGCTACAGATCCCACTGCAGTAATCTTCTTACTTGAGAATTTCCCTTGGGTTCTTTTCTTACATTCTTCTTTTGAACATTTGCTTGACTTGTTCTTTTTTTTCTCGATCTTCAGATCCATCTGCGGAGAGCCGATGGAGACCGAGGTTGCCGGGCGAGGAGGACTTCGCGACAACAATGACGACGCCGCCACCATGGAGGAGGAGGCCGGCGCCGACGGGTCCGCCGACGAGGAGGCCGCCAAGGCTGCTAGCGAGAGGCTGGGAGGGTCTGTGGTCGACCGACGACCCGAGGTCGCAGGAGCGCCAGCGCCACGCCGACCGCCGATCCCTCCGCCATCGATGCAGCACCAGTTCAAGAGCCCCAGCCCGGCGCCTATTCAAGGCGGCGACGGTGTCTTCATCAAGCTTCCATGGGCGTCGAGCTGTGGCGCCGATCGAGGAGAGACCTTCGACGAGGTGCTGCTCGCCTCCGCTGGGCTGTCGCTGGTTGACGCGCCAAGCAGCAGCAGTGGCGAGTCTGAGGAAGAGCAGCTGCTAAAGAGGCTACTGTCGTTCTACCGCGCCCGCCAAGCCAAGTTGGAGTCCAGGGAGGCGCTTGTCGCGAGGGCGGGAGCTGACATGGAGAAGCGCACGGAAGAGCTCCGGCGCGCCAACAAGGAAACTCTCTGGGACATAGCGAGCGCGGAGCAACTCCGAAGAGCGCACGGCCTTCATCTTGGAGAAGGCCGAGGTCGAGGAGCAGCAAAGGCTTGCCGCGAGAAGCTCTGCGCAAGAAGAAGGTGAGTGGCGCAGCGGAAGATCAACCTCGACAGCTATGAGGAAGATATTGCGCTGCGAGCAATCAATTGGCGGGCACTCCAGAGGCAAAGGACGCCGCCGCTGCCGAGGCCGCCAAGAAGGAATTGGAAGCGAGGGTAGCGCAGCTGGAGGCCACCCTCGAGAAGAGCGGCGAGGAGGTCACCGTATTTGAAGCACGAAGCGAGAAGGACGCCTACACTCTTGGCGAGTTGCGGGCCGTCTCGTGAGAGGATCAAAGAGATCGACGCCGCCAAGGATGTCAAAGCGGATCTTGAGCTGAAGCTGTCCACCCTGACGGAGACGCTAGACGGCGCCAAGGAGCGGGAAGCGGGCCTGTTGGAGAAGATCAAGGCCAGCGAGGAGCTGCTGGCGACCGCCACGAACGCCCACAATACCCTCGAGAGAACGTGATGCTCGACCGAGGGTCTTGTCAATACAGACCGCCGCCATCGACAAGGAGCTGATGGAGTGGGGATGGTGGATCTCGGTACCCCACCGACGAGCATCTCCAACCCAGCGCCAAGCTCAGCCTGTTCTTCAAGAGCGTGTTGGCGGCTCTCCAGCGGCTCCGGGAGGAGGTCCCAAAGCAGCTGGCCGACGAGTCGCGCCAAATCTGTGTTGGGGCTCTTCAGAAGGTCTTGATGAAGGTGGCCTTCCGCAATCCAGGCGTCAACTTCGCCAACGTCCTCAAGTCCCTGCCGCCAACTGCTGACGTTGAAGCGCTCAAGGCCCTTGTCGCACCCATTGTGAACAGGGTGAGCGGAGTGAAGAGGGTTGATGGCGACCGCGTAGACTAGGCCGCCAAGTTTATCTTTCCCTTGTCGCTGCAGATCATGTTCAGGAGAACAATTTATTAGATCTGCGACAAGTCATTTTGTAATATACACTATCTTAGGCAATCGATCGCAATGTTATTTCCTCTACTTGATTTCTTCCTTTGTATGTTTGTACCCTAGGCTTTTAGGGAACTTGTCGGCGCGGGCATCTTTGTCATGAAGCGCCGAAATCTTGAACGTCGAGCCTTCTTTGGCGATGCCGCCTCCGACAAGCAACCTTGTCATAATGGTTGCAGCTCACTTAAGTTGTTGAGCGGACTCGAAACAAAGTAAGGGCACAAACCAGCCATGAAGTTGGTTCCTTCGCGCAGGTTTTCCATACAAAGTACTATCGCTCGAGGAAGATAACTTAAAACTGATTGCTCAAAACTGATTGCTCAAACTTTGGCAACTTAGCTTTTCTCGTCGTTTGCTTCCGGCAAGGCGATACTTCCTCGAGCGACACCTGGCGCGCCAAAGATGTCGGGGAAGCTGATCGTGACCCACGAACACCTATGGGACCGAGTCCCTTGTGGTTCGGAGGGGGGCGGAGATTGCACAAAGAGCGGATCGAGGCGATGCACACGAGCAGATTTACCCAGCCGGAGCTCTCTAGAGATAATACTCCTCTGCTGCTTGGTTGATTGTATTCTTGCTAGGGAGCAATGGGATCTACAAAACCTAGCTCGAGTGAGTGTGGTCTCGAATGAGCCGAATGAACTGAATCGAGCCGAACCCTTTCTACGTTGCACATGGGCCTCCTTTTATAGGTTCAAGGGTCACCACAGTGGCAAGTAGACAAGGGTAAAATAGGAAAAACGAGTAGTTGGTACACCGCTTTGTACAAAGGTGTACGATGATCTATACCTAACTCGACGGCAAGGGACAAGAGTAATAAATGTCCGTCCTTGTCGCTGAAACAAAGGCAATAGGGACCGTCAAGTGCGCCTCCGTTTGCCACGATGGTGGCTTGTCGCCGCTTATCCCTGCTCCCCGCTGGCTGCATGCTCCTTGACACGCTGTGTTCGGAGTAGCCCCACGGCGACACGTTGGCGGATGAGCTGGAGCGGAGATGAAGAGAGGTTGCCTGCCGCGGCAAGTATCTTGCCGCGGCTGAATCCTTGTCGCGCTCGGGAGCTTGTCGCTCACCAAGCCTTCCCGGCAAGCTCCTCTTGCCGGGGCCTTGTTTCCTTCGTGCCTTGAGTGGCCTTCCCGGCAAGCTCCTCTTGCCGGGGCCTTGAGTATTTTGTTCTTGAATGGCTCCAAAGGAGCCGCGGAGGACCTTGGCGGTCACCAGGCCAGCCCTGCCACGGGGTGCTGCAACTGCTCGTGCACGAGTTCGGGATACTAGGGTACCCCTACTCTAGTACACCGACACCTTTGGCTTTTCCTTTGCTCATCTTCTCCTTTATTCGGCAATTTCTTTGTCCTCCTTCTGAGCTTTTTTCCCAATAATGTCGACTAAACTTCCAATGCTGCAACAAAACCTCTAGGGATTATCTCCAAATGTAGCTCCCTGAGATCTTCGACTGACTCCTTTGGTAATCCTTCGCTTACGAGGGTATTGGCATAACTCTTCCGGCTCGACGCGTCTGCTACGACATTGGCCTTGCCTGGATGATAATGCAGTTTCATATCATAATCCTTTATAAGCTCCAACCATCTCCTCTGCCTGAGATTCAGCTCCTTCTGTGTGAAAATGTACTTCAAGCTCTTATGATCCGTGTACACATCACAACAGTTTCCAATAAGAAAATGTCTCCAGGTCTTGAGCGCATGCACTACAGCTGCTAACTCCAAATCATGTGTGGCATAATTCAACTCATGCGGTCGAAGTTGACGTGAGGCATATGAAACAACTCTTCCATCCTGCATAAGTACACCTCCAAGTCCTAAGCGAGAAGCATCGCAATATACTTGGAAATCCTTCCGTATATCTGGCAGAATCAGCACTGGGGCTGTAACCAAATGTTTCTTCAGCTCCTGAAAACTTGCCTCACATTCATCTGTCCACTTGAACTTGGTGTCCTTCTTCAACAACTCCGTCATGGGCTTCGCAATCTTAGAAAAGTTCTCAATGAATCTCCGATAATATCCCGCGAGTCCAAGAAAACTGCGGATCTCTCCAACTAAGGTGGGTGCTAGCCAATCAGTGATAGACTGAACCTTAGTAGGATCTACTGCTATACCTTCTCCTGATATAACATGTCCAAGAAATCCAACTTCCTTCAACCAAAACTCACACTTGCTGAACTTGGCATATAGCTGATGTTCCCTGAGCTTCTCAAGAACTAAACGCAAATGCTCCTTGTGTTCCTCTTCATTCTTCGAGTACACCAAGGTATCATCAATGAATACCACAACAAAATTATCCAGGAACTCCATGAAAACCTTATTCATCACACTCATGAAATATGCAGGGGCGTTAGTCAGTCCAAATGACATAACAGTGTACTCATATAGCCCGTAACTTGTGGTGAAGGTTGTCTTAGGTATATCCTGTTCTCGAATCTTCAGCTGGTGGTATCCTGATCGCAGATCGATCTTGGAGAATACGTTAGCTCCTTGCAGCTGGTCAAAAAAAATCATTAATCATCGGTAGCGGGTACTTGTTCTTGATCGTAATTTCATTCAATGCCCGATAATCAACAACCATTCTCAAGGATCCATCCTTCTTCTCAACCAAAAGCACTGGGCCTCCCCACGGTGACGAACTTCGTCGAATGTAACCTTTCTCCAATAACTCCTTAATCTGCTTCTTAATCTCCTCCAGATCATTTGCGGGGATCTGGTATGGTCTCTTTGATATGGGTCCGGTGCCTGGCAACAGCTCTATCAAAAACTCAACGTCTCGATCCGACGGCATGCCTGGTAGTTCCTCTGGAAATACATCTGGGTAATCCTTCACTACAGGCACTTCCTCCTGAACAACTCCGGAGAGAGAATTTACTTGGGTTCTCCTTGGCTCATGCCTGGATACATACTTGATCCTTTTTCCCTCCGGTGTGGTGAGCATAATTGACTTATTGGCGCAATCGATGTTTCCCCCATACATCGATAGCCAATCCATTCCTAGTATCACATCCAATCCTTGTGACACCAGAATTATCAAGTCTGAGGGGGAAACATGCCTACCTATGGTTAATGGCATATGAAAACATCCTTGGCTTGCCATATACTCCGCTCCTGGCGAGCTTACTAACATAGGGGTCCTAAGGACTTTGGTGGGCAACTTATACTTATCCACAAATCCCCTTGAAATGTATGAATGCGATGCACCAGTATAAAAAAGAACGATTGCAGTAAATGACTTAACCAAAAACTTAGCAATAACTGCATCTGGCTGCTCTTCAACCTCCTCCACGTTCACGTGGTTCACCTGTCCCCTATTGAAAGGGTTGGGCTTCTTTCCAGAGCTTCCATTGCCATTTCCATTCTTTGGTTCAAGACACTCATTGGCATAGTGTCCAGTCTTCCCGCACTTGAAACAAGTAATATGACTTTGGTCCTTCTTGGCGGGTGTGGCTGGGTTAGAGCCGTTCTTATGGCTGCATGTGATACATCTCCAAGGTATCTATAATTTTGGATTGCTCCATGCTATATTATCTACTGTTTTGGACCATATTGGGCTTTATTTTCCACTTTTATATTACTTTTGGGACAAACCTATTAACCGGAGACCCAGCCCAGAATTGCTGTTTTTTGCCTATTTCAGTGTTTCGAAGAAACGGAATATCAAACGGAGTCCAAACGGAATGAAACCTTCGGGAACGTGATTTTCTCACCCAATATGACCCAGGAGACTTGGAACCTACGTCAAGAAAGCCACGAGGTGGGCATGTGGTAGGGGGCGCGCCTACCCCCCTAGGGCGTGCCCCCCACCCTCGTGGGCCCCACAAAGCTCCACCGACGTACTTCTTCCTCCTATATATACCTCACGCACCCCAAATGATCGATATGGAGCCAAAACCTAATTCCACCGCCGCAACTTTGCACTCCACGAGATCCCATCTTGGGCCCTGTTAGGAGCTCACGGAAGGGGAATCCACCATGGAGGGCTTCTACATCATCACCATAGCCCTCCGATGAAGTGTGAGTAGTTTACCTCAGACCTTCGGGTCCATAGTTAGTAGCTAGATGGCTTCTCTCTTTTGGATCTCAATACAATGTTCTCCCCTCTCTCGTGGAGATCTATTCGATGTAATCATCTTTTTGCGGTGTGTTTGTTGAGACCGATGAATTGTGGGTTTATGATCAAGATTATCTATGAACAATATTTGAATCTTCTCTGAATTCTTTTATGTATGATTGGTTATCTTTGCAAGTCTCTTCAAATTATCAGTTTGGTTTGGCCTACTAGATTGGTTTTTCTTGCAATGGGAGAAGTGCTTAGCTTTGGGCTCAATCTTGCGGTGTCCTTTCCCAGTGACAGTAGGGGCAGCAAGGCACGTATTGTATTGTTGCCATCGAGGATAACAAGATGGGGTTTTTATCATATTGCATGAAATTATCCCTCTACATCATGCCATCTTGCTTAAGGCGTTACTCTGTTTTCTTGAACTTAATACTCTAGATGCATGCTAGATAGCGGTCGATGAGTGGAGTAATAGTAGTAGATGCAGGCAGGAGTCGGTCTACTTGTCTCGGACGTGATGCCTATATACATGATCGTACCTAGATACTCTCATAACTATGCTCAATTCTGTCAATTGCTCAACAGTAATTCGTTCACCCGTCGTAAAATACTTATGCTCTTGAGAGAAGCCACTAGTTAAATCTATGGCCCCCGGGTCTATTCTCATCATATTAATCTTCTATCACTTTATTATAGCTTTGCTTTTTTACCTTGCTTTTTATTTTACTTTGCATCTTTATACCAAAAATACCAAAAATATTATCTATCATCTCTATCAGATCTCACTCTCGTAAGTGACCATGAAGGGATTGACAACCCCTATTCGCGTTGGTTGCGAGGAGTTATTTGCTTTGTGTAGGTACGAGGGACTCGCGCATAGCCTCCTACTGGATTGATACCTTGGTTCTCAAAAACTGAGGGAAATACTTACGCTACTTTGCTGCATCATCCTTTCCTCTTCAAGGAAATCCAACGCAGTGCTCAAGAGGTAGCAAGAAGAATTTCTGGCGCCGTTCCCGGGGAGTCTACACAAAAGTCAACATACCAAGTACCCATCACAATCCCTTATCTCTCGCATTACATTATTTGCCATTTGCCTCTCGTTTTCCTCTCCCCCACTTCATCCTTGCTGTTTTATTCGCCCTCTCTTTTCCGTTCGTCTTTTCGTTTGCCTTGATGTCTTTCTTGGCTCGTTTGCTCGTTTGGTTGAAATAGTTGAGTATTTATTCCTAAACAGAGAAGCTAATATCTATGGATCCTCATTCGCTTGCCAATCTTTTTAAGAGATCCAATTGTGATGAACCAATTCCTAGTGATTTGGATGCACTAGATTATCTTTATAAGGTTTTGCCTGAAATCCGTAAATCTAAAAATTGTGATGAAGTGCTTTATGAAGTGATTCACGATAGATCTATGAATAAAAAGCATGATTGCAATGATTTTATTATAAATTATATTGATGTAAATTATGCTAATAATATGCAAAACCCTAAGCTTGGGGATGCTAGTTTTGCTATGTCCAATAGTCATGATTGGGGAAATTCTTCTTATGATCTTGAAATTTTATTTAAGCCCCATGATGAATATAAGATTGATAATAGTGTTTGCAATAATATTGAAAGTGGGTTTGGAAGAGTGTCAACTTTAGATCCCACATATTTGGATAACATTCAATCTTATGAAATTTTTGATAAAAGTGGCTTGGAGAAATCATGACTTTAGTTAATGATAATCCCACTATTTTGGAAGAGTGTCAACTTCGCATGCATGTGGATCGTGTTGAGAATATGTTATGTGATAGCTATATTGTTGAATTTTCATGTTACTAAATTACCTCTCGTCATGTTGAGATTGCTATCGTCTCTTTGTTCTTCCTTGCATATGCTAATTTTTGCTTGCTATTATAATTTTTTTGCTTATAAAATGCCTATTCATAGGAAGTATTTTAGACTTAGATGTGTTTGTCATGTGTTTTATGTTGCTCTTTTTGCGCTTCAATTATTGTCTTTCTTTCTTGTGAGCATCATTAAAATTTTCAATGCCTAGCTAGAAGGCTATAAAGAAAAGCGCTTGTTGGGAGACAACCCAATATTTATCCTTGTTGTTAGCAATAATCCATCTACCTTCTGTTTAGATGTGGTTTTATGTTTTAATTAGTGTTTGTGCCAAGATTAACCTATAGGATCTTCTTGGATGATAGTTATTTGATCTTGCTGTAATTTCCAGAAACTTTCTGTTCACGAAAACAATTGTTCAAAATCACCGGAACGTGATAAAATCGTGATTCCAATTGCTTATGATCAATAAACAAATTGCCTAGGTCGTCCTATTTTGGCTAAATTTTTGGAGGTCCAGAAGTTTGTGTTAGTTACAGATTACTACAGGCTGTTCTGTTTTTGACAGATTCTGTTTTTCGTATGTTGTTTGCTTATTTTGATGAATCTATGGCTAGTAAAATAGTTTATAAACCATAAAGAAGTTGGAATACAGTAGGTTTAACACCAATATAAATAAAGAATGAGTTCATTACAGTATCTTGAAGTGGTCTTTTGTTTTCTTTCGTTAAAGGAGCTCACGAGATTTCTGTTGAGTTTTGTGTTGTGAAGTTTTCAAGTTTTGGGTGAAATCTTTTGATGGATTATGGAACAAGGAGTGGAAAGAGCCTAAGCTTGGGGATGCCCATGGCACCCCCATGATAATCTAAGGACACCAAAAATTCAAAGCTTGGGGATGCCCCGGAAGGCATCCCCTCTTTCGTCCACTTCCATCGGTAACTTTACTTGGAGCTATAGTGTAACATCCCAAAATTCTAAATTTTGGAATGTTATAATAAATGAATAGTTTTGATTGATTGATTGTTTGTTGTGTGATTGATTGAGTGAAATTGAGTGGAATTTGAAACTTTTTTTGAAAGTTGAATGAGAGGGGATGAAATGACTTTCCCCGACTTTCACTTTGCCTTTTGATATCCATGAATTCAAATTCAATTCAAACACAAAACCCTAGAGAGAAGATGATATGACTTCTTCCATTTAAATAAATGAAAAGGGTTTTGAAAAGATTTGAATTCGTTTGGAAATATTTCAAATTCAGAAACTTTATGCAACTCAATGATTTTCATGAGGGAAGATAAAATGACTTCTTCAGATTATATGAAATATGAGTTGAAGTTAAAAAGAATCAAACGAAAGTCATTTGAAGTATTTTAAAATTCCTTTCAATTTGGAATTATTTGGATTTTATTCAAATTATTTTTCCCTAAAATAAATAAATGGGAATAAGGGTAAAATGATTCCCTTCAATGGAAAATTAGGAGAAAATAATTTTGAAATCATTTTGGTGTTTTAAAATGATTTTTGTTGGGTTTTATTGCAACAACAACACTATTTGAGTTTTGTAAATTTTTGAGGATTTTATTTGAACTTTAAAAGAGTTCATGTTGTAGGAAATCTTTTTGAAAATTGTGATATATTATATGCCTATATAATATTATTTATTTATTTATTTGTGTTTGTTTTATTGTCTATGTTTAAAAAAATGCAAACGCCTCAAGCCCGGAGGCCCATCTCCCCTCTTCCTTTCCTCGCCCACCCACGCTGAGCCAGCTGGCCTCGCCGCTCACGCCAAACGCCTTGCCCGGCTGCCCGCTCCTCCCCTCGCTCGCCTCTGTCGCTGACAGTAGGGCCCGCACCCTTCTTCCTCCTCCGCACGCAAGCGCCGCAGCAGGATCGCGCCGCCGCCGCCGTATCCCGGAGATCGCGGGATCCTCTCCCCGATCTTCCCCCTCCTCCAAGTCGACCCGCCCTATAAATATCCCTCCCTCACCCTGCTCCGCCCTTCCCGACCCCGAACCCTCTCCGCTCGCCGCCATTTCTCGCCGGAGCCCGAGCTCCGCCGCCCGCCATTGCTGCTGCAGCGCTCCACCCCGACCACCTCGTCGCCGTCCGAACCCACCACCGACCCCTCCTCTCTCACCCTCACCTCCCTAACACCTCGCCCGAGCTCCTGCGCCCTTGGAACATCGGCAACGGCGACCACCCGAACGCCACCGCCGCCTCGACCTCGCTGTCGTCCTCCTCCGTCAACCTCCGCTGACGCCACAACCACCACTGGACTCGCCTTCGTCCGCTGCATCGCCCCGTACATGCCACCGAGCTCACCGACGACCGGAGCGCCGTCCCCGTCGACCACCGAAGCCGGAGCATCTCGCCGGAGTTCGTTTCCGCCGCGGTGAGCTTCTCATCCATCCGATTTAGTTCGAACCAGTTCCCCGGTTTTTTTATTACACGTGCATGCACGGTTTTGTTAAGTAATGCCCGAGCGTTGTTTAGTTCCGATCGCTCACCTGTTTAGCCCAGTAGCAGTAGGCCACGTAGCACCTGCCCATTTTGTTTATTTTTTTTCGTTTCTGTTTTAAAATCAGAATAGATTTGATTTTAGATTGCTTATAACTTTTATGTTTCAGATCCAATTTGAGTGATTCCAATTGCCCTTGTTTAGTAATTCTGTCTATTTTCTGTAGATGCAAAGTTTGGTTATGTTTGAAAGTTTTAAATTTGAATTTCGCATGAATTTTCTCAAATCACTATTTTGGCCGTAACTTGAGTTTGGTAATATATTTTATGTTCATTCTTTTTGCCCCGAGTCACTAGTTGAATTGTTTATCCAGTAGAATATAGTTATTTATTTTTAGTTTATTTTGAATTAGGTTTTAGCAAAACAGTATTGTTTTAGTTATAGTTTTGTTTTAGTCTTTTCTTTATAGTTTTAGTTGTTTTTAAATTTTTTATTTTTGTCACTCTTGAAAAATTAGTTTTGTTTCTGTTAGTCAACAAAAGAAAATTTGTTTTTATTTAAAAAATTTTATTTTACTTAGTTTTGTACTGAAAACTTGTTTAGGTCATAGTTAGTGTTTCATAAAAGTTTTTATTTGTTTCTTTTTGCAAATAAAATTTTATGGAAAAATAGCTTCGTTAACTTAGTTGTTTTACTTGTATTTTCTGTTAGTTTATTAGTTTAGTATTTTCTTGGTTAAGTTTTACTTAGGACAAAACTATTTTGTGTTATGTCTTAGAGTTTTCTTTAGTAGTTTTGTTGTGTAGTTTTCCTTTGTTTTTATTTGGTGTCCCTTGATTTGCATTTTTATTTGTTGGTTTTATTATGAGTGTTAGAATTGTTTGCTAGGATGTTTGCTTATATGAATGCTATGTTTGACTATATAGATTTTCAACGGAGTGACGAATAGTTCTACCAAGTCATTATTCTGAGAGCGTTATTATCTTCATCAAGTATTACCAGGCAAGTTCACTTTGACCATGTTTTTCATACCTATGTGTTTCATTGCATCTAGTGTCATCTTTGCAACAATCCCTCCAGTAGTGATATTGAATCCTTATAGTTGAGTAGTATGCATGAGGTAGGAACCCATCACCCTGTTACCAAGCTCGGACGTTATTTATTTTAATGCTACGCTATAGTAGACGGGTTGGTATGAGTGCTCGGAGTGGTGTGAGAATGGAGGATCTACGCCAATGACGATAACTCCATGATGGAATCTGCAAGGACTGCATCTTCAAGGCCTCAAGACTTCAAGACTCGAGACAAGAATTCAATACACACTATTGGGTGAAGGATGGTTGACGGGCACCTGGAGAAACCAAAGGATGGCGGGATGCATGGAGAAGCGCCATGACATCTTGCGGAAAGCTTCACCCAGACTCAAAGAGACGAAAGAATACTTCATGCCGGAAGCTTACGTGCAAACGCAAGTCACTATGGGCTCGCTTGGTTGACCTTAGTTGTGACTCTGGCTGGGACGGTGCTAGCAGATGTAGAACTACGGTATGATTGGATGAGCACCGGACGGTGGTCGGGGAACTCTTCGGAAGACCATGTTTGATCGTCTTGTTCTCAAACACCTCGAAGTGCGAGAACGTAAAAGAGGGATCGAATCTTGCGGGTAAAGTGTAAAAACTCTCAAGAGGGTTAAAACCTAATCGATTAGCCGTGTCCCGATTCACGGACAATTTGAGCATCTAGACTTGGATCTATCTCAAACTCTCAACACCGGATTGATAACTTAATTGTGGGCAACTTATGATGATTTTGGGCTATGAGACATCGATTGGCGGAACCATGTCATGATAGAAAACTCCATAGTACAGACTTCATTTATTCCTTTGATGTAGGGAAAATAAATCAGCTTTTACGCAAACAAAACTCGATACGAGCCACAAAGCCATATTGCATATAGTATAGTTTTGTCATCTGTTTTCTCATGTTGTGATCTTGCCGGAAATTCAATGTCTTGACCTACACGGCTGCAACGTATCATGTTACGTATACTTTCTTCCGACGAGTAAGAGTACAGTGCAGGTTACGGTCTACACTCAACTTGCCGATGGCGTTGATGGGACTCCACACCCGATTACTTGTTTCACTGAGACTTATGAGGTATATATCAGTTTTACGTTATTTATGCATGTGATTGCACTTTGATATATACATGGATGTCTTGTGTGTGCCAAAGATACCGATCCGAGGATGGCACGGATACACGAGGCTTGACTGTTCGAGGTCGGGTCGCCATGATATGGTATCGAGCACATGTTGATGTGAGAACGTGACCCTAGAAATCGGGAAGCCCCTAGGACAGGATGTCTCAAAAACTTTAGTTTCAAAAGGATCCTTTACTTCGCCTTTTCGATTTTATCAAGTAGTCCCTCGACCTCAAATAGTTAGAATATACACCTTTCCTTTTGACCACACGGAAGATCAATCAAGTCACTCCAAGAATTAAAGATATCGGACAACTGATGGCCATTTCAGAGTAAAGAGGATTTCACCATGCGTTGGAAGAATTGCAGCTGCAACAATTGAATACTCTGAAGACTTGAAGAATTTGAAGTTCCTGAAGAATTATTTGACCTTTAGAGACCAAACCCCTGTTATACACCTACGTTAGATGCGATGATTTGTGAGCTGTCATTTGTTTGATGTTTTCCGACAGCCCCAAAATAAAACTCATTTCTTCAAAACTATCGTTTGTATTGTGTGTATCTCTCTCTATCCAGCTCTCTCTTATCTCACCCTAAAACCCTTGGAGCCAATAGATGATGAATGAAGAAGGACTGGTATTCTCTGGACCGATGACTCAGTTGGAGGCAGAGCTATGGATTCAAAACATGGAGAATCAACTCAAGAAAAATTGGATTGCAAGGAAGTATGAGGTTCCATATGCTCTTCAGCATTTTACCGAGAGTGCTGCAATCTGGTGGAAAATGCATCAAGCCATACAAGGACGTAATGGAGCAAGAACTTGGGAGGAATTCAAAAAGACCCTGTTGAGATCACGCCTTATTCAGAAGCACTATAATAACCCAAAGAAGAAACCTTGTGCCTGCAAGATTTGCGGAGAAATAGGACACACCAATGAAGAACACAAGGATGGATGCCCTTATTGTGAGGAAAATCACCCAGAGGAAGAATGCCCGATTGGGCAGGTTACTTGTTTCCTGTGTGAAGGAACTACGCACTACCCTGCTCAATGTCAGATTTACCCCAAGGTACAAGAAGTTATGAAGCAGCAGAAAGAAGCCCGCACGAAAAAAATTAGAAGAACCTGCGATGAAGGAAGTTATTGAAGACCCTGATGGTGAAGGCCTAAACAGATTTTTCGCCCAAGTATGCTATTCATGTGGGGAAGAAGGACATTTTTCAGAGTATTGCACGAAGGAAAGCCAAGAGGATCTCAGAGACTTCCCGACAGCAGAAGTGAAGTTTGACCCTTAGGAAATAGAAGCTCTGGTCATTACGGAGAAATCAAGAAAGAGAAAAAGAAGGCATCCCCAGAACAACCCAATTTCTGCAGAGAAGGACCTGAGTAATATCACTTGTTACAGGTGCAAGGATTTAGGTCATTACGCTAGTAAATGTCTAGAAAAGAAGCCTAGAACCCAAGGATCCTACATAATCACAAAGAAGCCTCAAGACATGTCGAAATTCATTTGTTTTCGCTGCAAGGAAGCCGGACATTATGCTGATGAATGTCCCTACAAGAAGGAAGCTGGAGTTGAGTAGTCGGAATTTTGATATGGATAATAAGAGTGGTAGAAAGCAGTTTTATTTTCATAAGTTCGATGAGTTGAGTTATGTAATGAGTGCTCAGAGATTGTAATGAATTCATGAAATCAATAAAGTTAATGTGTCATGATTTCATACGTGGATTGTTTTTTTTTTTGAGTTGTTACTCTATGAACAAAGATTTTGACCATTTTCGAGGATATGAGAAATATGGTCTATGGATGGATTTGTGAATTTCATTTAAGGGTGGTAGTACCCTGTGCAGAAGACTAGACTAATGGATAAGAAAATATATATTCCCCAGACTGGAGTTGGGACGAAAAAATAGTTGGAGTTATGCTTTTGATACGATGGTTATGAAAAAAAACCGGAGTACTATTGGATTTAAAGGAGGTGTAATATGGAACAAGAGTTACTCTAAGGATGAGTTAAAGTTGTACAAGTGTTTAGGTGGGCCCATAACCCACAGGCCCAAGAACAAAAAAGGATCAAGTACTCCCTAGAAGAAGAAATTCTAGAAGAAACAGCGATTTGATCAGCAGACGTTTCTTAGGAGGTTACGAAAACCCAAGAGTTGTGAAGAACGATAAATGTTTTGTTTGGCTTGCTGAACCAAAGGATTTACTCGAACCCAGTTCGAGAACAAGAGAAATTCTGCAATGCTTGTGAGTATGCCCAAGTGTTAGAATACGTGATTCACTGTTTACGTATGTGGTAATGATTCAAGTACGGGATGGATTGGCCCCCATACCGGAGACTTCTATCATGAACTATCATATGTTGATGGAAAATTGGAGAGACTTGAAAACCTTAGAAGAGCGTCGACACGATAAGCCAAACAACCTTAGAATGGAAGCACGATTGATCCATGTAACAGGCAACCGTTGCCAATCGTAGGATTATACGGTGAGAATGAAGCCAAGGCCCTTTTTCTGCAAAAACCATTAATGGTAGACCACCATGAGTATTTCGATAGTTGTCTAGAATGGACGCAGACCTATTAGCTAAGATCCAGTCTCGGACGAACTTCACTTTGACGAAGTGACCCAAGATTTTGAGGAAAACGATATGCTTCTAAAGAGCGTTAATGAAGGAGCTATTGTAAGATATGTGAAGAGACAGATACTTTCGGCACTCCAGAGGAAGTATCTGAGTTTATTGAAGCTGTAACCTTGCTTTTAAGTGTGGTAGCACCCCGACCTTTCCGGCCAAAATATTTGCTAGAAGACCCCAACCCTAACCCTTTCTTGCTAGTTTCTTGAATCTCGAGGACGAGATTCATTTTAATCTTGAGAGTTTGTAACATCCCAAAATTCTAAATTTTGGAATGTTATAATAAATAAATAGTTTTGATTGATTGATTGTTTGTTGTGTGATTGATTGAGTGAAATTGAGTGGAATTTGAAACTTTTTTGAAAGTTGAATGAGAGGGAATGAAATGACTTTCCCCGACTTTCACTTTGCCTTTTGATATCCATGAATTCAAATTCAATTCAAACACAAAACCCTAGAGAGAAGATGATATGACTTCTTCCATTTAAATAAATGAAAAGGGTTTTGAAAAGATTTGAATTCGTTTGGAAATATTTCAAATTCAGAAACTTTATGCAACTCAATGATTTTCATGAGGGAAGATAAAATGACTTCTTCAGATTATATGAAATATGAGTTGAAGTTAAAAGAATCAAACTGAAAGTCATTTGGAAGTATTTTAAAATCCCTTTCAATTTGGAATTATTTGGATTTTATTCAAATTATTTTTCCCTAAAATAAATAAATGGGAATACGGGTAAAATGATTCCCTTCAATGGAAAATTAGGAGAAAATAATTTTGAAATCATTTTGGTGTTTTAAAAATGATTTTTGTTGGGTTTTATTGCAACAGCAACACTATTTGAGTTTTGTAATTTTTTGAGGATTTTATTTGAACTTTAAAAAGAGTTCATGTTGTAGGAAATCTTTTTCTGAAAATTGTGATATATTATATGCCTATATAATATTATTTATTTATTTATTTGTGTTTGTTTTATTGTCTATGTTTTATAAAAAAAATGCAAACGCCCGAAGCCCCGGAGGCCCATCTCCCCCTCTTCCTTTCCTCGGCCCACCTACGCGCCAGCTGGCCTGGGCCGATCGCCGCTTGCGCCAAACGCCTTGCGCCCGGCTGCCCGCTCCTCCCTCGCTCGCCTGCCGCCGTGACAGAGGGGCCCGCACCCTTCTTCCTCCTCACACGCAAGCGCCCAGACAGGATGGCGCCGCCGCCAGATCCCGAGATCGCGGGATCCTCTCCCGATCTTCCCCTCCTCCAAGTCGACCCGCCCTATAAATATCCCTCCCTCACCCGTTCCGCCCCTTCCCGACCCCGAACCCCTCTCCGCTCGCCGCCATTTCTCGCGGAGCCCGAGCTCCGCCGCCCGCCATTCTTCTTTGCAGCGCTCCAGCCCGACCACCTCGTCGCCGTCCGAACCCACCACCGACCCCTCCTCTCTCACCCTCACCTCCCTAACACCTCGCCCGAGCTCCTGCTCCCTTGGAACATCGGCAACGGCGACCACCCGAACGCCACCGCCGCCTCGACCTCGCTGCCGTCCTCCTCCGTCGACCTCCGCTGACGCCACGACCACCACTGGACTCGCCGTCGTCCGCTGCATCGCCCCGTACACGCCACCGAGCTCACCGACGACCGGAGCGCCGTCCCCGTCGACCACCGAAGCCGGAGCATCTCGCCGGAGTTCGTTTCCGCTGCGGTGAGCTTCTCATCCATCCGATCTAGTTTCAACGGCCCGATTAGATTAGATCGAATAGGTATGCGTTGTTTTTTAGATCGGTTTAATTTATTAAGTCCGGTTTAGTTCGAACCAGTTCCCGGTTTTTTATTACACGTGCATGCACGGTTTTGTTAAGTAACGCTGGCGTTGTTTAGTTCGATCGCCACCTGTTTAGCCCGAGAGTGAGAGCCACGTAGCACTGCCCGCTTTTGTTTATTTTTTTCGTTTTGCTTTTAAAATCAGAATAGATCTGATTTTAGATTGCTTATAACTTTTATGTTTTAGATCCAATTTGAGTGATTCCAATTGCCCTTGTTTCGTAATTCTGTCTATTTTCTGTAGATGCAAAGTTTGGTTATGTTTGAAAGTTTTAAATTTGAATTTCACATGAATTTTCTCAAATCACTATTTTGGCCGTAACTTGGGTTTGGTAATATATTTTATGTTCATTCTTTTTGCCCCGGGTCACTAGTTGAATTGTTTATCCAGTAGAATATAGTTATTTATTTTTAGTTTATTTTGAATTAGGTTTTTAGCAAAACAGTACTGTTTTAGTTATAGTTTTGTTTTAGTCTTTTCTTTATAGTTTTAATTGTTTTTAAATTTTTTATTTTTGTCACTCTTGAAAAAATTAGTTTTGTTTCTGTTAGTCAACAAAAGAAAATTTGTTTTATTTAAAAAATATTTTACTTAGTTTTGTACTGAAAACTTGTTTAGGTCATAGTTAGTGTTTCATAAAAGTTTTTATTTGTTTCTTTTTGCAAATAAAATTTTATGGAAAAAATAGCTTCTGTTAACTTAGTTGTTTTACTTCGTATTTTCTGTTAGTTTATTAGTTTAGTATTTTCTTGGTTAAGTTTTACTTAGGACAAAACTATTTTGTGTTATGTCTTAGAATTTTCTTTAGTAGTTTTGTTGTGTAGTTTTCCTTTGTTTTTATTTGGTGTCCCTTGATTTGCATTTTTATTTGTTGGTTTTATTATGAGTGTTAGAATTGTTTGCTAGGATGTTTGCTTATATGAATGCTATGTTTGACTATATAGATTTTCAACGGAGTGACGAATAGTTCTACCAAGTCATTATTCTGAGAGCGTTATTATCTTCATCAAGTATTACCAGGCAAGTTCACTTTGACCATGTTTTTCATACCTATGTGTTTCATTGCATCTAGTGTCATCTTCGCAACAATCCCTCCAGTAGTGATATTGAATCCTTATAGTTGAGTAGTATGCATGAGGTAGGAACCCATCACCCTGTTACCAAGCCCGGGACGTTATTTATTTTAATGCTACGCTATAGTAGACGGGTTGGTATGAGTGCTCGGAGTGGTGTGAGAATGGAGGATCTACGCCAATGACGATAACTCCATGATGGAATCTGCAAGGACTGCATCTTCAAGGCCTCAAGACTTCAAGACTCGAGACAAGAATTCAATACACACTATTGGGTGAAGGATGGTTGTGGGCACCTGGAGAAACCGGTGGATGGCGGGATGCATGGAGAAGCGCCATGACATCTTGCGGAAGCTTCACCTGGACTCAAAGAGACGAAAGAATACTTCATGCCCGGAAGCTTACCTGCAAACGCAAGTCACTATGGGCTCGCTTGGTTGACCTTAGTTGTGACTCTGGCTGGGACGGTGCTAGCAGATGTAGAACTACGGTAGGATTGGATGAGCACCGGACAGTGGTCAGGGGAACTCTTCGGAAGACCATGTTTCGGTTGTCTTGTTCTCAAACACCCTGAAGTGCGAGAACGTAAAAAGAGGGATCGAATCTTGCGGGTAAAGTGTACAAACCTCTGCAGAGGGTTAAAACCTAATCGATTAGCCGTGTCCCCGGTTATGGACAATTTGAGCATCTAGACTTGGATCTATCTCGGAACTCTCAACACCGGATTGATAACTTAGTTGTGGGCAACTTATGATGATTTTGGGCTATGAGACATCGGTTGGCGGAACCATGTCATGATAGAAAACTCCATAGTACAGACTTCATTTATTCCTTTGATGTAGGGAAAATAAATCAGCTTTTACATAAACAAAACTCGAGATACGAGCCACAAAGCCATATTGCATATAGTATAGTTTTATCATCTGTTTTCTCATGTTGTGATCTTGCGGTACATTCAATGTATTGACCTACACGGCTGCAACGTATCATGTTGCGAGATACTTTCTTCCGACAGTAAGAGTGCAGTGCAGTGGTTACGGTCTACACTCAACCTGCCGATGGCGTTGATGGGACTCCACACCGATTACTTGTTTGGTGAGACTTATGAGGTATATATCAGTTTTACGTTATTTATACATGGGATTGCACTTTGATATATACATTGATGTACTGTGTGTGCCAGCTTACTGATCCAGGGATGGCACGGATACACAGAGATTTGACCGTCTGAGGTCGGGTCGCTACATATAGTTTTATTCACCACATGATATGTTTTTTGCTTGGAGAGTTTTGTATGATTTGAGTCTTTGTTTTTTAGTTTACCACAACCATCCTTGCTGTACACACCTTTTGAGAGAGCCATACATGATTTGGAATTTGATAGAATACTCTATGTGCTTCACTTATATCTTTTGAGCTATATAGTTTTGCTCTAGTGCTTCACTTATATGTTTTAGAGCACGGTGGTGGATTTGTTTTATCGAAACTGTTGATCTCTCATGCTTCACTTAGATTATTTTGAGAGTCTTAAATATCATGGTAATTTGCTTAAAAAATCCTAATATGCTTGGTATTCAAGATTTGTAAAACTTTCTTTTGAGTGCGTTGAATAGTAAGAAAAGTTTGATGCTTGATAATTGTTTTGAGATATGAAGATGGTGATATTAGAGTCATGCTAGTTGAGTAGTTGTGAACTTGAGAAATGCTTGTGTTAAAGTTTGTGATTCCCGTAGCATGCACGTATGGTGAACCATGTGATGAAGTCGGAGCATGATTTATTTATTGATTGTCTTTTTTATGAGTGGCGGTCGGGGACGAGCGATGGTCTTTTCCTACCAATCTATCCCCCTAGGAGCATGTGCGTAATACTTTGCTTTGATAACTTCTAGATTTTTGCAATAAGTATATGAGTTCTTTATGACTAATGTTGAGTCCATGGCTTATACGCACTTTTCTTCCTTCCACCATTGCTAGCCTCTCTAATACCGCGCACTTTTCGCCGGTATCATACACCCACCATATACCTTCCTCAAAACAGCCACCATACCTACCCATCATGGCATTTCCATAGCCATTCCGAGATATATTGCCATGCAACTTTCCACCGTTCCGTTTATTATTACACGCTCCATCATTGTCATATTGCTAGCATGATCATGTAGTTGACATAGTATTAGTGGCAAAGCCACCGTTCGTAATTCTTTCATACATGTCACTCCTGATTCATTACATATCCCGGTACACCTTCGGAGGCATTCATATAGAGTCATATTTTGTTCTAAGTATCGAGTTGTAATTGTTGAGTTGTAAGAAAAATAAAAGTGTGATGATCATCATTTTTAGAGCATTGTCCTAAGTGAGGAAAGGATGATGGAGACTATGATTCCCCCATAAGTCGGGATGAGACTCCGGACGAAAAAGAAAAGAAAAGAAAAGAGGCCATAAAAAAAGGCCCAAATAAAAAAATGAGAGAAAAAAAGAGAAGGGACAATGTTACTATCCTTTTACCACACTTGTGCTTCAAAGTAGCACCATGATCTTCATAATAGAAAGTCTCTCATTTTGTCACTTTCATGTACTAGTGGGAATTTTTCATTATAGAACTTGGCTTGTATATTCCAATGATGGGCTTCCTCAAATGCCCTAGGTCTTCGTGAGCAAGCGAGTTGGATGCACACCCACTTAGTTTCTTTTGTTAAGCTTTCATATACTTATAGCTCTAGTGCATCCGTTGCATGGCAATCCCTACTCACTCACATTGATATCTATTGATGGGCATCTCCATAGCCCGTTGATACACCTAGTTGATGTGAGACTATCTTCTCCCTTTTTGTCTTCTCCACAACCACCATTCTATTCCACATATAGTGCTATATCCATGGCTCACGCTCATGTATTGCGTGAAGATTGAAAAAGTTTTGAGAATGTCAAAAGTATGAAACAATTGCTTGGCTTGTCATCGGGGTTGTGCATGATTTAAATACTTTGTGTGGTGAAGATAGAGCATAGCCAGACTATATGATTTTGTAGGGATTACTTTCTTTGGCCATGTTATTTTGAGAAGACATAATTGCTTTGTTAGTATGCTTGAAGTATTATTATTTTTATGTCAATATTAAAGTTTTGTCTTGAATCTTTCGGATCTGAATATTCATACCACAATTAAGAAGAATTATATTTAAATTATGCCAAGTAGCACTCCACATCAAAAATTCTTTTTTATCATTTACCTACTCGAGGACGAGCAGGAATTAAGCTTGGGGATGCCTGATACGCCTCCAACGTATCTATAATTTTTGATTGCTCCATGCTATAGTATCTACTGTTTTGGACCATATTGGGCTTTATTTTCCACTTTTATATTACTTTTGGGACTAACTTATTAACCGGAGGCCCAACCCAGAATTGCTGTTTTTTGCCTATTTCAGTGTTTCGAAGAAATGAAATATCAAACGGAGTCCAAACGGAATGAAACCTTCGGGAACGTGATTTTCTCACCCAATATGAACCAGGAGACTTGGACCCTACGTCAAGAAAGCCACGAGGTAGGGGGCGCGCCTACCCCCCTAGGGCGCGCCCCCACCCTCGTGGGCCCCATGAAGCTCCACCGACGTACTTCTTCCTCCGATATATACCTACGTACCCCCAAACGATCACATACGGAGCCAAAAACCTAATTCCACCGTCGCAACTTTCTGTACCCACGAGATCCCATCTTGGGGCACATCCGAGCTTCACGGAGGGGAATCCACCATGGAGGGCTTCTACATCATCACCATAGCCCTCCGATGAAGTGTGAGTAGTTTACCTCAGACCTTCGGGTCCATAGTTAGTAGCTAGATTGCTTCTTCTCTCTTTTTGGATCTCAATACAATGTTCTCCCCCTCTCTCGTGGAGATCTATTCGATGTAATCTTCTTTTTGCGGTGCGTTTGTTGAGACCGATGAATTGTGGGTTTATGATCAAGATAATCTATGAACAATATTTGAATCTTCTCTGAATTCTTTTATGTATGATTGGTTATCTTTGCAAGTCTCTTCGAATTATCAGTTTGGTTTGGCCTACTAGATTGGTTTTTCTTGCAACGGGAGATGTGCTTAGCTTTGGGTTCAATCTTGCGGTGTCCTTTCCCAGTGACAATATGGGCAGCAAGGCACATATTGTATTGTTGCCATCGAGGATAACAAGATGGGGTTTTTTATCATATTGCATGAATTTATCCCTCTACACCATGTCATCTTGCTTAAGGCGTTACTCTGTTTTCTTGAACTTAATACTCTAGATGCATGCTGGATAGCGGTCGATGAGTGGAGCAATAGTAGTAGATGCAAGCAGGAGTCGGTCTACTTGTCTCGGACATGATGCCTATATACATGATCATACCTAGATACTCCCATAACTATGCTCAATTCTGTCAATTGCTCAACAGTAATTCGTTCACCCGTCGTAAAATACTTATGCTCTTGAGAGATGCCACTAGTGAAATCTATGGCCCTCGGGTCTATTCTCATCATATTAATCTTCCATCACTTTATTATAGCTTTGCTTTTTTACTTTGCTTTTTATTTTACTTTGCATCTTTATACCAAAAATACCAAAAATATTATCTATCATCTCTATCAGATCTAACTCTCGTAAGTGACCGTGAAGGGATTGACAATCCCTATTCGCGTTGGTTGCGAGGAGTTATTTGCTTTGTGTAGGTACGAGGGACTCGCGCGTAGCCTCCTACTGGATTGTTACCTTGGTTCCCAAAAACTGAGGGAAATACTTACGCTACTTTCCTGCATCATCCTTTCCTCTTCAAGGAAATCCAACGCAGTGCTCAAGAGGTAGCAGCCTGCTCCATTCCCATTTCCATTCTTGGGGCCACTATGGTTATGCGAACTTCCTCCATTGTGGTTATGGGTATAACCTCCCGAGTTCGAGGTAAAGCGAGGCTTCTACTGAGCTCCTGAATTGTACTTCCCTTGTCCGTACTTCCTTTTGCGGCTCTCAATTTGCTGCTGCTTCCCTTCAATCATAAGAGCCTTGTTTACCAACTCCTGGTAGTTGTTAAATGTTGCCACCATTAACTGCATACTCATCTCATCATTCAGCCCTTCCATAAACTTCTCCTGCTTCGCGGCATCTGTGGCCACATCATCTAGGGCATAGCAGGCTAACTTACTGAACTCATCCACGTACAGCCCCACAGTACGGTTTCCCTAGCGTAGGTTGCGAAACTCACGCTTCTTCATACTCATAGCTCCAGTTGAGACATGTGCAGTGCGAAAGGCTTGCTGGAAGTGCTCCCAAGTGACATTGGCTATAGGGAAAGTGGTTGTGTAGTTCTCCCACCATGAGGCTGCGGGTCCATCAAATTGATGTGCGGCAAAACGCATCTTCTCAGCATCTGTGCAACCTGCGGTGGTCAACTCTCTTCCAATCCTGTGTAGCCAGTCATCAGCAACTATTGGCTCAGTGGTATTGGAAAACACCGGTGGTTGTAACCTCGGAAAATGGGCTAAGTTGTCAACTGGAGTTGTTGTTGTTGTTGTTGTTGTTCTTTATTCTTTATTCTTTGTTGTTCGCTTTGGTGCTATTTCTTTATTCTTCTTTGGTGCTATTGGTGCTGTTGTTGTTGGTGTTGTGTTGTTCTTGGTGCTGGTGCTGTTGGACTAGTAGCTGCATCAAGGCATTCTGCTGTTGGATCAACTGAGTGAGCTCCGGTGGGAAGGCAAATCCGGGGTCACATCTCGGAGGCATCTGATGGGTTTAGAGGGGAGAGATTAGAATAGAATGAGGCATCTCAGAGGCATCTCGGAGTTATCTCGGAGGCATCACACACTTATTACAATGAATGTCTCAAAAGAGAACTTATTACAATAAATATGGCTTAAGGCCAACTAAATAAGATAACAGCGGAAGACTTGGAAGATAAAGTGAGTCCATCAACTCCAACGGCATAGCTGAGTGCACAACAACGACCTAGTGCACCTTACTCTTCGTCTGAAAAGTCTGCAACATGACATGTTGCAGCCCGAAACGGGTCAGCACATGGAATATGCTGGCAAGATAACACAGTAGAGCAATGAACAAGTAAAAGCTAACACTACATGCATATATGGCTGGTGGAGGCTCTATGGTTATAATGTTTTGCGAAAAGCCAATTTTTTCCTACATCAAAGGAATATATTTTGATTAACTATCATGTTAGTTGATAAACATTGAGAATGGTACCCCCATCTCAATCCCAATTAAAAGTAATTAACAACCCAACAAATTAATTTAGAGTGATGAGATCAACATGATAATCCAAGAACCAGATACTCAAGATTGTCCATAACCGTGGACACGGCTAACCATGATTAGTTTGTACACTGTGCAGAGGTTTGCGCACTTTTCCCCACAAGACTCGATCTCCTCCACTGAATTTCTCGCACTACATGGTGTTTGATAAACGGATGACCGAGACACAGTCTTTCAGAAACACTAACTGTCGGTGTCAAAACCGGCGGATCTCGGGTAGGGGGTCCCGAACTGTGCGTCTAGGCGGATGGTAACAGGAGACAAGGGACACGATGTTTTTACCTGTGTTGGGCCCTCTCGATGGAGGTAATACCCTACCCCGCTTGATTAATATTGATGATATGGGTAGTACAAGAGTAGATCTACCACGAGATCAAGGAAGCTAAACCCTAGAAGCTAGCCTATGGTATGATTGTTATTCGTCCTACGGACTAAAACCCTCCAGTTTATATAGACACGGATAGGGTTAGGGTCACACAGAGTCGGTTACAAAGGTAGGAGATCTACATATCCGTATCGCCAAGCTTGCCTTCCACGCCAAGGAAAGTCCCATCCGGACACGGGACGAAGTCTTCAATCTTGTATCTTCATAGTCTTGGAGTCCGCCGCGATGATAGTTCGGCTATCCGGACACCCCTAGTCCAGACTCCTCAAGAGCCCGAACCAGGCTTCAATGACGACGAGTCCGGCGCACATATTGTCTTCGCATTGCAAGGCGGGTTCCTCCTCCGAATACTTCATAGAAGGTTTTGAACACAAGGATAGTGTCCGCTCGCAAAACAAGTTCCACATACCACCGTAGAGAGAATAACTTTTGCACAGATCTGCGACGATTCTGGGCGTGACATCACACCACGGCCAGGCCTTTATGTGAATCGTTTTTTACTGTTCCACCTCAGCGCGTTTAGCGAGGCGGTTTCCCGGCACGTCTTATCAAAGCATAGATCATGCCCCCTTATTCCGGGATTCCCATCAATACGGACGTGGGTAAGCCAACCATGCCCGTTGGCGTGCCTCCTCTATCAAAGGCGAGTCCTAATCGACCACGGGGAGGGCTCTTGGTATTCAACCTCTTTATAATGAGACCAAGACCCTCTTCTTTTTTACACCCTCCATCGAGTTCGCCTCACGCTTCAAGTTCTAGCACCCAAAGCTTTAGATTTAGGCGCTTCGGACCTTCGACGATGTCCGGCTCCGACTAGTTCGGCCGATGGATGTCTTCTTCCGTTATAGAAGAAGATGTGTTAAAGCTGCGAGATGCCAGGTATCTAACCGGTGTGATTTCGCATAGGCTGCCAACTCCAGGGCAGGTCATTCCCACTCCTGAGCCCGGCGAGAGCGTGGTGTTCGTGTCACACTTCCTTCGGGGTTTAGGCTTCCCGACGGATCCCTTTGTGCGGGGGCTCATGTTTTATTATGGGCTGGATTTCCATGACTTGAACTGAGTCCATCCTCCATATCTCGTCATTCATTGTCGATGTGAGGCCTTCCTCCATATTACCCCTCACTTTGGATTGTGGCTCAAGACCTTCAAGGTGGAGCCAAGATGTTCGAGGGCAACAAGCGAAAGTCGGAGGGGCGGTCATAAGCAAGTGTCTTGATGCTCCGTGGCCGAGGGCTCTTTTCAAGAGGAGCTTGGTTTGTGGCAACGGGGTGGTTTATATCACCGCTCCTGTGGGCACCAAATGGGTGGCGCCACCCGCCTTTCGCCAGTCCACCACAGCGGTGGCGTCATGGGTCAACAAGGGGCTCGACTGGGGCCGCCCAAGGACGTTCCTCTGTTGCGGGGCCGTATTCGAGACCTCCAAGAAAGAGAGATCAATTTGGTCGCAGATGGCGCAGTTATATTGATTGGCGCCTCCGCCTGCAAACGCCGCCTCCATCTGTGGGAATTCAATCCGGAGGGACCACGAGCTCTTCAACATTTTGGGTACGACACCCATGGAGATGTATAAACTGTTCTTCGGATCACAAGAGAAGTGTCCGGACTGACCGAGGACGCAGGACTAAGCTGCAATCGCCAGATACTCAAGTAAGTAGTCCTGAACGGACAGCTGTTCATTCATTTATCATATACATGCCCTTTAGAGGAGCCGTTTCTTGAACAGGAGTGGATAGCCAAGGCAAAGTTAATAAGGTGTCGGCTCCTCCCGGAGACCACGCCGGATCCCATGGCCAAGATGTTGAAGGCCGCGCCTTTTAAAGAAGGCGAAGGGGGGAGCGGGGAAGCAACTGCCTCCACGAAGGAGACTTTCGAGGAAGGAGGGATCAAAGGTCCCACCCTCCAAGGAGAGAAGAGGACCGCTTCGGAAGATCCGGAGGTCAAGGCCTCAAAGAGGGGAAAGAAATCTTCGTCAGAGAGTCCGGCGCTGGGAAGTAACCCAGCCGCACTATTTCCCCAAGGGGATCAGCCCTCCAGCGAGCCGTAAGTAAAAAGAAGGGGTCTTGTAAATAAGGAACATCCCTGCATTTATTTCTGAAGATAACCGAAATTGTACCTTGTAGTTCGGATCTCAGCCCTTCTCAGCAGAGCTCGTCTTCGGGGGATCTTCTTCCGGAGATGATGGAGAGCGAAACGCCTCCACCTGTCGCACCTTCATGTGAGGCGGACGCCCCTGAGGTGTCGTCGCGGAGGGTTTCCCAAGTCCGCGGGGCGGAAGGTCCGCGCCAATCGGGCGTCGGTCGGAGGAGCTGAAGGATCTGCTCAGGCGAGCGGCTATCTCAGAAGATCACCGTGCTCTAATGGGTGCGTGAAGCCGCCAGAAACTTGCTGACGGGGTTCGAGGTACGCAAAAATGATGTACCTTCTGACAGTTGTGCATATAGAATGCGCCCTGTATAGATAGTAGCCCCTGAGACTCGGTAAGTTGTCAAAATTGACAGCGTGCTGAGGATCATAATCTCAGTTATAACATATCGCCGCTCCTAAATAGGTGGCGGGGCGTCCGGTGTCCAGCCGGACTGATGAATATGCCGAACTAAAGCGGCAACTCGAGGAGGCGGATGCGGACATCGCGCTGGTCAATAAACGATTTGACGAGTCACAAGGTATGTGACTTCTATGCGGACACCTGGTAAGGGAGCTTGACGCCCATGCCTTACTACTTGCATACTTAATGCAGGTGGTGCCGCTGCTGTAGAGGAGCTGCGGGCGGAACTTGCCCGAGCAAAAGAGCAAGCTAGAAATAGTAACGCGGCCGCTTTAAGGGCGGCCGAAGAGCTAAAAGCCGAACGGGCTGCTCACTGCCGAAGCAAAGAGGAAATGGCCGATATGGCCATAAAGTTGAAGAATACTACCGACCGCTGCGAGGTTCTTGAAAAAGAACGCCGAGCGGAGCAAGAGGGCTCGAAAAGGCCACCGCCGAATCCAAGGATGCCTGCTCCGCTTTGAGAGTTGCCAAGGAGGAGCTGAGTCGGGCCGGGCTATTGCGGCCGGAAAACCGTTCTGCTGTGGAGGAAGTATACGGATCTGAAGTATGCTCGATTGGACAAGTTGTGGAGTTCGGAGGATGCTTATCCGGACTTAGCGGCGGCTGCGGACGTGATTGAGCACTTCCGAAGCGGAAGGGCACGAAGGGAAGAGCTATATTGGTCGCAATTCCATAGTCCGGAGCGTCCTCTTCCGCTGACCGATCGGTTGGCGAATGGGCCGAGCTGAACCGATTATCCGGACTTGCCATGAAGCATGTCATGACTCATTTGTGGCAAAGCGGACCCAATGAAGAGTTATTTTGGTTTAGTGCAGCAGTTCCTTGGTGCGGTACGCGTGTCGACGCAATGAAGCGGTCGGCGTGTATTAAGGAGCGCGGATGGCTCGCCCGTGTCAAGACATCTTGGGCGAGATGAAGGCCACCGACGTTGCATCCCAAGATTCGGACGAAGCCGAGTACCGCCGAGCACTATTTTGAGGAAGTCTCGCCAGCGCCGATTAATAGAGACGCAGTGCTCAAGGATATTATGTTTAAATTACATGTATGATTTGTGAAAACAATGTTTCAATATAATATAAGAGCTTTTTATACTTGTGCGCTCAAGTAGTAAACTACTCCCTCAGGCGGCCGTTGATGTATATGTATATATAACTCGAAGATGGCAGTCCTTGGTTTCAGCCCCCACGCACATAGTGCGGGGTGTTTGCAAAGAAGGCGCTTTTCACACTTAATCCAACGCCTTGGTCCTATTAAGGAGGTGGTAGCGTAGCAAACTAGGCAACCGGACTATAATGCTTTATCACTTTCACTTAGCCATAGGAGTTCGAGGTGGGGCTACTATATAGCCCCCTGGGGCACCGCACTCTCCCAATTCGGGTGCGATGTGCACGACCAAAACCGTCCTTCGTTAATGCGGAGGAATTCTAAACATTCCGGTGAATCATCGAGTGGTTGACCAGTCTCTCGCTATATCATGACAGTCAGTTTTCGGCTTTCTCTACTAAGGTGCTTGTCGGTGTCAAAACAGGCGGATCTCGGGTAGGGGGTCCCGAACTGTGCGTCTAGGCAGATGGTAACAGGAGACAAGGGACACGATGTTTTACCCATGTTCGGGCCCTCTTGATGGAGGTAAAACCCTACGTCCTGCTAGATTAAGATTGATGATGTGTGTTACAAGAGTGGATCTACCACGAGATCAAAGAGGCTAAACCCTAGAAGCTAGCCTATGGTATGATTGTTGTTCCTCCTACGGACTAAGACCCTCCGGTTTATATAGACATCGGATAGGGTTAGGGTTACAGTAGTCGGTTACAATGGTAGGAGATCTACATATCCAGACGCCAAGCTTGCCTTCCACGCCAAGGAAAGTCCCATCCGACACGGGACAAAGTCTTCAATCTTCTATCTTCATAGTCTTGGAGTCCGCCGATGATGATAGTTCGCTATCCGGACACCCCTAGTCCGAACTCCTCAAGAGCCCTCGAACCAGGCTTCAATGACGATGAGTCCGCGCAGATATTACCTTCAGCGTTGTAAGGCGGGTTCTTCCTCCGAATAATTTATAGAAGATTGTGAACACCGGGATAGTGTCCGCTCGCAAAAATAAATTCCACATACCACCGTAGAGAGAATAATATTACACAAGATCAATCTGGCGACGATTTTGTGGCGTGACGCCGCACCACTACCAAGCCTTTATTCATATTGTTTTTACCGTCCCACCTCGGTAGCGTTTAGCGGCGGTTTCCTTGGCACGCCTTGTCGAGGCAGAGATCGTGTTTCCCTTATTCCGGATTCGCATCAATACGGACGTGGGTAACCCAACCGTGCCCGTTGGCCTGCCTTCTCTATCAAAAGCGAGTCCTAATCGACCACGGGGGGGCTCTTGGTATTCAACCTCTTTATAACGAGACCAAGGCCCTCTCCTCTTTACACCCTCTACCGAGTTCGCCTTATGCTTCGAGTTCCAACACCCCAAAGCTTCAGATTCAGGCGCTTCGGACTTTCGACGATGTCCGGCTCCGACCAGCTTGGCCGATGGGTGTCTTCCTCCGTTACAGAAGAAGACGTGTAAAGCTGTGAGACGCCAGGTATCTAACCGGCGAGATCTCTCATAGGCTGCCTGCTTCAGGGCAGGTCATTCCCACTCCTGAGCCCGGGGAGAACGTGGTGTTCGTGTCTCACTTCCGTCGGGGTTTAGGCTTCCCGACGGACCCCTTTGTACGGGGGCTCATGTTTTATTATGGGCTTGATTTCCATGACTTGAATCTGAGTCCATCCTCCATATCTCGTCATTCATTGTTGTATGTGAGGCCTTCCTCCATATTACCCCTCACTTTGGATTGTGGCTCAAGACCTTCAAGGTGGAGCCAAAGGCGATCAAGGGCAGCAAACAGAAAGTGCGGAGGGGCGGTCATAAGCAAATGCGCTGGTGCTCTCGTGGTCCGGGGCTCTTTTCAAGAGGAGCTTGGCTTATGGCAACGGGAGTGGTTCTATATCACCACTCCTGGGGGCACCAAATGGGCGGCGCCCCGCCTTCCGCCAGTCCACCACAGCGGGGCGCCATGGGTCAACAAGGGGCTCGACTGGGGTTCTCCAAGGACGTTCCTCGCTGCAGGGCCGATTCGAGATCTCCAGAAAGAGGGATCAATCTGGTTGCAGTGGCGCATGTTATTGTGATCCGGCGTCTTCAGCCCTGCAAACGTCGCCCCCTCCGCCTGTGGGAATTCAATCCGGAGGGACCACAAGCTCTCCAAAATTTTATGGGCACGACGCCCGTGGAGATGTATAAACTGTTCTTCGGACCACAAGAGAAGTGTCTGGACTTGACCGAGGATGCGGGACTAAGCTGCAATCGCCCAGATGCTCAAGTAAGTAGTCCTGTAACCGGACAAGCTATTCATTCATTTATTGTGTATATATGCCCTTTAAAGGAGCCGTTTCTTGAACAGGAGTGGATAGCCAAGGCAAAGTTGATAAGGTGTCCGGCTCCCCTCCCAGAGACCACGCCGGATCCCATGTTGACCAAGATGTTGAAGGTCGCGCCTTTTGAAGAAGGCGAAGGGAGGAGCGGGGAGCAACCGCCTCTGCGAAGGAGGCTATCAAGGAAGGAGGGATTAAGAGTCCCACCTTCCGAGGAGAGAAGAGGACCGCTTGAGGAAGGTCCGGAGGTCAAGGCCTCAAAGAAAGGAAGGGAATCTTCGTCGGAGAGTCCGACGCTGGAAGTAACCCACCAAGACTGCTTCCCCAAGGGATCAGCCTCCAATGAGCCGTAAGTAAAACGAAGGGGTCTTGTAAATAAGGAGCATCCTCAGATTTATTTATGAAGATACGAAATTGTACCTTGTAGTTCGGACCTCAGCCCTTCTCAGCAGAGCTCGTCTTGGGGATCTTCTTAGGAGATGATGGAGAGCGAACGCCTCCACTGTCGCACCCTCATGTGAAGCGGATGACCCGGAGGTGTCGTCGCAGAGGGTTCCCCCAAGTCCGGTGGGGGCGGAAGGTCCAGCGCCAAGTGGTGTGCGGTCAGAGGAGCTGAGGGATTTGCTCGGGCGAGCGGCTATCTCAGAAGATCACCGTGCTCTAATGGGTACGGTGATTGAAAGAATTGCATCCGCAGAGAGCAGATTGCACGAAGCCGTCAGAAGCGTACTGACGGGGTTTGAGGTACGCAAAAAATAATGTACCTGCCGACAGTTATGCATATAAATGCGCCATGTATAGATAGTAGCCCGAGACTCGGTATGTTGTCAAAATTGACGACGTGCGAGGATCAAATTCTCGATTTAACACATCGCCGCTCCTAAACAGGTGGCGGGCGTCCGGAGGCCAGCGGATCGATGAATATTCAACTGAAGCGCAACTTGACGAGGCGATGCGGACATCGCGCTGGTCAATAAACGGTTTGACGAGTCACAAGGTATGCGACTTCTATGCGGACACTGTTAAGGAGCTTGACGCCCATGTCTTCTTGTTTGTATGCTTTAATGCAGATGGTGCCGCTGCCGTTGAGGAGCTGCTGGGCGGAACTTGCCCGAGCGAAGGAGCAAGCCAGAGTAGTAATGCTGGCTGCTTTAAAGGCGGTCAAGAGCTAGAAGTCGAACGGGCTGCTCACCGCCAAGTTAAAGAGGAGATGGCCGAGATGGCCAAAAGGTTAAGGAATGCTACCGATCGCTGCGAGGTTCTTGAAAAGAGCATCAAGCGGAACAGAGGGCCTAAAGAAGGTCGCCGCTTGAAGCCAAGAATGCCCAATCGGCTTTGAGAGCTGCCAAGGAGGAGCTGAGTCGGGCCAGGCAATTGCGGCTGGAAAACCGTTTCACGCCGAGGAAATATACAGATCCAAAGTATGCTCCGTTGGATAAATTATGGAGTTCGAGGATGCTTATATGGACTTGGCGGCGAAAGTCTTTGTGGGACGCGTTGAGCACCAAGGGGCCACAAGGCACAAAAGGGAAGAGCTATACTTGGTCGCAGATTCCATAGTCCGGAGCGCCCTCCGCCGTGACCGATCGGTTGGTCGAGTGGGCGAGCTGAATCGATTGTCCGGATTGGCCATGAAGCATGTCTTGACTCACTTGTGGCGGACGGACCCCACCAAGAGCTATTTTGGTGTAGTGCAGCAGTTTCTTTGAGCGGTGCCACGACGACGCGATGAAGCGATCGGCATGTATTGAGGGAGCGCGGATGGCTCTTGCCCGTGTCAAGACATCTTTGGCAGAGATGAAGGCCACCGACGTTGCATCCCGTGATTCGGACAGAGGTCGAGTACCGCCGAGCACTACTTTGAAGAAGTCCGCGGGCGCCATTTAATAGAGACGCGAGGCTCGAAGGATATTATGTTTGAATGACATGTATGATTCGGGAAAATGATGTATCAATGTAATATAGGTGCTTTTTATACTTGTGCGTTCAAGTAGTAAACTACCCCTGTGCGGCCGCTTATGTATATGTGTATATAACCTGAAAGATGGCAGTCCTTGGTTTCAGCCCCACGCACATAGTGCGGGGTGTTTGCAAAAAGCGCTTTTTCACACTTAATCCAACGCCTTGGTCCTGTTAAGGAGGTGGTAGCGAGCAAACCAGCAACCGGACTATAATGCTTTATCACTTTCACTTAGCCATAGGAGTTCGAGGTGGGGCTACTATATAGCCCAGGACACCGCACTCTCCGAATTGAGTGCGTATGTGCTCGACGAAACCGGTCCTTCGTTAATGCGAGGAATTCTAAACATTCATGTGAGTCATCGAGTGGTTGACCAGTCTCTCGCTATATCATGACAGTCAGTTTTGGCTTTCATCGAGGTGCTCTTTGGCGAACCGGGCACAATCGCAGAGTTCTCCGGTGCGCGTTAGCCGTGAAAACGGAGCGTAAGGCAGCAAAACACGGAGCCGGGCAACCCAACATTTGACCAAAGACATGATTCGAGCTGATGCATATAAGGCCTAATCTCGAGACGCCGAATACTCCCTAAGGTATTCGGTCTTTATGAAAATGGGCAAAATAAGGCCCTAAGCCCTTTGTGTCCGTGCACGCATAAAAATTCTGGTGCGGCCAATGCCAAGGCACCAGCCTCCTCCTCGCTTATATTTAAGGAACTGGGGAATGTATATCAACAAGAGACAAGGAGAAAAGGTTTACGCAGGTCTTAATCAAAAGAATCTTGCAACGGGTCCTCATCGCACGCTCGCTACCGTGGTCTCCGTTGTGCAGCAGATCTCGGACGGGTGTAGCACGTTGTTCATCTGTAAAAAGAGAGGAACTTAGTTTGAAAATAAAAAGGATCGTGCAAAAAAACGTACTTAATATTAAATAAACAAAGTACGGTTCAAATAAGTGAATAAAATTTGAGCTTTATTGTCTCTTTTTATACATGCATGCAGCCCCTTGTACGGGGGTATGCCGCTAGTGGGCGCCGGACTCGTCTAGCCGTGTCCGGGGTTTGAATGACCTACTGCAGGTTCTTTGCCTAGTGGAGCCGGGTAGTTGTGGAGCTGTCGATGCAGTCTCCCCTTCTTCCGTGCTCGAGTAACACTTAATACTTCCTTTCAACGAGATGATGCCGCGTGGACTGGGCATTTTAAGTGTTAGAGATGCATAATGCGGTATTGCGTTAAAGCGGGCGAAAGCTTCGCGTCCCAATAGTGCTTGACGGCTACTTTTAAACGGGGCGACGTGGAAGAGTAACCTTTCGCGACGGAAGTTGTCGGATGAACCAAACATAACTTCTAGCAAAGATGGAGCCCGTAAAGGGCGATGGGCTCGGCATACTCCTTTAAAGGAGGTGTTGCTATGGCGAATTTTGGTTGGTTTATCCCCATCCTGCGGATTGTGTCCTGATATATCAGGTTTATGTCACTGCCGCCGTCCATTAGGACATGTGTAAATTGGAATCCGTCGATTACAGGATTCAATATCAAGGCAGTCCATCCTGCGTTCCGGATATTATCGGAATAGTCCTCATAGTCGAAGGTGATTGGTTTTGACAACCAGAGTGCGGCGCGCCTTTTAGGGGGCGCCGCTTTGTTTTTCCCTTTGGTCACGTGAAGTGAGTTTACTGTTTTAACCTCCTATGGGAAAGTTTTTCGTTTTCCGGAGTGCTGCTTTTGGGTTTCGTCACTCGCATTTGGTGTGTCGAGCCCCTTGTGTTCGGCGTTAAGTCGGCCGGACTGCTTGAAGACCCAACAATCTCTGTGGGTATGGTTTGCGTGCTTCCTGAGGTACCATGTATTTGACACGGTCTGTCCGTAATCTTGTTTAGGTTGGATAGCTAGTCACCGTTATCCTTTAGGGCGTGTTTTGTTGTTCGCCGAGAGCTTTTGAATCGCGTTAACCGCTGCATTATTTGGGCCATTTTCTTTATTCCGCGCTGATCTTTTTGCGTCGTGATTTCCCATTTCCATCCTGGTTTCGGATGTACTGGTCAGCCGGTATCTGCATCTAGCCAGCCAATCGTCCTCTCCGCGCAAAAGCGGGTCATGAGGTTTGTTAATGCGCCATTGTTCTTGGCTTTTCTTGGCCGAGGTGTCTGGCGAGCCATTCGTCTCGGACGTTGTGTTTGAAAGCTGCTAAGGCTTGGCGTCCGGACAATGACTATTTGGTTCTTTTTAGTAAGGAACCTGTTCTGAATTTTCGGCTGACTCTCCGGGTTGTTGAGTTATGTGACTTAGATCGTCTCAGATCCGGAGGGCGGACATAAGTCCCCGAAAATTTGCCGGAATGCGCCCTCGAGCTCTTCCCAGCTTCCAATGGTATTTTTGGGAGGCTTTTAAGCCAATGCCGAGCTGGCCCTTTGAGTTTAAGGGTAAGTATTTTATGGCGTGGAGATCGCCTCCTCTAGCCATGTGTATGTGGAGGATGTAATCCTCGATCCGCACTCTGTGGTCTGTTGTTCCGTCAGATGCCTCTATGTTTACGGGTTTGAATCTCACCGAAATTCATGATCCAAAGACTCATCGGTGAAACATAGGGGTGTGCAGCACCCTATATTTGGGTGTGTCGTGATCTTCGTAATTTTGGCGATTGCATTGCTTTGACGAGCTCGCTTTCTTGGCCCGTAGATGGACCTAATGGGCCATCCTCTTGGTGTGAATCCTTATGCGGATCGCATATTGGCTTGTGTGTGGCGCCATTCACCGCTCTCTTTTCGCCGTGGGGTCGCCCATCCGACCGGTGGCCTTCTTACTTTTCAATTGTGGGGCTCTAAGGCCTCCTCGTCAATCAGGGTAGAGCTTTTGGGTAGCTTTTTGTTCGGCGATTGTCGCCGTATTTATCTGCGGTGTGAATACTTTGCTCCATCGATCCTCGAGTGCATCTTCCGCTGTTTTGAGCTTCCGCTTCGCTTTTTCAGCTACGCGCGATGGCGACGAGCCTTTTCTCGGAGGTCATTTTGCTCCAATGGTTTGTCCGGCGTGAGGTCGTCCGGACTATTGTCTTCGCCGGGACTGATTGTTTATCCAAGTTGTCTTGTTCGGACGATTGCTCGATAGCTTGTTCGTTGTCCACCGGTTCGCCTCGCTCTATGGCTGGGTCTTTGTTGAGGCGGGCTTTGTTCGGCGCTTATGTTGCCGTTTGACCGCCGAGGGATTTATCCTTCGAAGCGCCCCGTTGTTCCTCGTCTTCATTTCCTTTAGGTGTATCCACCATGTATACATCATGGGATGAGGTTGTCCAGCGTCCTATAGGTGCTGGTTCATTGTTGTCTCCTACATCGCCGCCCATACCGTCGATGTCTTGAGTCAAAATCGAGCACGCCGTGTAAGCTTTCGGCGCTGGCTATGAAGTGGGTGGTGGGTGGGCTTTGAATTTCTTCGTCGTCCGCATCTCAACCGCCCCGACCGCAGTCCGGCAGGCTCTCTCGGATAAAGAGAGAGACTTTAGTGTATTCGGATGTCGCCAAAGGGCGAGTCTTTGAAAGATGTCCGCGCCGTGAACTCCATAATCGGGCGCCCAATCGGATTCGATTGGCAAGGGCGCTGAGGGTTGAGTCCGGAAAGGAGTCCGGCTTCGAGTCAAGGTCTTTGCAAAGGACAGGATGGAGTTCGCCTCGATCACCGAGAGATTGAAGCCCCGAGGCGGTGTCCAACCACTCGCCCCGATCGGGAGTCCGCCCGGATTAAGGATTGAGCGGATTCAGTGCGGCCTCCGTGGCACCGCTTGGCTGCAGAGCTAGATCATGCCCATCGAGACAGTCGGCGTTGCTTAGCGTGGCTCAATCCGTCAAGATCAAGTCTCCGCGGATATCGGCCGATAGTTTAAACTTCCAAATCTGACCGATGGCGGGCGTAGCTTCGATCTGCTCCAGATGGCTGCTTAATTTGCCCGCAGCAGTGCAAAGCCGCCGAACACGAAGATCTGTCCGGGAGAAAAGTCTCACCTGGACGCGTCGTTGTTGATGATCAAAGGAGCCATCGAGCCTATCGATGACGACACAAAGGATCTCTCAATGAAAGCACCAATGTCGGTGTCAAACCGCGGATCTCGGTAGGGGTCCCGAATCGTGCGCCTAGGCGGATGGTAACAGGAGACAAGGGACACGATGTTTTACATGTGTTCGGGCCCTCTTGATGGAGGTAAAACCCACGCCCCGCTAGATTAATATTGATGATGTGTGTTACAAGAGTGGATCTACCACGAGATCAAAGAGGCTAAACCCTAGAAGCTAGCCTATGGTATGATTGTTGTTCCTCCCACGGACTAAGACCCTCCGGTTTATATAGACACCGGATAGGGTTAGGGTTACGTAGTCGGTTACAATGGTAGGAGATCTACATATCAGATCGCCAAGCTTGCCTTCCACGCCAAGGAAAGTCCCATCCAACACGGACGAAGTCTTCAATCTTCTATCTTCATAGTCTTGGAGTCCGCCGATGATGATAGTTCGCTATCCAACACCCCTAGTCCGGAACTCCATCGCTTCGCCCGCCGAACCGGGCACAATCACGATAGTTCTCCGGTGCCGCGTTAGCCGATAGAACGGAACGTAAGGCAGCAAAACACAGGAGCGGGCAAACCCAACATTTGACCAAAGACATGATTCGAGCTGATGCATATAAGGCCTAACTCGAGACACGAATACTCCCTAAGGTATTTGGTCTTTATAAAACGGCGAGAATAATGCCCTAAGTCCCCGTGTCCGTGCACGCGCAAAAATTCTCGTGCGGCCGATGCTAAAACGCCAGCCTCCTCCTCGGTTATAGTAAGAAACCGGGGATGTATATCAACAAGAGACATAAAAAAGGTTTACGCTGGTCTTAATCAAAAGAATCCTTGCAACGGGTCCCTCCGCACGTCTGCTACCGTGGTGTCTCCGCAGCCGTATCTCGGACGGGTGTAGCACGTTGTTCATCCGTAAAAGAGAGGAACTTAGTTTAAAAGAAAAAAGATCATGCGAAAGATGTACTTTATATTAAATAAACAGAGTACGATTCGAAGAAGTGAATAAAATTGAGCTTTATCGTCTCTTGTTGTACATGCATGCAGCCCCTTGTATGGGGGTATGCCGCTAGTAGGCGCCGGACTCGTCTAGCCGTGTCCGGGGTTCGAATTACCTATTCAAGTGCTTTGGTTAGCGGAGCCGGATTGGTGTGGGGCTGTCAAGGCAGCCTTGCATTCTTCCGTGCTCGAGTAACACTTAATACTCCCTTTTAATGAGATGATGCCGCGTGGACCGGGCATTTTAAGTGTAAGAGATGCATAATGCGGTATTGCGTTAAAGCGGGCGAAAGCTTCGCGTCCCAATAGTGCTTGATAGCTACTTTTAAATGGGGCGACATGGAAGACTAACTTTTCGCGCCGGGAGTTGTCGGATGAACCGAACACAACTTCTAGCGAGGGAGCCCGCATAATGGGCATATGGGCCCGCATCACCCCTTTGAAGGAGGTGTTGCTATGGCTAATTTTGGTTGGGTCTATCCCATCCTGCGGATTGTGTCCCGATATATCGGGTTTATGTCATCGCCGCCATCCATGAGGACTTGTGTAAATTGGAATCCATCGATTATAGGATCCAATATCAAGGCAGTCCATCCCACGCTTCGAGATACTTTCGGAGTAGTCCCGATGGTCGAAGGTGATTGGTTTTGACAACCGGTGTTGGTACTCCGCTAGTAGTATGTGCGGCGCGATTTTAGTGGGCGCCGCTCGTTATTTACTTTTATCACGTGAAGTGAGTTTACTGTTTTAACCTCTTGTGGGAAATTCTTTTGTTTTCCTGCTCTGCTTGTGGGGTTCGTCATCATCCTCACTTGGTGTGTCGAGCCCTTGTGTTCGGGCGTTGAGTCTGCGGACTGTTTGAAGACCCAACAATTCTGTGGGTATGGTTTGCGTGCTTCCTGTGAGTACTGTGGATTTGACATATCTTGTCCAAGATTTTGTTTGTTGGATAGCTCATCGCTATTGTCCTTAAGGGCAGTTTTTATTGTTCTCCGTGAGCTTTTGAATCCGGCGTTGACCGTCGCGCTTTTGGACCGTTCCTTTAATCCGCGCTGGTCCTTGTTGCGCCGTGGTTTTCCATTTCCATCCCCGACTTGGATATACTTGGGTCGCTGGTGCTGCGTCTTGCTAGCTGACTATCCTCTCCAGCAAAAGCGGGCCATGAGGCTTGTTAATGCAGCCATTGTTCTCGGCTTTTCTTGGCCGAGGTGTCTCAAGCAGCCATTCATCTCTGGACGTTGTGTTTGAAAGCTGCTAAGGCTTGGCGTCCTGACAATGACTATTTGGTTCTTTTAGTAAGGAACCTGTTCGAAATTTCCGGCTGACTCTCCGGCTGTTGAGTTATGTGACTTAGATAAATCAGATCCGTGAGGGCGGACATAGGTCCCCCAAAGTTTGCCCAAACGCATCCTCGAGCTCTTCCCGGCTTCCAATGGTATTTTCGGGAGGCTTTTAAGCCAATGCCGAGCTGGCCCTTTGAGTTTGAGGGTAAGTATTTTATGGCGTGAGATCATCTCCACTAGCCATGTGTATGTGGAGGATGTAATCCTCAATCCGCACTCTGTGGTCTGTTGTTCCGTCAGATGCCTCTATGTTTACGGGTTTGAATCACTGAAATTCATGATCCAAAGACCTCATCGGTGAAACATAGGGGATGTGCTGGCGCCCAGATTTGGGTGTGCCGTGATGTTCGGATATTTGGCGGTTGTATTGCTTTGAAGAGCTTGCTTTCGCCCATAGATGGACCTAACTGGTCGTCCTTTTGATGTGAATCCTTATGTGGATCGCAGCATCGCTTGTGTGTGGCGCCATTTGCCGCTCTTTTTGCCGTGGGGTCGCCCATCCGACGGGTGGCCTTCTTACTTTTTGATTGTGGGGTTTCACGGCCTCCTCATCAAATTCGGGCAAGAGCTTTCTTCGGTAGCTCTTTGTTCGGGCGATCGTCATTGTATTTGTCTCATGTGTTGAATACTTTGTTCCATCTGATTCGAGTGCATCTTCCGCTGTTTTGAGCTTCCGCTTCGCTTTTTCAGCTACGCGCAGATGGCGACGAGCCTTTTGTGGAGGTTATTCTGCTCCAACAATTTGTCCGCCGTGAGATCGTCCGGACCGTTATCTTTGCCGGGACGGGTTGTTTATCAAGTTGTCTGTCGGACGGTTGCTCGATAGCATGATCGCCGCCCACCGGTTCGCCCCGCTTTATGGTTGGGTCTTTGTTGAGGCGGACTTGGTGCGCCGCTTACGCTGCCGCTTTGACCGCCGAGGGATTTATCCTTCAGAGAGTCCCGTTGTTCCTCATCGTCACTTTCTTTAGGTGTATCCACCATGTATACATCATGGGATGAGGTGGTTGTCCGGCGTCCTATAGGCGCTGGTTCATGGTTGTCTCCTTCATCGTCGCCCATACCGCCGATGTCTTGAGTCGAAATCGAGCACGCCGTGTAAGCTTTTCGGCGATGGCTCTGAAGTGGGTGGTGGGTGGGCGTTGAATTTCTTCGTCGTCGCATCCCAACCTTCCCGACCGTAGTCCGCCAGGCTCTCCGCATAAAGAGAGAGACTTTAATGAATTCAGGATGTCGCCAAAGGGCGAAAAGCGGAAAGGTGTCCGTGGCGTGAACTCCATGACCGGCGCCTACCGGATTCGATTAGGCGGGCGCGGAGGGTTCGGAGTCCGGAGAGGAGTCCGCACCTTGGAGTCACGGTCTTCAAAAGACAGGATTGTGTTTGGCTCAATCGCCAGAGAGATTTCAGCCCCGAGGTGGTGTCCAACCAACCGCCCTCGATCGGCGAGATCGGCCCGAATCAATGTTCGGAGCGGACACTAGTGCGCCTCCGTGACACCGCTCGGCGGCAGAGTTAGATCATGCCCATCGAGACAAGGCGGCGCGCTTGGGCGTGGCTCAATCCGTCGAAGATCAAGTCTCCGCGGATGTCGGCCGATAATTCAAGCTTCCAAATCTGACCGATGGCGGGCGAGCTTTAATCTGCTCCGACGGCCAAGTGAATTGGCCCGCAGCAAAGCCGCCAATGCGAAGATCCGCCGGAGAAAAGTCTCACCCGAACGCATCGTTGTTGATGATCGAAGGAGCCATCGGGCCTATAGGTGACGACACGTAGGCACTCTCAATGAAAGCACCAATGTCGGTGTCAAACCGCAGATCTCGGTAGGGGGTCCCGAATCGTGCGCCTAGGCGGATGGTAACAGGAGACAAGGGACACGATGTTTTTACCTGTGTTCGGGCCCTCTCGATGGAGGTAATACCCTACCCCGCTTGATTAATATTGATGATATGGGTAGTACAAGAGGAGATCTACCACGAGATCAAGGAGGCTAAACCCTAGAAGCTAGCCTATGGTATGATTGTTGTTCGCCCCACGGACTAAAACCCTCCGGTTTATATAGACACCGGATAGGGTTAGGTTACCTGTAGTCGGTTACAAAGGTAGGAGATCTACATATCCAGACGCCAAGCTTGCCTTCCACGCCAAGGAAAGTCCCATCCGGACACGGGACTAAGTCTTCAATCTTGTATCTTCATAGTCTTGGAGTCCGGCCGCGATGATAGTTCGCTATCCGGACACCCCTAGTCCAGACTCCTCACTAACTCTTTACTCGGGTGGACAGTTACACCTACTTTCCCTACATCTTCTAGCCCACCACTGAAAGAGGTCATGCAACATACTCAACTATGCTAGAGCCCATAATAGCTTGTGGCTGCACACGGAAGTTTCTAGCATGAATAATCCTATGATCCCTTTGAGCCTGGGCGGCGAACCAAAAGGACAGCACTGGTATATCCCCAGGTGCCGGCAACCAATCCACCCAAATGTGTATTTAAGTAGCCACCTTAAGTTAACCATTAATTAAGAATCTCACATCTCTCATGGATCACTCAAACTCAATCCACGTCTACGAGCATAGCATAGCAGTATAAGCATAACGTAGAAGTAACTCCCAGGGGTTTGATATAAAGGACAATAGGTTCTACCTTATCAACTACTTCCCAAAACCCACATATTAATCAGATCCTACTCATGCAATGTTTGAGGGTTGCAACTAATGCATAAAAACTGGGTATTAAAAAAAGTATGATCAATGTTTTACTTGCCTTGCTGACGATCCGCAAACCCTAGAGACTTGTAGTAGCACGCTTCGCACTCCGGGAATTCTATCGCGAACAAACAATAGCATGCATAAGCACTCAAACAAAGATGCACGGGTAAAATTCAAATAAGAAGATCAAATCTGAAAGTTCAACTGAAGAGCTTTGATTTGCAAAAAGAATCAATCCAATCGGAGCTACGGAACTGAAACTACGGTAAAAAAACTTCAAATTCAAATCTGCTTGAAACCCAAATTTTAAATTGTCAAAACCTTGTTCAAGTTGATTAAACAGAAAGAGAGGCTCGAGACGAAGATTTTGGCGTTGGTTTCACTGGATTTGGACAAACGGTTTAGAAACGGCGAGGGTTTTGAGATCAGGGGCTAATCTATGATAAAAATAATCGTGGATAGATCCCTGGCCGAAAATTAACAAAAAAAGAAAAATCTATCGGACGAACGTCCGCTAACAGAGACGAACGGCGAATTCGTTCCTTAAAACAAACGAACGAATGCAAACGAACTAAACCAAGAAAACCAAACCGATCTAAATAAAGAAAAAACCGAACCTAGAGTTTCTTTAAGAAAACCGGTGGCTTTTACCTAAAAAACCAAAAAAACGGGACGGCGAGATCCGGCGGCTCGATCCGGCGAGGCGACGGCGCGGTGACGTGGCGACGGCGGCGCATGGCGGGCGCGCCAAGGGCGGCGGTATGGCCACATGCTGCTTGCCGCTTGGCGGGCGGGTGGCGATGTGGGGTCGAGGCGGCCCTCGGGCTTTAAAGGCCGGGGCCGTGGCGTCAGGAGGTGGCGGCGACGGCTCGGTGTCGGATTCCCGAGTCCGCCATGAGCACGACGACGGGAGGCGGCGGGAAATGGGCTACTGGCTTCGCCCGCTCGGTCCAAACATTTTTTAATAAAATTCACCAAAGAAAATCCTAAATAAATATAAAAATTCTAAAATGCCAAAACAATTTTCATTGCCTAAATAAAATATTTAGAACAAAGTGAACATTTTCTTGGCCTAAGAATGCAATTTTGAAAATGCATATTTTCTAATTCAATTAAAATAGCAATAAAATCCAAATAAAATTATTTATTTGATTTTAACATTTTTCCTCCAATATTTCATTTATTTTGGAGAAGTCATGTTATCTCCTCTAATATATTTTAATATGAAGTATTTTTGGAGAGAAAAATAATTAAAACCAAAATAATCCTCTTTTCAATATTCGAGAAAATTCAAATATGAAAAGGAAAAGAAATCTCCAACTCTCTCTGTGGGTCCTTGAGTTGCTTAGGATTTATAGGATCACAACTAAAATGCAAATAAAATATGATATGCATATGATGACCTATATATAACATTCCAAATTGAAAATTTGGGATGTTACAGGTCTTGTACATTACATCATTCTCCTAATGATGTGATCCCGTTCATCAAATGACAACACATGTCTATGGTTTGAAAACTTAACCATCTTTGACGAGCTAGTCTATTAGAGGCTTACTAGGGACACGGTGTTTTGTCTATGTATCCACACATGTATCAAGTTTCCGGTTAATACAATTATAGCATGAATAATAAACATTTATCATGATATAAGGAAATATAAAATAACAACTTTATTATTGCCTCTAGGGCATATTTCCTTCAGTCTCCCATTTGCACAAGAGTCAACAATCTAGTTCACATCGCCATGTGATTTAACACCAATAGTTCACATCGTCATGTAACCAACACCCAAAGGGTTTATTAGAGTCAATAATCTAGTTCACATCGCCATGTGATTCAATGTCGGGCGAGCCTCGGCAAAATGGAGTAGTTGAAAGGTGTAACCGTACACTTATGGATATGGTGCGCGGCATGATGAGTTACTCCACCTTGCCATTGGGATTATGGGTGTTGGCGCTTAAAACTGTCATTCACATTCTCAATAGAGTACCAAGCAAGTCGATGCCCAAAACACCGTACGAGTTGTGGACAGGAAGAGTGCCTCCCTACAACACTTAAGGGTGTGGGGGAGCCTAGCTGAGGCCAAAGTTTTTAATCCAAATATTGCAAAGTTAGATCCCAAAACAGCTAGTTGCCACTTCATTGGCTATCCTGATAGATCAAAAGGTTTTCGTTTCTATTGTCCAGAGAGATACACAAAGTTTGTAGAAACAAGACATGCAGTCTTCTTAGAGGACGAAATGATGAGGGGGGAATGGTAGCTCGGAAAATTGATCTTGAGGAGAAGAGGGTGCATGCACCTAATCCGATGATTCAGGAGCCATTTTTCTCACTACCTATTGTACCTGAGATTGCGGTGCAAGTACCTGTTGTAACTCCATCCATGACAACTATGGGAGAAGATTCGGAAGCTGTCCGTCGGGAGCCGACTGAACCCGTTGTTGAGCATGAGGGGGAGGCGTAGTAGCCATTTTTAGAAGATGTGCCGGAAGTTGAGGCACAGAATGAGGCCCTTAGAAGGTCTAAAAGAACTAAAAGGTCAGCTATTTCTACTGATTATAAAGTTTATAACACAGAAATGGTTCATATGGAAGGTGGTCCCACTTCATATGAAGAAGCCATGAGAAACCCTCTTTTCACTCATCGAAGTGGCTGGAGGCAATGGAAGACAACATGAAATCGATGAGTTCCAAAGATATTTGGGACTTAGAGAATTTTCTAAAGGAGCAAAAACAGTAGGTTGTAAATGGGTCTACAAAACTAAGCATGACTCTAATGGGAATGTAGAAAAGTATAAAGCACGACTTGTGGCAAAAGGATTTACACAAAGAGAAGGGGTAGATTACAATGGGACATTTTCCTCAGTCTCATGTAAGGATTCCTTCAGAATCATAATGGCATTAGTTGCACATTTTGATTTAGAGCTACATCAAATGGATGTAAAGACGGCATTTCTAAATGGGGATTTAAAATAAAATGTTTATATGAACAACCCACGGGTTTTATCATGGAAGGCAAGGAAGATAAGGGATGCCGCATGAAAAAATCATTTATGGATTAAGGTAAGCCTCAAAACAGTGGTATCTAAAGTTTAATGAGACAATTAAAAGTTTTGGATTTAAAGAGAATGTTGAGGATAACTGCGTTTATGCAAAGTTTAAAAATGAGAAATATATTTTCCTAATCTTGTATGTGGATGATATCTTGCTTGCTAGCAGTGATGTTAGTCTGCTACGAGAAACAAAGAAGTTCTTGTCCTCAAATTTTGATATAAAAGATCTTGGTGAAGCATCATATGTTTTGGGCATAGAAATTCACCGAGATAGGAAAAATGGAATTTTAGGACTACCGCAGAAGGCATATTTAGAAAAGGTTCTTAAAAAGTATAATATGCATGCGAGTAAAGCCACACCTGCTCCTATAGTCAAGGGCGACAATTTTGGGAAATTCCAATGTCCCAAGAACCAGTACGAGATCGATCAAATGAAAGCAGTACCATATGCTTCGGCTATTGGAAGTTTACAGTATGCACAAGTGTGCACTCGCCCTGACTTAGCTTTTATCACCGGGGTACTCGGTATCAAGAGAATTCAGGCGTAGAGCACTGGAAGATGGTAAAGAAAGCATTGCGTTATGCGCAAGGCACGAAGGACCACATGCTAACATACAGGAGATCTGATTACCTAGAGATAATAGGGTATTCAGACGCAGATTTTGCGGGAGACAAAGATGATAGAAAATCCACATCGGGATACATGTTCACTCTCGCTGGAGGAGCTATTTCGTGGAGAAGCTCCAAACAGTCAATAGTTGCATCGTCCACGATGTATGCAGAATTTATAGCATGTTATGAGGCCACGGGGCAGGCGATATTGTTAAAGAAATTTATAACCGACTTGAAAGTGGTAGATTGTATTGACAAACCACTAAAGATGTACTGTGACAACCGGCCCGTAGTATTCTATGCTCACAACAACAAGTCGAGTAATGCTGCCAAAACAATAGAGATAAAGTATTATGTTATGAAAGATAAAATCCAGGAACAGACTTGCAGCAACAATTAAGCATCTTCAGTGGCTTATCCTCTTTCTTGTGGTACAACGCCAACATCCAACCGGACTAGCAAAGGAATACATTGACATGATCAACAAGTTGCATAACAGAGAAAAATAATCATTTGACTAACAAATAGAGCAATACGAAGCAAAACTTATGAGCTCTTAGAGTGCCATGTCACTTGGCCATCGGTTCATTTGTGAATACACACCATAATACTTGTTGACATCTTGAATGGTGTGTCGTCGATGGCTTTCAGAGAAGACAGTAACTTATCTGACCATGGTTTTATCGGGGGACAAATTTAGGTGGCATAGAACTTTGATCAAAGAGAGATTAGATCGAGTTCTGATAAATGATGGATGGAATCTGATGTTCCCTAGCGCTATTCTAGAGCACTTTATAACAAATCAGATCATAGACCAATACTTATGTGCTTGCATGAGGAAGTGGCCTAGGAATCGTTGGGCAGTCGGTTATTCAGTTTGAGGCACACTGGCTAAGGGAGCAGATATTCCGAGACGTGGTCGAAGAAACTTGGCAGTCCTCACGGCCGGATGTTCAGAACACTGGCCTGGCAGGCAGACTAGCATGTGTTCATGAACAACTCCATCGGTGGGACAAGACGGTTCTGAAAAATCATAAAAGAAAATTAAGCCCAAGGATTTTATCATGGAAGGCAAGGAAGATATGGGATGCCGCCTGAAGAAATCCATTTATGGATTAAGGCAAGCCTCTAGACAATGGTATTTAAAGTTTAATGAGACAATTAAAAGTTTTGGATTTAAAGATAATGTTGAGGATAACTGCGTTTATGCAAAGTTTAAAAATGGGAAATATATTTTCCTAATCTTGTATGTGGATGATATCTTGCCTGCTAGCAGTGATGTTAGTCTGCTACGAGAAACAAAGAAGTTCTTGTCCTCAAATTTTGATATAAAGGATCTTGGTGAAGCATCATATGTTTTGGGCATAGAAATTCACCGAGATAGAAAAAATGGAGTTTTAGGACTATCGCAGACAACATATTTAGAAAAGGTTCTTAAAAAGTATAATATGCATGCGTGTAAAGCCACACCTGCTCCTATTGTCAAGGGCGACAGTTTTCGAATATTCCAATGTCCCAAGAACCAGTACGAGATCGAACAAATGAAAGCAGTACCATATGCTTCGGCTATTGGAAGTTTACAGTATGCGCAAGTCTGCACTCGCCCTGAATTAGCTTTTATCACTGGGGTACTTGGTAGATATCAAGGGAATTCAGGCACGGAGCACTGGAAGATGGTAAAGAAAGGATTGCGTTATGAGCAAGGCACGAAGGACCACATGCTAACATACATGAGATCTGATTCCCTGGAGATAAGAGGGTATTCAGACGCAAATTTTGCAGGAGACAAAGATGATATAAAATCCACGTCAGGATACGTGTTCACTCTCGCTAGAGGGGCTATTTCGTGGAGAAGCTCCAAACAGTCAATAGTTGCATCGTCCACGATGTATGCAGAATTTATAGCATGTTATGAGACCACGGGGCAGGCGATATGGTTAAAGAAATTTGTACCTGACTTGAAAATGGTAGATTGTATTGACAAACCACTAAAGATGTACTGTGACAACCAGCCCGCAGTATTCTATGCTCACAACAACAAGTCAAGTAATGTTGCCAAACAATAGAGATAAAGTATTATGTTGTGAAAGATAAAATCCAGGAACAGACTTGCACCAACAATTGAGCGTCTTCAGTGGCTTGCCCTCTTTCATGTGGTACAACGCGAACATGCAGCCAGACTAGGAAAGGAATACATTGACATGATCAACAAGTTGCATAACAGAGGAAAATAGTCATTTGACCAACAAATAGAGCAATACGAAGCAAAACTTATGAGCTCTTGGAGTGCCATGTCACTTGGCCATCGGTTCGTTTGTGAATACACACCGTAATACTTGTCGACACCCTGAATGATGTGTCGTCGATGGCTTTCAGAGAAGACAGTAACTTATCTGTCCATGGTTTTATCAGGGGACAAATTTAGGTGGCATAGTGTTGACGCTCAAAATTGGCACAGTCGTAAAATTAGCATAAGTTATATCAAGACCAATTCAAACTTATGATTGGAAGTCACCTTGGAATGTCTCTCTTCGAGAAGATCAAGATGGATATGAAGATGGTCTAAAACGGAGCTCGGACTCAAAAGTTATGACAAGTTCAGAGATGCTCATGTTGACACCAGAGTAAAGAAAGGCATAAAACTCAATCAAGATGGCCTCTAATGGAAACTGTTTCAACATGAAAGTTGTGCATCTCGTTGAAACGATTGATTTCGATATAAAAATCGTCTTAATCCGAGTTCGTATGCAACCTGTGGACGTAAATCAAGGTCAGAAACAGAAGCTGCAGAGTCATTTCGGACCAACCGAGTTGATTTGATCGGTGAGACCGAGTTGGTCCGAAAATTTACCAGAGAGTTGGCAATGTTCACTCGGTAGGACCGAAGCACACCAATGAGTGAGACCGAGTTGATCCGAGAAATTACAGAAGGATACAGAGAATTGGCAACGTTCACTCGGTGGGACCGAAACGAACCAATCGGCGAGACCGAGTTGGTCCGGGAAATTACCAAAGATTCATGTCCGAGTTAGGTTAGGTTTTTTGATGTTTTGGACGGAATTTTTAGTCCTTTTCTTGTACGGGAAGTCCAGCTGCCTCATAAATAGATGAGAGGTGACGGCCGATTGAACAACACACAATCGAACAAACCTATCTACATCTTTTACCTTTACTTTTCCTTCTCCCTTGTTCTTCTTCTCGTTCTTTGTTCGTTCTTCATTTGTAGGGCGGCGAACCTCCAGGCCCTAGGGGCGGTCAGGCTGACCTAGGGAAGCCCATAGCTGCCAGGCGCCCTGACGGGGTCCCACCCGGGCGTGTGGGGTTTCGGGTATAGAAAAGCGCCCGCCGGATTGTCTTATGCGTACCGCGCTTCCGGCGGGTCTCCTTCGACGTGAGCTGCGGTGCATCACCCTCGGCGTTGGAGGTACACGGTGACGTGTTCGTGTGCGAGCACACTTTTTGGCGACTCCGATAGGGATGAAGCTTTGTGTTGGGGAACGTAGTAATTTCAAAAAATTTCCTACGCACACGCAAGATCATGGTGATGGCATAGCAACGAGAGGGAGAGTGTATGTCCACGCACTGTGAGACCGAAGCGGAAGCGCTATAACAACGCTGTTGATGTAGTCGACGCCTTCACGATCCGACCGATCCAAGTACCGAGCGCACGGCACCTCCGAAGTTCAAGACACATTCAGCTCGATAACGATCCCCGGCCCGATCCAAAGAAAGCGTCGGGGATGAGTTCCACAAGACGACGGCGCAGGACGATGATGATGCTCCACTGCGCAGGCTTCGCTAAGCTCTGCTGACGATATGACCAAGTGGAATATGGTGGAGGGGGCACCGACACGGCTAAGGAACGATCACGAGATCAACTTGTGTGTCATGGGGTGCCCCCGCCCCATATATAAAGGAGCAAGGGGAGGAGGCCGCCCTAGGAGGGGTGCGCCAGTGTGGAGTCCTACTAGGACTCCCTAGTCCTAGTAGGATTCCACCTCCTTGTTGGAGTAGGAGAAGGGAAAGAGGGGAGAGGAATAGGAAAGGGGCTGCGCCTTGTCCAATTCGACCAGAGGGGGCGCAGGCCTCCTTCCTTTGGCCTCTCTCCTCTATTCCCGTATGGCCCAATAAGGCCCATATACTCCGGCGAATTCTCGTAACTCTCCCAGATTCAAAAATACCCAATCACTCGGAACCTTTCCGAACTCGAATATAGTCGTCCAATATATCGATTTTACGCCTCGACCATTTCGAGACTCCTCGCCATGTCCCCGATCTCATCTGGGACTCAACTCCTTCGGTACATCAAAACTCATAAACTCATAATATAACCGCCATCGAAACCTTGTTGCATGGACCCTACGGGTTCGAGAACTATGTAGACATGACCTAGAACTATTCTTGGTCAATAACCAATAGCGGAACCCGGATGCTCATATTGGCTCCTACATATTCTACGAAGATCTTTATCGGTCAAACCGCATAACAACATACGTTGTTCCTTTGTCATCGGTATGTTACTTGCCCGAGATTCGATCGCTTGTATCCAATACCTAGTTCAATCTCGTTAATGGCAAGTCTCTTTACTGCTACGTAATGCATCATTCCGTAACTAACTCATTAGCTACATTGCTTGCAAGGCTTATAGTGATGTGCATTACCGAGAGGGCCAGAGATACCTCTCCGACAATCGGAGTGACAAAACCTAATCTCAAATACGCCAACCCAACATGTACCTTTGGAGACACTGTAGTACTCCTTTATAATCACCCAGCTACGTTGTGACGCTTGGTAGCACCCAAAGTGTTCCTCCGTAAACGGAGTTGCATAATCTCATAGTTACAGGAACATGTATAAGTCATGAAGAAAGCAATAGCAACATACTAAACGATCAAGTGCTAGGCTAACGGAATGGGTCATGTCAATCACATCATTCTCCTAATGATGTGATCCCATTAATCAAATAACAACACATGTCTATGGTTAGGAAACATAACCATCTTTGATTAATGAGCTAGTCAAGTAGAGGCATACTAGTGACTATATGTTTGTCTATGTATTCACACATGTATCATGTTTCCGGTTAATACAATTCTAGCATGAATAATAAACATTTATCATGATATAAGGAAATAAATAATAACTTTATTATTGCCTCTAGGGCATATTCCTTCACTTTGAACGGTCTCCAGCCCGTTCTTGCTACGAAGAGATTGTAATCTAGGGTTTGCAATCTACAAAGGTAATATGAATCCCCAATTCACTTATGTAGATGCAAATAATGCATATGTTGTTGCTAGATCGTCTAATGAGCATAATGTATCGGCTAGCCCTAGCTTTATCAATCATGTATCTAATTATATGCAAGAGCCGATGCAACAAAATCTCCATGCTTCTACCTCATATAATTTTAGCCACATGCAACATATGTATTCCAACTCACATGCATCGGCAACCCCACAAATTCATATGCCGATGAACAGCATGATGAGTTTGGCTAATCAAGTTGAAACACCCCATGTAGGAATTTCCAATAGCATACAAGAAAGTGTTTCACCCTTTTATTCATCGGCAACTAATTTGCAATATACTAATCCAACCATGCCGATGAACGAGATAATTGGCCATGTTACTACTAGCTATTCGGCCAGTCATTCTCAACCGCCATATGCTACACCTCATGACAATAATTTTCCAACACCGTACACAACTGTAGATGTTCATAATTCGGCTTCACACCTTCCTGGTCATAGCCGAATAAATATAAATTTTACATGAGGGGTTGTGCCCAATATTGTAGAAGATGAGGTAGTGGTGGCTAGCTGCATTCCAGAGTTTAGCCCAAAATAAGAGGATTAGTGCCCTTTGCCTTGAACAACATGAAAAGGGGCTATTTCCTGATTATGGAGCAATAAAAGCTAGAGTTTTGCAAGAAGATGAGTCTTTGCCAATTGACAAAATTGGCGAGCAAAAATATGGTTTTACAACAATGCATATGCCTTCACCTAGTACTACATCATATTATACACCCCTACACTATTGCAAAATTTCGACAACACTAGTGTGTCATTGCCGAAAGAATCTAAAAGCATTGGGGGGCAATCATATCCGGAGTGGGCTGAAATTGAGAAAAAACTTAAAGCCAATTTTGCCGCTCTCCGCCAGAAACAAATAGAAAAAGAATTGGCTCAGATAAAAGAAGCATTGCCAATTGGTAGTATCAATAAAAAGAAGGATGATTCGGAACTTGAAAATGCTTCGGTTGAAAAAGCCGAATCAAGTAGTATATATTCCGAATCCATCAAATCCAAAGAGGCAAGCATTATTGAGAAAGGGCACGACAAGCATAAGAAAACAACCATGCTTGATTTTTCTGAAGTGAATGGATCCTACTTCCTGCCCTATGAGTTTCGTGCCGTAGAAATTGACAAGCCTCAAGGACAAGAGCAAGTAGCCGAACAAAGTTCGGCTGACAAAAATCTGCAATGTAATGATGCACGGAATCAAGAAAAAGATGATGAAAAGGTGTTGGGGAGCCATCGAAAGGCGGAGCAAGATATTGTTCAAGTCACACCATCATCATGCTCTCCCAACATATTTGAAGAGGTATGTCTAGCAAGTAATTTATCTATTTTCAGATTTGTTCATAACTTTATTGTTGATGCATCTATTAGAAAAATCCTCATAAGTAATTTTGAAAGACCAATGAACAAGGGTAATTTACTTGTTAGCAATAAAATTGTTATAGAATATATCGGTCAACCTATTGTGCCATTTATAAAGACCGATAATGACTTACTGTTGCAGTCAAGGCTTTCCCCATTGCTTTATCTAAAGTTCATATCTAATTGGGTAGCTTTGCTTATTTCGTACTTAGCTTGCACTTGGTCTCAATTGAGACATGTGTGTTCTAAATATTTTCATTTCAGAAATTTAAAGCCAAGGTTAAATTCTTTTGAGAAATCTGATGCTAATATAATATCTTATCCAAAGACATCGGAGATAGAGTGGAAAACACAATGCATAGCTGAATGGGGAGATTCCAAATCTGAACCATTCGTTTGCTTATCTCCAAAGCCGTTCACACAACAAGATCGGCTAGGAAACAAGAAGTTTACCTTCAATTCAAGCCTGTGTGACCAAATATTTGATTTGTTGCTAAAAAATAATTACATAAGAATTCTTGATCACCATGTTGAGCCATCTATCCAAGGACGAATGTATTGTAAGTTGCATGATTCGTTCAAGCATAATTTTGAGGATTGCAGCATGTTTCGTCAAATAGTTAAATCAGCCATTGAAAAAGGACGATTGAAATTTGTTGAAACACCAAGAGATGACCAGTCTATTCCTATTGGTCCTGATGGCAAAAAGTTTTTGCATCGGCTGCTTCAAGCCGATCCATTTAAAGAGAATGGAAAAACTGCAGGTGATGCGATCAAGCTTTCAAGTAAAGAAGTAGTTGAAGAGCACAATGAACATGAACTTGAGGGTGAGAATTCCATCGAAGCTACAATGAAGTCGCTAAGGACTGGGAGGCAACAAGGAAATCCAATGATCGATGAAAGCAAACCAAAAGAAACAAAGGCCGAAATAAGCGCAAGTGTAAGAGATCAAAAATCACCTTCGCTGAACTATTGGATAAATATTAAAAGAAGAGTGAAGATAAAAGTGCTTATCAGTCAAGTAATTCAAAAGCATCAAGATCACCCCTAGGCGCAAATCCAAGGATCGGTATTGGCAAAGTGAGAATCTCAATGCAGCATATTCATATCCTTACTTTGGGTCGTCGATGCCAAATCCATATCCATCATGGGACAGGTATGATACAGGGGCACATAATCCATCTTATTTTAGACCGTCTCACCAACATTATGCAGCTCCAAGAAGATCAACATTTGATGAACAATCACATGTCAAAGACCGTTTCAATCATAAGGAATCGGTCCGAAGCTCAAGGAACAAGAAAGAGGTGGTCAAGCAAGTTTACCGTGTTAAAAAAGATGGCCGTAAGAGTGCTACTTCAGATTTGATCTCAAATGAAAAAGAGCAAATTAAAGTGTTGACATTGGCTATTAAAGGCGATGAGGCAAGTCAATCAAGTGCCAAATCTGAAGAGAAGAAGTTGACAGTGCACAAGGTAAAACAAGAGTTGCCATTGCTTCAAACAAAATTACAACTGGGGTGCCCACTCGGCTTATCATATTGGCAAAAGAAGAAATTGCAAAAACTTAGTGCACAAGAACTTGAGGAAAAGAATATGGCATGGATTCCGAAAGGAAGTACCAAAAATGAGAATTATGTGCAAGCTTCCATTACAAGAAGTACAATAAAAGTGAAGAGAGGGAAGGATGGAAGCAACAAACAATTAAGCCGAAGGATTGCATCACAACATCAAAATCTTCGGTTAGCACATCATCCATTTTCTTCAACCATGCCATTGATGCCTTTGCCATGGAACTCATCCCTAGGTATGATCAATTACCCTCCATGAATTTATTTTCATCCATGGATGCAACATAATCTTCTATATCATGAGAGGGTATTACCAAATCATTATACATTTGATTAGCTACAAGTTTGTTGTTGATCCAAAGAGCCAAAATACTTGACTTGTCATTTCATTTGTTTATTTCGGCTATACATGCTTTGGTGGATGAATTCTACATGAACCTTATGGAGGTGGCCGATATTTATTTATCGCCCTAAGAATATGACAAAGCATGGCCGGTGTACCATTCTAACATCGTCCTTAGTTTGATTGGAGAGCAAGACAAGGTACATGTTCATGGAAATCTATACATATACTTATATTATGTTTGCATGGAGATAAAACATTATGACCGATGCCATTCAAAATATGTTGCATAGACCGATTCATAGAAATTGAGTGGGTTTATGCTTTGATTTAACATATATGATTTGGCCTACGAATATGAGAGGCCAAATCATTGTTGTTTTATTATCGACCATCAGATTTATGACATCCATAATATTGATATTAGCCTTGTCTTTCTAGTACTATGGAGATTGTGTTTTGATGGTTGAATTCATAACAATGGCCAAGGAGTTGGTGTTGTTTATATATCTCCTTATGGTGCTATTTTGTGAAGCCTCATGCCACTTAAAATATTTTTTGCACAATAATCAAAGCCGAATATGCAATTTTATTTGGTTTGGATCTTTTGGTTGCCATAGGTGCTACGCACATTGAGGCTTTGGGTGATTCGTTATGAGTAGTGCAACAAATATCCAAGGGTCATCAATGTTTTGACGAATCATTTATAGTTTACCTTGAGGTATCTCTAGATATAAAATTTACCTTGGGTTGCTTTAATATTTCTCATATATCTAGACATGAAAATTGAAGAGAAAATGAGTTGGCGCAACAAGCATTAGGCTACCATGTTGATCATGGTGTATTGTACATCTATCAATAGCGGATGCTTGATCTCACCGACATAGGTAAGGCCGAACCAAAGCCCATTGCTTCGGCCCCTAATGAAATTTGTATGCAGGTGAAAGAAAGGATTAGAGGGAATTCATTCTTGATTGTCTACAAAATCCCAGTGAAAGTGTGAACAATATGGTTCGGAGGATGACTTTCAAATACATATCTATGGAAATTCATCACCGGATTGTTAATGAAATTGAGAAGGTTTCACCCAAGTTTGCATCAAGGATTCAAACAAGTAATGGCCGATATATACTTATCATCCTAAGAAGATGCAGAATGGCCGATGGAGTGTTGACATCGTCCTTAGAACCAACATGCTACATGTTATTTTTCGGCACGCTAGCTATGCCAAAAAACAGGGGGGCATGTGTTGACGCTCAAAATTGGCACAGTCATAAAATTAGCATAAGTTATATCAAGACCAATTCAAACTTATGATTGGAAGTCACCTTGGAATGTCTCTCTTTGATAAGATCAAGATGGATATGAAGATGGTCTAAAACGGAGCTCGGACTCAAAAGTTATGACAAGTTCAGATATGCTCATGTTGGCACCAGAGTAAAGAAAGGCATAAAACTCAATCAAGATGGCCTCTGATGGAAACTGTTTCAACATGGAAGTTGTGCGTCTCGTCGAAATGATTGATTTTGATATAAAAATCGTCTTAATCCGAGTTCGTATGCAACCTACGTACGTAAAACAAGGTCAGAAACAGAAGCTGCAGAGTCATTTCGGACCGACCGAGTTGATTTGATCGGTGAGACCGAGTTGGTTCAAAAATTTACCAGAGAGTTGGCAATGTTCACTCGGTAGGACCTAAGCAAACCAATCGGTGAGACCGAGTTGATCCGAGAAATTTCAGAAGGATACAGAGTGTCGTGGAAATATCACGTCAGATGTCCTATCGGAAGGACTTAGTCGTGGAGCCATCGCAACGAGGTTAGCCTGAAGGGGTTAAACCGGACAAGGGACACGAGAGTTATACTAGTTCGTCCCCTTCGATGAAGGTAAAAGCCTACGTCTAGTTGTGATGGGATTATTGGGATTTCGATGACCAGGGAGCAAATACGCTTGCTCGGGTCTCGAAGTTGTTGTCTGTCGTCCTCGAACCGCCCGGTCGTCCCTTTATATACACAGTTGACGCCTTGGGCGGTTTACTGAGTCCCGAGGCCGATTCATACAAGTGTTCGCTCGGTCTCTCCCTTTCCTAACTTACAATACAAGTAAACAATTATGGCGGTTTATCACTCACGGGCCCTAATCCGCCTCCTGCTCGGGCCTTTAAGCTTTATCCGAAGCGCCATCTTCTTGTCTTCATGGGCTTTCAAGATAGGTGGCGTGAACCGACCCCTCCTGGGCGGTTTACACTCAGTGGTTATATCCTCAACATTAGGCCCCAGATTAATTTGAACCTATTCATGTCAATCTCCAACCTTAGGAAAATTCCATGAACATCTTGTAATGATTCATGGTAAACCACCATGTTGTCTTCTCCCTGTAAACTTTGGTGAACCGCCATGACGTCACCTTCTGTCACTGCAGTAAATCATCATGATGTCATCTCTGCATAAAAAGATTCCCTTTATTAATTACTCCCAAAGATCGAGGCGACAACTGCATCCTCTTTTGCCGCCTCAGGCCCCTCAATTTCCGCGTCGGCCGTTTTATCCTCTTGCTTTTATAAATAGGGCCGGGGGGTCTTTCCATTTTCCCCTTTCCTCTCGTCTTCCTCCTCGCGACCAAGAGCTCGGCGCCGCCGCCATTGCCGATCCTCGAATCAGACCGACCAGCCGCCAGATCACCCTTTTCGCATTCGTAGCTCTCTGCGATACTCCTCCGCGGTGTGGCCTCGTAAGCTTCCTTCCTTAACGCTATATCTCCATTAGTGTTTCATGTTCTTCCTCGTTCATCGGCGTCATCAATACCGTCCCCTTTTCCTTGGCATCTCTACTACATCTTAGCCAGCCCGATTGTTTTTTTTGCGACTAGATCCATAACCTTAGTTTACTACACCACAAAGATGTCATTGTTCCTTGAAAAATCAGATCTCGACCTTCTCCGTTCTTCTTAGCGCCATTGTAAGGCTCAGAAAATTTTTCTTTACTGATCCATGGTAGATCCAAAATTATACTACCATATCGTGAAACCTGTTTCTGCAAACACTTAGTAAATTTTATCTCTGCCTCTTCTGTTTAAGGGTGGTTTAACCTTTAGCAGTTGATAATCCGCCATATGCCATTAGCGCTCACTTAAACCGCCATCTTGATTTGAGTATTTAATTTCCGGTTTAACTTACATATATGCCTTGATCGAATTCTCCGGTTTAACTCCTATTAGTGCACATCAACCTGCAATCGTAAACCGGCCTTCACTTTTCTTTTACAGCTTGTTCAAAATGACCAAGCAATTCGCCGCTTGCAACTGGGTTCCTTCCCGGATCACGGAAACACAAATCAATGGATATGTTCGACCGGTGCTTTAGCCTCAAAGATGTCCTCCATTGGCGAGTCCCTGGTCCCGAGTGCCCTCCTGAACCTCAAGATGGAGAAGTGATCGTGTTCATGCAACATCTATCCCGGGGATTCAGCCCTCCCGGATCAAAGTTTTTCCGGGATGTACTTGTGTAACGCCCCGGATTCGATGCGCCAGGTGTCTGCCAGTTATTCGCCGTCGTTGCCATGTCATGTGCTTGCGTGTCTCTCTTTGCCATGTCATCATCTGCATTTCATATCATGTCATCATGTGCATTTCATTTTGCATACGTGTTCGTCTCATGCATCCGAGCATTTTCCCGTTGTCCGCTTTTCCAATCCGCACTCCTATGTCTCCGGCGCCCCTTTTACCTCTTTTTCGTGTGGGGATTAAACGGTCTTGAATGGACCGAGGTTTGTCAAGCGGCCTTGGTATAGCACCGGTAGACCGCCTGTCAAGTTTCGGATCATTTGGAGGTCGTTTGGTACTCCAACGGTTAACCGGGTAACCATGAAAGCCTCTTTTGTATTGCAGCCCAACACCCTTTTCAAGTGGCCCAAAACCCAGCAAACTCCCCTCCATGCTCTCGGTCGTTCGATCACGATCGCGTGGCCGAAAACCGCACCTCATTTGGACACTCCTAGCTCCCTCCAAGTTCTCAGCTCCGTTCGTTCCTATATTTGTACCGGTGCCTAGTTCAGTTCTGTTTTTCCCCAAATTCCCTCAACTATCTTCGTGCTTTTCTAATTCTTCCCGGTGATCCTTTCGCTTTCATCAGTCATTTTCGAATTCTTACACTGGTTCGTTCAAGATTCTTTTTCCTTGTTTATCACTTTTATCCATTCATTCGTTCTTTTCAATCCTACCGGTGGTTCAAGAAGACCTTCTCAAGTTGCGATATGTCACTTCTCAATTCTTTTTCAAGAAGAATAAGTAATATGCAAAATCCATTGCTTACATCAATTTAATTGGATGAAGGATAAGCATACAATAAATCTTATTCTTATTTCATCCAAGTGAGTAATCTTTTCCTTCGAGTTTGTTCGTAATGAATAAATTCTAGTTCCAAGTGTTTTCATCTTTTCTTTTCCGGAGTTCAATTATTTCCTCGGCCATCTCGTCAGAACCTCCATCTAAATCATCGCAAGGCTCATCTTATTCTTTCATCCTTCATCATATCTCATCATCTTTTGTTACCGGAGTTCTTCATGGTGGTTCTTCATGATTTAATCTTTTCTTCAAGAGTTCATCAAGATTTTGTTGGTGGAGTTCAAGTATCTTTTCTTCTCGCATCTCGAAGTGCAATTAATTCTCCGTATTCTTTTGAAAGTGGAGTTTTGCATTTCTTCGCTCTTCTCGACTATTCAATCTTTTCCGCTTGTGGTCGGTTATCACCTTATAATTTTGAGATGGTTTCCATAATACCACAACAAGCTTTTTCTTTTGTTGTTGAATTTCCAACAACTCCGTTCAATCCTTTCTTCTGAGGTTGCCTCTATTTCATTCGTGGCACAAGTTGTCATTTTCTTCTCCGTTCTTTTCATTCAAATTTTTCAATTCTTTCCGGAGGTTTTGTGTCATGTCTTCATCAAATATCATTCCATCTTTTCGGTCTTATTCGTTTTTTTCTCATTCTAACCACTCCGGTTAGAACGAGTGCTTTCATAGTCTATCTGATTCCGTGAGCTTTCGATTCTCGTCATTCTCGTCGTTCCTCTCTTCTTCTCGGGTGCTCTCGATTCTTTGCTTCTTCTCTTCAATTCTTGCTTCTTCTCTTCCTTTTTCTCTTCCGTCTCGGTCCTAAGATCTCGGGACGAGATCTCTTGTTAGTGGAGGAGTGTTGTAACGCCCCGGATTCGATTGCGCCAGTGTCTTGCCAGTTATTCGCCGTCGTTGCCATGTCATGTGCTTGCGTGTCTCTCTTTGCCATGTCATCATCTGCATTTCATATCATGTCATCATGTGCATTTCATTTTGCATACGTGTTCGTCTCATGCATCCGAGCATTTTCCCGTTGTCCGCTTTTCCAATCCGCACTCCTATGTCTCCGGCGCCCCTTTTACCTCTTTTTCGTGTGGGGATTAAACGGTCTTGAATGGACGAGGTTTGTCAAGCTGCCTTGGTATAGCACCGTAGACCGCCTGTCAAGTTCGGATCATTTGGAGGTCGTTTATACTCCAACGGTTAACCGGTAACCGTGAAAGCCTCTTTGTATTGCAGCCCAACACCCTTTTCAAGTGGCCCAAAACCCAGCAAACTCCCCTCCATGCTCTCGGTCGTTCGATCACGATCGCGTGGCCGAAAACCGCACCTCATTTGGACACTCCTAGCTCCCTCTACCTATAAATACACCTCCCCCTCCGAATTTTCGGGTCCAAACCCTAGCCTCCTTCTACCTCCCGCCGTCGGACGCGTCCGTTCGCACCGGACACGTCCGCCGCCGTCGCCTCCAGCCAACCCGTGTGCGACACGTGGCCTCCTCAAGGCTGTCCCCGCTGTCATGTCTGGCTGGCCCAGGCTGCCCGCCAGTTCACAGGCCGCCCGTCTCACCACGCCTCCAAGCGTCCTCCACGCTTCAAGGCCATGCTGCCGATCCGGACATCGGGCCACGGCCGGCCGCCGCCGCCATTGGCCCGTGCCGCCCGCTTCTGTCCGGCGCCTCGTCTGAAGGCCCGGTTGAGCCGCCACGCTCCCATGATGCCGCCTCGCCACAATGCTCGCCGCCGCCCTCGACCTCCGTCGCGCCGGCCCTCGGCTTTCGCTGCCGCCTTGCTTTCATTGGCGATCGCTGTCGCCACTTGTGGAACCGCCTCCTGCCGTCCTCGCCGCCTCGCCCGGAGCTTCCTTCACGCCCTCACGACCAGTAAGGCCGCCTCCGGCCCGCCCTTCTCCGGCCATCGCCGGTGCTACTCCGGCGAGATCCGGTGGATCGGGATGAGATCCACCGGGATCTCAACCAAACGCAGCGACCCGCGTCCCCGGATCCCTTCGTCCCGCACGTCTCCGTCCCGGGTTGACTTTCGGAGGGTATAAAATCCACTAAGTCCCCGAAATTGTTGCATATTTTGTTGCATTTTCGTCATGCCATAACTTTGTCATCGTTGCTCCGTTTTGTGCGTATAATATGTCAAATTGTTCGTCTCGAAGAGTAGATCATTTCATCTCATTTCGTCATTTTCATTTGAGCTCATCTTGATGCCCGAAATGCTGTTAGAAGAGTGCTATGTGATGTTAGTTTCTGATTCTTAACAGAACATGCACTTTTGTCATTTTTGCCATGATTGATATGTGCCTCCTATGAATTTGAGTCCTACATGTGTTTTGTAATATGCCATGCCATCTTTACAGTGGTGCTTGCTATGTATTTTTGTGATCTATGTGGTGACTAGCACAAGCTTGCAAAGTAGGCTTCCTGATGTTGCTGATTTCAGCCCTGTTTTGCTGATATTTTGATGCCATGTTTACTTGATGCTACAGAGAGATCCATGCATATTTTGAGTTACTTCAGTAAGGATGTTTTGTTCTACATGTCTTGCTCTATCCATCCATGCCCTTGTTTGCAATTATGGAGTGCCATAGCTTGAGTCAATCGAGCTCTACTTTTGCTATAAAATGTTTCCTGGCAGATTGTTTACATGTTATTCAATTTTGCCAAGGTTGTTGTAGTTGATCCTTGCACCCTATGATGTTGTTCTTGCCATGTATAGCTTCTATGCCATGTCTTCTTACTGTTGGGTGCCTTGCCATGCCATGTATTGCTCTGTGGTGAGTGGTTCAAACTCACCAACATGCCTACTTGTTGTTGTTCCTGCCATGTTCAAATCTGTAATATAACTTGCCATGTTTACATGGGTGCCATCATATTTTCTCGATCCTTTTGGCTTATGGTCAAGAAGGGACTTTTGTTCTATGCTTTGAGTAGATTCATGCCATGCCTTTCTTTGCCATGATAAGTTCCTGTAGCATGTTGTTTGATAGCTCTAAACATTGCAACTTTGATGTTATTTCGCCAATGCCCTAAACTGTTATTATTTGCAATCTTGCCATGTCATTTTGAGCATGTCCTAGTGATTTCGGAGATAGCTCGGTGTTCATGTTTTGTAATGCTTTACCTGTACATCATGCCCATGCCTTTTGTTTTCATATTGAGGTCCTGTAGCATGTTGTTTTGATGCTTGCAATATGCTTACTTGTCGTTATGGATGATTGTTGCTATAACTTGTATAGAGGGTATGTGTTGAACCGCTGCTCCGCTTTTGAGTGTGCTCTATATGAAACTTGCTTGATTTTGCATGTAGTTCCATATTATCATGTTGCATCCTTGTTTTGAGGTGTTTGCTTGATGTTTGTATGCATTTTGCATCAATGCCATGTTTATCTTGTTTTGCTCATATCTTCTAGGCCGTAGCTCAATCTAATGAACTTTATATGTAACTTGACTAGAATTTCGTAGATCATCGTGGTGCATCTTAACTTGCTGTTTAACAACTTGAACATAAAGTTATTCAGATCTGGACCAATTTCGAAATTTGCATATGAGGACTTACCGGAATTGTTATATGTTGTTCCCGGCCTCATTTAAACTTGCTTTGATGTGTTGCTCTTGTTTGCATCATCTCTTGACATGAGTAGCCTCACCTAGATTTGTCATGCATCATGCTCGTTGTGCTTCATGCCTTGTTCATGTGTGGAGTGTTTACTATGTTGTGTGCCTCTTCTTGTTAGTTCCTGTTTCGTTGCGATCGTGAGGATTCGTTCGTCTACGCTTGGTTCGTCTTCGTGGCTTCATATTCTTCATGGACTCGTTCTTCTTCCTAGCGGGATTTCGTGCAAGATGACCGCTACCTCGATCTCACTACTATCATTGCTATGCTAGTTGCTTCGTTCTATCGCTATGTTGCGCTACCTATCACTTGTTCCTCAAGCCTTCCAAATTGCCATGTCGCCTCTAACCTTTTGCACCCTTCCTAGCAAACCGTTGTTTGGCTATGTTACCGCTTTGCTCAGCCCCTCTTATAGCGTTGTTAGTTGCGGTGAAGATGAAGTTTGTTCCTTGTTGAACATGGAGATGTTGTTCCTTGTTGGAACATGTTTATTTGTTGGGATATCACAATATATCTTATATTATTAATGCATCTATATACTTGGTAAAGGGTGGAAGGCTCGGCCTTATGCCAGTGTTTTGTTCCACTCTTGCCGCCCTAGTTTCCGTCATATCGATATTATGTTCCCGGATTTTGCGTCCCTAACGCGGTCGGGTGATTTATGGGACCCCTTGAGTTCGCTTTGAATAAGACTCCTCCAAAGAAGGCCCAACATTGGTTTTACCATTTGCCTCACCTAGCCCTTTTTCCTTGGGTTTAGGAGCCCGAGGGTCATCTTATTTTACCCCGGGCGCTGCTCGTCGTGAGTGCCGGTCCAAGCTATCGTCACCACCACGGCATACCAGGCAACTCGGGTTCGCTTACCGGAAGTTTGACCATCCGGTGTGCCTCGAGAACGAGATATGTGCAGCTCCTATCGATTTGTCGGCACATTCGGTGGCTTTGTTGGTCTTGTTTTATTTCGTCGAAATGTCTTGTAGCCGGATTCCGAGATCGATCGGGTCTTCCGGGAGAAGGAATATCCTTCGTTGATCGCGAGAGCTTATCATGGGCTGTTGGGACACCCCGCAGGTATAAACTTTCGAGAGCCGTGCTCGCGGTTATGTGGCGATGGGAATTTGTTAATATCCGGTTGTAGTAAACTTGAAGCAAACTCTTCTAAAATACACCAACCGTAATGCGAATCGTGAGTGTCTCTTTTCGGGTTGATCGAGAGGAGAACACGGTTTCGGGTTATGTCGACGTAAGTAGGAGTTCGTGATCACTTCTTGATCATTACTAGTTGACGTCCTGTTCCTTTGCTTCTCTTCTCGCTCTCATTTGCGTATGTTAGCCACCATAAATGCTAGTCGCCGCAACCTCACCACTTTACCCTTCCTTTCCCTTTAAGCTTTGCTAGTCTTGATACCCATGGTAATGGGATTCTTTGAGTCCTCGTGGCTCACAGATTACTACACCACCGATTTGTGTACAGGTTTGCGATGATCATGACGCGAGAGCGATGCTTGCTTGCATTGAGTTCTTCTCCGCTTCTTCTTCGATCGGGGATAGGTTCGTGTCGGCGCACTGGGCTAGGTGGTGGATGTCGTTTGAGTTTTGTTTATGTTTCATCCGTAGTCGGATGTTGTTCTTGTATATGATGTTGATGTATTATTGTGGCATTTGTGCCTTATGTATGTGTCCCCATCTATTATGTAATGTTGATGTAATGATATCCACCTTGCAAAAGCGTTTCAATATGCGGGTCTATCCTTGGTGGGACCGTCGAGTTCCTTTTGGATAGGGTCGCATATTGGGCGTGACAAGTTGGTATCAGAGCCTCGACCGACCTTAGGAGCCCCCTTGATTGATCGTGTAGTTTGGCCGTTGTTGAGTCTAGAAGAAAACTATTTTCTGAGTCTAGTGATATCGGAGAGTAGGAATTCTTTTTACTCCTCTGCCCCTTCGTCGCTCTGGTAAGGAATCTTGACGTAGGTGTTTTGAATTACTTCTCTTCCCCTTCAAATTTTCTTTAGGATCACGCAGTTGGTTTTCCGGTAGTTGTTCCTCAGCTCTTTTATCCGGTGCATTTCTCGTCAAGTCGACTCGAACCCCTTCATCTTTGCAAATTCAATCCTCAGTTGTCTTATTTTTTCCACCCGCCCACCCTTCTTCTTCTCGGAACCGGAGTCCGTAATCGAGTATCCATCCTACTCGTGAGAAGTCTTTGCTTTCTTTCCTCAACGATTCCAACCGGTGTTTCCTCTTGAACTCATTCGTCCGTTTCCCCTTCCAGTTGTCTTTGTTTTTCCCGCCCTCCCACCCTCTTCTTCCCGGAGCTTGAGTCTCTTCCGATCATCAATTCCATTCGTGTGGAGCCTCTTCACTCTTTCCTCAATTATTTCAACCGGCGAATTCTCGTTTTGTACGACATTCTTCATCTCTTTCTTTTCCGGTGGATTCAATTCAAGTTTTTCGGGTTGATCATATTCTTTTCCTCGAAGTGTTTTTCCTGCTCGTTCTCCTCTTGCCAGTTTATCCTTCCGGAGTGTTCAAGTCATCTCAGAGATTCGTGCGTGTTCCAATTAATTCGAGGTTGTCACCTCATAAAATATTTCAGATTCTTAGGTGCATCATCTATCTGCTCAACATCCCTTTCCAACGGTGTTTTCTTTTAGTGGGCCCTAACCCACGTGTCTTTTCGAGGATCTTACGACTCTTCTAATTATTAGGAGCTATTCCCAAATTCATTTCAAAGCGTGACGAAGAATGGATCCCATCACCGATGCTTTTCCGAGATCGATTTCAAATCATTTCATTGTTGACTCAACCTCTTTGCTTTTCATTCTACCGGAGTACCTCAGTTATTTTGGTGGTGTTTCTCGTAATCATTTGAAGACCGAAGTAGAGTTTCTCTTAAATCTTGTCCGTTCTCCCAGAGGTTCATGGTGCTAGCTCGATGTTATCCTATCTAATTGTTTCTAGTCGTGCAATTCTTTTCATCCATCCGGAGCATTTCAGGAGTTGTTTTCCGTCTCGATCATCCGGAGGTCATCTTTTCGTAATATTTCTTCGCTCCAAGTTCTCGGCTCGTTCGTTCCTATATTTGTACCGTGCCTAGTTCGATTGCTTTTTCCCCAAATTCCCTCAACTATCTTCGTGCTTTTCTAATTCTTCCGGTGATCCTTTCACTTTCATCACCATTTTCAATTCTTTAATCGTTCGTTCAAGATTCTTTTTCCTTGTTTATCACTTTTATCCATTCATTCGTTCTTTTCAATCCTACCGGTGGTTCAAGAAGACCTTCTCAAGTTGCGATATGTCACTTCTCAATTCTTTTTCAAGAAGAATAAGTAATATGCAAAATCCATTGCTTGGCATCAATTTAATTGGATGAAGGATAAGCATACAATAAATCTTATTCTTATTTCATCCAAGTGAGTAATCTTTTCCTTCGGAGTTTGTTCGTAATGAATAAATTCTAGTTCCAAGTGTTTTTATCTTTTCTTTTCCGGAGTTCAATTATTTCCTCGGCCATCTCGTCAGAACCTCCATCTAAATCATCGCAAGGCTCATCTTATTCTTTCATCCTTCATCATATCTCATCATCTTTTGTTACCGGAGTTCTTCATGGTGGTTCTTCATGATTTAATCTTTTCTTCAAGAGTTCATCAAGATTTTGTTGGTGGAGTTCAAGTATCTTTTCTTCTCGCATCTCGAAGTGCAATTAATTCTCCGTATTCTTTTGAAAGTGGAGTTTTGCATTTCTTCGTTCTTCTCAGCTATTCAATCTTTTCCGCTTGTGGTCGGTTATCACCTTATAATTTTGAGATGGTTTCCATAATACCACAACAAGCTTTTTCTTTTGTTGTTGAATTTCCAACAACTCCGTTCAATCCTTTCTTCTGAGGTTGCCTCTATTTCATTCGTGGCACAAGTTGTCATTTTCTTCTCCGTTCTTTTCATTCAAATTTTTCAATTCTTTCCGGAGGTTTTGTGTCATGTCTTCATCAAATATCATTCCATCTTTTCAGTCTTATTCGTTTCTTTTCTCATTCTAACCACTCCGGTTAGAACGAGTGCTTTCATAGTCTATCTGATTCCGTGAGCTTTCGATTCTCGTCATTCTCGTCGTTCCTCTCTTCTTCTCGGGTGCTCTCGATTCTTTGCTTCTTCTCTTCAATTCTTGCTTCTTCTCTTCCTTTTTCTCTTCCGTCTCGGTCCTAAGATCTCGGGACGAGATCTCTTGTTAGTGGAGGAGTGTTGTAACGCCCCGGATTCGATCGCCAGTGTCCGCCGATTATTCGCCGTCGTTGCCATGTCATGTGCTTGCGTGTCTCTCTTTGCCATGTCATCATCGCATTTCATATCATGTCATCATGTGCATTTCATTTTGCATACGTGTTCGTCTCATGCATCCGAGCATTTTCCCGTTGTCCGCTTTTCCAATCAAGCACTCCTATGTCTCCGGCGCCCCTTTTACCTCTTTTCGTGTGTGGGATTAAACGGTCTTGAATGGACGAGGTTTGTCAAGCTGCCTTGGTATAGCACCGTGAGACCGCCTGTCAAGTTTCGGATCATTTGGAGGTCGTTTATACTCCAACAGTTAACAAGGTAACCGTGAAAGCCTCTTTGTATTGCAGCCCAACACCCTTTTCAAGTGGCCCAAAACCCAAAGAACTCCCTCCATGCTCTCGGCCGTTCGATCACGATCGCGTGGCAAAAACCGCACCTCATTTGGACACTCCTAGCTCCCTCTACCTATAAATACACCTCCCCTCCGAATTTTCGGTCCAAACCCTAGCCTCCTTCTACCTCCGCCGTCGGACGCGTCTGCTCAGACCGGACACGTCGCCGCCGTCGCCTCCAGCCAACCTGTAGTGCGACACGTGGCCTCTCTGCGCCGTCTCGTCGTCGCGCTGGCCGGGAGCCAGGCTGCCCGCCAGTTCAGCAGCGGCCGCCCGCCCCGCGCCTCCAAGGCGTCCTCCATTGCCCGCGCGCATTCTCCGATCACCGGACCTCGCCGGCCGGCCGCGCGCCGCCAAGAAGCTGCCCTGCAGGCCTCCGCTCCGTCTGAAGGCCCGGCCGGAGTTGCCACGCCAAGGCTGGCTTCCTCATGATCGCCGCCTCGCTTCAGGCTCGCGCCGCCCTCGACCTCCGTCGCTAGCCGCCCTCGGCTTCCTTGCGGCGCCGCCCGCTGCTCTGCCCGCCGGCGGCCGCCGTCGCCACCGTGGAACCGCCCTGCGTCGACCCCGCCGCCTCGCTCCGGAGCTTCCCTTCAGCTGCCCCGCAGACCAGTGCCGCCTCCGGCCCGCCCTTCTCCTACCATCGCCGGTGCTACTCGGCGAGATCCGGTGGATCGGGATGAGATCCACGGGATCTCAACTAAACGCAGCGACCAGCGCCCCGGATCCTTCGTCCCGCACGTCTCCGTCCGGGTTGACTTTTGAGGTATAAAATCCACTAAGTCCCCGAAATTGTTGCATATTTTGTTGCATTTTCGTCATGCCATAACTTTGTCATCGTTGCTCCGTTTTGTGCGTATAATATGTCAAATTGTTCGTCTCGAAGAGTAGATCATTTCATCTCATTTCGTCATTTTCATTTGAGCTCATCTTGATGCCCGAAATGCTGTTAGAAGAGTGCTATGTGATGTTAGTTTCTGATTCTTAACAGAACATGCACTTTTGTCATTTTTGCCATGATTGATATGTGCCTCCTATGAATTTGAGTCCTACATGTGTTTTGTAATATGCCATGCCATCTTTACAGTGGTGCTTGCTATGTATTTTTGTGATCTATGTGGTGACTAGCACAAGCTTGCAAAGTAGGCTTCTGATGTTCTTGATTTCACCTGCTTTTCTTGATATTTTGATGCCATGTTTACTTGATGCTGCTGAGAGATCCATGCATATTTTGAGTTACTTGAGAAGGATGTTTTGTTCTACATGTCTTGCTCTATCCATCCATGCCCTTGTTTGCAATTATGGAGTGCCATAGCTTGAGTCAATCGAGCTCTACTTTTGCTATAAAATGTTTCTGGCAGATTGTTTACATGTTATTCAATTTTGCCAAGGTTGTTGTAGTTGATCCTTGCACCCTATGATGTTGTTCTTGCCATGTATAGCTTCTATGCCATGTCTTCTTCTGTTGGGTGCCTTGCCATGCCATGTATTGCTCTGTGGTGAGTGGTTCAAGCTCACCAACATGCCTACTTGTTGTTGTTCTGCCATGTTCAAATCTGTAATATAACTTGCCATGTTTACATGGGTGCCATCATATTTTTCGATCCTTTTGGCTTATGGTCGATAAGGGACTTTTGTTCTATGCTTTGAGTAGATTCATGCCATGCCTTTCTTTGCCATGATAAGTTCCTGTAGCATGTTGTTTGATAGCTCTAAACATTGCAACCTCGATGTTATTTACGCCAATGCCCTAAAGCTGTTATTATTTGCAATCTTGCCATGTCATTTTGAGCATGTCCTAGTGATTTACGGAGATAGCTCGGTGTTCATGTTTTGTAATGCTTTACCTGTACATCATGCCCATGCCTTTTGTTTTCATATTGAGGTCCCTGTAGCATGTTGTTTTGATGCTTGCAATATGCTTACTTCTTTGTTATGGACAGATTGTTGCTATAACTTGTATAGAGGGTATGTGTTGAACCGTTGCTCGCTTTTGAGTGTGCTCTATATGAAACTTGCTTGATTTTGCATGTAGTTCCATATTATCATGTTGCATCCTTGTTTTGAGGTGTTTGCTTGATGTTTGTATGCATTTTGCATCAATGCCATGTTTATCTTGTTTTGCTCATATCTTCTAGGCCGTAGCTCCGAATCTAATGAACTTTATATGTAACTTGACTAGAATTTCGTGTAGATCATCGTGGTGCATCTTAACTTGCTGTTTAACAACTTGAACATAAAGTTATTCAGATCTGGACCAATTTCGAAATTTGCATATGAGGACTTAGGAATTGTTATATGTTGTTCCCGGCCTCATTTAAACTTGCTTTGATGTGTTGCTCTTGTTTGCATCATCTCTTGACATGAGTAGCCTCACCTAGATTTGTCATGCATCATGCTCGTTGTGCTTCATGCCTTGTTCATGTGTGGAGTGTTTACTATGTTGTGTGCCTCTTCTTGTTAGTTCTGTTGCTTGCTATGATCGTGAGGATTCGTTCGCTCACGCTTGGTTGTCTTCGTGGCTTCATATTCTTCATGGACTCGTTCTTCTTCCTAGCGGGATTTCGTGCAAGATGACCGCTACCACGGATCTCACTACTATCATTGCTATGCTAGTTGCTTCGTTCTATCGCTATGTCGCTACCTATCACTTGTTCCTCAAGCCTTCCAAATTGCCATGTCGACCTCTAACCTTTTGCACCCTTCCTAGCAAACCGTTGTTTGGCTATGTTACCGCTTTTTGCTCGGCCCTCTTATAGCGTTGTTAGTTGCGGTGAAGATGAAGTTTGTTCCTTGTTGGAACATGGAGATGTTGTTCCTTGTTGGAACATGTTTATTTGTTGGGATATCACAATATATCTTATATTATTAATGCATCTATATACTTGGTAAAGGGTGGAAGGCTCGGCCTTATGCAGTGTTTTGTTCCACTCTTGCCGCCTAGTTTCCGTCATATCGGTATTATGTTCCCGGATTTTGCGTCCCTAACGCGGTCGGGTGATTTATGGGACCCCTTGACGATTCGCTTTGAATAAGACTCCTCCAAAGAAGGCCCAACATTGGTTTTACCATTTGCCTCACCTAGCCCTTTTTCCCTTGGGTTTCGGAGTCCGAGGGTCATCTTATTTTACCCCCTCGGGCGGTGCTCGTCGTGAGTCTTTGGTCCAAATCGTCACCACGGGTATACCGAGGCAACTCTGGGTTCGCCACGGAAGTTTGGACCATCCGGTGTGCCACGAGAACGAGATATGTGCGCTCCTATCGATTTGTTGGCACATTCGGCGGCTTTTTTGGTCTTGTTTTATTTCGTCGAAATGTCTTGTAGCCGGATTCCGAGATCGATCGGGTCTTCCGGGAGAAGGAATATCCTTCGTTGATCGCGAGAGCTTATCATGGGCTAAGTTGGGACACCCTGCAGGTATAAACTTTCGAGAGCCGTGTCTGCGGTTATGTGGCAGATGGGAATTTGTTAATATCCGGTTGTAGTAAACTTGAAGCAAACTCTTCTAAAATACACCAACCGTGTGCGAATCGTGAGTGTCTCTTTTGGGGTTGATCGAGAGGAGAACACGGTTTCGGGTTATGTCGGCGTAAGTAGGAGTTCGTGATCACTTCTTGATCATTACTAGTTGACGTCAGTTCCTTTGCTTCTCTTCTCGCTCTCATTTGCGTATGTTAGCCACCATAAATGCTTAGTCACGCCGCAACCTCACCACTTTACCCTTCCTTTCCCTTTAAGCTTTGCTAGTCTTGATACCCATGGTAATGGGATTCTTTGAGTCCTCGTGGCTCCTGATTACTACACCACCGATTCAGTGTGCAGGTTTGCGATGATCATGACGAGAGCGATGCTTGCTTGCATTGAGTTCTTCTTCCGCTTCTTCTTCGATCGGGCATAGGTTCCGTGTCGGCACTGGCTAGCGTGGTGGATGTCGTTTGAGTTTTGTTTATGTTTCATCCGTAGTCGGATGTTGTTCTTGTATATGATGTTGATGTATTATTGTGGCATTTGTGCCTTATGTATGTGTCCCCATCTATTATGTAATGTTGATGTAATGATATCCACCTTGCAAAAGCGTTTCAATATGCGGGTCTATCCTTGGTGGGACCGTCGAGTTCCTTTTGGATAGGGTCGCATATTGGGCGTGACAACTTGCCAGCTTCTAACTCCATCCTCAGGATATTGGACCAAATTCTGTGTCCAACATATGCAACTTCCAAGTGTTCTGTGAAGTTTACCTTCAAGAAGAACCAAGCTGTTGATCTCTTCCGGACTTCTTCCATTTAAACCGCCGAATCGAGTTCTCTCGACGCCCCAATCTTGAACTTGGTGGTGTGTCGATTCAAAAAGGAAAGAAGTTGATTTTCCTCATGCCAAACTTCACGGCCATCCTAAAGATGGAACCAAACATGGTTTTATTGTCGTAACTCGCTTCTATTTGGAGAAAATCCTTTTGCGAAGCTACGCGCAAGGCCACCGGCTTAGCAATGGCCACCCGTTACCTCAACGATTAATCGCCAAAGAACGACAAGCTTATGCACCTCAGCTTGCCAAGCTCCGGGCTCTCCTCGCCAACGGTTTGACTGGTGTTGATCTCGTCCGTTGTTGGGTTTCGTGGTGTGTTCTACCTTTAAGCCCCCGCTCCGGATTGATGTATAAATATACCGGCGACGTCAAGGATCCTCAACGGTTTAACGAAATAGAGATGACGGACGACGAAGTCACTGAAAGTGTGAAGAAGATGCTTGATTTAATCGATCGCAGATGAAGCCAAATTGAAATTGCGCCCTTTTTATGCCTCCAACAAACCGCCAACAGTAAAAACTTTAACCTTGTACTTTTTTATCGGTCTCCCTTTAACACCGATATAATAATCCTTTGTTCAATTCTGAGCCAATAGCTCTTACGAAAAGGAAAACTCAAGATAAACCGGCGGGGCTCCTCGTGCCAAGAGCAAAGTCACAAAGCGACCAACCAAGAAGAAAACCGGCGAGTCTGGCGACCGCTCGAAGATATTGAAGACTCGAGACCAAGAGGTAGCACTTGACTCCTTGGCTTATTTTTTCAGTACACCTTATTGACAATGACTATTACCGGGATGAAGCGGAAGCTAGTCGCTACCGATCATGTTGAGGTAATCTCCCTTTCCTCCGATTCAGATCATGTCTTGGGTTCAAAAATTTCACCGTGCGATTCGGAAAGTAAAATGCTCTCACCCTCTTGCTTATTTGGGTCCAAAATTTGCTTTGAAGACCAAGAAGATGAAGGCCATCGCACAACCGGCATAGCGGCCAGCAGGTCACTTCCTCGGTTTATCGGACACTCCACCGGAAATGTCGCCCGAGGTCTCCTCCTCTCTTAATAAGCCTTATCCCTTGGCGGGTTGCTTCCGATACCCACTTAATCCGTCCGATTCAAATTATCGGGTAACTTCTAATTCATCTAGCGACTCATCAACCACGCAATTGCCTCCCCTCAAGACCGTCATTGGGTAAGTATTGCCTTCGACTTTTTTTTATTCATGCGTCGGTTTACCATACTAATCCTTGCTTTGATATTGTAGCGCCAAGGCCGTCGAGCAAAGAGCCAAGGCGATGGCACCACCGATGAAGTTGAACCGAGAAGACTCGGAAGATCTTGATGTTGTCATGGATGACTACGCCCCACGAGGATCCGACCATCGATGCTAATCCACGAGTCTGACCCGCCACGCATGTTGATCCATCAAGTCCGCATGATATGCCTCCAAGCCCGGTGTGCCGACCCGCCGAGTCGGTGCTAATCCATAAGCCCGGATGTTAACCGCCGAGCCCACCGGGGATATTGCCAATCCGTCGAGCCCGTCAAAAGGTAGCGGCGATGATGTTAATATCACCGTCTTGGTCATCTTGCCCTGTAATCCGGTTGCCTTATCGAAGCATACTTGCCAAGGAGAATTTCTTTGCAATGGGTAAGGGAAAGGGAAGACAGATTTGTCGAGCTATGCTAATCTTTACGCGGGGAGCTTCATTAGGATTCTGAACCGCATGTACACAAGCCGAGATTATGAAGCCGGTTTGGTGAATATGATGAAGGAGCACTATGAGGTAATCTTCCAAACACTTTCGTCCTTGTTCTATATATTCACTGCATTGTAGCCCCCAAGGGCCGGTTTGTCTCTTGAAGATAAACCGGGACTTTTATGTTTCATACTGCAGTTTATTAATTCCCTTGCCTGTGTACTTTCTGATCAAACACACATTAGCCCCCAAGTGCCAAGATTAAAACTTGTATTGATCCTTGGGACTTCAAACAATCAGTAGTAAAGAAGCAATCCACATTAGCCCCCAAGTGCCAAGTGTATAGCTGGTTATATGCTTGGGACTTTTTGATAAAAATATTAACATGCTCCTTCTCTGGTGTGGCGGTGATATAAATCACCAAGGTTCTCAAATTGTTGATCTTCAAGAGAATATCAAGTCCCAACAAGCAAAAACTTCCAAAGCTAAAGAAGAGCTAAAAAGTGCTTTATGACTATGGAACAATCGAAGGACGACTTCAAGGCCGGCGTGCTAGCTGGAAGCGAAAAGAGCGCATTCTTCAAGCGGGTGAAGGCAGCGAGACTCTTAAGCCGGTGGCGAAAAGAGCTAAGCGGGTTGAATCGCCAAGTAAACTCCATGACCTCTGCAATTTTGGTAAATACTCTTGCCAAGACCGCTTAAATAATCATTTTGAAATTGCGGTTTAACATCAAAATCTTAAACCGTTATAGGTAGCCATGTTGCTCATCCGGCTCGACATGCGGATGAAGTCAAGGCGACATATACTTTGATAGAGCGATTGTATACCGGTGCCCAGCAGGTTATCTGTGACCTCATACAACAAAACGGCCCCAACATTGATCAAGGACACTCTAGCAAGGTTATCCATGACACCGGCGCAGATAGAAGAGATGAAGCGATCATTGCTAGGGTTTGGCGCTTTGTTAGCACTTACCCGAGCCAAAGCATGGATAGCGCCTGGATCCGATTGATATTGCCAATGGCTTCCTTGGTGAACAAGAAAACGGGCGTAATTTGATAATGAAGCCCTCAAAGCCACGACAAAGGAGATCGTCCTCTGGCAAGTCAATTGGCGGAAGAAGCGAATTTGGTATTCATCGGTCCTTCTATGATGCCAACAACCAGCGGATTGACACCTGCTTTGTGAAGGAAGTGCAAAATCTTATCCCGCTAATCCGTAAGCACACTTACACTCGACGTTGATCCGTCCAGAACTTATAAGTGAAGAAGCCGTCTTTCAGCGTTAACCGGATTAGTGGACCACCGTTGACTTCGACCCTTTGGATGGGGAGGAGGAGGTGAGCCGACACCGGAAGATCCATCAACCTCTCGTCAACCCAAAGAATGAGTCTTAAATCGGCAAGCGAGTTGATAGGCGCAGATTGTGTTCTATGTAAAAACAATTGCTTATTTTGGGCCTTAAAGCGCCTTGTAATAGGCTAGTTGAAATACTTTGATCTGCTTGCCATCCCGCTTTGGGATATAAGCTGTTTGATCCGCCGTGATAATTTGATCTGGCTTATATACCTTCATAATGTTATGCAATCCTCAGATCGCAAGAAAAAGATCTGTCAAGGCGGTTTATCACGGACGAATCAAATGCCCAACACACAACACGGTAGACAACCATGGTTGCAAAAATAGTCAAAAATAGATCATACCTGTGATATGAAATTATGCTATTAGTTTACATCTTTGATTGTAGTAAGGGTGAATACCCAACTTCCACCATGATCTTTGGTATGAAGTAGAACCGGGTTGTGATGAACAGGATGATTATCTTTGGTGACAGGTAGTCAAAGCGGTGGTTTGAAAGATGCGGTTCACCATTAATTATATGCTTTAATGAGATAATAGCGTAAGTCGCTAGGGTTAAGAAACACCGGTCAAGATGGAGGCATATAGCGGGCGGATCAAGAGATGTCGACTTACCTTAAAAGGTGATCAAATAAGGATAAAAATTTGCAAAGACAAGCAAATAAAAACTTGTAGTCGAGGCTTTTCAAGGGCTGCCGGGCCCAAATTCGAGGCTTTTCGTGGGCTGCCCGAGCCGCATTGAGTTAAACCATTTGACAAAGCCTTTTAAGATGGGCCTCCAACTAACCAATCGTCGTTTAACTTTGACAAGTTCGTGGTCTCAATGAGAGTAACTTGTCAAGCGTTCATGGTCGTGCTGAGATTACGGATAGGAGTGGCTTACTTGATGAAGGCATGTTAACCGGGGTTTTAGGTGAATACACCGGGCTTCCAAGCCGTGGGTCGATACCGATTACAAGGGTCCTTTCAAACTCTTTGTGACTTTACACAAAGAGCCCCAAATAACTTTGTGAGTGTGCTCAATGGGTGCCTATGTTTGAGTCGTGCTTTTAGCATGAACTCTCTTTGGCCCCTTGGGTGTGAAGCTCCCAAGTCGTATGATGGCATGATAGCGGTTTGATGGACAAATCGGGTCATCGCTTGAAAGCGAAGCCCCTTGTAACCAAGAAATATTGGAAGAACGGCAGAGGCCACGCTTGTAGCAAGGATGCGGTTTATTATATTGAAGATAATATATACATTGTCATAATATGTACATAGTGAGAGCCTATGGCTCGGTGTAGTAAGGCGAAGGAGAGCTATGTTCCATGCCCATGGGTCTCCTCCTCGTAAGCTGCGTGAGTCTTCTCGAGCGTCGATGAGGTAGTATGATCCGTTGTGTGATTCTTCCGACCACAAAGGGCCCTTCCCAAGGTGGGGATAACTTGTGCATGTCGGTCGATCTGGATGGTAGGAGCACTAGATCGCCTTCTTGAAAGGTTCTTGTTTTAACCCGGTGGTGTGATAATCTTTGCGAGTCTTCTTTGTAAATCACCGAGCGAGCCAAAGCCATATCCGCTTCTCATCTAATGGGTCCAATGCTTGTTGGCGTGCTTGCTCGTTATGCCTTCAACATAATTGGCAACCCGAGGCGAGTCATGACGAATATCACTGGGGAGTACCGCCTCTGCTCCGTAAACCATGAAGAAAGGCGTATAACCTGTAGACCGGTTTGGGGTGGTGTTTATGAAGGAAATATGCCCTAGAGGCAATAATAAAGTTATTATTTATTTCCTCATATCATGATAAATGTTTATTATTCATGCTAGAATTGTATTAACCGGAAACATGATACATGTGTGAATACATAGACAAACATATAGTCACTATTATGCCTCTACTTGACTAGCTCATTAATCAAAGATGGTTAAGTTTCCTAGCCATAGACATGAGTTGTCATTTGATTAACGGGATCACATCATTAGGAGAATGATGTGATTGACTTGACCCATTCCGTTAGCCTAGCACTTGATCGTTTAGTATGTTGCTATTGCTTTCTTCATGACTTATATATGTTCCTGTAACTATGAGATTATGCAACTCCGTTCTGGGAGGAACACTTTGGGTGCTACCAAGCGTCCACAACGAATCGGGTGATTATAAAGGAGTACTACAGGTGTCTCCAAAGGTACATGTTGGGTTGGCGTATTTGAGATTAGGTTTTGTCACTCCGATTGTCGGAGAGGTATCTCTGAGCCCTCTCGGTAATGCACATCACTATAAGCCTTGCAAGCAATGTAGCTAATGAGTTAGTTACGGAATGATGCATTACGTAACGAGTAAAGAGACTTGCCGATGTGAGATTGAACTAGGTATTGGATACAAGCGATTGAATCTCGGGCAAGTAACATACCGATGACAAAGGAACAACGTATGTTGTTATGCGGTTTAACCGATAAAGATCTTCGTAGAATATGTAGGAGCCAATATGAGCATCCGAGGTTCATTTGTTGGTTATCGATGAGAATAGTTCTAGTTCATGTCTACATAGTTCTCGAACCCGTAGGGTCCGCACGCTTAAGGTTTCGATGATGTTATATTATGAGTTTATGAGTTTTGATGTACCGAAGGAGTTGAGTCCGGATGAGATCGGGGACATGACGAGGAGTCTCGAAATGGTCGAGACATAAAGATCGATATATTGGACGACTATATTCGGACTTGGAAAGGTTACGAGTGATTCGGTATTTTTGAGTCTGGGAGAGTTCTGAATTCACGGGGAGTATATGGGCCTTATTGGGCCATACGGGAATAGAGGAGAGGCCAAAGGAAGGAGGCTGCGCCCACCCTCTGGTCCGAATTGGACAAGGGGCAGCCCACTTTTCCTTCTCCTCTCCTCCTCTTTCCTTCTCCTACAAGGAAAGGAGGAGTCCTACTCCGGTGGGAGTAGGACTCCCCCTGGCGCGCCTCCTCCATAGGCGGCCGCCCCCCCTTGCTCCTATATATATGGGGCGGGGGCACCCAGATACACAACAACAATTGATCCTTGAGATCTATTAGCCGTGTCGGTGCCCCCTCCACCATAGTCCTCCTCGATAATATTGTAGCGGTGCTTAGGCGAAGCCTGCGGCAGTAGAACATCAAGATCGTCACCACGCCGTCGTCGTCTTGTGGAACTCTCCCTCGACACTCGGTGGATCGGAGTTCGAGGGGCGTCATCAGTGAGCGTGTGCTAGAACTCGGAGGTGTCGAAGTTTGGTGCTTGATCGGTCGGCCGTGAAGGCGCACGACTACATCAACGCGTTGTTCTAACGCTTCGCTTTCGGTCTCACGAGTGCGTACGAGACAACACTCTCCCTCTCGTTGCTATGCATCTCCATGATCTGCGTGTGCGCGGGAAATTTTGAAATTACTACGTTCCCCGGCGGTTTATGCTCCATATCTGACGGTAGTTCTTCCACCCAAGAAACGGCGTCCGCTTAAGGGGACCATAAGCCGAGGCTTTATACCCTTTAAAATTTCCTGATTAGCTCGCTCGGCTTGACCATTAGATTGGGGATGAGCCACAGACGCTACATCAAGCCGGATGTGCTCTCATTGACAAAAATCCTCCATTTCGCCCTTAGAGAGGTTCGTGCCATTATCCGTGATAATGCTATGTGGAAAACCGAAACGGAAGATCACCTATTTGATGAACTGAACCGCCATGGCTGCGTCACACTTGCTTACTGGCTCCGCTTCAACCCATTTAGTGAACTTGTCAACCGCCTCCAACAGGTGGGTCTTCTTATCTTTGATCGCTTGAAAGGACCCACCATATCAAGCCCCAAGTAGCAAGCGGCCAAGTTATTGGAATCATCCGTAGCTCTTGGCCGGAACATGAGCTCGGCGTGAAAACTTCGACAAGCATCACACCGTTTTACCGGTCCTCGCGACGGCATGGTAGTCAACGGTAAAAACCATGACGAAAAGCTTTAGCCACCAAGGATTTTGAACGGCGTGATGACCACGGTCTCTTCGTGGATCTCGCGTAAAGTCTCACATCCTTCTTGGGGAGAGACATAGCGGCTAAAAGCGCCCTGAAACAACTGCGATGATGCAACTCGCCATTAACGATTGTCATGGACTTGGATCGCCGGACTATCTGTCTGGCCAGAACTTCATCATCAGGTAACTCGCCCCGGTTCATATATGCCAAGTACGGAACCGTCCAATCCGAATAAGATGTAAAGCGGCCACCAAGCGTGCCTCCGGATCAGAATGGCGAGGTCCTCCTCTGTAGGCAATCAATCGACGGGTTATGCAAGACATCTAGGAAGGTGTTAGGGGACGGTTCTGTTGAGATCCCACGGCTTAAAGCGTCCACCGCCTCATTTTGTGCCGATCAATGTGCTCCACTTGATATCCCTTAAAGTGACCAAACAACAATATCCACCTCCGTCGAGAAGCCGCCATGAGTGGATCCTTGGAATCCCAAGTACACGAAACCTTTGGGCTACTGGTTTGAGTCTCCAAAGCATCGTCTGCGGCTTAAGTTCATCTCCTTGGCCACTCGAAGACCATGGAGTAAGGCTTCATACTCATTTGCATTGTTAGTACAAGGAACATTAAGCGAAGAACATAATGAATTTTATCACCTCGAGGGAAGTAAGGACAACTCCAACCCCGAGCCTTCCAATTACTGGACCCATCAAAGTGGATAGTCCGGTATGTCTTTGTCCGGTTTGTCTTCGGTGCACGTAACTTTCGGTCCATCGTTGATGAAATCCACAAGAGCACAGGACTTGATAGTCAGGCGAGGCATATACTTCAAATCGTGTGGTCCAAGCTCAATAGCCCACTTAGCAACCCGCCGGTTGCTTCCTCATTACGGATTATATCCCCAAAGGAGCGAATCGACCACTATGATGGGATGACCTTGGAAATCTTGTTTAAGCTTAAACTTGCCATAAACACCCCATACACCGGCTTACGCCAATGCGGATATCTTTGCTTTGACTCGATGAGCACTTCACGATATAGTAAACCGGCCTTTGAGCGGGTACTCTTTCGACCTCTTTGCGCTCCACTACAATGGCAACACCGACGGCCGGGCATTAGCGACCACATACAACGATAGTGGCTCCTTATCAACAGAGCGGCAAGAAGCGGCGGTTCGATAATCGCCGCTTCAAGTCCTCAAACGCCGTATTAGTTGCATCGCTCTAGACAAAATTGTATGTTTTCTTCAACATCGTCAGAGGAATTGCCTTCTCTCCCAAGCGGTGATAAACCGGCTTAAAGTCAGAATGTCGACCCGCCGATCATTTGGACATCATTGATGGATGCGGTTTAGCCGTGGATGTAATCGCTTTGATCTTTTAGGATTAGCCTCAATACCTCTGTTAGACACCGAAAGCCTAAGAGCTTGCTGCGGAACACCAAAAACACACTTAGCCGGATTGAGCATCATTTTATAAACTCTCGGTTGTCAAAGGTTTCTCGCAAATCGATATGAGTGTCTCGCTTTCTGGACTTGACCACAATATCATCCACATAGGCATGAACATTGCGCCCGGTCGAGTATGAAGACAATTACGCATAGCGTTGATAAGTTGCTGGCATTCTTACCCAAAGGGCATAGATACATAGCGAAGGCTCCAAAGGGAGTGATGAAAGTTGTCTTCTCCTGGTCATAAGCGCCATCTTGATCGATGATAACGAATAAGCATCCAAAAACTCAAGCGCTCACAACTCGCCAGAAGCGTCAATGATTTGATCAATACGAGGGAGGCGAAGGGATCGGTGGGCAAGCTTTGTTCAAATCTGTGTAATCCACACACATCGCCGAAAGTGCGTTTTTCTTAAGTACCAAAGACCGGATTAGCCAACCACTCTGGGAGAAACACTTGACGATAAACCTTCTTGCCGATGGCGGGCTACCTCTTCTCCAATGGCCTTACGTCGTTCCTCATTAAAGCGGCGAAGAAGCTGTTTGACGGTTTGAACCTCGAATCAATATTAAGAGTGTGCTCGGCGAGTTCCTCGGTACACCGGCATGTCGGAAGGTTTCCATGCAAAGATGTCCGGTTCTCACGGATGAACTTCGATGAGCGCTTTCCTATTTGGGATCAAGTTGACGCCGATCTTTGAATCGCTTGGATGAATCGCCAGAACAAAATCAACCAATTTGGTTTCATCACCGATTTAAACTTCAAAGCGGATCATGCTCGTGGTGGGTTTCTTCAGAGAAGTCATGTCTGCCGGATCAACATTGTCCTTATAAAACTTCAACTCCTCCGTTGCACAAACCGATTCAAACATCGCCGCATCACCTTCCTCACACTCTAGAGCAACCTTACGGCTCACAGTGAACCGTAATGGTCCTTTATGACCCGCATCTTGAGTCTGCGAGATAAACATAACACGGCCTTGCCATGAATTTAGCATAAACCGGCCGTCCAAACAAAGCATGGTACGGACTTTTAATCTTAACCACTTCAAAGGTTACTGTCTCGGACCTTGAATCATGATCATCTCCAAAAACCACTTCCAGAGCTATCTTTCCAACTGGGTAAGCCGATTTACCAGGCACCACTCCGTGAAAAACGGTGTTTGACGGTCTAAGATTCTTATCTGTCAACCCCATACGCTGGAAGGTTTCATAGTACAAGATATTGATACCGCTCCCTCCGTCCATGAGCACTTTGGTAAACTTATAACCTCCCACTGCAGCGCAACTACCAAGGCTAGGTGACCGGATTGTCGACCGGCGATGATCCTCCTCGCTCCGGACAATAGGTGCTCGGATCAACGAGATAACGGGCACCGCCGGTTCAGCGAGTTCACCGCCCTTTTATGGAGCTTCGATCGCTTGCACAAGCTAGTAGTGAACACATGATATCGCCGCCATTCAAGCGCTTTGGGTGACTCGATAACCCGATCATTGTTGATTCCTTGATTACTCGGTGGTTATTACCACCTTGGTTGTTCTGATTGCTCGATTATTACGAAACCACGAGCTTGAACCGCCACCACCGTAACGGCCCATGGAATCTGGGACCGGAACCACGAACGAACCACGATCATCTGGGAAAAGATCGAGTTTTGAATTCCCTCATGATGTGGTAATCCTTCCAAAGATGTGTGGCCGAGCCTCCTTTGTCCGTGCTTTGGGCGGGGCTGGTTTATGAGCACTCAGATTCATTCCTCCTTGTGTTGGGCGGTTTACCTCACTGTTGCATATTACCTCGCACATTGGTGTTAGCCACAAAATCGGAATTGTCCGCCTTACGCTTACCATTGTTTAGTGGTTCGCTTTGGTTATCTTGTCCTTTGAACCAAACATTCTTCTTTCCCTTCTCTGTTTCTCCTCATCGAATCGGGGTCCTTGGTATTATCGTAATCGGCGTACTTAACGAGCCGCCATAAGTGTTCCCATATCATTACAATGACGCCGAGCCGTCCCAACTTCATTTTTAGGGATTTGAACCGGCAATTGCCCTTCAACGTCACAATTGCCGTATCCGGATTGACGCGGCCGGATGAATGCAAGATTTCTGAAACCCGGCGTACCCAATGGGTTGTTGACTCGTTCTCTCCTTGGACACAAGCCGCCAGATCTACAATGGACATAGGTTGCTTGCATGTATCTTTGAATTTTGCTATGAACTTGGCATTCAACTCATCCCATGAATTAATCGAGTTAGCAGGCAGGCTCTTCAGCCAGGTGCGAGCCGTTCCTTCCAGCATCATGGTGAAGTACTTTGCACACGCCGCTTCATCCACATCTAGCATCTCCATTGCCATCTCATAACTCTCTACCCACGCCTCGAAGTGATCAATGATATAGTTAGGCACCTTGCACGGACCTTTGAAATCTTTGGGCAACCGCACATTCGGAGGGCGGGATGAGACACTGTACTCCCGTGAGTCAAGGCAAGCCCGGTCCCTCGTTCTCTCGACGCCTTGGTTGGCCGGGCGAGTTGATGATGACCCACGTCTTTGTCGGCCGCAATGCGGCCTCGCTTGGCGCTCGCCATTATCCACCACATCTCGAGCATTCAAACCGCCGTTCACGGATTAGGCCCTCGAGGGCATCACGACGCCGCGCCTTTGACACACGGCGGTTCGTCTCGTGCGTGCTATAACTCTTGCTCGGACGAGGGTTGAATGTATTCTGTCTCGGTAGAGGAATAAGCATTCTTTGAACAACGGCGGTTTGAAGAAGACCCCGCTCTTGAGTCTCAATCGCCGCTAATGAATCACCCTCCATCGGAATAGCCGCCAACCGTGATCTTGCCGCAATCATGTTATCAAGAAATGGAAAAGTGACCGGCGGTGTTGCTACATATTGCGGCGGGTTGTGCGTCGTCGAGGTGGATCCATCGCCGTGGTCGATCCGCGTGGCCCTGTGTGCTTGATCCGGTTTACTCCTACCGGATTGCTAGGTCCGCTCTGGTGTCAAGAGATTGAGACCCTCGAAAATTTGCGGTAGTCTAGACCGTGCTTCCTTCTCATAACCGTTTGGCGTTACGATCCAACGTAAGCGGTAATTCTGCGCTGGATTTCTGTGATCGGGCATCTAAAGCGCCCGTTCTTCATCCATCTGGCCTCCTCACCGCCAAGTCGCCTTGGCACGAGCTATCTCGATCCCTTAGCCGCGACATCGCATTATCTTTGAATTTGAGTCTCCGAGTCACCGCCAGAGTTAACAATGCCGCCAAAGCGTCTAGTAAACCGCAAGAACTTGAGGCCGGCCGAACCTCTGCCGCTGACTACCGATCCAAAACCATTCTTCTTGTAGATGAAGATTTGCCTGATGGGTTGCGTCATCGCCATGAAGATCGCAACCCGGTTTGGCGGTTCAAGGGATCCGAATCGTCACCATCGAATACCCTCAATCCGCCATCTTGCGATCGGTATAGCGACTCGGTTTCGCCGATGGACGATTCACCATCCGAGTAGACGGCGGTCTCACCGTCGGACACTGCTCGATTCCGCACCATGAATGAATCCTCGAACGACGCTTCATGGCGGTGAACCGGCGAGATTTGCACGCCGAGCCGTCTCGGCGAGGTCGGTGGAGATGTCCGGCTCAGGGCCGGTTCGCCGATCTTGCCGATGAAAGCGTGAATTCCGCCAAAGGGACCGTACCAGCTCGATTGAGCTGGCCTCGGGGCCCGAGCCTGCATCATCGATGTAGAGCTTGCCGCGACGACTCTTGGTCATCCGGCCAGCCACGTACCCCTTGAGTCCTTCTAAGTTGCCCTTTAGGAGCTCGGAACCATCGTGCGATAGCCCCACGGTGGGCGCCAACTGTCGTGGAAATATCACGTCAGATGTCCTGTCGGAAGGACTTAGTCGTGGAGCCATCGCAACGAGGTTAGCCTGAAGGGGTTAAACCGGACAAGGGACACGAGAGTTATACTAGTTCGGCCCCTTCGATGAAGGTAAAAGCCTACGTCTAGTTGTGATGGGATTATTGGGATTTCGATGACCAGGGAGCAAATACGCTTGCCTGGGTCTCGAGTTGTTGTCTGTCGTCCCTGAACCACCGTCGGGTCGTCCCTTTATATATCTGAGTTGGCCTTGGGCGGTTTCTGAGTCCGGCCGATTCATACAAGTGTTCGGCTCGGTCTCTCCCTTTCCCTAACTTACAATACAAGTAAACAATTATGGCGGTTTATCACTACGAGCCCTAATCCGCCTCCGGGCTTTGGGCCTTTGTAAAGCGCCATCTTCTTGTCTTCATGGGCTTCAGTATAGCTGAGCGTGAACCAGCCTCTCCTGGGCGGTTTACACTCAGTGGTTATATCCTCAACACAGAGAGTCGGCAACGTTCACTCGATGGGACCGAAACGAACCAATCGGTGAGACCGAGTTGGTCCGGGAAATTAGAAAAGATTCTTGTCCGAGTTAGGTTAGGGTTTTTGATGTTTTGGACGGAATTTTTAGTCATTTTCTTGTACGGGAAGTCCAGCTGCCTCATAAATAGATGAGAGGTGACGGCCAATTGAACAACACACAATCGAACAAACCTATCTACATCTTTTACCTTTACTTTTCCTTCTCCCTTGTTCTTCTTCTCGTTATTCGCTCGTTCTTCTTTTGTAGGGCGGCGAACCTCGAGGCCCTAGGGGCGGTCAGGCCGACCTAGGGCAGCCCATAGCCGCTACGCGCCCTGACGGGGTCCCTCCCGGGCGTGTGGGATTTCGGGTGTACAAAAGCGCCCGTCGGATTGTCTTGCGTACCGCGCTTTCGGCGGGTCTCCTTCGACGTTAGCTGCAGTGCATCACCCCCGGCGTTGGAGGTACACGGTGACGTGTTCGTGTGCGAACACATAGAGCTTGATCAAAGAGAGATTATATCTAGTTCTGATAAATGATGGATGGAATCTGATGTTCCCTTGCGCTATTCTGGAACACTTTATAACAAATCGGATCATAGACCAATACTTATGTGCTTGCATGAGGAAGTGGCCTAGGAATCATTGGGCAGTCGGTTCTCCGGTTTGAGGCACACTGGCTAAGGGAGCAGATATTCCGAGACGTGGTCTAAGAAACTTGGCAGTCCTCACGGCCGGATGTTCAGAACACTAGGCTGGCAGGCAGACTAGCATGTGTTCATGAACAACTCCATCGGGACAAGACGGTTCTGAAAAATCATCAAAGAAATTTAAGAAAGTGCATAGAGAACTAGAGCAAGTGTTAGAGATGTGCTATCTTAGGGAAACATTACTAGGCAGAGAGAACATGCAGATGAGCTGGAACAATTGCTATAGATAGAGGAGATTCATTGGGCCCAAAGAAGCCGGATAAATTGACAAGAATACGCCATATTTCCAAAAGTTTGCTTCAGCTCGTAGACTAAAGAACCGTATAAACAAGTTACAAGATGATCAAGTCCTATGGTGGGAGGGTACTACATATCTAAATCCCCTCGTATATGATTATTTTGCAGGAAGGGATGCGACGACAGTCGTCAAGCTTTACGTATTCGCAAAAAAAATTATTGTTTTGCAGGTATATTCTCTACAGAGATAGATGAACCGAACCCAAGTTCGATTGAAAAGGTTAAGCCGAGGATGACGGTACAAATGAATAAAGCTTAGTGAAACCATATAATCCAAGAAAGGTAAAGAAGAAACCTTCTCCATTGGTGATATGAAAGCTCCGGGTATGGACGGGTTACATGCTATCTTCTTTAAGAAATGTTGACTTGATCTTGGGTGATGTTCTAATTTCTGAAGTTCTGAATGCTATTAATAACAAAGCTATTCCAGATGGATGGAATAACATGGTCATCATCCTTTTCCAAAGGTGAAGAACCCGGGAAGAATTACCCAATACATGCGAATGGGTCTTTGCAATGTGTTGTATAAGGTGATATCTAAAATGATAGCTTCTCGTCTTAAACTTTGCCTTGATAAAATTATTTCACCGGTTCAAAGTGCTTTTGTTGCAAGCCGACTTATTACAGATAATATCATATTAGCCTATGAATGCATTCATACAATAAAAATAAAAGGAAATGCAAAGAGGGGTATTGTGTTGTAAAGCTTGATGTGCATAAAGCTTATGACCGTGGAATGGAAATTCTTGGAGAGGATGATGGAAAAATGGTGTTTTCAAACTGGGTTTGTGGAGCTTTTAATGACTGGTGTTACTTTTGTAAAATACAAAGTGAAGTATAATAATCGAGAAACAAAAGGATTTAAACCTAAAAGGAGCTCCAACAAGAAGACCCCTTATCACCATATTTATTTCTTATGCGTGCAAAGGGTTTATCTAGTGCTTTGGTTCATAAAGAGAAGGTTTGTAGCATTGAAGGTGTTCGGGTGTGCAGAAATGCACCATTAGTCTCTCATGTATTATTCTCTGTTGATTCCTTAATCTTTATGAAAGCAGATATGAATAATGCAACCTCATTGAGACAGGTATTGGATGAATATTATGCAAGCTTTGGACAATTGGTGAGTGAAGGGAAGTTTAGTATATTTTCTATCCTAATGTATCTCTACTCCTAATGAAGCTGTTGGTAGTCTCCGCCGGTCAATTTTCGTCCCATCAGAGATGGGTTTTTTTCATCCCTCCTTCCACATCCTAGGTCCCTCGCACGCCAAAAAAAGAACGAAGCAAACCACGTAGCCAGTCATGCCCCCAGGTACTCCCTCACAGGCAAGAAAATCGAACGAAAATAAACCGACGAAAGAAAACCAACGAAAAGAAATCGTACGCAGGAACGAGCGATCGAAGCCTCCAGGATCCCTGCGCCGCCGCCCTCGCACTCGGTGACTCGCATCCCTTCGCCGCCGCCCTCGCACGTCAAGACGCCGCCGATACCTGCGCTACTACGGGAGCCGCCGCCGATCCCGTTGAGGAGCCGCCGCCGATGACGGGAGAAGCCGCGCGCTCACCTACCCCCTCCCCAATCCCTGGCCTCGCACTTCCTCCCCTCTGGCGCCTCCTACCTCGGCTGGGCAGCGGCCTCGAGTGCATCTTCTTCCCCAATGCGGCCTTAACCAACGACGCTGCACCCCGGTGACGACAGCCGTGACCTCCCCCTCCATGTATCCCTGCGATCCGGTCGTGCGCCACCGCTTCTCCAGGCGCCTAGATCCAGGCTTCCAGAAGGGGATAGGGGTGGAGGCGGCAGCGGAGGGGATGGAGATGTGGACCGGAGAAACTACATGGTGGAGGCACAACAAAGCGTTCAAGCACGGCAACCCGTCGCATGCAGCTGCAGGTAACTAGACTTCCCTGAGTCTCCTTCGTAGATGTGGTCACTATATTTCCTACTTGTGCAGATCCTAACTGGTTGTAACTCCGTTCATTCTCTTCCTAACGGTAGTTCATTAGCCACATTGGACTAATCTAATGCATTCAAATTGCCTTGGTGTATGAAAATAACGATATAGGCTTGATGTGTACAAGTGCAAAGCTACTTATCTAGCCTAATCTGACTGTAGCTTATATTCTTAATCTTTTTATGTACACTATTTTAGCTAGCAGCAGATGTTGGACACTCTGAGGTATGCAAACCTTCTCTGAGCAAGGGGAGCAAGAGTACCGGTACTGCATTTCTTATCTTCATCACTCAAAATTCCCAGAACTAATCTTGAGCTCTTGCTTTGATACAAAAAATATATTTTCATATGTTATTCTCCTCTACTGCAAAACCAAAAGGACTCCAGTGGATGTATAAATCCCAAAGAATTTCCAGGTATGAACTGAACCCTCCTGAACTTGAGTTCCAAAGAGGAGGGAAGGTTACAATGACATGTGTCTATAAAATCCCTCCATTCCATTTTTTGTATGGTGTCTTTCTTCATGTATCTGAGCTTTTAAAGGTTAATTACCGTGTAGCCAAAGCGTATGGCTCCAAAGTATGTTAAGACACAAAATAGCTCCCCAGACAGAGATACCATATATGAGATGCCTCCTTGAAATTTTACATCAAATGTCCTTCTTTATTTGAGACGTTACTTGAGAATAATGAAATTTTAATTTTGATAACAAGCCATTTCAGTATGATATTTCTTATCTTCCAGTGCACGGAACTATCATGAATATTTGCCGCAAAATTTTGCACACTGAAGTTCAGTAGCGTATAAAATCAGTGGCAGTGAATACAAAATCAATTATTTCTTCAGTACAATGTTCAAGGTTCGGTGCGTATTTGTAAAATTGAGGCAACTGTTTTCAGTTTACAACCATATTTCTGGACTGATTCAATAGTCTCTGTGACTGCTACATGTGAAGTGGTTTATGGTCAGTTTAGGGTTTCTGAGGTGAACGACCTGGTCCGTCTTTTCTTGTGATCTGAAATATGATGTACTCCCTCCGTCCGGAAATACTTGTCCGAGAGATGGATGTATCTAGATGTATTTTAGTTTTAGATGCATCCATTTGTATCCATTTTCGCGACAAGTATTTTCGGACGGAGGGAGTAGGACATAGCCACAAGGGTTATTGCTGAGGGGCTGCGGGTTGAGCACAAAAGCATCTCCAAAATTATGGCATGCAACCCTCTATACGTCACAGCTGACACTTGCTGTCGAGGCACTGCAGAAAATGGTCCAAGGTATACGTGAGCTACACTTTAAGTTAGAGTATGGTTCCCAGTGATGTGCTAACTAAACATCACTGTGACTGGTCAATGAATTTTCTGGTCGAGTGAGTTGAACTCACATTCGATAACTTGTAATGTGTGTTGTTTTTAGCGAAGGTAATTGTATTATATCATGATCAGTTAATTATATTGTATGTCTCCTTTCTGACAATTAATTATATCATGTTTAGTTAAGAGAAAAATATTTCAGAGAGAGGGGGAGGATATCGCAGTTAAAATTGATGATTGTTTATCCATTTGGTCCCATGTATTGTTATCAACTAATATTATTTTTCTCTTCCTTGTGTGTAATTTTCTTCAGTTCATCGGACTACCTGGTGAGACATGCACATTGTTTATCTAAACCTATATTGGGCATTAATTAGTCCACCAATCATGAGATATCTGACTTTCAGAGGCATATGGCATTTTCTGAATTATTGCTGTTAAAAGGGAGTGAGAGAGAATGAAGAATTGTTCCTTCATGATTTTGTACCAATGCAATTGTGTTTTACTTCAAGATTCTATCACCGTCTACCATTTTGCCCAGAAGAAAAATATAATTATGTACGTGTTTTCTATTTATTGGAGATAATATGCTTGGACTCACAAGTGCATCTAATGCTTCCATATGGAGGTTAGTTTTTTAGTTCTTTCGACATTATTCCTCTTTCAAGTTCTTGATCCTTGAAGATATTTGCTAGGTTTCTAGCTGATTTTTTGGTAGTATAAGCTCGATGTATATGGCCTGAATATGATCTGATTCAGAGTACATTGTGTTCTGAAGCTTTTTACTGTATGGTTCTCTCTTGAAAGAATTCAAGCCATTGTTCAATGGGAGAGAACAGTTGTAATCCTCAAATAACTGTCGTACCTATTCATCAGCTGACACGATTGCCACCGAGATCATTATTTTCCTTTTTTTTCAGGTTTCAACATCACGAATTTCATACTTTGGAGTGGAGCTACCAAAATATCTATTGAGGTAAAATCACTATATACATATTGTTTTCCCCTCATTGCATCAGGCGACACACATCTGTTGCAAAGAAATAGGCATCACCTGCGTGCTTGCTTTTGTTCGTTTCTAGCCGGCAAGAATCCATCGAGTCTTCCTCTATGTGTGCAACCTTGCCAACGTGGGAATCAATCAAGGCAAGGGCAGCCAACGTTAAGTATGTGCAGTCTTGCCGGGATCCAATCTATTAACTCCTTCAGCCAGCTTTGCACTATGTGCACGACGTCCATGCTCGAAAGCACTTTGCAAGTGGACCATGCACGGCTCCACCGGCCTTGCGTCAACAATTCAAATCCTTATCTTATACTCCCTCTGTCTGAAAAAGCTTGTCCCAAGTTTGTCCCTTAAATGGATGTATCTAGCACTAACTTGGTGCTATATACATCCATTTGAGGGACAAACTTTTTCGGACGGAGGGAGTACTACTAGATAGACACATACTTTTTTATGCAATTCTTAATTTATAGAAGCAGAAGAACTGATTATGTGGATTGAATATATAATCCCATGTGTAGGTGCTATCCAAGTGTTGTGATTATTTAGCACACACAACTTGCAGGGAGATAACTCTATAGTATGAAGACTTTAAAATACGAGTGCGTGTCATTGGTGTTTTTGAAACCATCTTCCATCATGTCTAATATTGTTGTATTTCATAATAGTAACTGTTCAGCCTTTGACTGACATATGGATGATATTTGTAATATATTTCTTTCTTCCATATTACCAGGAAATATGTCGAAGCACAGAACATATTCCATTTGCAGTGGACTAACAGAACAACACAACACATAAAAAGAGGAGTATAAGTGGAAACCTTTCTTTCTCTTTAAATTCTTGAGGACGGTAACATTATGATGAAGGTGGAACCATAGAGAGATGTGTATTTTTAATTGAGATATTTTCAGGAGTACCTTTGCAAAGCTGATATATCTTTCTTTTACAAGATATGGTTGCACTTGCTTCATCTACATAGGCCGTCTGGAATGCCATGAGGCCAGGATTGGTGTAGGAAATCTTCAAAGCTATTATATTGGTCTCAAGAAACTTGCAATACATCAATGCATTTTTTTTTTGCTGACACCACAGCTACCGCCTCTTCACTAAATGACAGAGGTTGCCAGCAACTGCACATGGAAAGATTGAATGTTATATTCTGTCTACTAATCAATAAGGAGGGAGATCAAATTACTGCTCTCAAATATTCACCTGATTGATTTTGAAAAGAGGGTTAAAAAATGGTGTTATGAATGAAGATGGATGGGGGTGAGGGCTGGGAGAAAGATGTTGTATTGCAAGAAGTTGGTTAAGAAGACTGATGATTATGAGAATGAAGGACACAAACTTTTGAATTAGACCAATTGTTTGATCGATCATTTTTGTTCTCTTGAAGATGATGTATGGTCAATTTTAGTATTCTGATGTGATTGAAGGATATAGGAGGGACAAAGAAATGTGCTATTGCCAGGACAATTATGACTCTCTATTCAGGTATTCAGGTATGATTCTCCATGGTCGTGCTTCTCCTGTTCACCTGGAAGTTTATTGATGGGAGGGACGCCACTTCTGCTTTGATGATTTCTTGGAAGTTCAGGTTAAAACACTTTTGCTCTTAAAGTCTGTTTATCAATTCTTTGGATAACCTATGTAACGATTGGTTTTGATTTTCATACAGCTAGGTGAATTTACAATCAGTATATACAAGTCAGGTTGTTTGCGAGAGAATTTCATTCCCTAGAATCATTGTCATTGTTGTTGCCTACAAGGTACTTGAAGAAAATGCCCGAGAGATATTTTAAGGAGTATAATTCAGCACCAAGGCTATTATTACAACGATGGAATCTTTGTTGTGGTAGTTATGTCTCCAAATGCGTCGATCCCTATCGGCTTACTGAAGTAAACTTCTTTTTTTTTGTGTCGATTTCTATTGGCTTACTGACAGCTTATTTATTCTTTTCGAATTTTAATTCCTTGAACTTTGCCTCTGCCCATCTCCATATCACACAGAAGGTGCTCAGTGCAATGCATCATGCAGTGATTCCATGATAGCTAGGAATTAGGAACTGCCCATCATTTGTATGTTTCTACAATTTTCCTGCTTGTTGGAACATGTTTGATGTACTTACACATTAACAAAAATGATCTGTAACATTCATGAAAATATTTGGGTTTGGTCCTCTGCTTTTTTACTGTTTATTTACTCATGAAGATAGCAGATGTCCCTGTTTTTAAATATAGTTATCTGTGCTTTCAGTTGGTAGAGATCAAATTAAAGTATTAACTTGCCAATGTAGGGAAAAAGAGCTCTTTTATAGACACTACTAGCAGTGGATACAGGGTGAGCTGTTTTGAAATTGTTTCATAGAATAACTCCCGTATAAGGTCTGGTCTATTGGGTATACAATCCTTTCTTGAGATGAGCATTGGCAGCTCACATAAGTATACAGTAGTATATTTGACAGATGATGATGATCATTGGCAGCTCACATAAGTATACAGTAGTATATTTGACAGATGAGCATTGGCAACTCTTCTAAATCTGTGTTTACGACCATGTAACAATGAACTATGTAATTTAATCAATAGACTCACTTCAGTTGCCATGCTAACTGAAAATCTATATGTCAAATGATGCGACTGTCAAGTGGAAGTTACTTATATTTTCTTACGTCACCTGAGAAGTTTCTTTTTAGCAAGCTTATTTAAGTGCGGCCAAAGTGTACTCTGTTTTTTAGACGATCTCCATGTTTTCTATTGAGATCAGAGAGCAGCTGAAGTAGTGATGGGACTATACCATTTTTAGGTTCTGAAGGCAAAGCTTCTTACAGAGTTAGTCACATTTGTCAGTTCTGTGAGTAGAAGAAATCTTGATAGCTTGTTGCTTCGGCTCAGTGTGCTTGGTGCATAAATTGATTGCTTGCTGCAAATGTTGTTTAGTGTCTATTTCATGGTAGCTGCAGATGCTATATATTTGGAGATTTTGTTGCCGGTATTTGGAGTGCTAGGAGAGTTTCTAAACTACTGTCACGGCATCATAGATAGGATAGTGAACCAATGTGACATATGTATAACATTTCATGTGAGATTCTATGCAGCAAACTGCATGAGCGAGCGGTCCATAAGTTTCGTGTGAAAGAGAGAGGGCGCCATGGCGAAGATGAGGTGAGCATTATCCGGTTTTAAAGGAGAAGGCCCCAGCGAGAAATGTCCTGCTAAGATGGGAAACTGAGCGGTAAGGCAGGAAAGGGAAGTGTGCGTCGTGGGGTGGGGTTTTCGTGTAGGGACCGTATGTTGGGATAACATATGGGTTAGATTTGGGGGCGTCCGGAGTATCCATACGGTTAAATTTTGGGGAGCTCGCTTAATGTCCTAACATGTTCGAACGTATGAGGGAGAAATAAGATTTGACCTTGGATATGACCATTTGTGTGATTTATTTGTATGGATCGTAGCCCGTAGCAACGGACGGGCGTTCTACTAGTCAGAGCTAAGGTCTTGAGTTCAAGTCATGGCTTTCGCAATTTATCTAAAAATTGATGTTGCCCCTTTGTGTCTACGTGTTGGCTTTCCGCACCACACGTGAGAAGGGGTATTGAAATGTATATGCGGATTGGTTAGCCCTTTTCATCAATTCGGACTTTTGGTTGCCTTGGCTAGTGCATGAAGTTTATTGCTTAACAATCAAATGTATAGCTTAGTTCAATTTGTGATGCCGTGATGCCGTATGATAGACAATTTAGGCTTTCTGCTGATTTTCTTGAGAAAGTGGAAGTAGAGACTTGGATAAATTGGAGTATCACTTCATAGGTAGACTCACCAGCCACGAAAAGAGGTGATCAGAGTCAATTTGATGCAGACAACCTAAAGGGCCTAAGCCCACCAGGGTGGGGAGTCGGTGTATCCCAAGCTTGGTTAAGGAATCGATGTACGCAGCAAAGATGTCGTAGATGTACCCAATGAGTATGAATACTATTTGTGCTACAGCCTGTAAATATACAGGAAAAGGTAATTCTGGCCGATTTGAGAGCATCTCTAGGAGATCCTGAGTATGAATACTATTCTAGAGATTTGAGAGCATCTCTAGGAGATCCTGTATAAGCTTGCTGGCCCTTATAATTCTGGCCGATTTACAGGAAAAGGTAAAATTTCACCCGAGCAGATCCGGTAAATAAAGCCCGGCCTGTAAATATACCGGATCCTGGCCGATTTAGGGTTCCTATCCAGCATATCCCGCGCCCGCCTCCGCCGCAACCCCCCTGGAGGGCGTGGAGGAAGTTCTACGAGATCCAGGACATCCTTTGGCCGACCACCAAGCAAACCGGCCGTGGCCGGAAGAAGGTGCCGCCGCGCGGCTCGAGGCGGCCAAAGAGGAGTACCAGCTCGTGTAGTCTCTCCAACTCCGCGGCCGAGTACTATCCCAATGTCAAGCCCTAGAGTAGTTCAGAGTAGGTTTATCTACTATGTTTTTAAGTTCGTGTGTTTGAATGTGTGATGAACTCCGGTGAACTATGGTGGTGCGAAGTCCAAGTTTAAATTACATAGTATTGTATACAGGATCTGCTCTGTCGTGTCTTCCGCGGTATTGCAAAATCATTTTACAGGATCCCTCAAACGAAATTTGCGTTACCGCGTTTTACAGGATTTCCTAGAGATGCTCTGATCCATTTATAAATAAGTAAACTGAGACTCTTACGTCTAAGTCGATTATGAAAAGTACAGCTTCAGTTCAGAAATAATATTAATTGCACTTTTATTCAAAAATCTTCTCTCAAAAGGTGCAAGTTGCACTTTGCACTAAACAGAAATTGCACTTTTCAGAAATCGACTTAGATATAAGAAAACCTCATGCGACTAAGAACCAGCAAAACCACTGGAAATTATAAGACAACCCATGGCCAACAATTTGTAGACCAACCTTGTACAAATTCCAGAGTCAAATAAATATGCACATAAGTCAGGTACGGCCTTTTGGCATGGACATGGTCCACCAAAGCCTTGTGTAGTTATTAGGTTGTCAACTGTAATAATATTAGTTGCGGACTGGTATTTTTCTAGTATAAATTGACCCTTAGCAAGCTAATGAAAATTCGAAGGCTGCTCGAACTTGGCTCTTTAATGTACAGAGTTGAAAAGGTTGCTCAGCTCTGGCTCTTTACTTTCATGATCCGAGCTAAAAGCAGGTAAGCCTGAGTCGCTCGCTAGTTCTTTTAACACATGCATAGTTCAATCTACTTATCATGCAAGGGTCCAACAGTCTTTGCATTGTAGGATTCTCACAATGTCTGGATGCGAAGGTTTTGGATGCACAAGAAGGCAGGAAAGAGAATTTAAGGGAAACTGTGTACCAAGCTACCAATGGGCGTGAGAGAAGAATGGCAAACAAGAGTTCAGGGACTCCTGCTAAATACATTGGTGGTAAACTAAGATCACCCATCGGAAGGAAATCAAAGAAGATTTCAGTATATTCTTTCCATAAATTTCGTTTATCAAATCTCCCGATACTGCTAGTAAACCAGAAAATGAATGTATGTCATCTTTTATAAGGCTTGTGTATATTGCAGGCATTGGACTCATGTGGAAATGTTATGTTGGAGGACGGACCAAAGGTCATGTACCCTCTCTTGATAGTTGATACGAACATCAACGTTTATCTGCCCATGATATGTTTGCTTCTGACTTAGTCTAAAGAATACGATAAGAGTCACAAATCAATACTGCTTGTCACTTCTTACAGCCAGAATAGTAGTACACACAACTACATGAGACTAGCCATCAAACTAGCTTCAGAAAGGAATTTATTGCTCGCGACAGCTAGAATGAATCAGCACACATATATGTGAAAGCCCGACACTAGAACTATGGAGAAAACACCAAAATAAGTATGTTTATCTTGAACAACAGAGAACCTACCTTCTTGGCGTCTGGCAGTATGTCCACTCACACAGTCAGGTCAATAAAGACAACACTGCTTTGCTAGATATCCAGCACCCGCAAAACCTGTAAAGAAGAAATAAAACAAAATAAATACTTTACTTATTATTTGTGTTTGCGCCATCCATATTCAACCCATAACATTTACCAATAACCAACAGTACAGATTCCACACAGCATACCACAAACTCTTTTTAACAATGAGAAATTTCAAGCACAACTCAAAAGTTGCACCTGACACAATACAACTAAAAGTCACCGCTACCTTTGTTTCTTGTTGCAAGTATTTGGGTTATTAATACAGTCTCCCTCCATGCACAATCTGGTGACTAAGAGTCTCATAGCTTCGTGATGTGTTTGGCATCTAAGAGTATCATTGATTAGTAGCGTAAAGCATGAGCAGACCTTACCTTACTTCTAGAGAAACACTTGCAGCATACTACTACTGCAGATCCTAGTAACTATATACCACATTACAACAAGACAATGGATAGTGATCGGCATACCTTTGCAGTTTGACCCTTCGCAATTACAAATAGAACATGCAGTTAACAAAAGAGTTAAAACACAAGCTCAAAACAAAAATACTTAAACTGCTAATCAGATATGCACAGACAACAGAGCAAACTCCACGGACATGTTCAGAACACATACCAATAATCAAGTGTCCCTGAAACATCAGACTGATCATAACACCACCACAGGAGTATCAAGTATGAACTGCTAGGCACGAGGGTTACACCATACTTCTGTACCCAAGCCTCAAGATGCGCAAAACATTGTATCCTTATGCCATTGTAGAACTCAAATGGCAATCACAATCTTATTTCTCGTCGCAGGCGTCTATATTTCTCTTGCATTCTCAACAGATCTCTAGAAATTTGCTGATTCCCTGTCAACATCAACCCATTCAGAACGCGGTTGAGCATGAACCTTCTAGGCAAGTAGCCTCTCTCCACCATCTCCATCACCATCCTCGCCGCCGTTGCCATGTCCTCAGCCCTCTTGCGCACAAACATTGCACTTATTATGATATTGTATGTATCTTGGTTAGGCAGGCAGTCCTCTCCTTTACTCATCCTCTCAAACAAACACAAGGCCTTCTCGATCTCCCCTTCCTCAAATGAATATCTTATTAGAACATTGTATGTCTGAACGACTGGCTCACAGCCTTCATCTTTCATTCTCTCCATGAGCTTCATAGCCCGGTCAATTTTCCCAGCATGGCAGAGACCTCGAATCAAGACGGTATAGGTGACCACATTTGGCACGTAATCCTGTCGAACCATATCATCAAACACTGTGATTGCATCCTCCACATTTCCCTTCTTACATGTCACCTGGATAAGCGCATTGTAAGTTGCCACTGATGGCGTGCAACCTTCTTTAGACATTTCATCGAACAGTTTGCGAGCTTTGTCTAGCTGCCCAGCAACACCCAGACCATGAATGATGGTAGTGTACGATACGATGTCCGGCTTACAGCTCTCGTCCTTGGCCCCCCTCTTCTTCATTTGGAGGAAGAAGTTCCATGCGTGCTGTATCTGCCCAGCACGGAAGAAGCCTTTGAGGATGATATTATAGGTTGTCTTCGTGGGTGTAATGCCGGACTCGGCCATCTGCCGCAGCAAGTCGAGCGCGCGGGACGTGTCCTTGACGCGGCACCATCCGTCAGCGAGGGTGTTGTACGTGACAACGTCCGGCGGGAAGCGCCGCTCGAGAGCGCGGACGAGGGAGGCGGCCTTGCTGGCATGGCGCGACTTCCCGAGCGCGTCGAGGAGGGAGTTGAAGAGGGGGAGGTCCTGCACGACGCGGTGGGAGCGGTGGAGCGAGAGGAAGAGGCGGACGGCGATGTCGGGCCGGCGCTGCGACGCGGCGAAGCGCTCGAAGAGGATGGGGAAAGTGCGCGGGGTGAAGGGCAGGCGGAGGCGCGGGAAGAGCGCGAGGATGGAGTTGGTGAGCTGGCGGGGGTGGCGGAGGCGCGCGGAGAGGTCGAGCGCGAGGTCGATGGTGCAGGGGGAGACGGCGTGCGCGCGGGCGGGGAGGTGGAGGAGCGAGTGGAAGAAGAGGAGCGCGCGCGGCGCGTGGTGCCAGAGGAGCTTGAGGACGCGGTTGGCCACGGGCGTCGGGAGGGCCGGGGCGACGGCGAGGAGGGACGCCGAGAGGGAGCGGGCCAATGCGGTGGTGAGGTTGGACGACGGGTGGTTAAGCACGAGTGCGGCGATCTGGCGCGGGGATGGGGATGGTGCGGTTGAAGGCGTGGGGGAGGATGGCGAGAGCGAGGTCGGCGGCGGCGGCATTGGGGGAACTTCGGGTGCGGGGGTAGGGCATTTCCAACGCTAGGCGCTAAGAGAGGGCGCCAGGAAAATGATCCTAGTCGATCGGCAGTTAGAGCAACTCTAGCTGAACTAGCATCCCGCCAGTCCACAAAACGCGTTCGCAGTTCATGTAAAATAGCCTTTGCGGGTTGGTATGATTGGCCACAGATGCAGACTCTTCAAACGAACCCGTATAAAAGTATATTCGTGGAATATGTTTTTTTACTGATCGGCTTTGCAGGGTCTGCTCTTTGCGCCACTGCATCCCGCATCTCATCGGCCCGCAAATATCAAATCCAACATAATACAACAATCGAAAGCAAGCTAAATTATTCAAATCAAACATAATACAATAATCATCCACATTACAAATAATTATTCAAATCGCTATAACAAACTTAAATAATGCAATATAAAACTTGTCATGAATATAAATACAAATGAATACAAAAATTAGTCACTGTCCAGCCCTTTGCCAATGGTGCTCAATGAGATCCTCCTGAAGTTAAAAGTGTGTGTTTGCATTTTCAATCTCCTTGTATGTCTGAAGAAAAGCTCTAATGCGGTTAGGGTCTCTAGCTGGTTTGACACGGTTACCTACATTGTCGTAGAAGAATTCCAAGTTCATTCCTCTCTCATCTTCAAGAATCATATTCTGGAGGATAACACAGCATGGCATGATATTTTTCAAGGTTTTCTTATCCCAAAAACGAGCAGGACCACGGACAATGGCAAACCTAGATCGCAAAACACCGTATGCTCTTTCAATGTCTTTTCGGGCTGTCTCTTGCACCCTTGCAAATTCACATTGTTTTTTAGTTTTGGATTCTTTGATGATCTTGACAAATGTGCACCAAGGAGAGTATATACCATCTGCAAGATAGTACCCCTTTGTGTATTCATGCCCATTGATAGTGTAGTTGCAAGCAGGAGCATCACCACTAGCAAGCCTAGCAAACAAATGAGACCGTTGCGACACATTGATATCATTGAGAGTGCCCGGCATACCAAAAAAGCAATGCCAAATCCATAAATCCTTGGATGCTACAGCCTCTAGCACATTTGTTGCATCACGAGACTTGCCACAATACATTCCTTGCCATGCCTTGGGGCAATTTTTTCAAGTCCAATGCATACAATCAATGCTACCTAGCATGCCAGGCCAACCTCTCCTCTCATTAGATGCCATCAATTTCTTTGTGTCATCTTCGTTGGATGCCCGAAGATACTCAGTACCAAAAACACGGATGATCACTTTTACAAAATCTACGAACAGACTCAATTGTAGTATCTTCACCAATGTGAAGGTACCCATCGGCATAGTCAGCCGGAACGCCATATGCAATCACCCGCATAGCTGCGGAGATTTTTTGATATGCACTAAATCCTTTTAAGCCCGCAACATTTCTTCTTTGAGTAAAATACCGGCAATTTGCCTCGCAAGCTAGAACAATTTTCACAGAGGGATCAGCGCATTCGGTACCTTCTCCGGAAGAGGTGCGGTGAATATGTAGGATTCTCCACGAAGTAGTCTTGCATCAATATCTCGTTCCCAAGATGATGATGTTGGGGAACGTTGCAGAAAATTAAAATTTTTCCTACGGTTTCACCAAGAAACCTGAAGATGGGGTGACGACCACCAACGGATAATCCCTCGACACATGAGAAACCTCCCGCCGTAGTAGACGTAACCAGCCCGCAACCCGTCGGTGACGACGGACCTCGAACCAAGTGCAACTTTCGAATAGAAAATTCACACAAAATAAATATGAACGACACCCAAAAAGGGTCGCTTAATATCGATACACAATATTGTCTAAACTCTAAAAAATATAGCCTCCGTACAATGGACGAAGCCAGCCCGTTTTATAGGCGACACACCAGGTCGTTTCAAACCGACTCATAAGCAAACAGGTAAGAAATCTGATACGGACTCTTCGTTCAACTAAGAAGGTATTTTCCTAACTAATTATCCGGCCACCTTGATCACATAGCAACCGAATTAGACTTAGAACATGATACGTAACTAGTACTAGTTGTAGACCTGCCTGAGAAAGATGCCATGCATGTAGCTAGCGTTCGCACTATGGAAGGAAAAACACATCACGTAGCTAGTTGCTTGCTTATTTCTTGCCATAGATCAAAACACAACCTGTTCGGGGGAGTTCTAAAAGTTGGTCTGATCTCTTCTTGTGGTGGAGGCATCTGGAGCAACATAGAACCAACAAAAACTTGTCCCGTTGAAGCACCATGGTCCAAGTCTCTTTCCTTTTGTGTAGCATATGAAATAGCTTGAAATATTTCTGTACGTGAAACAATAGCTTTGCCACTAATGGCCACATCAATGGAGTCGTACTCGCCGTGATTCAGATCACCGATGACCTAGTGCCGAACGGACAACACCTCCGCCTTCAACACACGTACGGAGCGGATGACATCTCCTCCTTCTTGATCCAGCAAGGGGGAAGGAGAGGTTGATGATGATCCAGCAGCACGACGGCGTGGTGGTGGATGCAGCAGAACTCCAGCAGGGCTTCGCTAAGCAACTACGGGAGGAGGAGGAGGTGTAGCAGAGAGGGGAGGTGTCGTGGAATTGTCACGGCAGATGTCCTCATGAAAGGACTTAGTCGTAGGGTCATCGTACGGGTTAACTTAGAGGGGTTAAAGCGGACACAAGACACGGGAATTATACTGGTTCGGCCCCTTCGATGAAGGTAAAAACCTACGTCCAGTTTGTGATGTGATTGATATGGTTTCGGCGACTAGGGAGCAGTAGCTTTGCCTTAGCCTCGAATTCTCTGTCCCTAACTCGCCGCCGGGTCGTCCCCTTATATACACGGGCTGACGCCCGGCCGGCCTACAGAGTCCCAATCCGGCTCATACAAGCGTCCGGCTTGGTCTCTTCTTTCTTGTCTTACAACACAAGTTACAATCCTAAGGCGGTTTACATATATGGACCTTAATTCGCCTCTGGGCTCCAGGCCTCCACAGTGGGCCTGGATCATGGACGAGGGTAAACCGGCCCTACCGGGGCGGTTCACACTCAGTAGTGATATCCCCAACATTAGGCCCCAGATTGACTTGAACCGGTTCAAGTTAATCTTCAACATCTTCAGGAAACTCTTGATCTCCTTTCATATTTTGTAAACCGCCATCCGCTTGAACCGCCGTGGACGTCATCCGCCGATCTTCGTGTCGGGGCACCCGACGTCATCTTTAACAAAGAAATCCAAACGGTAAGATTCCCTTCATTAATGCTATCCCGGGAATCGAGGCGGCCGCTGCACCGTCCGCCGCTTTTGACTCCTTGATTCTCGCGCTCGTTGATTGCCCCGGCCCCTTATAAATAGACCGGTCGGGCCTTTCTCTTCTTCTTCCGCTCTTCTCCTTCCCCGCGACGCCCCGACCCTGAAGCTCCGCCGTCGCCTCCGACCTTCGACCGACGCTTCACGCCGGGCCGCTGCATCAACCTGATCGTACCAGAAGTTCCCGGAGCTCCTCCGCGGCTTTTCTCATCCGGTAAGGTCCCTTTCAAGCCCTAGATCCCAACTGAAGATCCTGTTCATCTCATAGTTCATATGCGTTCATATCGGTTTCTTCATACCTGCTCGCCAGGCTGTATAACTCAACCGCGCCATATATCCTGTGCGGGTGATCGCCCGCCGTCCATCCGACTCCTTATGCATCTTCCCTTTTACATTCAGATCCTTTATTTTAACACGCCTGAACCTTCCTGCGCTTTACGAGGTTTGCATAGGTCGTAGAAATTTTTCTTACTGAACTCCGGTAGATCTAGATTACTTCCATTCGCGTGTGAAACCTGTTTCTGTCTACACTTAGTAAATTTTTCAGCTCCGCCTCCTTTGGCGGTTTAACTTTCGATAGCTAATCCGTCACTCCATTAGTCCTCAGTTAAACCGGAATGGGAAGTCGGCTGCTGAATCGCCGGTTTAACAATATATGATATGCCTGAACCGTTAAAGGTGAACCGTTTCTTCCTTTCTTTCGCAGCTTAGTCTTTCGGAATGGCTCCTCAATTCTCAGCTTGCAATTGGGTCCGGTCCAAAATCACTGAAACGCAGCTCAACGGCTATGTCACCACTGGCGGTTTGGCTCCAAAAAATGTCCTCCATTGGCGTGTTCCGGAGGGCGAGTTTCCTCCCGAGCCACAAGCGGGAGAAGTAATTGTGTTTATGCAGCACCTAGACCGGGGTTACGCCGCCCGGTTCAAAAATTTCCGGACGTCCTTGCGGTTTGCAACTCCATCCGCAGGATATCGCCCGAATTCGTGTCGAACATATGCAACTTTCAAGTCTTCTGTGAAGTCTATCTTCAAGAAGAACCATCTGTGGAGTTGTTCCGGGATTTTTTCCATTTAAACCGTCGCACAGAATTTTCTGATGGTCCCAACACAGAGCTGGGCGGCGTTTCAATCCAGAAGAGGAAGGAAGTCGATTTTCCTCACGCCAAACACCACAGCCATCCAAAGGATTGGAACCAAACCTGGTTCTCTGCCGAACACCGCTCCGCCAACGAAAACCCTTGCGGGTTACCGTCCTCACCGGCTCAGCAACCAGCATCCGCTGCCTTCACGCTTAACCGCCGCGGAACGGAAGAACTTCGCGCCGCAAATAATCAAGCTCCGGGCTCTAATGGCCAACGGCTTAACCGGCGTGGATCTTGTGCGTTGTTGGGTTTCTTGGGGCATTTTGCCACTAAGCCGCCGGCCCGGATTGATGCACGAGTACACCGCGGCCTCAAAGATCCTCAAAGCGCCACGAGCTGCCCATAATCGAACTTGAGGTCACCGAGATCGTCAAGAAGATGCTCGATGAGCCAATCTCCGTCTGCTGAGCCTAACGGGTTGGCTCCATTTTGTGCTGCCAACAAACCGCCGCGTAAGCTCTACTCACCGCTTTTCGGGCTCTTAATACTCTGTTGATATCGCTAATCCTTGTTACTTCTCGGTGACAGCTCCTTCGAAACGCACCAAACCGGTTCGGGCGCGCGTGTAAAATCCAAGGCCACCAAGAAAGGCAAGAAGAAGACGCGAGTCCTCGATCCGCGGAGGACGAAGAATCGAAGCTGAGGTAAACTTGACATTCTTACGAGGAGCCGCCAGTAAACCGGCTTTCCGCTTTGTATTTCTTCTTGCGTATGCTTGGCCCCTTTACATTCTTTTTACCGACAATTTTCTTCCTGGGATGATCTGAAGCCAGTCATGCCGATCATGTTGAGGTAATCTTTCTTTCTTCGAATCCGACCTTGCGCTGTTAAGAGAATTCGCATACCGTCCGGAAAGTGAAAAATATCATTCTGTGCTTACTTGAATCCAAATCTTTCCTTGAAGACACAGCAGGTGAAGAGCGCCCGTACAACCCGCACACGATGGCCAACGGATTACCTCACCGGTTTACGGACACACCAACCCGAAGCGTCGTCGAGGTGACTTGTTCTCCGAAAAGCGTTATCCCTTAAAGGTTTCTTCCGATGTCCTCTCAATCCGTCGATCCGAATTATCGGGCCTCTTCCAACTCTTCCGCGGTTCATCAACCACACAAATGCCTCCGCTGAAAGTTGCCGCAGGTATGTAATCGCTGTCCATTCGTCCGATTTACAATTGCTTTGTTCATCTTGCCTTAATCCAATTCTGAATATTGCAGCACCAAGGCTCGCTTGAGCAAGAAAGCGAAAACCCTTGACCCTACTGCGGATGCTGATCCGGAAAAGACCCCAGAACAAACCCACGACCATCCGGAAGCTGCCAAAGATAGCTCTGGCGAGTTGTACAAAGATGACGCTGCTGACCCGCCAGAACTTGAACCGGAGGTCCAAGTGGAAACCTCGCAGCCTGCTCCAGCAAACCCGTCTATGGAGCGGGTCGTGATTGTTGAACCGCCGAGCCAGAGCAAGACGACATCAAGCCCAAAGAAGACCGCTGAAAATGACGATGTTATTGTGGCGGTGCGGCTACACTGCTCCTAGCCAACCGGTCGCTTTAGCAAAGCACAGCATCAAGGAAGGTTCCACTACTATGAGCAAAGACAAGGGAAGGCGATATGTCACCTACGACAACTTCTCTGCCCAAGAACTTCATTCCGCTTTTGAACCGGCTTTACACAAGCCGTGACTTTGAAGCCGGTCTAGTAAATCGCATGAAAGATCGCTATGAGGTAATGAGTTGACCTTTCTTGTATTTTAAGCGCATAGTAGCCCCAAGGGTCGGTGTAACTTTGTAAAGTTAAACCGGGACTTAAGGTGTGTCTCCTCATAGCAAACTGAGATCAACTAGCCATTAGCCCCCAAGTGCCAAGTTGAATACTTGTATTGAGCTTGGGACTTTGTATAATGAAACAACTAACGTGTTCCCTTTGTCACCAGAATGAAATATACCAGCAAACTGTGCAACTCAAGGACCTTCGAGCCAATCTGGAAACTCAAATGGCAGAAGCCACCAAAGCCAAAGATGAGTTAAAAACTGCCCTGACCACCATGGAACAGCTAAAGGAGTGATATAAATCCGAGCGGGTCAACTGGGACACCGAGAAAGCCGGTTTAATAAAGCGGGCGGAAGAAGCTGAAGCAGCCCTTAAACCGGTGACTGAAGAACTTACCGGACTTAAGCGCCAAATACATGTGATGACTTCTGCTATCTTTGGTAAGAAAATTTTTGCACTGATTATCTCAATTTTGATATTTCCGCCGGTTTAACCTGAGCTATCCAAACCGTGCGAGCAAGCGTATTGCACATATGGGCTCGATGTGCGGAAGAAGCTCAAGGCCGCTTATACATCGATTGAGCAGCTGTATACGGCGCCCCGAGTCATATGTGCCACATCATATGACAACACGGCGCCGCCCTCGATCGAGAGACGCTGGACCGGCTGTCTATGGTTCCGGGCAGCTTGAAGAGTTGAAGCGATCCGCTGCCGGCCGGTACCCTACTAGCTCGACTCGTGCCAAGGCGTGGATAGCAGATCTTGATCCGCGGATATAGCTAAAGGTTTTCCGGTGCTCAAGAAAACGGTGAGGCCTTTGATAACGACATACAAGCGGATAACGAAGGAGATGCGTCCGGTGGCGAAGTCAATCGGCATTGAAGCCAACTGGCGGTTCACCGCTTTTTATGACGCAAACAACAAGCGGGTGGAGTTTGCCATCCACGAAGTGCGAGCCTTATTCCTCCAATCCGTAAGCACACTTATGCCCTCGACGTTGATCCGCCGAGCTGATAAGTGAAGAAGCTGTCTTCGTGCCTTAACCGGATTGGTGGTCTACCAATGACTTAGGGCTTTGGGTGAGGAGGAAGAAGAAGCTGAACCGACGTCAGCGCCCCTCTACCTCGCGTCAACCCGCGAAGCAGCGTAATTAAATCAGCCGGGTGACGATCCAAGCTTCAAGGCATAACCCCACATGAAACGCCGGGCCTCCAAAGGCTTTGTAATAGGATAGTCAAGACTTTATATTGAACAATGCCGTTACAACCTCATCAGAACTTTTGCATGGCGGTCTTTGGATACTTTGGTTTTGAAGTAGTGAATCCTTCAACATGTTTTGCTGCCGATTATCCGGCACACAGTTGGCTTTAGCCAATCCCGAAGCGGAGGCCTTATAAACCATCACCGTCAAAGGAGAACGATCCCTGTGTGTATAATACCGATTTACCGTGTAAATCGTGTCGGGCATGATAAGCCCCCTGTTACTCCATAACGTGATGTTAACAGCAAAATCAAACCGAACCAAATCGCGGATTAAAATGTACCGAATTTCGACAACGAATCCGGTTTAAAGAGGTTTGTCGGTTTAAGAAGGCCAACAAAAGCCAAATGATTGGTATAAAGACCACATGGAAGCAAAAAACAATGAGAAAATCGCTTTGCAAGAAAAAGGTCAGTCTTGAGCGGATCGGATGGTGTTACCATGGTCGACAGACCAAGCCCCTATAAGGTGTAGCGATGGTTCAAGTCAGCCAGTCCCCAAGCGAACTCGTGGCGGTGATGCCGATCAAGTGGCATTGCAATGGTTGGGTTCGACCAAAGCCCCAAGTGATTCTATGGCCTTAGGCCGACCAAGAGGCGTGATTGGTTCAGACGTGACCATGTCCCCAAATGATCTGGTGGCTTTACCGCCAAGAGGTGTTGCATTGATTCGGACACCGACCAAGCCCCCAAGTGACAAAAATTTCGAAAAGCAAGGACAAGGGTTAAACCGGAGGCCGCTTCACGACAAAGATCTCCATGTACCCAAACCGGTCTTTTGAGCAGAGCAGATACCCCGCTTCACCGAGGATCCGCTTATTGCCTTTATTCATAGTATATACATTGTCTCGATATGTACATAAGTGGAGCCAATGGCTCGGGTATAATAAGGCGAAGATGAGCTATGTTCCATGGCTCGTTGGTCTCCTCCTCGACGTCGTGAGTCCTTTCGCTCTCGAACATCAATCGATAGTAGGACCCGTTGTATAGATTCTTGTTGACCACAAAGGGCCCCTCCCAAGGTGGGGATAGCTTGTGCATATCTTTTCGGTCTTGAATAAGCCGCAGCACTAAGTCTCCTTCCGAAGGTTCGGTCTTAACCGCCGTTTGTGATACCAAGCGAAGATCCTGCTGGTAGACCGCCGAACGAGCAGCTGCCATATCGCTCTTCGTCGGTCGATCCAAATCGTCTTGCCGTGCTGCCTCGCTATCTCGCCTCAACATAAGCTGCCACTCGAGGCGTAGTCGTGACGGATATCGCTGGGAAGGACCGCCCCGCCCATAGACCATAAAGAACGGCGTGTATCCGATTGGATTGGTTGGGGTAGTATTTATACTCCATATCACCGATGGTAGCTCCTCCACCCAACAACCCGGCGTCCTCTCTAAAGGGACCATAAGTCGGGGTTTGATACCTTTCAAGATCTCTGATTAGCTCGTTCCGCTTGACCATTGGATTGCGGGTGGGCTCTGGAAGAAACATCAAGCGGATGTGCTCTCTTTCACAAAATTCCTTCATAGCTCCTTTGGACAAATTGGTGCCATTGTCCGTGATGATTGTGTGGAAACCCAAACCGAAAATCACCTTTTGATGAACTGAACCGCCGTGGCGCATGATCACACTGCTAATGTGCTCGCCTCAACCCACTTGGTAAATTTATCAACCGCCACCAACAGGTGGGTCTTTTTGTCCTTGGACCTTCCGAAAGGTCCAACCATATCCAACCCCCAAGTCGCAAACGGCCAAGTAATTGGAATCATCCTCAATTCTTGGCTGGCACATGAGCACGCTCGAGAACTTTTGGCACCCATCACATCGTCGACCGGATCCTCCGCATCAAGCATGGGCGATCAACCAATAGAAACCATGGCGGAACGCTTTGGCCACCAAGGATTTTGAACCGGCGTGGTGACCACAATCCTTCATGGATCTCTCGCAATATCTCACAGCCCTCTTGAGGGACACACAACGCTGAAACGCCACGACACCTCGCAACGGTGCAACTCGCCATTAACAATGGTCATAGACTTAGACCGCCGAACTATCTGCCGGGCCAACGTCTCATCTTCTCGTAACTCACCCGGTTCATGTATGCCAAATAAGGAGCGCCCAATCCGAATGACATGCAAGGCCGCCACCAATTGAGCCTCCGGATCGGGATAGCCAAATCAATTTCATCAGAAGCTTAAGCGACGGGTTGTGCAAGACATCAAGGAAAACGTTAGGCGGGACGGTTTACGTTGAGAGCCCACCGGCTTAAAGCATCACCGCTTGTTCTTCCGACGGTCCACATGGTCCACCGATATCCTTTAAAATGTCCCGCAACAACGCCCACCTCCCGACGATATGCAGCCATGAGTGGATCTTTGGAGTCCCAAGTACGATACTTGCCGGGCCACCAAGTCCGAGTCACCAAAGCATTTAACCCGGTGAGATTCATTTCCTTAGCCATCCAAGACCATGGAGCAAAGCTTCATACTCAGCTGCATTGTTAGTACAAGGGAACATCAAAGGAGAACGTAACAGAATTTGTCACCTCGTGGGGAAGTTAATCGACTCCAAATTTCGAGCCCTCCAATTACTGGACCCATCAAAGTGGATGGTCCAATAGGTATGATCCGCTTCTCTTCCGCGCTTGCAACTCCGCCCAATCATTAATGAAATCCACAAGTGCACGAGATTTGACGGCCGTCCGAGGCACATACCTTAAACCGTGCGGCCCAAGTTCTATGGCCCACTTGGCAATCCGCCGCCGCTTCCGGTTCTCAGATGATATCGCCCAAGGGAGCCGAATCGACCATCGTGATGGGGTGCCCTTGGAAATACTGCTTTAGCTTCCGCTTGCCATAAAAACTCCATATACCAGCTTACGCCAATGCGGATATCTTTGTTTGGACTCGATGAGAACCTCGTGATGTAATAAACCGCCGCTGAACGGATACTCCTTCCCTGCCTCCTTGCGCTCCACCACAATGGCTACACTCACCGCTCGGCATTAGCAAACAACATATAACAGAGCGGCTCCTTGTCAATAGGCGGCAAGAACAAAGGGTTGGCCACTGCCGCTTTAAATCCTCAATGCCTCATCAAGCGGTGAGCTCCGCATTTAATTGATCCGTCTTCTTCAGATCTGGTACAAAGGGATAGCCTTCTCTCCTAGGCGACTGATAAACCGGCTTAGCGCAGCAATCCGGCCTGTCAAACGTTGGACATCGTTGATACATTTTGGTTTAGCCAAGGAGGTGATAGCTGTAATCTTCTCCGGATTAGCCTCAATCCCCCGGTTGGACACAAGGAAACCCAACAATTTGCCTGCCGGAACACCAAAGACACACTTGGCCGGGTTGAGCATCATCTTGTACACCCGCAAGTTGTCAAAAGTTTCCTTTAAATCCTCAATCAATGTTTCCTTCTGCCTTGATTTCACCACGATATCATCCACATAAGTGTGCACATTACGGCCGATCTGTTCGTGCAAACAATTACAGACATAACGCTGATAAGTTGCTTGGGCGCTCTTGAGCCCAAAAGGCATAGATACATAGCAGAAGGCTCCGAAAGGGGTGATAAACGCCGTCTTCTCCTGGTCCTTGACCGCCATCTTAATCTGGTGATAACCGGAATATGCATCCAAAAAGCTCAAACGCCACAACCCGCCGTAGCATCAATGATCCGTCAATGCGGGAGGGCGAAAGGATCCACGGACAAGCTTTGTTAAGATCTCGTAATCCACGCACACGCGCCATGTACCATTCTTCTTAAGGACCAACACCGGATTAGCAAGCCACTCGATGAAAGACTTGACGATGAACCCCGCTGCCAAGAGCCTAGCAACTTCTTCTCCGATGGTTTTGCGCTTTTCCTCATTAAACCGCGAAGAAACCGCTTTACGGTTTGTATTTCGGTCAACATTAAGAGTGTGCTCACGAGTTCCCTCGGTACACCCGCATGTCAAGGCTTCCATGCAAAATGTCCCGATTCTCACGGATGAACTCGATGAGCGCGCTTTCCTATTTAGGATCCAAGTTGGCACCGATGGTGAACTGCTTGGACGAATCGCCGGGCACAAAATCAACAAGCTTCGTCTCGGCCACCGATTTGAACTTCAAGTCCGGATCATGCTCCGTAGTTGGCTTCTTCAAAGGGTCATATCCGCCGGATCAACATTGTCTTTATAATACTTTAGCTCTTCCGTGGCACAAACCGACTCTGCGAAGCCGCATCACCTTCCTCGCACTCCAAAGCAATCCGGCGGCTCCCATGAACCGTTATCGTTCCTTTGTGACCCGCATTTTCAAATGTAAGTAAACATAACAGGCCGTGCCATAAACTTAGCATAAGTCGGCCGCCCAAAGAGGGCGTGGTAAGGGCTTTGAATTTTCACCACCTCAAATGTCAATGTTTCGATCGAGTCATGTTCGTCCCCAAAGGTCACCTCCGAGCTATCTTACCGACCGGCACGCCGACTTGCTGTGCACCACTCCGTGAAACACTGTGGCTTGGATGGCCTAAGATGCCTATCCACAACCCCATACGCGGAAGGTCTCAGAGTACGTGATGTTGATGCTGCTTCCTCCATCCATAAGAACCTTGGTAAACTTGTACCCTCCTACTTGGGGTGCCACCACCAGGGTTAATCGACCGGATTGTAAACCCGGGAGGATGGTCCTCTCGCCCACACGATCGGTTGCTCGGACCAGCGAGGTAATGCGGCGCAGCCAGTTCAACAACACCGACCGCCCGCTTCAAGTTTTCGGTCTCGCTCGTCCATGCTGGTGGTAAACACGTGGTACCGCCCACCGCTCAACTGTTTTGGGTTACTTTGATAACCCGATCGCCGCTGTTGTTGATTGTAGCCCCTTGGTTTCGACTGTTCTCGATTACCTTGATTATTCGATTGCCTTGCCCGCCCGGATTACCACGAATCTCGGGCCGAATTTCCTCCATCAGAAACCGGGCGGACTCGAACCGCCACCGGCCCTTGATCATACCGAAAAGAGTTGGAGTTTTTGAACTCCTGCATAATATAACAGTCCTTCCAAAGGTGGTTCGCCGGTACCTCCTTCGTCCCATGCTTCGGACAAGGTTGATTCAATATGAAATTCAAACGATCCGGATTGTGACCGCCCCGGTTTGATTGCCTACCCCTGCGCCGCTGACCCTTGTCCTGCGCGTTGGTGTTGGCCACAAAGCCCATGTTGCCGCTTGTTTTACGCTTGTTCCTCCATTGCTCGCCGAATGATGCCGCTTTGGCCCCTGGAGTTGCCGCTCTTTTCCTTCCCACTTCATCATTCTCGATTCGGGATCCTTGGTACTATCGAATCAGCGATTTTACCAAAACGCCCATTAAAGTGCCCATGTCATGGCAAAACGCTTCATGCGACTCCAGCTTCAATTTCAATGGCTCGAACCGCAATTGGCTTCCAAGGTCAAGATCGCGGAATCGGGTTGATCCGGTCTCAAGAATGTAAAACTTCAAACGCGGCGCACCCAATGGGTTGTGGACTCTCCTCCGCTCGACACAAGCTGCTAAATCCACCACGACATGGGCTGTTTATGTGTCTTTGAAATTTTGAATGAACCGGTTCGCGAATCGGGTCCACGAGCTGATAGAGTTGGGCGGCAAGTTTTTCAACCAAGTCGGGCCGTACCTTCCAAAGATCATTGTGAAGTACTTCGCACATGCGGCTTCATCCACATCTAGCATCTCCATGGCCATCTCATAGCTTTCTATCCATGCCTCGAGCCAAATCGGCAGATAATTTGGCACCTTGCGGGCCCTTGAAGTCTTTGGGCAAGCGACGCTATGCGTAAAGCGGGACGAGGCAAGGCACCCCAAAGAGCCGACGTGACCCTGGTTCAAGATGGTCGACGAACCGCGCGGGCGGATGATCCTTCGCTATGGCGCTAACTCGGCCTCCCACGCGTGCCTGGCGCGTCCACTACCACTTGGGCATCTTCAAAGCCGCTGCCGGATTGTTGCCGCGAGGCGGACCACGCGCGCGATTGCTCGACACGGCCGGTTCGTCGACGCGTCGGCTATAGCTCCGGCTCGGGGGGGTGGAGTGGATCCGTCCCGACCGTATGAATACGCTTCTTGCCGAGCAGGGCCGCCCCGAGGAGCTCCTTAACCCGGCGTGTCTCTACCGCTTTGTGGTGAATCGCTTCGATTGAATCGCCTCCAACCGTGCCGCAGCCGCCACGAGATTATCCATCGGGTTGGAGTAGTGACCGGAGGTGCTGCTGACGGTCCGGGCGCACCGCATGATGGCGAGGCAGATCTACCACACGGGCTGAACTGCGCGGCCGCCCCAAAGCTTCCGCCGGTTTACCAATGGCGGCGGATTATCGTCCCCTCGCCAGGGTATTGAAAAGCTCCCTACCTCAAAAACTCAAGGTAAACGGGACTGTACTTCCTTTTCATGACTTCTGTGACGCTCTGGTCTAGTCTCGAGCTTATAAGCTGCGCGATCCAAAGCGCCCGCTCCATCGCCATCCGCTCGCCCACGGCCGCCAGTCCGCTTTAGCTTTAGTGATCTGTTCCTCACCTTTGCAATCTCCGCCAGTGCGAGGTCCCGATCCGCGGATTAGCTTCCGCCATGAGCACAGCCAATGCGTCGAAAAGCTCTGACAAAACTTGAGCCGGTGGGCGCACAGGGCCTCCGTCCCCGGCTGCCATCACCGCTGTTGAACCGGCGACCAGGGGCGCCGCGGTCGAAGAGTGAAGCGCCTCTGCGTATCGCCATGAAGACCCCAACCCGTTGGGTAGATCAAGGGTCCGAATACTCGCCGTCGGAACAGCCCCGATCCGCCATCCTGCAGCCGGTATAGAGACTCAGTTTCCCCGGCCGACGATTCGTCGCCAGAGTAGACGATAGTTTCGTCACCAGATGCTGATCCGTCCTCGTAGCCTCCGTGGACGACTCCCACGAAAACATGCTTGACCGCCGGTTTAGCGAGGCAGGACTCTTCTTCGCCCATTGAGCCGCCTCGACGAGGTCGGGCAGAGACGTCCGCCCTGGCCCCGACTCGCCGATCTTGCCGATGAACACGTGTATGCCGCCAAAGGGGACCCGCACCGACTCAATCGAGCCGGCCTCGGGCCCCAAATCCGCGTCGTCGATGTAGAGCTTGCCGCGACGACTCTTAGTCATCCGCCCATCGTGATAGCCTTCGAGTCCTTCGAACTTGCCCTCTAAGATCATCAAACCATCGTGCGATAGCCCACGGTGGGCGCCAACCGTCGTGGAATTGTCACGGCAGATGTCCTCATGAAAGGACTTACTCAGAGGGCCATCGTGCGGGTTAACTTAGAGGGTTAAAGCGGACACAAGACACGGGAATTATATCGTTCGCCCTTCGATGAAGGTAAAACCTACGCCCAGTTTGTGATGTGATTGATATGGTTTGGCGACTAGGAGAAGTAGCTTTGCCTTAGCCTCAATTCTCTGTCCCTAACTTCGCCACGGGTCGCCCCTTATATACACGGCCGACGCCCGGCCGGCCCTCTGAGTCCCAATCCGGCTCATACAAGCGTCCGGCTTGGTCTCTTCTTTCTTGTCTTACAACACAAGTTACAATCCTAAGGCGGTTTACATATATGGACCTTAATTGCCTCAGTGCTCCGTGCCTCCACAGTGGGCTGGATCATGGAGCAGGGTAAACCGGCCCTACCGGGCGGTTCACACTCAAGAGTGATATCCCCAACAGAGGCGCCAAGGGCTTCAGGTGCTGCTGCCCCTCCCTCCCTCCCTTTATATAGGTGCAAGAGAGGGGAAGGCGCAGCCTTGCCCCATCCTCCAAGGAAGGGTGCGGTTAAGAGGGGGAGGAGTCCATCCTCCCAAGGCATCTCGGAGGTGCCTTCCCTTTAGGACTCTCCTCCCCAAGTCTCCTTGGCGATGGGCCTCTTGGGGCTGGTGCCCTTGGCCCATATAGGCCAAGGCGCACTTTACAGCCCATGTGGCCCCCGAGGCAGGTGGACCCCGGTGGACCCCTCGACCCCTTCGGCACTCCGGTACAATACCGATAAAGTGCGAAACTTTTCCGACGACCAAAATAAGACTTCCCATATATAAATCTTTACCTCCGGACCATTAGGAACTCCTCGTGACGTCCCGGATCTCATCCGGACTCGAACAACATTCAGTTTGCTGCATACTCATATTCATACAACCCTAGCGCCACCGAACCTTATGTGTAGACCCTACGGGTTCGGAGACATGCGACATGACCGAGACGTTCTCCGGTCAATAACCAACAGCGGATCTCGATACCCATGTTGGCTCTCTACATGTTCCACGATGATCTCATCGGATGAACCATGATGTCAAGGACTCAATCGATCCCGTATACAATTCCCTTTGTCTAGCGGCATTGTACTTGCCCGAGATTCGATCGTCAAGATCCCGATACCTTGTTCAATCTCGCTATCGGCAAGTCTCTTTACTCGCTCCGTAACACATCATCCCGTGATCAACCTCTTGGTCACATTGTGCACATTATGATGATGTCCTATCGAGTGGGCCCAGAGATACCTCTCCGCTTACACGGAGTGACAAATCCCGCCTCGATTCGTGCCAACCCAGCAGACACTTTCGAGACACCTGTAGTGCACCTTTATAGCCACCCGCCACGCCAGGACGTTTGGTACACCCAAAGCATTCCTACGTTATCCGGAGTTGCACAATCTCATGGTCTAAGGAAATGATACTTGACATTAGAAAAGCATTAGCATACGAACTACGATCTTTGTGCTAGGCTTAGGATTGGTCTTGTCCATCACATCATTCTCGCCAATGATGTGATCCCATTATCAACGACATCCAATGTCCATGGTCAGAAACCGTAACCATCTATTGATCAACGAGCTAGTTAACTAGAGGCTTACTAGGGACATGGTGTTGTCTATGTACCCACACATGTATCTGAGTTTCCTATCAATACAATTATAGCATGGATAATAAACGATTATCATGAACAAGGAAATATAATAATAACTAATTTATTATTGCCTCTAGGGCATATTTCCAACAGTCTCCCACTTGCACTAGAGTCAATAATCTAGTTCACATCGCCATGTGATTAACATCGATAGGTCACATCGCCATGTGACCAACATCCAAAGAGTTTACTAGTGTCGCTAAACTAGTTCACATCACCATGTGATTAAGACTCAATGAGTTCGGGTTTTGATCATGTTTTCCTTGTGAGAGAAGTTTTAGTCAACGGTCCGCAGATTCAGATCCGTATGTACTTTGCAATTCTCTATGTCATATTGTAAATGATGCTTCCACGCCCACTTGAAGCTATTCCAAATGGTTGCTCCACTATACGATCCGGTTTGCTACTCGAGTCACTCGGATAGGTGTTAAAGCTTGCATCGACGTAACCCTTTACGCCAACTCTTTATAACCTCCATAATCGAGAAATTTGTCCTTATTTACTCCAAGGACAATTTTGATCGCTGTCCAATGATCCATTCTCGGATCATTCTTGTACCCCTGACCGACTCATGGCAAGGCACACTTCCGGTGCGGTACACAAAGATAGCATACCTTAGAGCCTACGCCTAAGGCATAGGGACGACCTTCGCCCTTTCTCTCTTTTCTGCCGTGGTCGAGCTTTAAGTCTTAACTTCATACCTTACATCTCGTGCAAGAACTCCTTCTTTGATCGATCCATCTTGAACACCTTCAAGATCATGTCAAGGTATGTGCTCATTTGAAAGTACCATCGAGCGGTTTTGATCTATCCTCATAGATCTTGATGCTCAATGTTCAAGTAGCTTAATCCAGGTTTTCACTTGAAAACACTTTTCAAATAACCCTATATGCTTTACGTAAAATTCTACATCATTTCTGATCATCAATATGTCAACGGCATATACTCATCAGAAATTCTATAGTGCTCCCACTCACTTCTTTGGAAATACAAGTTTCTCATAAACTTTGTATAAACCCAAAAAAATTTGGTCATCTCATCAAAGCACACATTCCAACTCCGAGATGCTTACTCCAGTCCTTAGAAGGATTGCTGGAGTTTTGCATATTTGTTAGCGTTCTTCAGGATTGTCAAAACCTTCTGGTTGTATCACATACAACCTTTCCTCAAGAAAATTATCAAGGAAACAATGTTTTGACATTCTATCTGCAAGATTTCATAAATGATGCAGTAACTGCTAATCCATTTCCAACAGACTCTTAGCATCGCTACGAGTGAGAAAGCCTCACCGTAGTCAACTCCTTGAGCTTGTCGGAAAACATCTTAACGACAAGTCGAGCTTTCTTTATGGTAATTCTTACCATCATTGTCTGTCTTCCTTTCAAAATCCATCCGTACCCAATGGCCTTACGACCATCAAGTATTTCTTCCAAAGTCGTGGATCCGTTCTCGGATTTTATGGCCTCGAGCCATTCGTCGTAATCCGGGCCCACCATCACTTCTCCATAGCTCGAGGTTCATTGTTGTTCAGCAACATGACCTCTAAGACAGGATTGCGTACTCACTCAAGTAGTACGCATCCTTGTCACCCCACGAGGTACGTTAGTGACTTGATCCAAACTTCATTATCACTATCATAAGCTTCTACTTAAATTGGTGTAGGTGCCACAGGAACAACTTCCTGTGCCCTGCTACACACTAGTTGAAGTGACGGTTCAATAACCTCATCAAGTCTTCACCATCCTCCCACTCAATTCTTTCGAGAGAAACTTTTCCTTGAGAAAGGACCCGTTTCTAGAAACAATTACTTTTGCTTCCGGATCTGAGATAGGAGGTATACCCAACCATTTTGGGTATCCTATGAAGATGTATTTATCCGTTTTGGGTTCGAGCTTATCACGATGAAACTTTTTCACATAAGCGTCGCAACCCCAAACTTTTAAGAAATGACAACTTAGGTTTCTCCAAACCATAGTTCAAGCGGTGTCATCTCAACGGAATTACGTGGTGCCCTATTAAAGTGAGTGTGGTTGTCTCTTATGCCTAACCCATGAACGATAGTGGTAATTCGATAAGAGACATCATGGTACGCACTATATCCAATAGGGTGCAACTATGATGTTCGGACACACCATCACACTATGGTGTTTCCAGGCGGTATTAATTGTGAAACAATTTCCACTATGTCTTAATTGTGTGCCAAAGCTCGTAACTCAGATACTCATCTCTATGATCATATCATAGACATTTTATCCTTTTGTCACGATGATCTTCAACTTCACTCTGAAATTACTTGAACCATTCAATAATTCAGACTTGTGTTTCATCAAGTAAATATACTCAACATCTACTCAAATCATCGTGAAGTAAGAACATAACGATATTCATCAGATGCCTCAAAGACTCATTGGACCGCACACATCAAAATGTGTTACTTCCAACAAGTTGCTATCTTGTTCCATCTAACTAAAAACGAGGCTTTTCATCATCTTGCCCATGTGGTATGATTTGCATATCTCAAGTGATTCAAAATCAAGTGAGTCCAAACGATCCATCCGCATGGAGTTTCTTCATGCGATACACCAATAGACATGGTTCGCATGTCTCAAACTTTTCAAAAACGAGTGAGTCCAAAGATCCATCAACATGGAGCTTCTTCATGCTTTTACACCAATATGACTTACATGGCGATTGCCATAAGTAAGTGGTACTATCATTACTATCTTATATCTTTTGGCATGAAGATGTGTATCAGTACGATCGAGATTTCAATAAACCATTCATTTTTAGGTGCTAGACCATTGAAGGTATTATTCAAATTAACAGAGTAACCATTATTCTCCTTAAATGAACAACCTTATTGCATGCATATAATCCAATCATGTCTATGCTCAACGCAAACACCAAATAGCAATTATTTAGGTTTAACACCAATCTCGATGGTAGAGGGAGCGTGCGATGCTTGATCATATCAACCTTGGAAACACTTCCAACACGTATCGTCACTCACCTTTAGCTAGTCTCCGCTTATTCCGTAGCTTTTGTTTCGAAGTTACTAACACTTAGCAACCGAACCGGTATTAATACCTCGGTGCTACTAGGAGTACTAGTAAAGTACACATTAACATAATGTATATCCAATATACTTCTATCGACCTTGCCAGCCTTCTTATCTACCAAGTATCTAGGGTAATTCTGCCCAAATGGTTGTTCCTTATTACGTAAGCACTTAGTCTCGGTTTGGGTTCAACCTTGGTTTCACATCCGAGCAAAGAATCTGATTTGCCGCTTCATGAAGTGTCCCTTCTTGCCCTTGCCCTTCTTGAAACTAGTGGTTTCACCAACCATCAAACATTGATGCTCCTTCTTGATTTCTACTTTCGCGGTGTCAAACATCGTGAATACCTAAGGATCATCATATCTATCCCTGACATGTTATAGTTCATCACGAAGCTCTAGCAGCTTGGTGGCAATGACTTTGGAGAAACATCACTATCTCATCTGGAAGATCTGAAGGAAATATGCCCTAGAGGCAATAATAAAGTTATTATTTATTTCCTTATATCATGATAAATGTTTATTATTCATGCTAGAATTGTATTAACCGGAAACATAATACATGTGTGAATATATAGACAAACAGTATGTCACTAGTATGCCTCTACTTGACTAGCTTGTTAATCAAAGATGGTTATGTTTCCTAACCATGAACAAGGAGTTGTTATTTGATTAACAAGGTCACATCATTAGTTGAATGATCTGATTGACATGACCCATTCCGTTAGCTTAGCACACGATCGCTTAGTATGTTGCTATTGCTTCCTTCATGACTTATACATGTTCCTATGACTATGAGATTATGCAACTCCTGCTACTCGGAGGAACACTTTGGTACTACCAAACGTCACAACGAATCGGGTGATTATAAAGGAGTACTACAGGTGTCTCCAAAGGCAGATGTTGGGTTGGCGATTTGAGATTAGGATTTGTCACTCCAATGTCGGAGAGGTATCTCTGGGCCCTCTCGGTAATGCACATCACTTAAGCCTTGCAAGAATTGCAACTAATGAGTTAGTTGCGAGATGATGTATTACGGAACGAGTAAAGAGACTTGCCGGTGACGAGATTGAACTAGGTATTGATACCGACGATCGAATCTCGGGCAAGTAACATACCGATGACGAAGGGAACAACGTATGTTGTTATGCGGTTCGACCGATAAAGATCTTCGTAGAATATGTAGGAGCCAATATGGGCATCCAGGTCCCGCTATTGGTTATTGACCGAGACGTGTCTCGCCATGTCTACATTGTTCTCGAACCGTAGGGTCCGCACGCTTAAGGTTTCGATGACGGTTATATTATGAGTTTATGTATTTTGATGTACCAAGGAGTTCGAGTCCGGATGTGATCACGGACATGACGAGGAGTCTCAAATGTTCGAGACATAAAGATTGATATATTGACGGCTATATTCGGACACCGGAAAGGTTCCGAAGTTTCGGAGAAAACCGGAGTGCCGGAGGGTTACCGAACCCCCGGGAAGTAATGGGCCTTATTGGGCCAAGAGGGAGAGAGAGGGCTGCACCAGAGGTGGCGCGCGCCCCCCCATGGGGAGTCCGAATTGGACAAGGAGGGGGCGCGCCCCCTTCCTCTCCCTCTCCCTCTCTTTCCTTCCCCCTTCCTTCTTCCTAGTAGGACTAGGAAAGGGGAGTCCTACTCCTACTAGGAGGAGGACTCCCCCCTCCCTTGGCGCGCCTCCTAGGGCCGGCCGGCCCTCCCCCTTGCTCCTTTATATACGGGGGCAGGGGGGCACCCTAGAACACACAAGTTGATCTTCGTGATCGTTCCTTAGCCGCAGCGGTGCCCCCTCCACCATATTCCACCTCGGTCATATTGTAGCGGTGCTTAGACGAAGCCTCGCGACGGTAGAACATCAAGATCGCCACCACGCCGTCAGTCCGACGGAACTCCTCCCCGACGCTTTGCTGGATCGGAGCCCGGGATCGCCATCGAGCTGAACGTGCCAAGAACTCGGAGGTGCCGGAGTAACGGTGCTTGGATCGGTCGGATCGTGAAGACGCACGACTACATCAACCGCGTTGATATAACGCTCGCTTTCGGTCTCACGAGGGTACGTGGACGGACACTCTCCCTCTCGTTGCTATGCCATCACCATGGTCTTGCGTGTTCAGAGGAAATTTTTGAAATTACTACGCTCCCCAACAAATGGCATCCGAGCCTGGTTTTATGCGTTGATATCATATGCACGAGTAGAACACAAGTGAGTTGTGGGCGATATAAGTCATACCGCTTACCAGCATGTCATACTTTGGTTTGGCGGTATTGTGAGATGAAGCGCCCGACCGACATTACGCAGACGCTTACGCGAGACTGGTTTCACCGCCTGCGAGCACTAGTTGCTTAAAGGTGACCGGCGGGTGTCTGCTCTCTCACTTTAGTTGAACTGAAGTGGCTACGCCCGGTCCTTGCGAAGGTTAAAACAGCACTAACTTGACAAACTATCGCTGTGGTTTTGATGCGAGGTAAGAACGGTTCTTGCTCAGCCCGTAGCAGCCACGTAAAACTTGCAACAACAAAGTAGAGGACGCCTAACTTGTTTTTGCAGGCATGTTGTGATGTGATATGGTCAAGACGTGATGCTATATTTTATTGTATGAGATGATCATGTTTTGTAACCGAAGTTATCGGCAATCGGCAGGAGCCATATGGTTGTCGCTTATTGTATGAAATGCAACGCCATGTAATTGCTTTACTTTATCACTAAGCGGTAGCGATAGTCGAGAAGCAATAGTTGGCGAGACGACAACGATGCTACGATGGAGATCAAGGTGTCGCTACCGGTGACGATGGTGATCATGACGGTGCTTCGAGATGGAGATCACAAGCACAAGATGATGATGGCCATATCATATCACTTATATTGATTGCATGTGATGTTTATCCTTTATGCATCTTATCTTGCTTTGATTGACGGTAGCATTATAAGATGATCTCTCACTAAAATTATCAAGTAGTGTTCTCCCGAGTATGCACCGCTGCCAAAGTTCGTCGTGTCGAGACACCACGTGATGATCGGTGTGATAAGCTCTCACGTCCATCTACAACGGGTGCAAGCCAGTTTTGCACGCAGAATACTTAGGTTATACTTGACGAGCCTAGCATATGCAGATATGGCCTCGAACACGGAGACCGAAAGGTCGAGCGTGAATCATATAGTAGATATGATCAACATAAGATGTTCACCATTGAAAACTACTCCATCTCACGTGATGATCGGTTATGGTTTAGTTGATTTGGATCACGTGATCACTTAGATGACTAGAGAGATGTCTGTCTAAGTGGGAGTTCTTAAGTAATATGATTAATTGAACTTTAATTTATCATGAACTTAGTCTTGGTAGTATTTTGCAGATTATGTTGTAGATCAATAGCTCGCGTTGTTGCTTCCCTGTGTTTTTATATGTGTTCCTAGAGAAAATTGTATTGAAAAATGTTAGTAGCAATATTGCGGATTGGATCCGTGATCTGAGGTTTATCCTCATTGCTGCACAGAAGAATTATGTCCTTGATGCACCGCTAGGTGACAGACCTATTGCAGGAGCAGATCGCACGTTATGAACGTTTATTAGCTCAATATGATGACTACTTGATAGTTTAGTGCACCATGCTTAAACAGCTTAGAATCGGGACTTCAAAGACGTTTTGAACGTCATGGACCATATGAGATGTTCCAGGAGTTGAAGTTAATATTTCAAGCAAATACCCGAGTTGAGAGATATGAAGTCTGCAACAAGTTCTATAGCTAAAAGATGGAGGAGAATCGCTCAACTAGTGAGCATGTGCTCAGATTGTCTAGGTGCTTCAATCGCTTGAATCAAGTGGGAGTTAATCTTCCAGATAAGATAGTGATTGATGAATTCTCTAGTCACCATCACTAAGTTACTAGAACTTCGTGATGAACTATAATATGCAAGGGATGACGAAAACGATTCCCGAGCTCTTCGTGATGTTGAAATAGACGAAGGTAGAAATCAAGAAAGAGCATCAAGTGTTGATGATTGACAAGACCACTAGTCTCAAGGAAAAGGGCAAAGGGAAGAAGGGGAACTTCAAGGAAAACGGCAAGCAAGTTGCTGCTCGAGTGAAGAAGCCCAAGTCTAGACCTAAGCCTGAGACTAAGTGCTTTTGCTGCAATGGAACTGGTCACTGGAAGCGGAACTACCCCAAGTATTTGGCGGATAAGAAGGATGGCAAAGTGAACAAAGGTATATTTGATATACAGATTATTGATGTGTATTTTACTAGTGTTCATAGCAACCCCTCAGTATTTGATACTGGTTCAGTTGCTAAGAGTAGTAACTCAAACGGAGTTGCGAGAATGAACAGAAACTAGTTGAAGGGGAAGTGACGATGAGTATTGGAAGTAGTTCCAAGATTGATATGATCATCATCGCACACTCCCTATACTTTCGGGATTAGTGTTAAACCTAAATAAATGTTATTTGGTGTTTGCGCTGAGCATGAATATGATTTGATCATGTTTATTGCAAAACGGTTATTCATTTAAAGTCAAAGAATAATTGTTGTTCTGCTTAAATGAATAAAACCTTCATGGTCATACACCCAATGAAAATAGTTTATTGGATCTCGATCGTAGTGATACACATATTCATAATATTGATGCCAAAAGATGCAAAATTAATAATGATAGTGCAACTTATTTGTGGCAATCGCCGTTTAGGTCATATCGGTATAAAGCGATGAAGAAACTCCATAAGGATGGATTTTGGAATCACTTGGTTATGAATCATTTGATGCTTGTAACCGTGCCTTTTGGCAAGATGACTAAAACTCCGTTCTCCGAACAATGGAACAAGCTACTGACTTGTTGGAAATAACACATATACCGATGTATGCGATCCAATGAGTGTTGATGCTCGTGGCAAGTATCGTTATTTTCCGACCTTCACAAGATGATTTGAGTAGATATGGGTATATCTACTTGATGAAACATAAGTCTGAAATAGTTGAAAGGTTCAAAGAATTTCAGAGTGAAGTGGAAAATCATCGCAACAAGAAAATAAAGTTTCGCGATCTGATCGTGGAGATGAATATTTGAGTTACGAAGTTTGGTCTTCAATGAAAACAATGTGGAATAGTTTCACAGCTCACGCCACCGAACACCACAACGTTATGGTGTGTCCGAACGTCAGAATCAGATTTTATTTTGATATGGTGCGATCTATGATGTATCTTACCGATTTACCACTATCATTTTGGGGTTATGCATTAGAGACAGCTGCATTCACGCTTAATAGGGCACCATCTAAATCCGCTGAGATGACACCGTATGAACTATGGTTTAGCAAGAAACCTAAGTCGTCGTTTCTTAAAGTTTGAGTTGTGATGCTTATGTGAAAAAGTTTTCACCGATAAGCTCGAACCCAAATCGAGAAATGCGTCTTCATAGAATACCCAAAGGTAACTATTGGGTACACCTTCTATCACAGATCCGAAAGCAAGATATTTGTTGCTAAGATGGATCCTTTGTAGAGAAGAAGTTTCTCTCGAAAGAAGTGAGTGGGAGGAAAGTAGAACTTGATGAGGTAATTGTACCTTCTCCCTTATTGGAAAGTAGTTCATCACAGAATCAGTTCCAGTGATTCCTACACCAATTAGTGAGGAAGTTAATGATGATGATCATGAAACTTCAGATCAAGTTGTTACTAAACCTCGTAGGTCTTCCAGAGTAAGATCCGCACTGAGTGGTACGATAATCCTATTCTAGAAGTCATGTTACTAGACCATGATGAACCTACGAACTATGAGGAAGCGATGATGAGCCCAGATTCCGCGAAATGGTTTGAGACCATGAAATCTGAGATGGGATCCATATATGAGAACAAAGTGTGGACTTTGATGGAGTTGTCGATGATCGGCAAGACATATTATATAAATGGATTTTCAAGAGGAAGACAGATCTTGATAGTAGTATTACTATCTACAAAGCTCGACTTGTCGAGAAAGGTTTTCGACAAGTTCAAGGTGTTGACTACAATGAGATTTACTCAAGCAGTAGCGATGCTTATGTCTGTCCGAATCATGTTAGCAATCGCCACATTTTATGAAACCTGGCAAATGGATGTAAAAACTACATTCTTTAATGGATTTATTAAAGAAGAGTTGTATATGATGCAACCAGAAGGTTTTGTCAATCCTAAAGGAGCTAACAAAATGTGCAAGCTCCAATGATCCATCTATGGACTGGTGCAAGCATCTCGAGTTGGAATAAACGCTTTGATAGTGTGATCAAAGATATAGTTTTACATGACTTGCGGTGAAGCCCAGATTTACAAGAAAGTGAGTGGGAGCACTACAACATTTCTGATAAGTATATGTGAATGACATATTGTAGATCGGAAATAATGTAGAATTATTCTGCAAAGCATAAAGGAGTGTTTAAAAGGAGTTTTTCAAAGAAAGACCTCGGTGAAGCTGCTTACATATTGAGCATTAAGATCTATAGAGATAGATCAAGACGCTTGATAAGTTTTTTCAATGAGTACATACCTTGACAAGATTTTGAAGTAGTTCAAAATGGAACAATCAAAGAAAGAGTTCTTGCCTGTGTTACAAAGGTGTGAAATTGAGTAAGACTCAAAACCCGGCCACGGCAGAAGATAGAAAGAGAATGAAAGTCATTCCCTATGCCTTGGCCATAGGTTCTATAAAGTATGCCATGTTGTGTACCAGATCTATTGTATACCCCTTTGAGTTTGGCAAGGAGTACAATAGTGATCTAGGAATAGATCATCGACAGCGGTCAAAATTATCCTTAATGGAATAAGGATATGTTTCTCGATTATGGAAGTGATAAAGGTTCGTAAGTAAAGGGTTACGCCGATGCAAGTTTTGACACCGATCTGGATGACTTTAAGTCTCGATCTAGATACATATTGATAGTGGGAGCAATTAGCTAGATTAGCTCGTGCGAGCATTGTTGACATAGAGATTTGCATAATACATACGGATCTGAATGTGGCGGACCCGCTGACTAAAATTCTCTCACAAAGCAAAACATGATCACACCTTAGTACTCTTTGGGTGTTAATCACATAGCGATGTGAACTAGATTACTGAATCTAGTAAACCCTTTGGGTCTTGGTCACATGGCGATGTGAATTATGGGTGTTAATCGATGATGATGTGAACTATCGATGTTAATCACATGGTGATGTGATCTAGATTATTGACTCTAGTGCAAGTGGGAGATCAAGGAAATATGCCCTAGAGGCAATAATAAAGTTATTATTTATTTCCTTATATCATGATAAATGTTTATTATTCATGCTAGAATTGTATTAACCGGAAACATAATACATGTGTGAATATATAGACAAACAAGATGTCACTAGTATGCCTCTACTTGACTAGCTTGTTAATCAAAGATGGTTATGTTTCCTAACCATGAACAAGGAGTTGTTATTTGATTAACAAGGTCACATCATTAGTTGAATGATCTGATTGACATGACCCATTCCGTTAGCTTAGCACACGATCGCTTAGTATGTTGCTATTGCTTCCTTCATGACTTATACATGTTCCTATGACTATGAGATTATGCAACTCCTGCTACCGGAGGAACACTTTGGTACTACCAAACGTCACAACGAATCGGGTGATTATAAAGGAGTACTACAGGTGTCTCCAAAGGCGATGTTGGGTTGGCGATTTCGAGATTAGGATTTGTCACTCCGAATGTCGGAGAGGTATCTCTGGGCCCTCTCGGTAATGCACATCACTTAAGCCTTGCAAGCATTGCAACTAATGAGTTAGTTGTGAGATGATGTATTACGGAACGAGTAAAGAGACTTGCCGTGACGAGATTGAACTAGGTATTGGATACCGACGATCGAATCTCGGGCAAGTAACATACCGATGACAAAGGGAACAACGATGTTGTTATGCGGTTCCGACCGATAAAGATCTTCGAGAATATGTAGGAGCCAATATGGGCATCCAGGTCCCGCTATTGGTTATTGTCCGAGACGTGTCTAGGTCATGTCTACATTGTTCTCGAACCGTAGGGTCCGCACGCTTAAGGTTTCGATGACGGTTATATTATGAGTTTATGTATTTTGATGTACCAAGGAGTTCGAGTCCCGGATGTGATCACGGACATGACGAGGAGTCTCAAATGTTCGAGACATAAAGATTGATATATTGACGGCTATATTCGGACACCGGAAAGGTTCCGGAAGTTTCGGAGAAACCGGAGTGCCGAGGGGTTACCGAACCCCGGGAAGTAATGGGCCTTATTGGGCCAAGAGGGAGAGAGAGGGCTGCACCAGGAGGTGGCGCGCCCCCATGGGGAGTCCGACTGACAAGGAGGGGGCGCCCCCCCTTCCCTCTCCTCTCCTCTCTCTTCCTTCCCCTTCCTTCTTCCTAGTAGGATTAGGAAAGGGAGTCCTACTCCTACTAGGAGGAGGACTCCCTCCCTGGCGCGCCTCCTAGGGCCGGCCGCCCTCCCCTTGCTCCTTTATATATGGGGGCAGGGGGCACCCTAGAACACACAAGTTGATCTTCGTGATCGCTCCTTAGCTGCGTGCGGTGCCCCTCCACCATATTCCACCTCGGTCATATTGTAGCGGTGCTTAGGCGAAGCCCCGCGACGGTAGAACATCAAGATCGCCACCACGCCGTCGTTAACGGAACTCCTCCCCGACGCTTTGCTGGATCGGAGCCCGGGATCGCCATCGAGCTGAACGTGTGCCAAGAACTCGGAGGTGCCGGAGTAACGGTGCTTGGATCGGTCGGATCGTGAAGACGCACGACTACATCAACCGCGTTGATATAACGCTTCGCTTTGGGTCACGAGGGTACGTGGACGGACACTCTCCTCTCTCTGCTATGCCATCACCATGGTCTTGCGTGTTCGTAGGAAATTTTTGAAATTACTACGCTCCCCAACAAGATCAACTCCCACTCGATTCAAGTGATTGTTGCACTCGGACAATCGAGCACAAGCTCAACAATTGAGCTTTTCTCCCTTAGTTTGCAGGCTAAGAAAATCGTCGGAGGTCTTATACCTCTTGGACGGGCACGAGCCTGAAATCCCAATTTCAGCCCTCAAACATCTCATATGTTCCATGACGCTTCAAAAACGCCTTTGGTGCCTCAACTCTAAACCGCTCAACCGAACTATCACGTAGTTATCAAAATGTGTATGTCCGATGTTCGTAACACCCACAAATGATGTTTGGGGTTCAGCACACTGAGCGGTGCATTAAGGACATAAGCTTTCTACTGTCCGCATAATTGCTACTGTCAACTTTCAACTATATTTTCTCTAGGAACATATCTAAACAGTAGAACTAAAGCGCGAGCTATGACATAATTTGCAAAGGGTTTTTTGACTATGTTCATGATAATTAAGTTCATCTTATGAACTCCCACTCAGATAGACATCCCTCTAGTCATCTAAGTGATTACACGATCCGAGTCAACGAGGCCGTGTCCGATCATCACGTGAGACGGACTAGTCATCGTCGGTGAACATCTCCATGTTGATCGTATCTACCATACGACTCATGTTCGACCTTTCGGTCTCTTGTGTTCCGAGGCCATGTCCTGTACATGCTAGGCTCGCAAGTTAACCTAAGTGTATTGCATGTGTAAAACTGTCTTACACCCGCTGTATGTGAACGTAAGGATCTATCACACCCGATCATCACGTGGTGCTTCAAACGACGAACTTTAGCAACGGTGCACGTTAGGGAGAACACTTTCTTGAAATTGTTATGAGGATCATCTTATTTACTACCGTCGCTCTAAGTAAACAAGATGCATAAACATAATAAACATCACATGCAATTATATATAGTAGTGACATGATATGGCCAATATCATATAGCTCCTTTGATCTCCATCTTCGGGGCTCCATGATCATCTTGTCACTGGCATGACACCATGATCTCCATCATCATGATCTCCATCATCGTGTCTTCATGAAGTTGTCACGCCAACGACTACTTCTACTTCTATGGCTAACGCGTTTAGCAATAAAGTAAAGTAATTTACATGGCGTTCTTTAATGACACGCAGGTCATACAAAAAATAAAGACAACTCCTATGGCTCCTGCCGGTTGTCATACTCATCGACATGCAAGTCATGATTCCTATTACAAGAACATGATCTCATACATCACATATATCATTCATCATTCATCACAACTTTGGCCATATCATATCACAAAACACTTGCTGCAAAAACAAGTTAGACGCCCCTCTAATTGTTGTTGCAAGTTTTACGTGGCTGCAATAGGGTTCTAGCAAGAACGCTTTCTTACCTACGTGAAATCCACAACGTGATTTGTCAACTTCTATTTACCCTTCATAAGGACCCTTTTCATCGAATCCGCCCAACTAAAGTGGGAGAGACAGACACCGCTAGCCACCTTATGCAACTAGTGCATGTCGGACGGTGGAACCAGTCTCACGTAAGCGCACGTAAGGTCGGTCCGGCCGCTTCATCCCACAATACCGCTGAAGCAAGATAAGACTAGTAGCGGCAGGAAAGTTGACAACATCTACGCCCATAACAAATTGTGTTCTACTCGTGCAATAGAGAACTACGCATAGACCTAGCTCATGATGCCACTGTTGGGGAACGTTGCAGAAAATTAAAAAATTTCCTACGGTTTCACCAAGATCCATCTATGAGTTCATCTAAGCAACGAGTCATGGGAGAGTGATTGCATCTACATACCACTTGTATATCGCAGGCGGAAGCGCTCAATGGAACGAGGATGATGGAGTCGTACTCGCCGTGATTCAGATCACCGATGACCTAGTGCCGAACGGACAGCACCTCCGTGTTCAACACACGTACAGAGCGGATGACGTGTCCTCCTTCTTGATCCAGCAAGGGGAAGGAGAGGTTGATGATGATCCAGCAGAAGACAACGGCGTGGTGGTGGATGCAGCAGAACTCCGGCAGGGCTTCGCTAAGCAACTACGGGAGGAGGACGAGGTGTAGCAGAGAGGGGAGGCGCCAAGGGCTTCAGGGTGCTGCTGCCCCCTCCCTCCCCTCCCTTTATATAGGTGCAAGAGAGGGGGAAGGGCGCAGCCTTGCCCCTTCCTCCAAGGAAGGGGTGCAGCTAAGAGGGGAGGAGTCCATCCTCCCAAGGCACCCTGAGGTGCCTTCCCTTAGGACTCTCCCTCCCAAGTCTCCTTGGCGCATGGGCCTCTTGGGGCTGGTGCCCTTGGCCCATATAGGCCAAGGCGCACCCCTACAGCCCATGTGGCCCCCCGGGCAAGTGGACCTCGGTGGACCCCGGACCCCTTTCGCACTCCGGTACAATACCGATAAAGTGCTAAACTTTTCCGCGCACCAAAATAAGACTTCCCATATATAAATCTTTACCTCCGACCATTCCGAACTCCTCGTGACGTCCGGGATCTCATCCGGACTCAACAATATTCGGTTTGCTGCATACTCATATTCATACAACCCTAGCGCCACCGAACCTTATGTGTAGACCCTACGGGTTCGGGAGACATGCGAACATGACCGAGACGTTCTCCGGTCAATAACCAACAGCGGATCTGGATACCCATGTTGGCTCCTACATGTTCCACGATGATCTCATCGGATGAACCACGATGTCAAGGACTCAATCGATCCCGTATACAATTCACTTTGTCTAGCGGCATTTTACTTGCCCGAGATTTGATCGCGGTATCCCGATACCTTGTTCAATCTCGCTATCGCAAGTCTCTTTACTCGCTCCATAACACATCATCCCGTGATCAACCTCTTGGTCACATTGTGCACATTATGATGATGTCCTACCGAGTGGGCCCAGAGATACCTCTCCGCTTACACGGAGTGACAAATCCCGCCTCGATTCGCGCCAACCCAATGTACACTTTCGGAGATACCGTAGTGCACCTTTATAGCCACCCGCCATTGCCAGGACGCTTGGTACACCCAAAGCATTCCTACGGTATCCGGAGTTGCACAATCTCATGGTCTAAGGAAATGATACTTGACATTAGAAAAGCATTAGCATACTAACTACGCATCTTGTGCTAGGCTTAGGATTGTCTTGTCCATCACATCATTCTCGCTAATGATGTGATCTCGTTATCAACGATATCCAATGTCCATGGTCGGAAACCATAACCATCTATTGATCAACGAGCTAGTTAACTAGAGGCTTACTAGGGACATGGTGTTGTCTATGTACCCACACATGTATCTGAGTTTCCTATCAATACAATTATAGCATGGATAATAAACGATTATCATGAACAAGGAAATATAATAATAACTAATTTATTATTGCCTCTAGGGCATATTTTCAACAGATGATTCCGAGGAATGCAAAGACGCCCGATGGTCGATCCTCGCCTCCTCTTCGGTTCTCATCTTCGTGCTTCTTCGGCAAGTGCCATGACTAATGTCCATTGTCAAAGTTCGCAAGCATGGTCTCAATATCCGAGTCGTCCGAATCGGACGAATCGAGAGCAAGAACTTCTCGCACGGGCTCAACTCCATCGACATGCGCATCGCAACAATCAACTATACCGCTTGCTCGAACGGTCATATTGTAGCGGTGCTTAGGCGAAGCCCGCGACGGTAGAACATCAAGATCGTCACCACGCTGTCGTGTTAACGGAACTCCTCCCGACGCTTTGCTGGATCGGAGCCCGGGATCGTCATCGAGCTGAACGTGTGCCAAGAACTCGGAGGTGCCGGAGTAACGGTGCTTGGATCGGTCGGATCGTGAAGACGTACGACTACATCAACCGCGTTGATATAACGCTTCCGCTTTCGGTCTACGAGGGTACGTGGACGGACACTCTCCCCTCTCGTTGCTATGCCATCACCATGGTCTTGCGTGTTCGTAGGAAATTTTTTGAAATTACTACGTTCCCCAACAAGATCAACTCCCACTCGATTCAAGTGATTGTTGCACTCAGACAATCTGAGCACAAGCTCAACAATTGAGCTTTTCTCCCTTAGTTTGCAGGCTAAGAAAATCGTCGGAGGTCTTATACCTCTTGGCGTGGCACGAGCCTGAAATCCCAATTTCAGCCCTCAAACATCTCATATGTTCCATGACGTTCAAAAACGCCTTTGGTGCCTCAACTCTAAACCGCTCAACTGAACTATCACGTAGTTATCAAAATGTGTATGTCCGATGTTCGTAACACCCACAAATGATGTTTGGGGTTCAGCACACTGAGCGGTGCATTAAGGACATAAGCTTTCTCATCGTCGCATAATTGCTCTTGTCAACTTTCAACTATATTTTCTCTAGGAACATATCTAAGCAGTAGAACTAAAGCGCGAGCTATGACATAATTTGCAAAGGGTTTTTTGACTATGTTCATGATAATTAAGTTCATCTTATGAACTCCCACTCAGATAGACATCCCTCTAGTCATCTAAGTGATTACACGATCCGAGTCAACGAGGCCGTGTCCGATCATCACGTGAGACGGACTAGTCATCGTCGGTGAACATCTCCATGTTGATCGTATCTACCATACGACTCATGTTCGACCTTTCGGTCTCTTGTGTTCCGAGGCCATGTCTGTACATGCTAGGCTCGTCAAGTTAACCTAAGTGTATTGCATGTGTAAAACTGTCTTACACCCGTTGTATGTGAACGTAAGGATCTATCACACCCGATCATCACGTGGTGCTTCAAACGACGAACTTTAGCAACGGTGCACAGTTAGGAGAACACTTTCTTGAAATTGTTATGAGGATCATCTTATTTACTACCGTCGTTCTAAGTAAACAAGATGCATAAACATAATAAACATCACATGCAATTATATATAGTAGTGACATGATATGGCCAATATCATATAGCTCCTTTGATCTCCATCTTCGGGGCTCCATGATCATCTTGTCACCGGCATGACACCATGATCTCCATCATCATGATCTCCATCATCGTGTCTTCATGAAGTTGTCACGCCAACGACTACTTCTACTTCTATGGCTAACGCGTTTAGCAATAAAGTAAAGTAATTTACATGGCGTTCTTTAATGACACGCAGGTCATACAAAAAATAAAGACAACTCCTATGGCTCCTGCCGGTTGTCATACTCATCGACATGCAAGTCATGATTCCTATTACAAGAACATGATCTCATACATCACATATATCATTCATCATTCATCACAACTTTGGCCATATCATATCACAAAACACTTGCTGCAAAAACAAGTTAGACGTCCTCTAATTGTTGTTGCAAGTTTTACGTGGCTGCAATAGGGTTCTAGCAAGAACGTTTTCTTACCTACGTGAAATCCACAACGTGATTTGTCAACTTCTATTTACCCTTCATAAGGACCCTTTTCATCGAATCCGCTCCAACTAAAGTGGGAGAGACAGACACCCGCTAGCCACCTTATGCAACTAGTGCATGTCGGACGGTGGAACCAGTCTCACGTAAGCGTACGTGTAAGGTCGGTCCGGGCCGCTTCATCCCACAATACCGCTGAAGCAAGATAAGACTAGTAGCGGCAGGAAAGTTGACAACATCTACGTCCATAACAAATTGTGTTCTACTCGTGCAATAGAGAACTACGCATAGACCTAGCTCATGATGCCACTGTTGGGGAACGTTGCAGAAAATTAAAAAATTTCCTACGGTTTCACCAAGATCCATCTATGAGTTCATCTAAGCAACGAGTCATGGGAGAGTGATTGCATCTACATACCACTTGTATATCGCGTGCGGAAGCGTTCAATGGAACGAGGATGATGGAGTCGTACTCGCCGTGATTCAGATCACCGATGACCTAGTGCCGAACGGACAGCACCTCCGTGTTCAACACACGTACAGAGCGGATGACGTGTCCTCCTTCTTGATCCAGCAAGGGGGAAGGAGAGGTTGATGATGATCCAGCAGCACAACGGCGTGGTGGTGGATGCAGCAGAACTCCGGCAGGGCTTCGCTAAGCAACTACGGGAGGAGGACGAGGTGTAGCAGAGAGGGGAGGCGCCAAGGGCTTCAGGGTGCTGCTGCCCCTCCTCCCTCCCTTTATATAGGTGCAAGAGAGGGGAAGGGCGCAGCCTTGCCCCTTCCTCCAAGGAAGGGTGCAGCTAAGAGGGGAGGAGTCCATCCTCCCAAGGCACCTCTGAGGTGCCTTCCCTTTAGGACTCTCCTCCCCAAGTCTCCTTGGCGCATGGGCCTCTTGGGGCTGGTGCCCTTGGCCCATATAGGCCAAGGCGCACCCCTACAGCCCATGTGGCCCCCGGGCAAGTGGACCCCGTGGACCCCGGACCCCTTTCGCACTCCGGTACAATACCGATAAAGTGCACGAAACTTTTCCGCGACCAAAATAAGACTTCCCATATATAAATCTTTACCTCCGGACCATTCCGAACTCCTCGTGACGTCCGGGATCTCATCCGGACTCGAACAATATTCGGTTTGCTGCATACTCATATTCATACAACCCTAGCGTCACCGAACCTTAAGTGTGTAGACCCTACGGGTTCGGGAGACATGCAGACATGACCGAGACGTTCTCCGGTCAATAACCAACAGCGGGATCTGGATACCCATGTTGGCTCCCACATGTTCCACGATGATCTCATCGGATGAACCACGATGTCAAGGACTCAATCGATCCCGTATACAATTCACTTTGTCTAGCGGCATTTTACTTGCCCGAGATTTGATCGTCGGTATCCCGATACCTTGTTCAATCTCGTTACCGGCAAGTCTCTTTACTCGTTCCATAACACATCATCCCGTGATCAACCTCTTGGTCACATTGTGCACATTATGATGATGTCCTACCGAGTGGGCCCAGAGATACCTCTCCGTTTACACGGAGTGACAAATCCCAGTCTCGATTCGTGCCAACCCAATGAGACACTTTCGGAGATACCGTAGTGCACCTTTATAGCCACCCGATTACGTTGGACGTTTGGTACACCCAAAGCATTCCTACGGTATCCGGGAGTTGCACAATCTCATGGTCTAAGGAAATGATACTTGACATTAGAAAAGCATTAGCATACGAACTACGATCTTTGTGCTAGGCTTAGGATTGGGTCTTGTCCATCACATCATTCTGCCAATGATGTGATCTCGTTATCAACGACATCCAATGTCCATGGTCAGGAAACCATAACCATCTATTGATCAACGAGCTAGTTAACTAGAGGCTTACTAGGGACATGGTGTTGTCTATGTACCCACACATGTATCTGAGTTTCCTATCAATACAATTATAGCATGGATAATAAACGATTATCATGAACAAGGAAATATAATAATAACTAATTTATTATTGCCTCTAGGGCATATTTTCAACAGATGATTCCGAGGAATGCAAAGACGCCCGATGGTCGATCCTCGCCTCCTCTTCTGGTTCTCATCTTCGTGCTCCTTCTCGGCAAGTGCCATGACTAATGTCTGTTGCCGAAAGTTCGCAAGCATGGTCTCAACATCCGAGTCGTCCGAATCGGACGAATCGGAGAGCAAGAACTTCTCGCACGGGCTCAACTCCATCGACATGCGTACCGCGCGTCAATCAACTATACCGCTTGCTCGAAAAAATCACAAAAATACGCACTAACTGGTGGCGGATGCGGCGGGTGATCTCGGACGGCGACGAGGGGCGGGCTCGACGGTGGTCGATCCCCGGCGGCGGCAGCGACGAGGGGCGGCTCTTCTCGCCGGATCCGGGGGGGCGGTGCAGCGTCTCGGCGCGGGAGAGTGTGGGGTGTCCCCGTGGCGCGATTCCACCCGCAGATTTGGCCGGAATCGCCGGCGGCGGACGGGCGGAAGCAAGGGCGGTCGACATCGGAAGGAGGGAGGAAAGGCGCACGGGCTGAAATGTCCCTCCCGCCAACTGCTTCTCTGTGATGCAGGGCACCGCAGCCGCGAGGGGGAAACCCGCGTATTCCCGGGTTGGGGTCGGGATTTTGCCGCGCCCCTCAAAAAAATTTGCGGGCCGGGGCGGGATGCGGGGTCTGATCAGGCAGGCTTTTTCCGCCCCTACCCGCATTTTGGCGGTTATTTTGCGGGTCGGGGGCGGATGCGGGGTCTGCTAGAGTTGCTCTTATGGCATCGATTCCTTGCGTCGGGCACCGCAGCGACGCAAAACAAGGCATCGAGTGCTAGTGTTTTCTTTCCTCACGAGATGACACACGGATCGCTATTTTCACCAATGCTTAGAGCATCTCCAACCACGCCCCCAACAGCCCCCCGGGCGACTTTTTTCGCGTCGGCGCCGAAAAAAATGCCCCAGTCGCGCCCCCAGGACGCCGAACCGCCGGCTCGGCCCGTTTTTGGGCACGGCGATCGCAGGCCGAACCTGGGGCACTGGGGGCGCTCGAGGGCTCCGGCGCAAGGGAAAAGCACGGCTTGCCCACACCGTGAGGCGAAAAGTCAAGCCTATCGTCCAGATTCGCCTCCCACCCCCCGCGTGCTCGGCCGCCACCCGGATGATCCCGGCGCCGCCCACCGCCCACCACCGCTAGATAGGCCATTCCCCGCCGGAAAAAGAGTAGAGGTTTCGCCGAGGCAGCCTCCACCATCGTCTGGGCAATTTTTTCGGGGTTCCGACCGTGGAGGGGCAGTGTACCAGCGGGTGCGCGCCCACCGCACCCGCAAGGTGTTCGGCGATTTGCCTGCCTCGGCAATGGACTCGGACGATGAGGAGGCACTCGCCGCGCTGCTGGAGGAGGAAGCCGATGCCGACGTTCAGGAAGAAGAACATCTCATGGTCCTCGCCGCCCTGCTGGCGAGCAATGAAAAGCCGTGGCGAGGTGGCTCGGCACTGGGGCGGATGAAAGCAAAGAACCGGCATCGTCTCGAAGGCTACTGCATGCTCTACTCTGACTACTTCGCGGACGCTCCACTGCACGGCGACAAAGTATTTTGGCACCGTTATCCGATGAGCCAAAAGCTTTTCCTCAGGATTGTGAATTCCATCCAGGAATTCGACAGCTACTTCAAGTGCAAGAAGGATTGCACCGGCAAACTTGGATTCACCTCAATCCAGAAGTGCACGACAGCGATGAGGATGCTTGCATACGGAGCTCCCGGTGATTCACTCAACGACTATGGGTGCATGGCCGAGTCCACCACCATTGAGTGTTTCTACAAGTTATGCAAGACAGTGGTGGCAGTGTTTGGACCGCAATTCTTGCGAACACCCAATGCGGAAGACACTGCTCGGATCCTAGCACAGAATGCAGCAAGAGGATTTCCTGGGATGCTTGGAAGCATCGACTGCATGCATTGGAAATGGAAGAACTGCCCATTTGCTTGGCAGGGGATGTACAAAGGCGCCAAAGGCGGTTGCAGTGTGGTACTTGTGGCGGTGGCCACACAGGACCTCTGGATTTGGCACTCCTTCTTTGGTATGTCAGGAACTCACAATGACATCAACGTGTTTGCAGTGCTCCCTTGTCTTTGCCAAGCTTGTTGAAGGTCATTTTCCTCAGGTGAACTTCGAGGTCAATGGGCGGCACTACAACAGGGGGTACTACCTAGCTGATGGCATCTATCCGAGATGGTCTACACTTGTGAAGACTATCTCAAATGTTGTGCCAGGAGGCAAGAAGTCCCACTTTGCCAAAGTGCATGAGAGGAAGGATGTCGAGCGGGCATTTGGTGAAGGAAATATGCCCAAGAGGCAATAATAAAATTATTATTTATTTCCTTATATCATGATAAATGTTTATTATTCATGCTAGAATTGTATTAACTGGAAACATGATACATGTGTGAATACATAGACAAACATATTGTCACTAGTATGCCTCTACTAGGCTAGCTCATTAATCAAAGATGGTTATGTTTCCTAACCATAGACATGAGTTGTCATTTGATTAACGGGATCACATCATTAGTAGAATGATGTGATTGACATGACCCATTCCGTTAGCTTAGCACTTGATCGTTTAGTATGTTGCTATTGCTTTTTTCATGACTTATATATGGTCCTACAACTATGAGATTATGCAACTCTCATTTACCGGAGGAACACTTTGTGTGCTACCAAACGTCACAACATAACTGGATGATTATAAAGGAGCTCTACAGGTGTCTCCGAAGGTACATGTTGAGTTGGCGTATTTCGAGATTAGGATTTGCCACTCGGATTGTCGGAGAGGTATCTCTGGGCCCTCTCGGTAATGCACATCACTATAAGCCTTGCAAGCAATGTAGCGAATGAGTTAGTTACGGAATGATGCATTACATAACGAGTAAAGAGACTTGCCGGTAACGAGATTGAAATAGGTATTGGGATACCGACGATCGAATCTCGGGCAAGTAACATACCGATAACAAAGGGAACAACGTATGTTGTTATGCGGTTTGACCGACAAAAATCTTCGTAGAATATGTAGGAGCCAATATGAGCATCCAGGTTCCGCTATTGGTTATTGACCAGAAACGTGTTTCGGTCATGTCTACATAGTTCTCGAACCCGTAGGGTCCGCACGCTTAAGGTTTCGATGACAGTTATATTATGAGTTTATGAGTTTTGATGTACCGAAGGAGTTCGGAGTCCCGGATGAGATCGGGACATGACGAGGAGTCTCGAAATGGTCGAGACGTAAAGATCGATATATTGGACGACTATATTCGGACTTCGAAAAGGTTCCGAGTGATTCGGGTATTTTTTGGAGTACCAGAGAGTTACGAGAATTCGTCGGGGAGTATATGGGTCTTATTGGGCCATACGGGAAAGAGAGAGGGGCTGCCTAGGGCAGGCCGCGCACCCCCCAAGGCCTAGTCCGAATTGGACTAGGGGGAGGGGCTGCGCCCCCTCCTTCCTTCCCTTTCCCTTCCTTCTCTCCTACTCCTACTAGGGAAGGAGGAGTCCTACTTCCGGTGGGAGTAGGACTCCCCCCTTGACGCGCCTCTCCCTGGCCGGCCGCCTCCTCCCCTTGCTCCTTTATATACGGGGGCAGGGGGCACCCCATAGACACAACAATTGATCCTTGAGATCTCTTAGCCGTGTGCGGTGCCCCCCTCCACCATAGTCCTTGATAATATTATAGCGGTGCTTAGGCGAATCCCTGAGACGGTAGAACATCAAGATCGTCACCACGCCGTCGTGCTGACGGAACTCTTCCCCGACATTCTGCTGGATCGGAGTACGGGGATCGTCATCGAGCTGAACGTGTGCTAGAACTCGGAGGTGCCGTAGTTTCGGTGCTTGATCGGTCGGGCCGTGAAGACGTACGACTACATCAACCGCGTTGTTATAACGCTTCCGCTTTTGGTCTACGAGGGTACATGGACAACACTCTCCCCTCTCGTTGCTATGCATCACCATGATCTTGCGTGTGCGTAGGAATTTTTTTGAAATTACTACGTTCCCCAACAGTGGCATCCGAGCCAGGTTTTATGCGTAGATGTTATATGCACGAGTAGAACACAAGTGGGTTGTGGGCGATACAAGTCATACTTGCTTACCAAACATGTCATACTTTGGTCGGGCGGTATTGTTGGATGAAGCGGCCCGGACCGATATGACGCCAGACGCTTACGCGAGACCGGTTCTCCCGACGTGCTTTGCACAGAGGTGGCTAGCGGGTGTCAGTTTCTCCAACTTTAGTTGAACCGAGTGTGGCTACGCCCGGTCCTTGCGAAGGTTAAAACAACACTAACTTGATGAACTATCGTTGTGGTTTTGATGCGTAGGTAAGAACGGTTCTTGCTAAGCCCATAGCAGCCACGTAAAACTTGCAACAACAAAGTAGAGGACGTCTAACTTGTTTTTGCACGGCATGTTGTGATGTGATATGGTCAAGACATGATGCTTTATTTTATTGTATGAGATGATCATGTTTTGTAACCGAGTTATCGGCAACTGGCAGGAGCCATATGGTTGTCACTTTATTGTATGCAATGCAATCGCCCTGTAATGCTTTACTTTATCACTTAGCGGTAGCGATAGTCGTAGAAGCATAAGATTGGCGAGACGACAACGATGCTACGATGGAGATCAAGGTGTCGCGCCGGTGACGATGGTGTTCACGACGGTGCTTCGGAGATGGAGATCACAAGCACAAGATGATGATGTCCATATCATATCACTTATATTGATTGCATGTGATGTTTATCCTTTATGCATCTTATCTTGCTTTGATTGACGGTAGCATTATAAGATGATCTCTCACTAATTATCAAGAAGTGTTCTCCATGAGTATGCATCATTGCGAAAGTTCTTCGTGTTGAGACACCACGTGATGATCGGGTGTGATAGGCTCTACGTTCAAATACAACGGGTGCAAAACAGTTGCACCCGCGGAATACTCAGGTTAAACTTGACGAGCCTAACATATACAGATATGGCCTCGGAACACGGAGACCGAAAGGTCGAGCGTGAATCATATAGTAGATATGATCAACATAGTGATGTTCACCATTGAAAACTACTCCATCTCACGTGATGATCGGACATGGTTTAGTTGATTTGGATCACGTGATCACTTAGATGACTAGAGAGATATCTGTCTAAGTGGGAGTTCTTAAGTAATATGATTAATTGAACTTAAATTTATCATGAACTTAGTCCTGGTAGTATTTTGCAAATTATGTTGTAGATCAATAGCTCGCGTTGTTGCTTTCATATGTTTATTTTGATATGTTCCTAGAGAACATTGTGTTGAAAGATGTTAGTAGCAATGATGCGGATTGGATCCGTGATCTGAGGTTTATCCTCATTGCTGCACAGAAGAATTATGTCCTTAATGCACCGCTAGGTGACAAACCTATTGCAGGAGCAGATGCAGACGTTATGAACATTTGGCTAGCTCAATATGATGACTACTTGATAGTTTAGTGCACCATGCTTAATGGCTTAGAATCGGGACTTCAAAGACGTTTTGAACGTCATGGACCATATGAGATGTTCCAGGAATTGAAGTTAATATTTCAAGAGCATGTGCTCAGATTGTCTGGGTACTACAATCGCTTGAATCAAGTGGGAATTAATCTTCCAGATAAGATAGTGATTGACAGAGTTCTCTAGTCACCGTCACCAAGTTACTAGAACTTCGTGATGAACTATAATATGCAAGGGATAACGGATACGATTCCCGAGCTCTTCATGATGTTGAAATCGACAAAGGTAGAAATCAAGAAAGAGCATCAAGTGTTGATGATTGACAAGACCACTAGTTTCAAGAGAAGGGCAAAGGGAAAGAAAGGGAACTTCGAAGAAGCCCAAAGCTGGACCAAAGCCTGAAACTGAGTGCTTACATTGCAAAGGAAATGGTCACTGAAAGCGGAAATGCCCTGAATATTTGGTGGATAAGAAGGATGGCAAATTGAAAAAGGGTATATTTGATATACTGGTTATTGATGTGTGCCTTACTAGTGTTTATAGTAGCCCCTGAGTATTTGATACTTGTTCGGTTGCTAAGATTAGTAACTCGAAACAGGAGTTACACAATAAACAGAGACTAGTTGAAGGGGAAGTGACGATGAGTGTTGGAAGTAGTTCCAAGATTGATATGATCATCATCACACACTCCCTATACTTTCGAGATTAGTGTTAAACCTAAATAAATGTTATTTGGTGTTTGCGTTGAGCATAAATATGATAAGATCATGTTTATTGCCATACGATTATTCATCTAAGATAGAGAATAAATTGTTGTTCTGTTTACATGAATAAAACCTTCTATGGTCATACACCCAATGGTGATGGTTTATTGAATCTTGATCATAGTGATACACGTATTCATAATGTTGATGCCAAAATATGCAAAGTTAATAATGATAGTGCAACTTATTTGTGGCACTGCCGTTTGGGTCATATCGGTGTAAAGCGCATGAAGAAACTCCATAAAGATGGATTTTCGGAATCACTTGGTTATGAATCATTTGATGCTTGCAAACCGTGCCTTTTGGGCAAGATGACTAAAAACTCCGTTCTCCGGAACAATGGAACGAGCTACTAACTTGTTGGAAATTATACATACCGATGTATGCGGTCCAATGAGTGTTGATGCTCGTGGCAGGGTATCGTTATTTTCTGACCTTCACAGATAATTTGAGCAGATATACGTATATCTATTTAATGAAGCACAAGTCTGAAACATTTGAAAAGTTCAAAGAATTCGGAGTGAAGTGGAGAATCATCGTAACAAGAAAATAAAAGTTTCTACAATCTGATCGTAGAAAAAGAATATTTGAGTTACGAGTTTGGCCTTCATTTTTAAACAATGTGGAATAGTTTCACAGCTCACGCCACATGGAACACCACAGCGTAATGGTGTGTCTGAACGTCAGAATCAAGCACTTTATTGGATATGGTGCGATCTATGATGTATCTTACCGATTTACCACTATCATTTTGGGGTTATGCATTAGAGATAGCTGCATTTACTTTAATAGGGCACCATCTAAATCCGTTGAGACGACACCGTATGAACTATGGTTTAGCAGTAAACCTAAGCTGTCGTTTCTTAAAGTTTGGAGTTGCGATGCTTATGTGAAAAAGGTTTTCAACTTGATAAAGCTCGAACCCAAATCGGAGAAGTGCGTCTTCATAGAGTACCCAAAGGAAACTGTTGGGTACACCTTCTATCACAGATCTGAAGGTAAAACATTCGTGGCTAAGAATGGATCCTTTCTAGAGAAGGAGTTTCTCTCGAAAGAAGTGAGTGGGAGGAAAGTAGAGCTTGATAAGGTAATTTCTACCTTCTCCCGAATTGGAAAGTAGTTCATGTGACTACTACACCAATTAGTGAGGAAGCTAATGATGATGATCACATAACTTCAGATCAAGTTACTACCGAACCTCGTAGGTAAAACAGAGTGAGACCTACACCAGAGTGGTATGGTAATCCTATTCTGGAGGTCATGTTACTTGACCATGACAAACCTACGAACTATGAGGAAGCGATGATGAGCCCAGATTCCGCGAAATGGCTTAAGGCCATGAAATCTGAGATGGGATCCATGTATGAGAACAAAGTATGGACTTTGGTGGAGTTGCCCAATGATCGGCAAGCCATATTGTATAAATGGATCTTCAAGAGGAAGACAGACGACGATAGTAGTCTTGTTATATATACAAAGCTCGACTTGTCACAAAAGGTTTTCGACAAGTTCAAGGTGTTGACTACAATGAGATTTTCTCAAGCTGTAGCGATGCTTAAGTCTGTCTCGAATCATGTTAGCAATTGCCACATTTTATGAAATCGGCAAATGGATGTCAAAACTGCATTCCTTAATGGTTTTCTTAAAGAAGAGTTGTATATGATGCAACCGAAGGTTTTGTCAATCCTAAAGGTGCTAACAAAATGTGCAAGCTCCATCGATCCATCTATGGACTAGTGCAAGCATCTCGAGTTGGAATATACGCTTTGATAAGTTGATCAAAGCATATAGTTTTATCTGAGACTTGCGGTGTAGCCTGTATTTACAATAAAGTGAGTGGGAGCACTACCGCCTTTCGATAAATATATGTGAGTAACATATTGTTGATCGGAAATGATGTAGAATTTTTCTGGAAAGCATAAAGGAGTATTTAAAAGGAGTTCTTTAAAAGAAATACCTCAATAAAGCTACTTACATATTGAGCATCAAGATCTATTGAGATAGATCAAGACACTTGATAAGTTTTTTCAGAAAGTACATACCTTGTCAAGATTTTGAAATAGTTCAAAATAGAACAGTCAAAGAAAGAGTTATTGCCTGTGTTGCAAAGGTGTGAAATTGAGTAAGACTCAAATCCCGACCACGGTAGAAAATAGAAAATAGAATGAAAGTCATTCCCTATGCCTCAGTTATAGGTTCTATAAAGTATGCTATGCTATGTACCAGACCTATTGTATACCTTGCTCTGAATTTGGCAAGGGAGTACAATAGTGATCTAGGAGTAGATCACTGGACATTGGTCAAGAATATCCTTAGTTAGGACTAAGGAAATATTTCTCGATTATGGAGGTGATAAAAGAGCCCGTCGTAAAGAGTTACATAGGTGCAAGCTTTTACACCGATCCAGATGACTCTAAGTCTCAATCTGGATACATATTGAAAGTGGGAGCAATTAGCTAGAGTAGCTCCGTGCAGAGCATTATAGACATAGAATATTTGCAAAATACATACGGCTCTGAATGTGACAGACTCGTTGACTAAGCTTCTCTCACGAGCAAAACATGATCACACCTTAGTACTCTTTGGGTGTTAATCACATAGCAATGTGAACTAGATATTGACTCTAGTAAATCTTTTGGGTGTTGGTCACATGACGATGTGAACTATGGGTGTTAATCACATGTAAATGTGAACATTAGTGTTAAATCACATGGTGATGTGAACTAGATTATTGACTCTAGTGCAAGTGGGAGACTGAAGGAAATATGCCCTAGAGGCAATAATAAAGTTATTATTTATTTCCTTATATCATGATAAATGTTTATTATTCATGCTAGAATTGTATTAACCGGAAACATGATACATGTGTGAATACATAGACAAACATATTGTCACTACTATGCCTCTACTAGGCTAGCTCATTAATCAAAGATGGTTATGTTTCCTAACCATAGACATGAGTTGTCATTTGATTAACGGGATCACATCATTAGTAGAATGATGTGATTGACATGACCCATTCCGTTAGCTTAGCACTTGATCGTTTAGTATGTTGCTATTGCTTTCTTCATGACTTATACATGTTCCTACAACTATGAGATTATGCAACTCCCGTTTACTGGAGGAACACTTTGTGTGCTGCCAAACGTCACAACGTAACTGGGTGATTATAAAGGATCTCTACATGTGTCTCCGAAGGTACATGTTGAGTTGGCGTATTTCGAGATTAGGATTTGTCACTCCGATTGTCGGAGAGGTATCTCTGGGCCCTCTCGGTAATGCACATCACTATAAGCCTTGCAAGCAATGTAGCTAATGAGTTAGTTACGGTATGATGCATTACATAACGAGTAAAGAGACTTGCCGGTAACGAGATTGAACTAGGTATTGGGATACCGACGATCAAATCTCGGGCAAGTAACATACCGATGACAAAGGAAACAACGCATGTTGTTATGCGGTTTGACCGATAAAGATCTTCGTAGAATATGTAGGAGCCAATATGAGCATCCATGTTCCGCTATTGATTATTGACCGGAAACGTGTTTCAGTCATGTCTGCATAGTTCTCGAACCCGTATGGTCCGCACGCTTAAGGTTTCGATGACAGTTATATTATGAGTTTAAGAGTTTTGATGTACCGAAGGAGTTCAGAGTCCCGGATGAGATCGAGGACATGACGAGGAGTCTCGAAATGGTCGAGACGTAAAGATCGATATATTGGACGACTATATTTGGACTTCGGAAGGTTCCGAGTGATTCGGTATTTTTGAGTACGGAGAGTTACGGAATTCGCCGGGAGTATATGGGCCTTATTGGGCCATACGGGAAAGAGAGAGGGCTGCCTAGGGCAGGCGCGCACCCCCCAAGGCCTAGTCCGAATGGACTAGGGGGGGCTGCGCCTCCTTCCTTCCTTCTCCCTTCCCTTCCTTCTCTCCTACTCCTACTAGGAAAGGAGGAGTCCTACTCCGGTGGGAGTAGGACTCCCCCTGGCGCCTCTCCTGGCGGCCGCCTCCTCCCTTGCTCCTTTATATACGGGGCAAGGGCACCCCATAGACACAACAATTGATCCTTGAGATCTCTTAGCCGTGCAGCGGTGCCCCTCCACCATAGTCCTCGATAATATTGTAGCGGTGCTTAGGCGAAGCCCTGTGACGGTATAACATCAAGATCGTCACCACGCCGTCGTGCTGATGGAACTCTTCCCCGACATTCTGCTGGATCGGAGTCCGGGGATCGTCATCGAGCTGAACGTGTGCTAGAACTCGGAGGTGTCGTAGTTTCGGTGCTTGATCGGTCGGGCCGTGAAGACGTACGACTACATCAACCGCGTTGTTATAACGCTTCCGCTTTTGGTCTACGAGGGTACGTGGACAACACTCTCCCCTCTCGTTGCTATGCATCACCATGATCTTGCGTGTGCGTAGGAATTTTTTTGAAATTACTACGTTCCCCAACATTTGGTGTGTTCCAATCTTGATCTGCTGTTGTCCGGTACCCTGCTCAGACCTGGTCGAAAGATCAAATGTGGGAGATCATGACTTGTTGTGTCATCTTGCACAACATGATCATCGAGAGCGAGCAGGAAGAGCGGTGTTTGACATTGAACCATACTACGGTAGGGTCCTCTAGCGAAGTTGATCACCAGCTACCGCAACTGGACGCCTACCTCAATATCGTCGGAGATCCGAGACCCACAGGTGCATCAACAACTGCAGCAGGATCTGGTGGAGCACCTATGGAGGATCAAGGGTGACGCCTAGCTCGATGTGTGATGAAATATGAGTTTTTATTTCTTGAACTATATAATTTGTATTTAACTATTTGTTGAACTATTTTGATTTTTGTTGATTTGCTGTGATGAATATGTGACACAAAAACCACGCCGAATATGGGTCGATTCGCGCCGATATTGGGCCATTTTTCGCCGAAACGCGGCCAGGAATGGGCCGATATCGGCGCCTGGGGGCGACGACTGGATGCCCAACCGCCCCCAGAGCCGATTCTACCGCCGGCTCTCCCCCAGGCCGTGATTTTTATGCCTCCTGGGGGGGCCAACGGCTAGAGATGCTCTTAGACTACCCATAGTGGGAGTAACATAGGTGGTAACATCACACTTCTCTAGGTAAAACAGATGATTTGGCGAGTAATTAATGAGGAAAGACGGGCATGTGGTAACATAGCTAGTTACTGTAACATCACACATACCAAGACAAGATAAGTCTACCACCTAATAAATAAAGTGTTGCATGACATCACAGATATGTTATTCCCCACTATAGAGGTAGTAACATATGCATGTGACTAGTCTAAGTTACTACCCATTGTGACTAGTCTTAGCGCCGATGGTTAGCGCCTAGCGTTGGGATAGATGACGCTTGGTGCTTTAAAAAAATACTGGTATTTACTTTTTTCTGCTTAAGCGCCTAGATAAGCGCTCCCATTGTAGATGCCCTGAGACGGAGAGAGAGGATCAGTTACACAAAGACGAAGGAGTATTCAGTTACTTCCTCTGTCCGGTGAAGAGTGTACATCTAGAATTTTTAGGACAAATTATGAAATTGAGTAAAAAAATGCATTGAAAAGGTGCAAGCCACCATCTCTTTCCTTTTTAATTACTCACCCTCCAATGAGCTAAGTGCATGTAAAAATTAAGAAGACTATGTGTAGATTGTTATTGGTCTTAATTACCGTGTGATGAGAGAGAAGTATTTTTTTCCTACTTTAAAGTGTATTGAGAAAATAGAAGTACACTTTTGTGGACAAATTTTAAAGCTAGATGTACACTCTTTATCGGACAAAGGGAGTACTTCTCGATATGAGTTCGTGTGATACTTTTCTTGGGAGTTTTTCCCGTATGCAACCCAAGACAAAAGAACATAAAACATGAATACATACAAACTCTAGCTAACAAATGAGCAACAATATTCAAATGATAATGGATGAAACATGTATGTATGAATGCGGGTACATGTGAGCCCACTTCGGAAAATGCATGTCTAAATGTCAAAAAATATGAAAAAAAGTTGCATGCGTACGTCTCTGTGTTCTATGTGCGCTCAAGAAGTTTCGTCCAAAAATAACTTTCTTTTGGCATGTGTAAAAAAGATTTAAAAATGTGACATGAAACACTTTTTAGGAGCACTGATATTTGTCTTTTTACATAGACAAAAGAAAGAAATTTATTCGCTAAAACTTTTGCCCCACACATATTCTACGAAGATGTATGTCTAAGATTTTGTTTAGTGATTTCTGACACTCTATAACATGTTTAAAATGCACTTTTTCTAAAGACGGGTTTATCTGTACCTAAGTTCAGTTACTGCCTACTCAACAATGGATGTGTTTGAAGATCACCGAATTAAATGCACTAGCTGCAATTTTAATAACAGAAACTACTGCACCGATAGTAGAACGACCAGCCGTTGAAGAATGAATCGTGTGCACCAAGGATAGGCAGTCTGTGCATAGGAGTTTGTTTGTAGTCTCGATTTTCCGCATTTTCCATTACCGAGCAACCAATTTCTCTTTAGTCGATGTAGCAAAAACTAGCATGTTGCCGATGCTTGGCTATCAAAGAAAAAATATCTCTCTGTAAAAGTAATAGTCGCTCGGATCAAAATTAATTGTCGTAAATTTAGTACATGTTGATTTCAGACGACAAGCAATAGGTGAGTGCTGAAGGGCAGATCGATGGCTAGCACAATTATTGATATACGATAAATGTAGAAAAAGAACAAAGAGCAGAGGAAGCAATGATACGGTGAAGATAGCAACATCGCGAGAAGAGGCGTAAGCGCAGGTAGATGCTAGTTAAGGGAGAATCTGAATGTTGGCCAGAGCCAGCTCGCTTGTACGCAAAAGTTTTTGTGCATTATTCCAACGTTTAAATGGTTTGTGTCCTTATTATCAACTGATCAGATGGCCGAGTTGGTCTAAGGCGCCAGATTAAGGCTCTGGTCCGAAAGGGCGTGGGTTCAAATCCCACTCTGGTCATATTATTATGTTTTGCCTTTTGCTCTCGAATAGTTCAACTATCAATACTGTAATGACTAGTACACATTGTGGAGCGAAAAGATCAGATGGCCGAGTTGGTCTAAGGCGCCAGATTAAGGCTCTGGTCCGAAAGGGCGTGGGTTCAAATCCCACTCTGGTCAAAACATATTTTTCTTTTCTCTCGGATATGCATTCACTTGTTTTTTTATTCCCTTGAATATAAAAATTCACCAATGCAATATTTTACAAAGTATCAGGAACTTGATTCGTAAATCTACTCTGGTCAATATCTTTTCCTTTTGTGTCGGATATACATTCGCTTCTTCTTTTTATTCATTTGAATATGAATATGAATTCATCAAGACAATTATTTACAAATCCTAGGAAAGTGATTCATAAACCATCCACTTGAGAAATTGCTATCAATGGTGTTGGATAATTGGGATAGCACTATGAGGCCTTCGCCTCTGTCGTCCGCCCCAGCAAAATCTTTGAGCATACCGCCGTCGGGAAGGTGTTGCGGGCCAGGAGGGAACACTTCGTCTGGTCCATTACAATAAGAAGCAGACAGACATGGTGTAGGAGAAGGAGTGCAATAGATGGCACAAATTTGATATGGATATGGCGTCCTTGATTGATACAGGTCGTGTAATATTATTATGTTTTGCCTTTTGCTCTCGAATAGTTCAACTACCAATAATGCAATGCCTAGTACACATTGTGGAGCAAAAAGATCAGATGGCCAAGTTGGTCTAAGGCGCCAGATTAAGGCTCTGGTCCGAAAGGGCGTGGGTTCAAATGCCACTCTGGTCAAAACATATTTTTCTTTTCTCTCGGATATGCATTCACTTGTTTTTTTATTCCCTTGAATATAAAAATTCACCAATGCAATATTTTACAAAGTATCAGGAACTTGATTTGTAAATCTACTCTGGTCAATATCTTTTCCTTTTCTGTCGGATCTACATTCGCTTCTTCTTTTTATTCATTTGAATATGAATATGAATTCATCAAGACAATTATTTACAAATCCTGGGAAAGTGATTCATAAACCATCCACTTGAGAAATTGCTATCAATGGTGTTGGATAATTGGGATAGCACTATGAGGCCTTCGCCTCTGTCGTCCGCCCCAGCAAAATCTTTGAGCATACCGCCGTCGGGAAGGCGTTGCAGGCCAGGAGGGAACACTTCGTCTGGTCCATTACAATAAGAAGCAGACAGACATGGTGTAGGAGAAGGAGTGCAATAGATGGCACAAATTTGATATGGATATGGCGTCCTTGACTGATACAGGTCGTGTAATATTATTATGTTTTGCCTTTTGCTCTCGAATAGTTCAACTACCAATACTGCAATGCCTAGTACACATTGTGGAGCAAAAAGATCAGATGGCCGAGTTGGTCTAAGGCGCCAGATTAAGGCTCTGGTCCGAAAGGGCGTGGGTTCAAATCCCACTCTGGTCAAAACATATTTTTCTTTTCTCTCGGATATGCATTCACTTGTTTTTTTATTCCCTTGAATATGAAAATTCACCAATGCAATATTTTACAAAGTATCAGGAACTTGATTTGTAAATCTACTCTGGTCAATATCTTTTCCTTTTCTGTCGGATGTACATTCGCTTCTTCCTTTTATTCATTTGAATATGAATATGAATTCATCAAGACAATTATTTACAAATCTTGGGAAAGTGATTCATAAACCATCCACTTGAGAAATTGCTATCAATGGTGTTGGATAATTGGGATAGCACTATGAGGCCTTCGCCTCTGTCGTCCGCCCCAACAAAATCTTTGAGCATACCGCCATCGGGAAGGCGTTGCGGGCCAGGAGGGAACACTTCGTCTGGTCCATTACAATAAGAAGCAGACAAACATGGTGTAGGAGAAGGAGTGCAATAGATGGCACAAATTTGATATGGATATGGCGTCCTTGACTGATACAGGTCGTGACATATTGTTTCTTCCCGACCTCGATGACGACGGGCAGGAACGGGACGAAGGCAAGGTCGTCGACTGTCACACCGCCTTGCCTAGACGAAGAGGCGACTCATCGCATATGCATGTGTCCCATGCACTGCATTCGTCATCGTCATTGCGGGAACAACTAGTGCTTCTCCTGAACCGTAAAAAGTCATCAATTTAGTAAAACAAAAGTCGCTAATCGACTTTTCTACCCAATGTAGCCACTTTGTAAGGCACTGTTATCTCTGATTAGTTTTCAATCCCTGAAATCGTGTGTGTGGATTTTTAAATTGATGTGACAAAAAAACTGAAAATAAAAGATACGGAGACCGCATACGGCGACTCTGTGTTTGCGCGTCACCTCGGCAGTCTTCGTATCCATATGAAACATACTCTATACGACGAATGGTGATCGAAGTTATGGCGATTATGTTAGAGTTGCTCTAAGATTTTGCGGCATGCTAAGATTAGACATGGTAACCTTAGGATACAAACCAAATATGGCTTGGATACTAAGGGCGTGTTTGGTTAGGTTATGGATTCTGAAAAAGTTGTTGTTAGCCATGAGCTGCGAAAAAGTTGATGTGAGGAGAGAACTGTGGAAAAGTTGAAAGTTGTTTGGATGAGACAACTATGGAAGTATATATTTGACTGTGAATTATCTATATGCTAATTGACCACAAAGCAATTTTTTTACATTGCTTCGCAATTGAATGAGCATTTTGCAAAGAAAAATTATAACAATATAGACAATTCATAGCTAGCATACAGGCAATTCAATGACTATTTTTAATGTTGCATACGTATAAATAGAGTGTGCTCTTGTATTATTATTACAAACGACATGAACCATACATAACACAGATGGTTCGCATGACGATGACCTCCATCAACATAGCTACCTATGATACACTCACAAGACAAGCATAAACTATCTTATTACGAATATTGTTCACCGTATTACGGATATTGAGTGAAGTGCACTGTAGGTCCTTGAACTATTCCAGGGATGTCACATAGGTCCTCAAACTATGAAAATCGTCATCCAGGTCCTCAAAGTGCGATAGAATGTGTCATTCAGTCCAAAATTTCCCGACAGGCTCTAAGCGGCCAGGTGGCACGTAAGCAGAACCGTAACAGTCGCGACAAACAGTCCTGAATTCCTGTGCGTGATGAACAGTACACGACAAAGAATAAATATAAAAAAATATCAAAAAACTGAGATCCTCTGTCATCGAAGAGACCCTGGCGCATGAACAGTAAAAATGGTCATTAATTCAAAAAAAGTTCATGAACGAAGAATTTGGAAAAATATTTGTGACTTTAATAAAATGTTCACGAGCGATGAATTTGGAAAAATATTAGCGACTTTAAAAAAGTTCATGAACGATGAATTTGGGAAAAATTATTCACGACTTTAAAGAAATGTTCGCGAGCGATGAATTTGGGAAAAATATTAGCGACTTTAAAAAATATTCGTGAGTTTAAAAAAGTTCGCGACCGATGAATTTGGAAAAATATTCATGACTTTAAAAAATGTTCATGAACGATAAATTTGGAAAAAATATTCGTGACTTTAATAAAATGTTCGTGAGCGGTGAATTTGGAAAAAATATTTGCGACTTTAATATAAAGTTCACTAACATCTTTTAAAGTCATGAATTTTTGTGGTTCATAAACATTTTTTCCATACCCACGAACAATATTTGTGGTTCGCGAACATATTTTCAAATTTATTGTTTGTGAAATTTTTAAAGTCGTGAATATTTTTCCCATATTCGGGAACATTTTTTGAATTAATGAACATTTTACTATTCACACACCAGGGTATCTTGATGCCAAAGATTTTAGATTTTTTGTTCATATTTTTTATTTTTCGCACTGTTCACCATGCCAGCTGGCCATTTAGAGGGGGTTAGTGAGATTTTGGACCTGGATGACACACTTACTATACTTCGAGGATCTAAATGACGATTTTCATAGTTCGAGGACCTATGTGACACCCCCGAAATAGTTTAAGGACCTACAGTTCACTTCGTTCATAATGATTTCAAAAGTTTCTGGGATTTTTTTACTCTTTAAGGTTCCTAAAAAATCCAATTCGGGTGGAATGGGACCTGAGACCCATTGGGGAAACTCCAATCCACCATGCCCGCACTGTACAGATGTGTAGGAGAACATATTCCAAGAGGCGCTCGCGACAAGAACAAAGGCTGACGGCACTAGCCCCATGTGCAGGACAGGGTTGCGGAATCTAACGTGTTCTGAATCCAAGTATCTCGTCCTCGCGGCTGGTCATGTCACGACGGACAAACCACGACCTACCGTTCGATGACAAATCATCGTACATGCACGTGCACGCAGAAAGGTGCCCCTGCCCTCTCCGGTCTCACGGAAATGGAGAGCAGAATATAACGCGCTGTCCTTTCCCAGCGGTTCATCTTTTTCAGGTAGACAACTACAACACCCAATGCACGCAATTGACCCAAAGAACTGTCCTGGGACAACGGACTACAAGCGTGTTAGTTAATCAACTTTTAGCTGGTATCCTACCCAATAGTCAGTACTCAGTTCTCCCACTGCAAAACGACTATGAGCGTGCACTGATTAATCCGTTGGTCGCTTGGTACCACCACCGTCCGTGGTCCTTCACCTGCGCAGTGTCCGTCTCTACTCTGCCGATATCCACACATGCATCGATCAAGTGCAGTCAGTGTGGCTCAACGGCTTAAAAAACCCTACTACTACAAAATATCCAAATGAAATTGATGCCCACTTGAATCAGACTTCTCATATAAGAATATCAGATTATGGCTCTTTGGTTCATTTTCATATAAGAATACGGTGAATTTGAATTCTTAAGATTTTTCCCGTGTGAATTGACTGATAGGTTTTTCCAACTAAAAGAACTGGTAAAATGGGGAATGTGCATTTTTTTGCCTTGTTTCTAAAAGCTTCCATTTTGTTTGATTCTCGAACTTTTTTCCAATTGAATCTCAAACAGTATGGTCTAGAACTATATTCTGTTGAATCAGATACTCTCAGGAAAATAATACTATGGATTTGCACTTATCAGTGGTGAAAAATCTAGGTTACGGACTAAAATTGTGTGACTGCATATTATGGTGTCATGCAAGTATGGGATACACCAGCGATGACATAGAGGCCGATGATGCCTATTAGAGAGGAAAAGTTAACCCATAGTGGGTCGTCTTCGTCATCCGAATCACACGGGTAGTACTACATGAAGAGTTCGAGGCTCACGAGTCCTTTGAGGTCAACTCAAAAAGAAATGAGGCAAGTATAAATATTTTTGTGTATCTCAACCGGGAAGCGAGCCAATCTTAAGGTAATACGAGCTCGCTTGATTTTAGCTTGACATCCATTACACCGCGCTACGCCAGAACTTTTTATGGTCTTTGGACTATATTTTGTTATCCTAATTAAATGTTGGGACGTTTGTAGTGATTCCTTGTCTTACGTTCCAATTAAGTATTAGTATATGAGTTGAGAGAGAATAAGCTAAACTACTTTGAAGAAAATTATATTATCATGATGTTGATCAGAGTAAATCTTTTATAATTTATAGTGTACCAATGTGATGTTGTTGTACTCCCTTCGTTTCTAAATATAAGTCTTTTTAGAGATTTTAATATGGACTACATACGGAGTAAAATGAGTGAATCTATACTCTAAAATATGTCTCTATATATCTGTATATATTTTGATTCAAATCTCTAAAAATACGTATATTTAGGAACGGAGGGAGTAGCATATTTAGTCGAATGACACCTGGATAAATAGGGTTGTCATCATCTTTTGCTTGAAACTAGCCCAAGATCGTTACAAGTTGATCATAAGCTATTTTTCACACCTCAACCCTTAACTTGACTAGGTCTGAGCTCGCTAGAATTTTAATGTGAGCTAAGCTAAGTGCATAAGTGTAGTCTAACTCGCCCGAACTCAGCTCCTTCACCGGCCCACACAAGGGACAACCATGAAGGCAATGGGGAGCAAGGCACGTGTGGGTGGTCTGGCTACCGAAAAAATGGGATCTACATATTCTGTTGCAAATTCAGGATCAGCAAGCTCTGATTTAGCAAAATCCAGAGATGAAAACCAACAAACTCCCCTTTCCCCTCCTTCTCTAGCGCTCCTGTGGGGGGCAGGGGAGTAACCCTAGCCGCCGTCCGGCTCTCCCTTCCCGTCCCCTCCTCCCCTTCCCACTGCCGCCTGATGGCACGGCGAGGCGAAGCCTGGCCGGCACCGCTGGCGGCAAGGACTTCTCACCCCACCGGGCTGTTGGGGAACGTAGCATGCAATTTCAAAAAAAATTCCTACGATCACACAAGATCTATCTAGGAGATGCATAGCAACGAGAGGGGAAGAGTGTGTTCACGTACCCTCGTAGACCGAAAGCAGAAGCGTTAGTTTAACGTGGTTGATGTAGTCGAACGTCTTCTTGATTCAACCGATCAAGCACCAAACGTACGACACCTCCGAGTTCTACACACGTTCAGCTCGATGACGTCCCTCGAACTCTTGATCCAGCAAAGTGTCGAGGGAGAGTTCCGTCAACACGACGGCGTGGTGACGGTGATGGTGAATGATGCAGAGCATCCCTCAACCATCCCCATGGACGTCACACCGCCACCGCAAGCACGGAGAGGACCTACGACGAGAGCTCGCGCACGCGCCGTCAAAACCGAGGTGAACTCGTTCCTCTTCGAGTTTCATTCGGATTCACACGAGAGTCGTATTCTACCTCAAATGGAAACTCTATGCACTCTTAGGTACCAAGAAGAAGTCCATGAAGAAGCTCGGAGGGAGACCCAAGTGTAAGTGCATCTAGTGCCACCCTAGTTGGTTTTGGAGTATTGACGACAAACCTGGTTGAGGGACTAATGTGTTTGTGAGAATTGCAGGATAACACAGGTTGTAGTCCCTTATTGATTCGGTTTACCTACCAGAGATGACCCCTAAAAATGTGTGAAGACATTGAAGACAATGGTGGTTTGTGAAGATTATGACATGAGAAGACATTCACGTGAAGACTATGGGGTGCGAAGACATAGTTGTTTCGTACTTTCCTTTTCTTCTTTGTTGAGTCATAGGAACCACCGTACTGTTAAGTGAGGTCCAAGTGAACAAAGTCAAAGTGACTGATGTGATGCTCAACCAAAATCCTATGTCTTCGAGCGAAGACAATGAGAGCAAATCTTATCCAGAATTGCATGAGTCAGCTTTACTTGTAGCCCAAGTCAAGCTGCCGCGTGTGTTTGAAATCCAACCGTTGGACACGTGTTGGTTCCTTAGTGACCCAGGGTCATTTCTGTTGGGGAACATAGTAATTTCAAAAAAAAAAATCTACGCACACACAAGATCATGGTGATGCATAGCAACGAGAGGGGAGAGTGTTGTCCATGTACCCTCGTAGACCGAAAGCGGAAGCGTTAGCACAATACGGTTGATGTAGGCATACGTCTTCACGATCCGACCGATCAAGTACCGAACGTACGACACCTCCGAGTTCAGCACACGTTCAGCTCGATGACGTCCCGCGAACTCCGATCCAGCAGAGCTTCACGGGAGAGTTCCGTCAGCACGACAGCGTGATGACGGTGATGATGTTGCTACCGACGCAGGGCATCGCCTAAGCACCGCTAAGATATGACCGAGGTGGAATATGGTGGAGGGGGGCACCGCACATGGCTGGGAAAGATCAACAGATCAACTTGTGTGTCTATGTTGGGGAACGTAGTAATTTCAAAAAAATTCCTACACACATGCAAGATCATGGTGATGTATAGCAACGAGAGGGGGAGTGTATCTTCATACCCTTGAAGATCGCTAAGCGGAAGCGTTTATCAACGCGGTTGATGTAGTCGACGTCTTCACGATCCGACCGATCCAAGTACCGAACATACGACACCTCCGAGTTACGCACACGTTCAGCTCGATGGCGTCCTCGCCTTCTCGATCCAGCAAGGCGAGCGAAGTAGTCGATGAGTTCGGAAGCACGACGGCGTAGTAGCGGTGTTGGTGAAGAACAATCTCCGCAGGCTTCGCCTAAGCACTACGGAAACTATGACGGAGGATAAACTAGAAGGGGCGGGGTTGCGGCACACGGCTTGGTGTTTCTTGATGTGTCTTTGGTGCTAGCCCTGCCCTCTATTTATATGTTGAGCCACAGGGTCTAAACTTGGAGTAAAGCCTCCTCAAAGTCGGTTTTGCACGAAAGGCAAGAGTCCTACGGACACGGGGCTAGGCGCCAGGGTTCGGCGTCTACCCCTAGACGCCAGGTTCACGGCTTCTAGCCTCGGTCTCCATAAAACTTCCTTTTGCACTTTCCAAAAGCCTCGTGGGCTTTCCCCTTTGGCCCAAATAACGTGTTCTCGTACCCAAACATTTCGGGAAACATCCGGAACCCCTTCCGGAGATCAAACACTATTATCCCATATATTAAACTTTATCTCCAGACCATTCCGGAGTTCCTCGTCATGTCCATGATCTCATCCGGAACTCCGAACAACATTCGGTCACCAACATACATAACTCATATAATACTATATCGTCAACGAAACGTTAAGCATGCGGACCCTACGGGTTCGAGAACTATGTAGACATGACCGAGACACGTCTCCGGTCAATAACCAATAGCGGGACCTGGATGCCCATATTGGCTCCCACATATTCTATGAAGATCTTTATCGGTCAAACCGCATAACAACATACGTTGTTCCCTTTGTCATCGGTATGTTACTTGCTCGAGATTCGATCGTCGGTATCTCAATACCTAGTTCAATCTCGTTACCGGCAAGTCTCTTTACTCGTTACTTAATGCATCATTCCGTAACTAACTCATTAGCTACATTGCTTGCAAGGCTTATAGTGATGTGCATTATCGAGAGGGCCCAGAGATACCTCTCCGACAATCGAAGTGACAAAACCTAATCTCAAAATACGCCAACTCAACATGTATCTATGGAGACACCTGTAGAGCTCCTTTATAATCACCCAGTTACTTGTGACGTTTGGTAGCATACAAAGTGTTCCTCTGGTAAACGGGAGTTGCATAATCTCATAGTCATAGGAACATGTATAAGTCATGAAGAAAGCAATAGCAACATACCAAACGATCAAGTGCTAAGCTAACGGAATGGGTCATGTCAATCACATCATTCTCCTAATGATGTGATCCCGTTAATCAAATGACAACTCATGTCTATGGTTAGGAAACATAACCATCTTTGATTAATGAGCTAGTCAAGTAGAGGCATACTAGTGACATTTAAGTTTGTCTATGTATTCACACATGTATGATGTTTCCAGTTAATACAATTCTAGCATGAATAATAAATAATTATCATGATATGAGGAAATAAATAATAACTTTATTATTGCCTCTAGGGCATATTTCCTTCAGTCTCCCACTTGTACTAGAGTCAATAATCTAGTTCACATCGCCATGTGATTTAACACCAATATTCATATCTGTATATGATTAACACCCATAGTTCAGATCGTCATGTGACCAACACCCAAAGGGTTTACTAGAGTCAATAATCTAGTTCACATTGCAATGTGATTAACACCCAAAGAGTACTAAGGTGTGATCATGTTTTGCTCGTGAGAGAAGCTTAGTCAACGGGTCTGTCACATTCAGAGCCGTATGTATTTTGCAAATATTCTATGTCTACAATGCTCGCACGGAGCTACTCTAGCTAATTGCTCCCACTTTCAATATGTATCCAGATTGAGACTTAGAGTCATCTGGATCGGTGTAAAAGCTTGCACCTATGTAACTCTTTCTGACGGGCTCTTTTATCACCTCCATAATCGAGAAATATTTCCTTAGTCCTAACTAAGGATATTCTTGACCAATGTCCGATGATCTACTCCTAGATCACTATTGTACTCCTTGCCAAATTCAGAGCAAGGTATACAATAGGTGCGGTACATAGCATAGCATACTTTATAGAACCTATAAGCGAGGCATAGGGAATGACTTTCATTCTCTTTTCTATTTTCTGCCGTGGTCGGGATTTGAGTCTTACTCAATTTCACACCTTTGCAACACAGGCAAGAACTCTTTCTTTTACTGTTCTATTTTGAACTACTTCAAAATCTTGACAAGGTATGTACTTTTTGAAAAAACTTATCAAGCGTCTTGATCTATCTCAATAGATCTTGATGCTCAATATGTAAGTAGCTTTACTGAGGTCTTCCTTTTAAAGAAATCCTTTTAAATACTCCTTTATGCTTTCCAGAAAAATTCTACATCATTTTCGATCAACAATATGTTACTCACATATATTTATCAGAAAGGCGGTAGTGCTCCCACTCACTTTATTGTAAATACAGGCTACACCGCAAGTCTGTATAAAACTATATGCTTTGATCAACTTATCAAAGTGTATATTCCAACTCTGAGATGCTTGCACCAGTCCATAGATGGATCACTGGAGCTTGCACATTTTGTTAGCACCTTTAGGATTGACAAAACCTTCTGGTTGCATCATATACAACTCTTCTTTAAGAAAACCATTAAGGAATGCAGTTTTGACATCCATTTGCCAGATTTCATAAAATGTGGCAATTGCTAACATGATTCGGACAGACTTAAGCATCGCTACAGTTGAGAAAATCTCATTGTAGTCAACACCTTGAACTTGTCGAAAACCTTTTTGTGACAAGTCGAGCTTTGTATATAGTAACAGTACTATCAGCGTCTGTCTTCCTCTTGAAGATCCATTTATACAATATGGCTTGCCGATCATTGGGCAACTCCACCAAAGTCCATACTTTGTTCTCATACATGGATCCCATCTCAGATTTCATGGCCTTAAGCCATTTCGCGGAATTTGGGCTCATCATCGCTTCCTCATAGTTCGTAGGTTTTTCATGGTCAAGTAACATGACCTCCAGAATAGGATTACCGTACCACTCTGGTGTGGATCTCACTCTGTTTTACCTACGAGGTTCGGTAGTAACTTGATCTGAAGTTACGTGATCATCATCATTAGCTTCCTCACTAATTGGTGTAGTAGTCACATGAACTACTTTCCAATTCGGGAGAAGGTACAAATTACCTTATCAGGCTCTACTTTCCTCCCACTCACTTCTTTCGAGAGAAACTCCTTCTCTAGAAAGGATCCATTCTTAGCAACAAATGTTTTGCCTTCGGATCTATGATAGAAGGTGTACCCAACAGTTTCCTTTGGGTATTCTATGAAGACGCACTTCTCCGATTTGGGTTCGAGCTTTATCAGGTTGAAAAACTTTTTCACATAAGCATCGCAACTCCAAACTTTAAGAAACGACAGCTTAGGTTTACTGCTAAACCATAGTTCATACGGTGTCGTCTCAACGGATTTAGATGGTGCCCTATTAAAGTGAATGCAACTATCTCTAATGCATAACCCCAAAACGATAGTTGCAAATCGGTAGGATACATCATAGATCGCACCATATCCAATAAAGTGCGGTTACGACGTTCGAACACACCATTATGCTGTGGTGTTCCATGTGGCGTGAGCTGTGAAACTATTCCACATTGTTTAAAAATGAAGGCCAAACTCGTAACTCAAATATTCTTTTCTACGATGAGATTGTAGAAATTTATTTTCTTGTTACGATGATTCTCCACTTCATTCTGAAATTCTTCGAACTTTTCAAATGTTTCAGACTTGTGCTTCATTAAGTAGATATACGCATATCTGCTCAAATCATTTGTGAAGGTCGGAAAATAACGAGACCCGCCACGAGCATCAACACTCATTGGACCGCATACATCGGTATGTATTATTTGCAACAAGTTAGTAGCTCGTTCCATTGTTCCGGAGAACGGAGTTTTAGTCATCTTGCCCAAAAGGCATGGTTCGCAAGCATCAAATGATTCATAACCAAGTGATTCCGAAAATCCATCTTTATTGGAGTTTCTTCATGCGCTTTACACCGATATGCCCAAACGGCCAGTGCCACAAATAAATTGCACTATCATTATTAACTTTGCATCTTTTGACATCAACATTATGAATATGTGTATCACTATGATCAAGATTCAATAAACCATCACCATTGGGTGTATGACCATAGAAGGTTTTATTCATGTAAACAGAATAACAATTTATTCTCTATCTTAGATGAATAATCATATCGCAATGAACATGATCTTATCATATTTATGCTCAACGCAAACACCAAATAACATTTATTTAGGTTTAACACTAATCTCGAAAATATAGGTAGTGTGTGATGATGATCATATCAATCTTGGAACTACTTCCAACACTCATTGTCACTTCCCCCTCAACTAGTTTCTGTTTATTCTGTAACTCCTGTTTCGAGTTACTAATCTTAGCAACTGAACAAGTATCAAATACTCAGGGGCTACTATAAACACTAGTAAGGCACACATCAATAACCTGTATATCAAATATACCCTTGTTCACTTTGCCATCCTTCTTATCCACCAAATATTCAGGGTATTTCCACTTCCAGTGACCATTTCCTTTGTAGTGTAAGCACTCAGTTTCAGGTTTTGGTCCAGCTTTGGGCTTCTTCGCGGGAGTGACAACTTGCTTGTCATTCTACTTGAAGTTCCCTTTCTTTCCCTTTGCCATTTTCTTGAAACTAGTGGTCTTGTCAATCATCAACACTTGATGCTCTTTCTTGATTTCTACCTTCGTCGATTTCAACATCACGAAGAGCTCGGGAATTGTTTTCTTCATCCCTTGCATACTATAGTTCATCACGAAGTTCTAGTAACTTGGTGATGGTGAATAGAGAATTCTGTCAATCACTATCTTATCTGGAAGATTAACTCCCACTTGATTCAAGCGATTGTAGTACCCAGACAATCTGAGCACATGCTCACTAATTGAGCGATTCTCCTCCATATTTTAGCTATATAACTTGTTGGAGATTTCCTATCTCTAAACTCGGGTATTTGCTTGAAATATTAACTTCAATTCCTGGAACATCTCATATGGTCCATGACGTTCAAAACGTCTTTGAAGTCCCGATTCTAAGCCGTTAAGCATGGTGCACTAAACTATCAAGTAGTCATCATATTGAGCTAGCCAAATGTTCATAACGTCTGCATCTGCTCCTGCAATAGGTCTGTAACCTAGCGGTGCATTAAGGACATAATTCTTCTGTGCAGCAATGAGGATAAACCTCAGATCACGGATCCAATCCGCATCATTGCTACTAACATCTTTCAACACAATTTTCTCTAGGAACATATCAAAATAAACATATGAAAGCAACAACGCGAGATATTGATCTACAACATAATTTGAAAAATACTACCAGGACTAAGTTCATGATAAATTTAAGTTCAATTAATCATATTACTTAAGAACTCCCACTTAGACAGACATCTCTCTAGTCATCTAAGTGACCACGTGATCCAAATCAACTAAACCATGTCCGATCATCACGTGAGATGGAGTAGTTTTCAATGGTGAACATCACTATGTTGATCATATCTACTATATGATTCACGCTCGACCTTTCGGTCTCCGTGTTCCGAGGCCATATCTGTATATGTTAGGCTCGTCAAGTTTAACCTGAGTATTCCGCGGGTGCAACTGTTTTGCACCCGTTGTATTTGAACGTAGAGCCTATCACACCCGATCATCACGTGGTGTCTCAGCACGAAGAACTTTCGCAACGGTGCATACTCATGGAGAACACTTCTTGATAATTAGTGAGAGATCATCTTAAAATGCTACCGTCAATCAAAGCAAGATAAGATGCATAAACTATAAACATCACATGTAATCAATATAAGTGATATGATATGGCCATCATCATCTTGTGCTTGTGATCTCCATCTCCGAAGCACCGTCATGATCACCATCGTCAATGGCGTGACACCTTGATCTCCATCGTAGCATAGTTGTCGTCTCGCCAATCTTATGCTTCTACGACTATCGCTACCGCTTAGAGATAAAGTAAAGCATTACGAGGCGATTGTATTGCATACAATAAGCGACAACCATATGGCTCTGCCGATTGCCGATAACTTCGGTTACAAAACATGATCATCTCATACAATAAAATAAAGCATCATGTCTTGACCATATCACATCACAACATGCCTGTAAAAACAAGTTAGGCGTCCTCTACTTTGTTGTTGCAAGTTTTACGTGGCTGCTACGGGCTGAGCAAGAACCGTTCTTACCTACGCATCAAAACCACAGCGATAGTTCGTCAAGTTAGTGATGTTTTAACCTTCGCAAGGACGGGCGTAGCCACTTTCGGTTCAACTAAAGTTGGAGAAACTGACACCCGCTAGCCACCTCTGTGCAAAGCACGTCGGGAGAACCTGTCCCGCGTAAGCGTCTGGCGTAATGTCGGTCGGCCGCTTCATCCAACAATACCGTCGAACAGAGTATGACATCTTTGGTAAGCGAGTATGACTTGTATCGCCCACAACTCACTTGTGTTCTACTCGTGCTGTTGGGGAACGTAGTAATTTCAAAAAATTTCCTACGCACACGCAAGATCATGGTGATGCATAGCAACGAGAGGGGAGAGTGTTGTCTCGTACCCTCGTGACCGAAAGCGAAGCGTTATAACAACGCGGTTGATGTAGTAAATGCGTCTTCACGATCCGACCGATCCAAGCACCGAGCGTCACGGCACCTCCGAGTTCGCACACGTTCAGCTCGATGGCGATCCCGGACTCGATCCAGCAAAGTGTCGGGATGAGTTCCGTCGACCGACGGCGTGGTGGCGATGATGATGCTCCACCGACGCAGGGCTTCGCCTAAGCTCATGACGATATGACTTCTCCGCGCGGGGCTTCGCCTAAGCTCATGACGATATGACGAAGTGGAATATGGTGGAAGGGGCACCGCACACGGCTAAGGAACGATCCGTAGATCAACTTGTGTGTCATGGGGTGCCCCCTGCCCCGTATATAAAGGAGGGAGGGAGGAGGAGGCGGCCCTCTACTATGGCGCGCCATGGGGAGTCCTACTCCCACGGGAGTAGGATTCTCCTTTCCTAGTCCAACTAGGAACCCTTCCATGTATTAGGAGTAGGAGAGAAGGAAGGGAAGGAAAGGAGAAGGAAGGAAAGGCGCCCCTCCCTAGTCCAATTCGGACTAGTCCAAGGGAGGCGGCGGCCACCCTTTGGCCCTTTTCTCCTTTCCCGTATGGCCCATTAAGGCCCAATACGAATTCCGTAACTCTTGGTACTCGAAAAATACCGAATCACTCGGAACCTTTCCGAACTCGAATATAGTCGTCCAATATATCGATCTTTACGTCTCGACCATTTCGAGACTCCTCGTCATGTCCCCGATCTCATCCGGGACTCGAACTCCTTCGGTACATCAAAACTCATAAACTCATAATAAAGCCATCGCCGAAACCTTAAGCGTGCGGACCCTACGGGTTCGAGAACTATGTAGACATGACCTAGAACTATTCTTGGTCAATAACCAATAAGCGGAACCTGGATGCCCATATTGGCTCCTACATATTCTCGAAGATCTTTATCGGTCAAACCGCATAACAACATACTTTGTTCCTTTGTCATCGGTATGTTACTTGCCGAGATTCGATCGTCGGTATCAATACCTAGTTCAATCTCGTCACCGCAAGTCTCTTTACTCGTTCCGTAATACATCATCTCGCAACTAACTCATTAGTTGCAATGCTTGCAAGGCTTAAGTGATGTGCATTACCGAGAGGGCCCAGAGATACCTCTCCAGGCATTCGGAGTGACAAATCCTAATCTCGAAATCGCCAACCCAACATCTGCCTTTGGAGACACCTGTAGTACTCCTTTATAATCACCCGATTCGTTGTGACGTTTGGTAGTACCAAAGTGTTCCTCCGTAAGCGGAGTTGCATAATCTCATAGTCATAGGAACATGTATAAGTCATGAAGGAAGCAATAGCAACATACTAAGCGATCGTGTGCTAAGCTAACGGAATGGGTCATGTCAATCAGATCATTCAACTAATGATGTGACCTTGTTAATCAAATAACAACTCCTTGTTCATGGTTAGGAAACATAACCATCTTTGATTAACAAGCTAGTCAAGTAGAGGCATACTAGTGACATACTGTTTGTCTATATGTTCACACATGTATTATGTTTCCGGTTAATACAATTCTAGCATGAATAATAAACATTTATCATGATATAAGGAAATAAATAATAACTTTATTATTGCCTCTAGGGCATATTTCCTTCATGTGCATATAACATCTACGCATAAAACCAGGCGCGGATGCCACTGTTGGGGAACGTAGTAATTTCAAAAAAAATTCTACGCACACGCAAGGTCATGGTGATGTATAGCAACGAGAGGGGGAGTGTATCTTCATACCCTTGAAGATCGCTAAGCGGAAGCGTTTATCAACGCGGTTGATGTGGTCGTACGTCTTCACGATCCTACCGATCCAAGTACCGAGCATACGGCACCTCCGAAGTTACGCACACGTTCAGCTCGATGACGTCCTCGCCTTCTCGATCCAGCAACACGGGCGAAGTAGTAGACGAGTTCCGGCAGCACGACGGCATGGTGATGGTGTTGGTCAAGAACAATCTCCGCAGGGCTTTGCCTAAGCACTACGGAAACTATGACGGAGGATAAACTAGAAGGGACGGGGTTGCGCACACGGCAGTGTTTCTTGATGTGTCTTTGGTGCTAGCCCTGCCCCTCTATTTATATGTTGAGCCCTGGGGTTGAAACTTGGAGTAAAAGCCTCCTCAAAGTCGGTTTTGCCCGAAAGGCAAGAGTCCTACACGGACTCCAGGGCTAGACGCCAGGGTTCCCGGTGCCTATCCCCTAAATGCCAGGGTTCCTGGCGTCTAGCCTCTGGTCTCCGTGAAACTTCCTTTTGCACTTTCCAAAAGCCTCGTGGGCTTTCCCCTTTGGCCCAAATAACATGTTCTCGTACCCAAACATTTCGGGAAACATCGGAACCCCTTAGGTGAATTCGGAACCCTTAGGAGATCAAACACTATTATCCCATATATTAAACTTTATCTCGGACCAATCCGGAGTTCCTCGTCATGTCCATGATCTCATCCGGAACTCGAACAACATTCGATCACCAACATCGTAACTCATATAATACTATATCATCAGCGAAGCGTTAAGCGTGCGGACCCTACGGGTTCGAGAACTATGTAGACATGACCGAGACACGTCTTGGTCAATAACCAATAGCGGGACACTGGATGCCCATATTGGCTCCCACATATTCTCGAAGATCTTTATCGGTCGAACCGCATAACAACATCGTTGTTCCTTTGTCATCGGTATGTTACTTGCTCGAGATTCGATCGTCGGTATCTCAATACCTAGTTCAATATCGTTACCGGCAAGTCTCTTTAATCGTTACGTAATGCATCATTCCGTAACTAACTCATTAGCTACATTGCCTGCAAGGCTTATAGTGATGTGCATTACCGAGAGGGCCCAGAGATACCTCTCCGACAATCGGAGTGACAAAACCTAATCTCGAAATACACCAACTCAACATGTACCTTTGGAGACACCTATAGAGCTCCTTTATAATCACCCAGTTACATTGTGACGTTTGGTAGCACACAAAGTGTTCCTCCGGTAAACGGGAGTTGCATAATCTCATAGTCATAGGAACATGTATAAGTCATGAAGAAAGCAATAGCAACATACTAAACGATCAAGTTCTAAGCTAACGGAATGGGTCATGTCAAGCACATCATTCTCCTAATGATGTGATCCCGTTAATCAAATGACAACTCATGTCTATGGTTAGGAAACATAACCATCTTTGATTAATGAGCTAGTCAAGTAGAGGCATACTAGTGACATTTAAGTTTGTCTATGTATTCACGCATGTATCATGTTTCCGGTTAATACAATTCTAGCATGAATAATAAACAATTATCATGATATGAGGAAATAAATAATAAATTTATTATTGCCTCTAGGGCATATTTCCTTCAGTCTAGAGGTGCCCCGCTGCCCCCGTATATAAAGGAGCAAGGGGGGAGGCCGGCCGGCCCTTGGGGCGCGCCAAGGAGGGGGGAGTCCTCCTCCTAGTAGGAGTAGGACTCCCCTTTCCTAGTCTAACTAGGAAGAGGGAAGGGGGAAGGAAAGAGAGGGAGAGGGAGAGGGAAAGAGGGGCCGCGCCCCCTCCCCCAGTCCAATTCGGACTCCTCATGGGAGGGGGCACGCCACCTCCTGGGCTGCTGCCCTCTCTCTCCCCTCAGGCCCACTAAGGTGTTGGAAATATGCCCTAGAGGCAATAATAAAAGGATTATTATTATATTTCCTTGTTCGTGATAATTGTCTTTTATTCATGCTATAATTGTATTATCCAAAAATCATAATACACGTGTGAATACATAGACCACAATATGTCCTAGTGAGCCTCTAGTTGACTAGCTCGTTGATCAATAGATAGTCATGGTTTCGACTATGGACATTGGATGTCATTGATAACGGATCACATCATTAGGAGAATGATGTGATGGACAAGACCCAATCCTAAGCATAGCACAAGATCGTGTAGTTCGTTTTGCTAGAGCTTTTCCAATGTCAAGTATCTCTTCCTTAGACCATGAGATCGTGTAACTCCCGGATACCGTGAGAGTGCTTTGGGTGTACCAAAGCGTCATAACGAATCGGGTGACTATAAAGGTGCACTATGTATCTCCGAAAGTGTCTGTTGGGTTGACACGGATCGAGGCTGGGATTTGTCACTCCGTATGATGGAGAGGTATCTCTGGCCCACTCGGTAATGCATCATCATAATGAGCTCAAAGTGACCAAGTGATTGGTTACAGGATCATGCATTACAAGATGCGAGTAAAGTGACTTGCGTGCGAGGCTGAGCGAGGTATTGGGATACCGACGATCGAGTCTCGGGCAAATAACGCACCGATTGACAAAGGGAATTGAATACAGGATTAATTGAATCCTCGACATCGTGGTTCATCCGATGAGATCATCGAGGAGTATGTGGGAGTCAACATGGGTATCCAGATCCGCTGTTGGTTATTGATCGAGAGCCGTCTCGGTCATATCGCATGTCTCCGAACCCGTAGGGTCTACACATAAGGTTCGGTGGCGCTAGGGTTTTATGAATATGAGTATGCAGCAAACCGAATGTTGTACGGAGTCCCGGATGAGATCCCGGACGTCACGAGGAGTTCCGTAATGGTCCGGAGGTAAAGAATTATATATAGGAAGTGCTATTTCGACCATCGGGAGAATTTTGGGGTTCTGGGTATTGTCTGGGACCACCGGAAGGGTCCCGGGGTCCACGGGTGGGGCCACCTATCCCGGAGGGCCCGTGGGCTGAAGTGGGAGGAACCAGCCCTGGTGGGCTGGTGTGCCCCCACTTGGGCCCCCGCGCCTAGGGTTGGAAACCCTAGGGTGGGGCGCCCACTTGCCTTGGGGCAAGCCTCCCCCTTGGCCGCCGCCCCTTGGGAGATCAGATCTCAGGGCGGCGCCCCAGGGGCCTATATAAAGTGGGGGAGAGGGGCAGCCGCACCTTGCATCTTGGCGCCTCCTCTCCCTGCTACACCTCTCCTCCTCCGTCACGTGCTTGGCGAAGCCTGCCGAGTCTGCTTCTCCACCAACACCACGCCGTCGTCGTGCTGCTGCTGGAGCCATCTTCCTCAACCTCTCCTTCCCCTTGATGGATCAAGAAGGAGGAGGCGTCATCCGCTCCGTCACGTGTGTTGAACGCGGAGGTGCCGTCCGTTCGGCACTCGGTCATCGGTGATTTGGATCACGGCGATGCGACTCCATCATCCACGTTCTAGTGAGCGCTTCCGCACGCGATCTACAAGTGGTATGTAGATGCAATCTCTCCCATGACTCGTTGCTTAGATGAACTCATAGATGGATCTTGGTGAAACCGTAGAAATTTTTAATTTTCGCAGCGTTCCCCATCGATGGTATCGAGCTAGGTTTATCGTAGTTCTCTATTGCACAAGTAGAACACAATTTTGTTGTGGGCGTAGATCTTGTCAACTTGCTTGCCGCTACTAGTCTTTTCTTGCTTCAGCGGTATTGTGGGATGAAGCGGCCGGACCGACCTTACGTGCGCTTACGTGAGACAGGTTCCACCGGTGACATGCACTAGTTGCATAAGGTGGCTAGCGGTGTCTGTCTCTCCTACTTTAGTTGGGCGGATTAGATGAAAAGGGTCCTTATGAAGGGTAAATAGAAGTTGACAAAATCACGTTGTGGTTATTCGTAGGTAAGAAAACGTTCTTGCTAGAACCCAATTGCAGCCACGTAAAAGATGCAACAACAATTAGAGGACGCCTAACTTGTTTTTGCAGCAATTGTCATGTGATGTCATATGGCCAGAAGTTGTGATGAATGATGATGATATATTGTGATGTATGAGATCATGTTCTTGTAATAGGAATCACGACTTGCATGTCGATGAGTATGACAACCGGCAGGAGCCATAGGAGTTGTCTTAATTATTGTATGACCTGCGCGTCATTGATTCAACGCCATGTAAATTACTTTACTTTGTTGCTAAACGTGTTAGCCATAGTAGTAGAATTAATAGTTGGCGAGCAACTTCATGGAGACACGATGATGGATATCATGATGATGGAGATCATGGTGTCATGCGGTGACAAGATGATCATGGAGCCCGAAGATGAAGATCAAAGGAGCTATATGATATTGGCCATATCATGTCACTACTTCATATAATTGCATGTGATGTTTATTATGTTTTATGCATCTTGTTTACTTAGAACGACGGTAGTAAATAAGATGATCCTTATAATAATTTCAAGAAGGTGTTCCCCTAGCGTGCACCGTTGCTAAAGTTAAATCGTTTCAAGCACCACGTGATGATCGGTGTGATAGATCCTTACGTTCACATACAGCGGGTGTAAGACAGTTTTACACATGCATAAACACTTAGGGTTAACTTGACGAGCCTAACATGTACAGACATGGCCTCGGAACACAAGAGACCGAAAGGTCGAACATGAGTCGATGGAAGATACGATCAACATGGAGATGTTCACCGGCGATGACTAGTCCGTCTCACGTGATGATCGGACACGGCCTAGTCGACTCGGATCATGTAACACTTAGATGACTAGAGGATGTCAAATCTAAGTGGGAGTTCATTAAATAATTTGATTAGATGAACTTAATTATCATGAACATTAGTCTAAAATCTTTGCAAAATGTCTTGTAGATCAAATGCCCAACGCTCATGTCACCATGAACTTCAACGCGTTCCTAGAAAACCAAGCTGAAAGGCGATGGCAGCAACTATTCGGATTGGGTCCGGAACACGAGATCATCCTCATAGCAGCCAAGGAACAATATGTCCTAGAAGCACCGCTAGGTAGCGCACCCATCGAGAACCAAGACATTATGAATGCTTGGCACTCTCGTCTTGATGATTACTCCCTCGTTGGTGCGGCATGCTACGACTTAGAACCGGGGCTCCAAAAGCGTTTTGAGCAACACGGAGCATATGAGATGTTCGAGGAGCTGAAAATGGTTTTCAAGCTCATGCGGGTCGAGAGATATGAAGTCTCCGACAAGTTCTATAGTTGTAAGATGGAGAAAACAGTTACATCGGTGAGCACATACTCAAAATGTTTGGGTTGCACAACCTTTGTCCCAGTGGACATTAACCTCCGGATGAGGCGGTCATTGACAGAATCCTTGATCGCTCCCACCAAGCTACAAGAGCTTTGTGATGAACTACAATATGCAAGGGATGGTGAAGACCATTCCGAAGTATTCTCAATCTGAAGTCGCAGAGGTTGAAATCAAGAAAGAACATCAAGTGTTGATGGTCAATAAAACCACTAAGTTCAAAAAGGGCAAGGGTAAGAAGAACTTCAAGAAGGGCGGCAAGGATGTTGCGGCGCCCGATAAGCAAGTTGCGAGAAGAAGTCAAAGAATGGACCCAAACCTGAGACAGAGTGCTTATATTGCAAAGGAAGGGCCTTTGGGCGGAACTGCCCCAAATACTTGGCGGACAAGAAGGCCGGCAACACTAAAGGTATATTTGATATACATGTAATTGATGTGTACCTTACGATTACTCGTAGTAACTCCCGGTATTTGATACGGTGTCGTTGCTCATATTTGTAACTCACGGCAGGAGCTGCGGAATAAGCGGAGATGGCGAAGGGCGAGGTGACGATCTTGGCGTCGGGAATGGTTCCAAGGTCGATGTGATCGCCGTCGACACGCTACCTCTACATTTACCTACGGGATTAGTTTTAAACCTCAATAATTGTTATTTAGTGCCAAGTTTGAGCATGAACATTGTATCGGGATCTCGTTTAATGCGAGATGGCTACTCATTTAAATCCGAGAATAATGGTTGTTCTATTTATATGAGAGATATGTTTTATGGTCATGCTCCGATGGTCAATGGTTTATTCTTAATGAATCTCGAGCGTAATATTACACATATTCATAGTGTGAATACCAAAAGATGTAAAGTTGATAACGATAGTCCCACATACTTGTGGCACTTGCCGCCTTGGTCACATTGGTGTCAAGCGCATGAAGAAGCTCCATTCGATGGACTTTTAGAGTCTCTCAATTATGAATCATTTGACACATGCGAACCATGCCTTATGGGCAAAATGACCAAGACTCCGTTCTCGGAACAATGGGCGAGCAACCAACTTATTGGAAATCATACATACCGATGTATGCGGTCCAATGGCGTCGAGGCTCATGGAGGATATCGTTATGTTCTAACTCTCACCGATGACTTGAGTAGATATGGGTATGTCTACTTGATGAAACAAAAGTCTGAGACCTTTGAAAAGTTCAAGGAATTTCAGAATGAGGTAGAGAATCAACGTGACCGAAAAATAAAGTTCTTACGATCGGATCGTGGAGGAGAATATTTAAGTCACGAATTTGGTACACACTTAAGGAAATGTGGAATCATTTCACAACTCACGCCGCTGGAACACCTCGGTAGTAATGGTGTGTCCGAGCGTCATAATCGCCTTGTATTGGATATGGTGCAATCTATGATGTCTCTTACAGATTTACCGCTATCATTTTGGGGATACGCTCTAGAGACAGCTACATTCACTTTAAATAGGGCACCGTCTAAATCCGTTGAGGCGACACCGTATGAATTATGGTTTGGGAAGAAACCTAAGTATCGTTTCTAAAAGTTTGGGGATGCGATGCTTATGTCAAGAAACTTCAACTGAAAAGCTCGAACCCAAGTCGGAAAAATCGTCTTCATAGGATACCCTAAGGAAACCATTGGGTATACCTTCTACCTTAGATCCGAAGGCAAGATCTTTGTTGCCAAGAACAGATCCTTTCTTGAAAAAGAGTTTCTCTCGAAAGGAGTAAGTGGGAGGAAAGTAGAACTTCGGTGAAGTACTACCTCTTGAACGGAAAATAGTGCAGCTCGGAAAATGTTCTGTGGTGCCTACACCTCTTGGAGAGGAAATTAACGATGATGATCAAAGTACTTGGATCAAGTTGCTCTTGAACCCGAGGTCCACAAGGACACGTTCCACACCAGTGGTATGGCAACCCTGTCACGGAAATCATGTTGTTGAACAACGGTGAACCTTGAACTATGAAGAAGCGATGGCGGGCCAGATTCCAACAAATGGCTTGAAGCCATGCAATCCGAGATAGGATCCATGTATGAAACAAAGTATGGACTTTGACAGACTTGCCCGATGATCGTGAGCGATAGAAAACAAATGGATCTTTAAGAAGAAGAGGCGGACGCGGATGGTAATGTCACCATCTATAAAGCTCGACTTGTCGCTAAGGGTTATCGGCAAGTTTAAGGGATTGACTACGATGAGACTTTCTCTCCGTGGCGAAGCTTAAGTCCGTCCGAATCATGTTAGCAATTGCGCATACTATGATTATGAGATATGGCGGATGGACGTCAAAACAGCATTCCTTAATGGTTATCTTAAGGAAGAGCTGTATATGATGCAGCCGGAAGGTTTTGTCAATCCTAAGAATGCTAACAAAGTATGCAAGCTCCAGCGATCCATTTATGGGCTGGTGCAAGCATCTCGGAGTTGGAACATTCGCTTTGATGAGATGATCAAAGCGTTTGGGTTTATCAGATTTATGGAGAAGCTGCGTTTACAAGAAAGTGAGTGGGAGCTCTGTAGCATTTCTCATATTATATGTAGATGACATACTTTTGATGGGAAATGATATAGAACTCTTGGACAACATTAAGGCCTACTTGAATAAAAGTTTTTCAATGAAGGACCATGGAGAAGCTGCTTACATATTAGGCATCAAGACCTATAGGGATAGATCGAGACGCCTCATAGGTCTTTCACAAAGCACATACCTTGATAAGATTTTGAAGAAGTTCAAAATGGATCAGTCAAGAAAGGGTTCTTGCCTGTCTTGCAAGGTGTGAGATTGAGCTCGGCTCAATGTCCGACCACGGCAAAAGATATAGAAGAGATGGCGTCATCCCTATGCCTCGGCCATAGGATCTATTATGTATGCCATGCTGTGTACGGACCTGATGTAAACCTTGCCGTAAGTTTGGTAGGAAGGTACCAAAGTAATCCGGCAAGGAACACTAGACGATGGTCAAGAATATCCTGAAGTACGAAAAGGACAAAGGACATGTTTCTCGTTTATGGAGGTGACGAAGAGCTCGTCGTAAAGGGTTACGTCGGCGCTAGCTTCGACACAGATCTGATGACTCTAAGTCACAAACCGGATCGTGTATATGTTGAATGGTGGAGCGATGGCTGGTGCGGCTGCAAGCGAGAGCGTCGTGGTGGGATCTACGTGTGAAGCGGAGTACATGGCAGCCTCGGAGGCAGCGCATGAAGCAATTTGGGTGAAGGAGTTCATCACCGACCTAGGAGTCATACCCAATCCGTCGGGGCCAATCAAACTCTTCTGTGACAACACTGGAGCTATTGCACTTGCCAAGGAGCCCAGGTTTCACAAGAAGACCAGGCACATCAAGCGTCGTTTCAACTCCATCTGTGAAAATGTTCAAGATGGAGGCATAGAAATTTGCAAAGTGCATACGGATCTGAATGTCGCAGATCCGTTGACTAAACCTCTTCCGCGAGCAAAACATGATCAACACCAGAACTCTATGGGTGTTCGGTTCATCACAATGTAACTAGATTATTGACTCTAGTGCAAGTGGGAGACTGTTGGAAATATGCCCTAGAGGCAATAATAAAAGGATTATTATTATATTTCCTTGTTCGTGATAATTGTCTTTTATTCATGCTATAATTGTATTATCCGAAAATCGTAATACACGTGTGAATACATAGACCACAATATGTCCCTAGTGAGCCTCTAGTTGACTAGCTCGTTGATCAATAGATAGTCATGGTTTCGACTATGGACATTGGATGTCATTGATAACGGGATCACATCATTAGGAGAATGATGTGATGGACAAGAGACAATCCTAAGCATAGCACAAGATCGTGTAGTTCGTTTTGCTAGAGCTTTTCCAATGTCAAGTATCTCTTCCTTAGACCATGAGATCGTGTAACTCGCGAATACCGTAAGAGTGCTTTGGGTGTACCAAGCGTCATAGCGAATCGGGTGACTATAAAGGTGCACTACGGTATCTCCGAAAGTGTCATTGGGTTGACACGGATCGAGGCTGGGATTTGTCACTCCGTATGACGGAGAGGTATCTCTGGGCCCACTCGGTAATGGATCATCATAATGAGCTCAAAGTGACCAAGTGATTGGTTATAGGATCATGCATTACTGATCGAGTAAAGTGACTTCGTGTAACGAGATTGAGCGAGGTATTGGGATACCGACGATCGAGTCTCGGGCAAGTAACGTCTTGATTGACAAAGGGAATTGAATCGGGATTAATTGAATCCTCGACATCGTGGTTCATCCGATGAGATCATCGAGGAGTATGTGGGAGTCAACATGGGTATCCAGATCCGCTGTTGGTTATAGACCGAGAGCCGTCTCGGTCATATCGCATGTCTCCGAACCCGTAGGGTCTACACACTTAAGGTTCGGTGGCGCTTAAGGTTGTATGAATATGAGTATGCAGCAAACCGAATGTTGTTGAGTCCGGATGAGATCCGGACGTCACGAGGAGTTCGGAATGGTCAGAGGTAAATAATTATATATAGGAAGTGCTATTTCGCCATCGGGAGAATTTGGGGTTACGGTATTGTCTGGGACCACCGGAAGGGTCGAGGTCCACCGGTGGGGCCACCTATCCCGGAGGGCCCCGTGGGCTGAAGTGGGAGGGAATCAGCCCCTGGTGGGCTGGTGCTCCCCCCACTTGGGCCCCCCCTGCGCCTAGGGTTGGAAGCCCTAGGGTGGGGGGGGCGCCCCACTTGCCTTGTGGGGCAAGCCTCCCCCCTTGGCCGGCGCCCTCCTTGGGAGATCAGATCTCCAGGGCGGCGCCCCCAAGGGGCCTATATAAAGGGGGAGGGAGGGCAGCCGCACCCTTGCATCTTGGCGCCTCCTCTCCCTGCTACACCTCTCCTCCTCAAATCACGTGCTTGGCGAAGCCTCGCGAGATCTTGCTTCTCCACCAACACCACGCCGTCGTGCTGCTGCTCGAGCCATCTTCCTCAACCTCTCCTTCCCCTTTGCTGGATCAAGAAGGAGGAGGCGTCATCCGCTCCCGCACGTGTGTTGAACGCGGAGGTGCCATCCGTTCGGCACTTTCGGTCATCGGTGATTTGGATCACGGTGATGCGACTCCATCATCCATGTTCTAGTGAGCGCTTCGCACGCGATCTACAAGTGGTATGTAGATGCAATCTCTCTCCCATGACTCGTTGCTTAGATGAACTCATAGATGGATCTTGGTGAAACCGTAGAAAAAAATTTAATTTTCTGCAACGTTCCCCATCATAAGGCCCAATACTTCCCCGGGGGGTTCCGGTAACCCCTCCGGCACTCGGGTTTTCTCCGAAATCACCCGGAAGACTTCCGGTGTCCGAATATAGCCGTCCAATATATAGTTCTTTACGTCTCGACCATTTCGAGACTCCTCGTCATGTCCGTGATCATATCCTGGACTTCAAACTACCTTCGGTACATCAAAACACAAACAAAACTCATAATACCGATCGTCACCGAACTTTAAGCGTGCGGATCCTACGGGTTCGAGAACTCTGTAGACATGACCGAGACACGTCTCCGGTCAATAAACAATAGCGGAACTTGGATGCCCATATTGGCTCCCACATATTCTATGAAGATCATTATCGGTCAAACCACATAACAACATACGTTGTTCCCTTTGTCATCGGTATGTTACTTGCCTGAGGTTCGATCGTCGGTATCTCAATACCTAGTTCAATCTCGTTACCGGCAAGTCTCCTTACTCGTTCCATAATACATCATCCCGCAACTAACTCATTAGTTACAATGCCTGCAAGGCTTATAGTGATGTGTATTACCGAGTGGGCCAGAGATACCTCTCCGACAATCGGAGTGACAAATCCTAATCTCGAAATACGCCAACTCAACAAGTACCTTCGGAGACACCTGTAGAGCACCTTTATAATCACCCAGTTACGTTGTGACGTTTGGTAGCACACAAAGTGTTCCTCCGGTAAACGGGAATTGCATAATCTCATAGTCATAGGAACATGTATAAGTCATGAAGAAAGCAATAACAACATAATAAACGATCAAGTGCTAAGCTAACGGAATGGGTCAAGCCAATCACATCATTCTCCTAATGATGTGATCCCGTTAATCAAATGACAAAGCATGTCTATGGCTAGGAAACATAACCATCTTTGATCAACGAGCTAGTCAAGTAGAGGCATACTAGTGACACTCTGTTTGTCTATGTATTCACACATGTATCATGTTTCTGGTTAATACAATTCTAGCATGAATAATAGACATTTATCATGATATAAGGAAATAAATAAAAACTTTATTATTGCCTATAGGTCATATTTCCTTCAGTCTCCCACTTGCACTAGAGTCAATGATCTAGATTACACAGTAATGATTCTAACACCCATGGAGCCTTGGTGCTGATCATGTTTTGCTCATGGAAGAGGCTTAGTCAATGGGTCTGCAACATTCAGATCCGTATGTATCTTGCAAATATCTATGTCTCCCACCTGGACTTGATCCTGGATGGAGTTGAAGCGTCTCTTGATGTGCTTGGTTCTCTTGTGAAATCTGGATTCCTTTGCCAAGGCAATTGCACCAGTATTGTCACAAAAGATTTTCATTGGACCTGATGCACTAGGTATGACACCTAGATCGGATATGAACTCCTCCATCGAGACTCCTTCATTCGCTGCTTCCAAAGCAACAGTGTATTCCGCTTCACACGTAGATCCCGCCATGACGCTTTGTTTAGAACTGCTCCAACTGACAGCTCCACCGTTCAATATAAAGACATATCCGATTTGCGATTTAGAATCGTCCGGATCAGTGTCAAAGCTTGCATCAACGTAACCATTTACGATGAGCCCTTTGTCACCTCCATAAACGAGAAACATATCCTTAGTCCTTTTCAGGTATTTCAGGATGTTCTTGAACGCTGTCCAGTGATCCACTCCTGGATTACTTTGGTACCTCCCTGCTAAACTAATATCAAGGCACACATCAGGTCTGGTACACAACATTGTATACATGATAGAGCCTATGGCTGAAGCATAGGGAACATCTTTCATTTTCTCTCAATCTTCTGCAGTGGTCGGGCATTGAGTCTTACTCAACTTCACACCTTGTAACACAGGAAAGAACCCTTTCTTTGCCTGATCCATTTTGAACTTCTTCAAAACTTTGTCAAGGTATGTGCTTTGTGAAAGTCCAATTAAGCGTCTTGATCTATCTCTATAGATCTTGATGCCCAATATGTAAGCAGCTTCACCGAGGTCTTTCATTGAAAAACTCTTATTCAAGTATCCTTTTATGCTATCCAGAAATTCTACATCATTTCCAATCAACAATATGTCATCCGCATATAATATTAGGAATGCTACAGAGCTCCCACTCACTTTCTTGTAAATACAGCCTTCTCCAAAAGTCTGTATAAAACCATATGCTTTGATCACGCTATCAAAACGTTTATTCCAACTCCGAGAGGCTTGCACCAGTCCATAAATGGATCGCTGGAGTTTGCACACTTTGTTAGCACCCTTTGGATGGATAAAACCTTCATGTTGCATCATATACAACTCTTCTTCCAGAAATCCATTCAGGAATGCAGTCTTTACATCCATTTACCAAATTTCATAATCATAAAATGCGGCAATTGTAACATGATTCAGACGGGCTTAAGCATCGCTACGGGTGAGAAGGTCTCATCATAGTCAACTCCTTGAACTTGTCGAAAACCTTTTGCAACAAGTCGAGCTTTGTAGACAGTAACATTACCGTCAGTGTCAGTCTTCTTCTTGAAGATCCATTTATTCTCTATGGCTTGCCGATCATCAGGCAAGTCAACCAAAATCCACACTTTGTTCTCATACATGGATCCCATCTCAGATTTCATGGCTTCAAGCCATTTTGCGGAATCTGGGCTCATCATCGCTTCCTCATAGTTTGTAGGTTCGTCATGGTCTAGTAACATGACCTCCAGAACAGGATTACCGTACCACTCTGGTGCAGATCTTACTCTGGTTGACCTACGAGGTTCGGTAGTAACTTGATCTGAAGTTTCATGATCATCATCATTAACTTCCTCACTAATTGGTGTAGGTGTCACCGGAACCGGTTTCTATGATGAACTACTTTCCAATAAGGGAGCAGGTACAGTTACCTCATCAAGTTCTACTTTCCTCCCTCTCACTTCTTTCGACAGAAACTCCTTCTCTAGAAAGGATCCAAATTTAGCAACAAAAGTCTTGCCTTCAGATCTGTGATAGAAGGTGTACCCAACAGTCTCCTTTGGGTATCCTATGAAGAGACATTTCTCCGATTTGGCTTCGAGCTTATCAGGTTGAAGCTTTTTCACATAAGCATCGCATCCCCAAACTTTAAGAAACGACAACTTTGGGTTCTTGCCAAAACAATAGTCCTTAGGGCGTCGTCTCAACGGTTTAGATGGTGCCCTATTTAACGTGAATGCAGCCGTCTCTAAAGCATAACCCCAAAATGATAGCCGTAAATCAGTAAGAGACATCATAGATCGCACCATATCTAGTAAAGTACGATTACGACGTACGGTCACACCATTACGCTGTGGTGTTCCGGGTGGCGTGAGTTGCGAAACTATTCCGGATTGTTTCAAATGAAGACCAAACTCGTAACTCAAATATTCTCCTCCACGATCTGATCATAGAAACTTTATTTTCTTGTTACGATGATTTTCTACTTCACTATGAAATTCTTTGAACTTTTCAAATGTTTCAGACTTATGTTTCATTAAGTAGATATACCCATATCTGCTCAAATCATTTGTGAAGGTGATAAAATAACGATACCCGCCATGAGCCTCAACATTCATTGGACCACATACATCAGTATGTATGATTTCCAACAAATCTGTTGCTCGCTCCATAGTTCTGAGAACGGCGTTTTAGTCATCTTGCCCATGAGGCATGGTTCGCAAGTACCAAGTGATTCATAATCAAGTGATTCTAAAAGTCCATTGAAATGGAGTTTCTTCATGCGCTTTACACCAATATGACCTAAATGGCAGTGCCACAAGTAAGTTGCACTATCATTATCAACTCTGCATCTTTTGGCTTCAATATTATGAGTATGTGTATCACTACTATCGAGATTTAATATAAATATACCACTCCTCAAGGGTGCATGACCATAAAAGATATTACTCATATAAATAGAACAACCATTATTCTCTGATTTAAATGAATAACAGTCTCGCATCGAACAAAATCCAGATATAATGTTCATGCTCAACGCTGGCACGAAATAACAATTATTTAGGTCTAAAACTAATCCCGAAGGTAGATGTAGAGGTAGCGTGCCGACCGCGATCACGTCGACTTTGGAACCATTTCCCACGCGCATCGTCACCTCGTCCTTAGCCAATCTTCGCTAATCCGTAGCCCCTGTTTGAGTTGCAAATATTAGCAACAGAACCGATATCAAATACCAGTGCTCTGCGAGCATTAGTAAGGTACACATCAATAACATGTATATCACATATACCTTTGTTCAACTTGCCATCCTTCTTATCCGCCAAATACTTGGGGCAGTTCCGCTTCCAGTGAACAGTTTGCTTGCAGTAGAATCACTCAGTCTCAGGCTTAGGTCCAGACTTGGGTTTCTTCTCCTGAACAACAACTTTTTTGCCGTTCTTCTTGAAGTTTCCTTTCTTCTTCCCTTTGCCCTTTTTCTTGAAACTGGTGGTCTTGTTGACCATCAACACTTGATGCTCCTTCTTGATTTCTACCTCCGCAGCCTTTAGCATCGCGAAGAGCTCGGGAATCGTCTTATCCATCCCTTGCATATTATAGTTCATCACAAAGCTCTTATAGCTTGGTGGCAGTGATTGGAAGAATTCTGTCAATAACACTATCATCCGGAAGATTAACTCCCAGTTGAATCAAGTGATTGTTATACCCAGACATTCTGAGTATATGCTCACTGACAGAACTATTCTCCTCCATCTTGTAGCTGTAGAACTTATTGGAGACTTCATATCTCTCAATCCGGGCATTTGCTTCAAATATTAACTTCAACTCTGGAACATCTCATATGCTCCATGACGTTCAAAACGTCGTTGAAGTCCGGTTCTAAGCGTAAAGCATGGCACATTGAACTATCAAGTAGTCATCGACTTTGCTCGCCAGATGTTCATAACATCTGGTGTTGCTCCTGAGAGGGTCGGCACCTAGCGGTGCTTCTAGGACGTAATTCTTCTATGCAGCAATGAGGATAATCCTCAAGTTATGGACCCAGTCCGTGTAATTGCTACCATCATCTTTCAATTTTGCTTTCTCAAGGAACACATTAAAATTCAATGGAACAACATCACGTGCCATCTATCTACAACAACATAGACATGCAAAATACTATCATGTACTAAGTTCATGATAAATTAAAGTTCAGTTAATCAAATTATTAAAGAACTCCCACTTAGATAGACATCCCTCTAATCCTCTAAGTGATCACGTGATCCATATCAACTAAACCATGTCCGATCATCACGTGAGATGGAGTAGTTTCAATGGTGAACATCACTATGTTGATCATATCTACTATATGATTCATGCTCGACCTTTCGGTCTCAGTGTTCCGAGGCCATATCTGCATATTCTAGGCTCGTCAAGTTTAACCTGAGTATTCGTGTGTGCAACTGTTTTGCACCGTTGTATTTGAGCGTAGAGCTTATCACACCCGATCATCACGTGGTGTCTCAAAGACGAAGAACTTTCACAACGGTGCATAATCAGGGAGAACACTTATACCTTGAAATTTAGTGAGAGATCATCTTATAATGCTACCGTCGATCTAAGCAAAATAAAATGCATAAAAGATAAACATCACATGCAATCAATATAAGTGATATGATATGGCCATCATCATCTTGTGCTTGTGATCTCCATCTCCGAAGCACCGTCATGATCATCATCGTCACCGGCGCGACACCTTGATCTCCATCGTAGCATCGTTGTCGTCTCGCCAACTATTGCTTCTACGACTATCGCTACCGCTTAGTGATAAAGTAAAGCAATCACAGGGTGATTGCATTGCATACAATAAAGCGACAACCACATGGCTCCTGCCAGTTGCCGATAACTCGGTTACAAAACATGATCATCTCATACAATAAAATATAGCATCATGTCTTGACCATATCACATCACAACATGCCCTGCAAAAACAAGTTAGACGTCCTCTACTTTGTTGTTGCAAGTTTTATGTGGCTGCTACAGGCTGAGCAAGAACCGTTCTTACCTACGCATCAAAACCACAACGATAGTTCGTCAAGTTAGTGTTGTTTTAACCTTCTCAAGGACCGGGCGTAGCCACACTCTGTTCAACTAAAGTTGGAGAAACTGACACCCGCCAGCCACCTATGCGCAAAGCACGTTGGTAGAACCAGTCTCACGTAAATGTACGCGTAATGTCGGTCCGGGCCGCTTCATCCAACAATACCGCCGAACCAAAGTATGACATGCTAGTAAGCAGTATGACTTGTATCGCCCACAACTCACTTGTGTTCTACTCGTGCATATAACATCTACGCATAAACCTGGCTCGGATGCCACTGTTGGGGAACGTAGTAATTTCAACAAATTTCCTACGCACACACAAGATCATGGTGATGCATAGCAACGAGAGGGGAGAGTGTTGTCCACATACCCTCGTAGACCGAAAGCGGAAGCGTTAGCACAACGCGGTTGATGTAGTCATACGTCTTCACGATCCGACCGATCAAGTACCGAACGTAGGGCACCTCCGAGTTCAGCACACGTTCAGCTCGATGACGTCCCGCGAACTCCGATCCAGCAGAGCTTCACACGAGAGTTCTGTCAACACGACAGCGTGATGACGGTGATGATGTTGCTACCGACCCAGGGCTTCACCTAAGCACCGCTACGATATGACCGAGGTGGATTATGGTGGAGGGGGGCACCGCACACGGCTGGGAGAGATCAACAGATCAACTTGCGTATCTAGAGGTGCCCCCTGCCCCCGTATATAAAGGAGCAAGGGGAGGCCGGCCGCCCTTGGGCGCTAGGAGGGGGAGTCCTCCTCCTAGTAGGAGTAGGACTCCCCTTTCCTAGTCCAACTAGGAAGAGGGAAGGGGGAAGGAAAGAAAGGGAGAGGGAGAGGGAAAGAGGGTCCGCGCCCCCCTCCCCTAGTCCAATTCGGTCTCCTCATGGGAGGGGGCGTGCCACCTCCTGGGCTGCTGCCCTCTCTCTCCCCTCAGGCCCACTAAGGCCCAATACTTCCCCGGGGGGTTCCGGTAACCCCTCCGGCACTCCGGTTTTCTCCGAAATCACCCGGAACACTTCCGGTGTCCGAATATAGTCGTCCAATATATTGATCTTTACGTCTAGACCATTTCGGGACTCCTCGTCATGTCCATGATCATATCCGGGACTCCGAACTACCTTCGGTACATCAAAACACAAACAAAACTCATAATACCGATCGTCACCGAACTTTAAGCGTGCGGATCCTACGGGTTCGAGAACTATGTAGACATGACCAAGACACATCTCCAGTCAATAACCAATAGAGGAACCTGGATGCTCATATTGGCTCCCACATATTCTACGAAGATCTTTATCGGTCAAACCGCATAACAACATACGTTGTTCCCTTTGTCCTCGGTATGTTACTTGCCCGAGGTTCGATTGTCGGTATCTCAATACCTAGTTCAATCTTGTTACCGGCAAGTCTCTTTACTCGTTCCGCAACTAACTCATTAGTTACAATGCTTGCAAGGCTTATAGTGATGTGTATTACCGAGTGGGCCCAGAGATACCTCTCCGACAATCGGAGTGACAAATCCTAATCTCGAAATACGCCAACTCAACAAGTACCTTCGGAGACACCTGTAGAGCACCTTTATAATCACCCAGTTATGTTGTGATGTTTGGTAGCACACAAAGTGTTCCTCCGATAAAAGGGAGTTGCATAATCTCATAGTCATAGGAACATGTATAAGTCATGAAGAAAGCAATAGCAACATACTAAACGATCAAGTGCTAAGCTAACGGAATGGGTCAAGTCAATCACATCATTCTCCTAATGATGTGATCCCGTTAATCAAATGACAACTCATGTCTATGGCTAGGAAACATAACCATCTTTGATCAACGAGCTAGTCAAGTAGAGGCATACTAGTGACACTCTGTTTGTCTATGTATTCACATATGTATCATGTTTCCGGTTAATACAATTCTTGCATGAATAATAGACCTTTATCATGATATAAGGAAATAAATAATAACTTTGTTATTGCCTCTAGGGCATATTTCCTTCAATTTCAGACAAATCAGGTCGGGTTGCCTCCTGGCTATAAATAGCCCACCCCCTACACCATAAAATTGGTAGCTGCTCAGAGTTAGTGCACGGCTTTTGTCGTTTGAGAGCAAGCCACCTCCGAAGCATTTGAGAGAGAGAGAGAGAGAGAGAGAGAGAGAGAGAGAGAGAGAGAGACTTGCGAGGACAAAGCCCAAAACACCCAGAGCCAAAGAGTGTTAGGCATCACTGAAGTCTTTCTGTCCGCATGATCTGAAGACTTGTTACACTAGGAAAGAGGGTGTTGGGTTCGAGAGGAAAATGAATGTTGATGGTTCTTACTCGAAGCTTGAGCAGTACCCCAAAACCACATGGGTTGCTGCAAAGGGACCTTCAGTGGATCCATCTACCTTTATCTGGCTTTAGTTGTGCTAACCCGATTATCATTGATGAATCCTTTGATGCAAACTATAAACTGTTTAACAATCAGAATGGTGAAGTGTTTGCCAGGTATATTGATACTACCTGCAGGAATGGACCACCCTTGAAGAAGATCTGGGTGCCCAAAAGTTGTCTTGAGAAGCTTCCGGTGAATGTCATCATGACACCACCTGGGAAGAAGACAAACCCCAGATCAAAGGCTTCATATAGTTCAAAGGCTTCATACAGACAGAGGACTCACCAGAGTCACCCTAACACCAATGTTTTGCAGGGAAACCATACTCAGACTTATGAATATGAGCGTGTTTCATCAAACTGCTATGTTCGTAAGACCAAGAACTTTTCTGCTTATTCTTATGAGTATTATTCACCTCCTGCAAGGCTATTTGCTAGGGTTCCAAAGCCGAAGTTCTCAGATGTTGTACTTAGACTCATTGCTTCTAAGCCACCCTGAAGATGTGGGTGGTTAACAAAAAATAACTCTCTTTTGCAGGGAAAGGTCTCCAGCCGGAAATCAAAGGCTTCTGATGCTTATGTTGGGGACCTAAAACATCTTGTGGACACAAGATAAAATGCCAAAATGGTCTTACTATGTATTTCGTCCCAGGATTTCTTGACAAACATCCTATTTAGCCTAACCAGGATCTGAACTTTCATAATCCGCTTGTTCGTCAAATTTTTATGCTTCACAATACCCTTGGTGAAGCCTATCCCCCAAAGTGCACTGTAGGGTATGACACCAAAGGCTTCAGAATGGATTATGGACAGTGGATGCACTAACCACATGACCGGTGATCGAAGTCTTCTCATGTATTCAACCCTACGTCCATCTGACAAGAGTCACATCACATTTGCTGACACTGGTAAAAGCAAGGTATTGGGCCTAGGTAGAGTTGCTCTCAAAGGATCAGCACATGGATAAAGTGATGCTTGTTGAATCCCTTGGTTTCAACTTAATGCCTGTCTCAATGCTTTGTGGTCTGAACATGATTGTGATATTTGGAAAATATCGTTGCCTTGTGCTTATGGAATCTGACAAATCTCTAGTCTTCGAAGGGTATCGAAAACACGATCTGTATATAGTAGATTTCTCCGCAGGACCACAGCTGGCCGTATGTCTTCTAGCAAAAGCTTCAGAGTGCTGGCTCTGGCATCGAAGGCTGGGGCATGCTGGCATGAGGAACTTGTACACTCTCGCGAAGAAGAAGCATGTCATAGGCATCGAGGGCGTCAATTTCAACAAGGATCATCTATGTGGTGCCTGCGAAGCTGGAAAGATGACTAGGGCAAATCATCCCTCGAAGACAATCATGACGACGACTTGTCCCTTCGAGCTGCTTCACATCGACTTGTTTGTCCTACTCACTACTCTACCCTCACTACCACTGCTTGCCTCTATGGCTTCGTCATTCTTGATGATTACTCAAGATATACATGGGCGCACATAATTCTCTACAAGAATGAAGTGCAGGATGTCTTTAGACGATTCGCCAATTGTGCCATGACCAACTTTGGCATCAAGATCAAGCACATCAGAAGTGACAACGGCATAGAATTCAAGAACACCGGTCTCGACACTTATATTGATACATTGGGCATCACACATGAGTTCTCAGCTCCATACACACCTCAGCAGAATGACATCATGGAGCACAAGAACATAACCCTCGTTGAGATGGCACGGATGATGCTTGATGAGTACAAGACCCCAAGGAAGTTCTGGCCTGAAGCCATTGATACTGCATGCCATGTCATCAACCATGTTTATCTTCACAAGCTTCTAAAGAAGACACCGTATGAGCTCCTGACTGGTAAGAAGCCAAACGTCAGCTACTTCAGAGTATTTGGTGCTAGGTGCTGGATCAAGGATCCGCATCACACTTCAAAATTTGCACCGAAAGCACATGAAGGTTTTATGCTTGGATACGGAAAGGACTCGCACTCCTACAAAGTCTTCAACCTTTTTCAGTATAAAGTGGTTGAAACTGTGGATGTGCGGTTCGATGAGACTAATGGCTCGCAAAGAGAGCACCTGCCAAATGTGCTAGATGAAGCCTCACCAAGTGAATCTATCGAGCTTATGGGTTCTGGAGAAATCATACCTTCAGAGACACAGGCTGAAGAGGAAATCATCATTTCTGCACCTAATCAACCCGAAGACATTGCTCAGCCTGAAGCCAATGCTGAAGATGAAGACAATGATCAGCAAGGGCAAAATCTTCGCCCAGTTCATCCTCGTATTGGCAATGAAGTACAGATTGAGAAGATAATTGATAGAATCAATGCACCTGGTCCACTCACTCGTTCAAGAGCAACACATCTAGCAAATTTCTATGTGCACTTTGCATTTGTCCCTATATCTGAACCCAAGAAAGTTGATGAAGCCTTCATAGAACCTGAATGGATTCAAGCTATGCAAGAAGAGGTTCAACAGTTCGAGCTGAACAATGTATGGGAGCTTGTGAAACGTCCTAATCCTCGCAAGCACAATATCATAGGCACTAAATGGATCTATCGCAACAAACAAGATGAGCATGGTCAAGTCGTCAGAAACAAGGCTCGTCTCGTTGCTCAAGGTTACACTCAAGTTGAAGGGATTGACTTTGATGAAACATTTGCTCCTGTGTCTAGGCTTGAAGCCATTCGCATACTGCTAGCCTATGCCAACCATCACAACATTCTTCTATACCAAATGGATGTGAAGAGTGCCTTTCTCAATGGAAAAATTGAAGAAGAAGTGTATGTTGCACAACCTCCTGGTTTTGAAGACCCAAAGCGTCCTGACATGGTATACAAGCTCAACAAGGCACTGTATGGCCTCAAACAAGCCCCTCGTGCTTGGTATGACACACTCAAAGACTTCCTTAAGTGCAAAGGCTTCAAACCCGGTTCCCTGGACCCCACCCTCTTCGTGAAGACATATAGATGGTGAACTGTTTGTGTGCCAAATCTATGTGGATGACATTATCTTCCGCTGCACTGACAAGCGATACAGTGATGAGTTTGCGCATATGATGCAAGAGCAATTTCAGATGTCCATGATGGGTGAGCTGAAATTCTTCCTTGGTCTTCAAATCTGTCAGCAGAGCAATGACATCTTCATATCACAAGAGAAATACCTCAAAGATTGCCTGAAGAAGTTTGGAGAGCAAGACTACCAAGGGTACACGACGCCAATGCCAACCAAAGGTCAAATGGGTCCCGACGACAATGGTAAAGAGTTCGATCAAAAGGTATACCGCTCCATGATTGGTTCTTTACTCTACTTATGTGCATCTAGGCCAGATATAATGCTTAGCGTTTGGATGTGTGCCCGACTCCAAGCGGTACCAAAGGAATCGCATCACTTAGCTGTCAAGCGAATTCTTCGATATTTGGCTTACACCCCAATGATACGACTCCAACGTATCTATAATTTATGAAGTATTCATGCTGTTATTTTATCATTCTTGGATGTTTTACAATCATTTCATAGCAACTTTATATCATTTTTAGGACTAACCTATTGACCCAAATGCCAGTGCGATTCTTTGTTTTTTGCTTGTTTTTACATCGCAGAAATCAATACCAAACGGAGTCCAAATGCAACGAAACTCCACAGAGATTTTTATGGACCGAAGACACCCATTGGGCCGAGCAGCACCTCTGACGGGTGCCCTCGAGAGCACAACCCACTGTAGCGCGCTTAAGGCCCCTAAGCGCCGAGGTGGGTTGTGCCCACCTCGGTGGCCGCCCGCACCCCTTCTTTGCACTATAAATTCCCAAATATTCTGAAACCCTTCAAGGTTACCCTATATCAGAAGTTCCGCCGCCGCAAGGTCTTTGTATCCGCGAAAACCAATCTAGACACCGTTCCGGTACCCTGCCAGAGGGGGCAATCATCTCTGGTGGCCATCTTCATCATCCCGGCGGCCACCACGATGAGGAGGGAGTAGTCCACCCTCGGGGCTGAGGGTTTGTACCAGTAGCTATGTGTTTAATCTCCCTCTCTCTTGTGATCTATACCATGGGCTTTGTTAATGTAGATGGATGATATGATGTTTCTCCCCTCTATACTCTTGTTGTGATGAATTGAATCTTTACCCTTTGAAGTTTTGTCTTGTCGAATTGAATATTCACATATGTGAACATATGATGTATGTCTTGCGGTATGAATACTTGAGGTGACAATGGGGTATCATATTGATTCACTTGATGTATGTTATGGCACTCAACTCACAGATTCCTGAGGTGACATTGGGGCAATCTTTGCATAGTGGTTGATGCACGTTTTTATTATCTTTTCTCTGATAGAAACTTTGGGGTCTCTTTGTAGTTCTTTGTGTGGATTGAGTATTATGATATGAATTTGCTTTGGTGTTATTTTAGTACGAACTCTTGATTAGATCGATCGGAAAGAATAGCTTGTGTTATTTTAGTATGAACTCTAGGATAGATCAAACGGAAAGAATATCTTTGAGGTGGTTTCGTACCCTACAAACAATTTCTATCTTTTGTTCTCCGCTAATAGGAACTCGGGAGTGATTCTTTATTGCACTTTGAGGGATAATCATATGATCGAACTATGTTAGCATTGTTAAGAGGTTGCACTAGTGAAAGTACGGACCCTAGGCCTTGTTTCCAAGCATTGCAATACCATTTTTGTGCCCGTTTACTACTTGCTACCTTGCTGTTTTTATTTATTCAGATTATAAAAATATATTTCTACCATCAATATTACACTTTTATCACCATCTCTTCACCAAACTAGTGCACCTATACAATTTGCCATTGTATTGGGTGTGTTGGGGACGCAAGAGATTTCTTGTATTTGGTTGCAGGGTCGTTTGAGAGAGACTATCTTCATCCTACGCCTTCCACGGATTGATAAAGCTTAGGTCATCCACTTGAGGGAAAATTGCTACTGTCCTACAAAACTCTGCGCTTGGAGGCCCAACACGTGTCTACAAGAATAAAGTTGCGTAGTAGACATCAAGATCTTTTCTGGCGCCGTTGCCGGGGAGGTGAGTGCTTGAAGGTATTGATAGAGCATTTGTTCATATAATCTTTTTAGCCTTTTTGCATCACATTGTAATCATATTTTCACATTGTTTACTTAAGAAATATTCAAATACCCCCATTATGCTACATTTACAAACACTCCTCCATGTTTTGCAGAAAAGGGCGAAAAGGCCCAAAATCCTTCTATATTGGAGAGTTTCAAGAAACTGTAGTTGTTGTAATTTACGGAGGGACCCGACCATGAAGAAAATAAGTAACCAGAGGGGTCAAGCTAAAGTTGGAGGGATCATCTTGGGAAGAAAGAAGAGAAGTGGAAGGGCAAAAGGGCAAAAATGGCAGATCAGGGAGGGGATCAAAATCCCTAGCAACAGCCCCGATCCCCATTCAGGCTTGGCATCTCCATCTCCCCCACCTCTTCTTCTCCAACTCCGGCCGCCGCCACGGCCAGGCCGGTGTGGTGGTGCGCCTCCCATCAATCCATCCATCCACTCCATCTCCACCACACCACCATCAGCGCCATTCACTACATCACCCATTTCCATCCATCCACCAGCAACACCATCGTCTCCATCCGCCACTCCACCACGCACCACCAGCACCACCCCATCCATTCGAGCGCCACCACCAACACCCATGCTCCAGATCGAAGAAAGGAGTGGCGCGACCCACCAGACATCATGTCTGGGTACCCGCACCCCTGTTGTTGCTCTTCTATCTTCCCTCGCTGAGGGAGTCCTGGATTAGGGGGTGTCCGGATAGCCGAACTATCACCGTTGGCCGGACTCCTGGACTATGAAGATACAAGATTGAAGACTTCGTCCCGTGTCCGGATGGGACTTTCCTTGGCGTGGAAGGCAAGCTTGGCGATACGGATATGTAGATATCCTACCATTGTAACCGACTACGTGTAATCCTAACCCTATTGGTGTCTATATAAACCGAAGGGTTTTAGTCCGAGGACGAACAACAATCATACCATAGGCTAGCTTCTAGGGTTTAGCCTCTCCGATCTCGTGGTAGATCTACTCTTGTACTACCCATATCATCAATATTAATCAAGCGGAGTAGGGTATTACCTCCATCGAGAGGGCCGAACACAGGTAAAAACATCGTGTCCCTTGTCTCTGTTACCATCCGCCTAGACGCACTTGATTCGGGACCCCCTACCCGAGATCCGCCGGTTTTGACACCGACATTGGTGCTTTCATTGAGAGTTCCTCTGTATCATCACCTATAGGCCCGATGGCTCCTTCGATCATCAACAACGACGCGGTCCAGGGTGAGACTTTTCTCCCCGGACAGATCTTCATATTCGGCGGCTTTGCACTGCGGGCCAATTCACTTGGCCATCTGCAGCAGATCGAAAGCTACGCCCCTGGCCATCAGGTCAGATTTGGGAGTTTGAACTACACGGCCGACATCCGCGGAGAATTGATCTTCGACGGATTCGAGCCACAGCCAAGTGCGCCGCACTATCTCGATGGGCATGATCTAACTCTGCCGCCGAACAGTGTCCTGGAGGCCGCACTAGTGTCCGCTCCGACCATTGATTTGGAGCCGATCTCGCCGATCGAGGATGGTTGGTTGGACACCACCTCGGGGGCTGAAATCTCTACGGCGATTGAGCCGAACACCATCCCTGTCCTTTGCAAAGCTCGTGACTCTCAGGTGCCGGACTCCTTTCCGGACTCCGAACCTCCAGCGCCCGCCGGTCGAATCCGATCGGGCGCCGTTATGGAGTTCACCGCCCGCGGACATCTTTTCAAAGACTTCGCCCTTTGGCGATATCCTGAACTCATTAAAGTCTCTCTCTTTGTCGAGAGCCTGGCGGACTACGGTCGGGAAGGTTGGGATGCGGACGACGAAGAAATTCAACGCCCACCCACTGCCCACTTTGTAGCCACTGTCGAAAGCTTAAACGACGTGCTCGATTTCGACTCCGAAGACATCGACGGTATGGACAACGATGTAGGAGATAACCATGAACCAACACCTATAGGATACTAGACAACCACCTCATCCCATGACGTATACATGGTGGATACACCTAAAGGAAGTGACGACGAGGAACAACGGGACACTACGAAGGATAAATCCCTCGAAAAGCAGTCAAAACGGCAACGTAAAAGCCGCACCAAGTCCCGCCGACAAAGACCCAGCCATAGAGTAGGGCGAACGGTGGACGATTTAACATGCTATCGAGCAACCGTCCGAACAGGACAACTTGATAAACAACCGTCCGGGCAAAGATAACAATCCCGACGATCTCCGCCGGACAAATTGTTGGAGCGGAAGAACCTCCACAAAGGCTCGCCGCCATGCGCGTAGCCTGAAAAAGCAAGCGGAAGCTCAAAACAGTGGAAGATGCACTCGAGAATCAGATGGAGCAAAGTACTCAACACATAGACAAATCTGGCGACGATCGCCGAACAAAGAGCTACCCAAAGAGAAAACTACTACCCGAATTTGATGAGGAGGCCGTAGAGCCCCCACAATCAAAAAGCAGGCCACCCGGTCGGATGGACGACCCCACGGCAAAGAGAGAGCGGCAAATGGCGCCGCACACAAGCTGGCACGTGATCCGCATAAGGATTCACATCAAAAGGATGGCCCAGTTAGGTCCATCTATGGGCCGAGAAAGCAAGCTCCTCAAGGCAATGCAACACGCCAAATATCTGAACATCACGGCACACCCAAATATAGGTGTGCCGCACACCCCCTGTGTTTCACCGATGAGGTGCTGGATCACGAATTCCCAGCGGGATTCAAACGCGTAAACATAGAGCCATACGACGGAACAACAGACCCTGAAGTATGGATTGAGGATTACATCCTCCACATACACATGGCTAGAGGAGACGATCTCCACGCCATAAAATACTTACCCCTCAAGCTCAAAGGGCCAGCCCGGCATTGGCTCAAAAGCCTCCCTGAAAATACCATTGGAAGTTAGGAAGAGCTCGAGGATGCTTTTTGGGCAAATTTTCAATGGACTTATGTCCGTCCTCCGGATGCAGACGATTTAAGTCATATAACTCAACAACCCGGAGAGTCAGCCCGCAAATTCTGGAACAGGTTCCTCACCAAAAAGAACCAAATAGTTGATGTCCGGACGCCAAAGCCTTAGCAGCTTTCAAACACAACGTCAAGAGACGAATGGCTCGCAGACACCTCGGCCAGAGAAGCCGAGAACCATGGCCGCATTAACAAGCCTCATGACCCGCTTTTATGCTGGAGAGGATAGCTGGCTAGCAAGATGCAGCACCCAATGACCCAAGTACATCCGAGGTCGAGGGATGGAAATGGGAAACCACGACGCAACAAGGACCAATGCGGATTAAGGGAACGGTCCAAAGAGCGCGGCGATCAATGCCGGATTCAAAAGCTCACGACAGAACAATAAAAACTGCCCCTTAAGGACAATAGCGATGAGCTATCCAACTTAAACAAAATCTTGGACAAGATATGCCAAATCCACAGTACTCCCGGGAAGCCTGCAAACCATACCCACAGAGATTGTTGGGTCTTCAAGCAGTCCGGCAGACTCAATGCCGAACACAAGGGGCTCGACACACCAAGCAAGGACGATGACGAACCCCACAAGAAGAGCACCGGAAAACAAAAGAATTTCCCACAAGAGGTTAAAACAGTAAACTCACTTCGCGTGATAAAAGGGAAAAACAGAGCGGCGCCCACTAAAATGCGCGCCGCACAGACTACCTAGCGGTGTACCAACACTGGTTGTCAAAACCAATCACCTTTGACCATCAGGACTACTTCGAAAGTATCCGGAACGCAGGATGGACTGCCTTGATATTGGATCCTATAATCGATTTGATTCCAATTTACACAAGTCCTCATGGATGGCGGCGATGATATAAACCCGATATATCGAGGACACAATCCGCAGGATGGGGATAGACCCAACCAAAATTCGCCATAGCAACACCTCCTTCAAAGGGTAATGCTGACCCATATGCCCATTGTATGCGGGCTCCTCATTGCTAGAAGTTGTGTTCGCTCATCCGACAACTTCCGCCTTGAAAAGTTAACCTTCCACATCGCCCCATTCGAAAGTAGCTATCAAGCACTACTAGGGCGTGAAGCTTTCGCCCGCTTTAACGCAATACCGCATTATGCATCTCTTACACTTAAAATGCCCAGTCCAAACGGCATCATCTCATTAAAAGGGAGTATTAAGTGTTACTCGAGCACGAAAGAACATGAGACTGCCTTGACAGCCCCACACCAATCCGGCTCCGCTAATCAAAGCACCTGAATATGTCATTCAAACCCCGGACACGGCTAGACGAGTCCGGTGCCTACTAGCGGCATACCCCCATACAAGGGGCTGCACGCACGTACTGTTGGAAATATGCCCTAGAGGCGATAATAAAAGGATTATTATTATATTTCCTTGTTCGTGATAATTGTCTTTTATTCATGCTATAATTGTATTATCCGGAAATCATAATACACGTGTGAATAGATAGACCACAACATGTCCCTAGTGAGCCTCTAGTTGACTAGCTCGTTGATCAATAGATAGTCATGCTTTTCGACTATGGACATTGGATGTCATTGATAACGGATCACATCATTAGGAGAATGATGTGATGGACAAGACCCAATCCTAAGCATAGCACAAGATCGTAGTTCGCTTTGCTAGAGCTTTTCCAATGTCAAGTATCTTTTCCTTAGACCATGAGATCGTGTAACTCCCGGATACCGTAGGAGTGCTTTGGGTGTACCAAACGTCACAACATAACGGGTGACTATAAAGGTGCACTACGGTATCTCCGAAAGTGTCATTGGGTTGACACGATCGAGATGGATTTGTCACTCCGTATTACGGAGAGGTATCACTTGGGCCCACTCGGTAGTGCATCATCATAATGAGCTCAAAGTGACCAAGTGTTTGGTCACGGGATCATGCATTACGGTACGAGTAAAGTGACTTGCCGATAACAAGATTGAATGAGGTATTGGGATACCGACGATCGGATCTCGGGCAAGTAACATACCGTCTGACAAAGGGAATAGTATACGGGGTTGCTTGAATCCTCGACATCGTGGTTCATCCGATGAGATCATCGAGGAGTATGTGGGAGCCAACATGGGTATCCAGATCCCGCTGTTGGTTATTGACCGAAGAGCCGTCTCGGTCATGTCTGCATGTCTCCCGAACCCGTAGGGTCTACACACTTAAGGTTTGGTGACGCTAGGGTTGTATGAATATGAGTATGCAGCAAACCGAAAGTTGTTCGGAGTCCCGGATGAGATCCCGGACGTCACGAGGAGTTCCGAAATGGTCCGGAGGTAAAGAATTATATATAGGAAGTGTTGTTTGCCATCGGAAAGTTTGGGTCACCAGATTGTCTGGGACCACCGGAAGGGTCCCGGGTCCACCGGTGGGGCCACCTATCCGGAGGGCCCCATGGGCTGAAGTGGAGGGAACCAGCCTGGTGGGCTGGTGCGCCCTGGCCCCCTTTGCCTAGGGTTGGGAACCTAGGGGGGGGCGCCCACTTGCCTTGGGGGCACTCCACCCCCTTGGCCGCCGCCCCTAGGAGATCCCATCTCCTAGGGCGGCGCCCCTGGGACCCTATATATAGAGGGGGGGGAGGCAGCCGCACCTTGCACTTGGCTCCCTCCCCTGCTACACCTCTTCCTCCTCCCGGCTTGCTTGGCGAAGCCCTGCCGATACTCTCTGCATCCACCACCACGCCGTCAGGTCATTGGATCTTCATCAACCTCTCCTTCCCTTGCTGGATCAAGACGTAGGAGACGTCACGCTGACCGTACGTGTGTTGAACGCGAAGGTGTCGTCCGTTCGGCGCTAGGATCTCCGGTGATTTGGATCACGACGAGAACGACTCCCTCAACCCCGTTCTCTTGAACGCTTCCGCACGCGATCTACAAAGGGTATGTAGATGCATCTCTCTCACTCGTTGCTAGATGAACTCATAGATGGATCTTGGTGAACGTAAGAAATTTTTTATTTTATGCAACGTTCCCCAACAGTGGCATCATGAGGTAGGTCTATGCGTAGTTCTCTTTTACACGAGTAGAACACAATTTGTTGTGGGCGTAGATGTTGTCAACTTTCTTGTGGCTACTAGTCTTATCTTGATTCAGCGGTATTGTGGGATGAAGCGGCCCGGACCGACCTTACACGTACGATTACGTGAGGCAGGTTCCACCGACTGACATGCACTAGTTGCATAAGGTGGCTAGCGGGTGTCTGTCTCTCCCACTTTAGTTGGAGCAGATTCGACGAAAATGGTCCTTATGAAGGGTAAATAGAAGTTGAAAAATCACGTTGTGGCTTTCACGTAGGTAAGAAAACGTTCTTGCTAGAACCCTATTGCAGCCATCGTAAAACTTGCAACAACAATTAGAGGACGCCTAACTTGTTTTTGCAGCAAGTGTTTTGTGATGTGATATGGCCAAAGTTGTGATGAATGATGAATGATATATATGTGATGTATGAGATCATGTTCTTGTAATAGGAATCACGACTTGCATGTCGATGAGTATGACAACCGCAGGAGCCATAGGAGTTGTCTTTATTTTTGTATGACCTGTGTGTCATTGAGAACGCCATGTAAATTACTTTACTTTATTGCTAAACGTGTTAGCCATAGTAGTAGAAGTAATAGTTGGCGAAGCAACTTCATGGAGACACGATGATGGAGATCATGGTGTCATGCGGTGACAAGATGATCATGGAGCCCAAGATGAAGATCAAAGGAGCTATATGATATTGGCCATATCATGTCACTACTATATAATTGCATGTGATGTTTATTATGTTTATGCATCTTGTTTACTTAGAACGACGGTAGTAAATAAGATGATCCTTATAATAATTTCAAGAAAGTGTTCTCCCTAACTGCATGCGTTGCTAAAGTTCGTCGTTTCAAGCACCACGTGATGATCGGGTGTGATAGATTCTTACGCTCACATACAACGGGTGTAAGACAGTTTTACACATGCAAAACACTTAGGTTAACTTGACGAGCCTAGCATGTACAGACATGGCCTCGAACACAAGAGACCGAAGGTCGAACATGAGTCGTATGGAAGATACGATCAACATGGAGATGTTCACCGACGATGACTAGTCCGTCTCACGTGATGATCGGACACGGCCTAGTCGACTCGGATCATGTAACACTTAGATGACTAAAGGGATGTCAAATCTGAGTGGGAGTTCATTATATAATTTGATTAGATGAACTTAATTATCATGAACATTAGTCTAAAATCTTTGCAAAATGTCTTGTAGATCAAATGGCCAACGCTCATGTCACCATGAACTTCAACGCGTTCCTAGAGAAAACCAAGCTGAAAGGCGATGGCAGAACTATTCGGATGGGTCCGGAACCCGAGGATCATCCTCATAGCAGCCAAGAAACAATATGTCCTAGAAGCACCGCTAGGTGATGCACCCATCCGAAGAACCAAGACATTATGAATGCTTGGCAGTCTCGTCTCGATGATTACTCCCTCGTTCAAGGCGGCATGCTTTACACTTAGAACCGGGCTCCAAAAGCGTTTTGAGCAACACGGAGCATATGAGATGTTCAAGGAGCTGAAAATGGTTTTCCAAGCTCATGCCCGGTCGAGAGATATGAAGTCTCCGACAAGTTCTATAGTTGTAAGATGGAGGAAAATAGTTCGCCGGTGAGCACATACTCAAAATGTCTGGTTGCACAACCGCTTTGTCCCACTGGACATTAACCTCCGGACGAGGCGGTCATTGACAGAATCCTTGATCGCTCCCACCGAGCTACAAGAGCTTTGTGATGAACTACAATATGCGGGGATGGTGAAAACTATTCTGAAGTATTTTCAATGTCAAGTCAGAGAGGTAGAAATAAAGAAGGAACATCAAGTGTTGATGGTCAATAAAACCACTAAGTTCAAGAAGGGCAAGGGTAAGAAGAACTTCAAGAAGGACGGCAAGGATGTTGCCGCGCCCGATAAGCAAGTTGCCGGAAGAAGTCAAAGAATGGACCCAAACCCGAGACAGAGTGCTTTTATTGCAAAGGAAGGGCCATCGAAGCGGAACTGCCCCAAATACTTAGTGGACAAGAAGGCCGACAACACTAAAGGTATATTTGATATACATGTAATTGATGTGTACCTTACCAAGACTCGTAGTAACTCCCGGTATTTGATACGGTGCCGTTGCTCATATTTGTAACTCACAGCAGAGCTGCGGAATAAACGGAGACTGGCGAAGGACGAGGTGACGGCGCGTCGGGAATGGTTCCAAGGTCGATGTGATCGCCGTCGGCACGCTACCTCTACATTTACCTACGTGATAGTTTTAAACCTCAATAATTGTTATTTAGTGCCAAGTTTGAGCATGAACATTGTATCAGGATCTCGTTTAATGTGAGATGGCTACTCATTTAAATCCGAGAATAATGGTTGTTCTATTTATATGAGAGATATGTTTTATGGTCATGCTCGATGGTCAATGGTTTATTCTTAATGAATCTCGAACGTAATATTACACATATTCATAGTGTGAATACCAAAAGATGTAAAGTTGATAACGATAGTCCCACATACTTGTGGCTTCGCCGCCTTGGTCACATTGGTGTCAAGCGCATGAAGAAGCTCCATTCGATGGACTTTTAGAGTCTCTCGATTATGAATCATTTGACACATGCGAACCATGCCTCATGGGCAAATGACCAAGACTCCGTTCTCGGAACAATGGAGCGAGCAACCAACTTATTGGAAATCATACATACCGATGTGTGCGGTCCAATGAGCGTTGAGGCTCATGGAGGATATCGTTATGTTCTAACTCTCACCGATGACTTGAGTAGATATGGGTATGTCTACTTGATGAAACACAAGTCCGAGACCTTTGAAAAGTTCAAGGAATTTCAGAATGAGGTAGAGAATCAACGTGACCGAAAAATAAAGTTCTTACGATCGATCGTGGAGGAGAATATTTAAGTCACGAATTTGGTACACACTTAAGGAAATGTGGAATCGTTTCACAACTCACGCCGCCGAACACCTCAACAGAACGGTGTGTCCGAACGTCGAATCGCACTCTATTGGATATGGTGCGATCTATGATGTCTCTTACTGATCTACCTCTATCATTTTGGGGATACGCTCTAGAGACAGCTACATTCACTTTAAATAGGGCACCGTCTAAATCCGTTGAGACGACACCGTATGAATTATGGTTTGGGAAGAAACCTAAGCTGTCGTTTCTAAAAGTTTGGGGATGCGATGCTTATGTCAAGAAACTTCAAACTGAAAAGCTCGAACCCAAGTCGGAAAAATGCGTCTTCATAGGATACCCTAAGGAAACCATTGGGTATACCTTCTACCTTAGATCCGAAGGCAAGATCTTTGTTGCCAAGAACGGATCCTTTCTCGAAAAGAGTTTCTCTCGAAGGAGTAAGTGGGAGGAAAGTAGAACTCGATGAAGTACTACCTCTTGAACCGGAAAGTAGTGCAGCTCAGAAAATGTTCTGTGGTGCCTACACCGACTAGAGAGGAAATTAATGATGATGATCAAGGTACTTGAATCAAGTTGCTACTTGAACTTCAGAGGTCCACAAGGACACGTTCCACACCAGAGTGGTATGGCAACCCTGTCCTGGAAATCATGTTGTTAGACAACGGTGAACCTTCGAACTATGAAGAAGCGATGGCGGGCCCATATTCCAGCAAATGGCTTGAAGCCATGCAATCCGAGATAGGATCCATGTATGAAAACAAAGTATGGACTTTGACAGACTTGCCCGATTATCGGCGAGCGATAAAAAACAAATGGATCTTTAAGAAGAAGACGGACGTGGATGGTAATGTTACCATCTATAAAGCTCGACTTGTCGCTAAAGGTTATTGGCAAGTTCAAGGGGTTGACTACGATGAGACTTTCTCTCCCGTAGCGAAGCTGAAGTCCGTCCGAATCATGTTAGCAATTGCCGCATACTATGATTATGAGATATGGCGATGGACGCCAAAACGGCATTCCTTAACGGCTATCTTAAGGAAGAACTGTATATGATGCAGCGGAAGGTTTTGTCGACCCTAAGAATGCTAACAAGGTATGCAAGCTCCAGCGATCCATTTATGGGCTGGTGCAAGCATCTCGAGTTGGAACATTCGCTTTGATGAGATGATCAAAGCATTTGGGTTTATGCGACTTATGGAGAAGCCTGCGTTTATAAGAAAGTGAGTGGGAGCTCTGTAGCATTTCTCATATTATATGTAGATGACATACTTTTGATGGGAAATGATATAGAACTTTTGACAACATTAAGGCCTACTTGAATAAGAGTTTTTCAATGAAGGACCTTGGAGAAGCTGCTTATATATTAGGCATCAAGATCTATAGAGATAGATCGAGGCGCCTCATAGGTCTTTCACAAAGCACATACCTTGAAAAGATATTGAAGAAGTTCAAAATGGATCAGTCCAAGAAAGGGTTCTTGCTCAGATTACAAGGTGTGAAATTGAGCTCGGCTCAATGTCCACCCGACAGAAGATATAGAAGAGATGAGTGTCATCCCTATGCATCAGCCATAGGGTCTATTATGTATGCCATGTTGTGTACCAGCCTGATGTAAACCTTGCCGTAAGTTTGGTAGGAAGGTACCAAAGTAATCCCGCAAGGAACACCGGACAGCGGTCAAGAATATCCTGAAGTACCGAAAAGGACTAAGGACATGTTTCGTTTATGGAGGTGACGAAGAGCTCGTCAGAAGGGTTACGCCGACGCTTAGCTTCGACACGATCTGATGACTCTAAGTCACAAACCGGATCGTGTATATGTTGAATGGTGGAGCGAGAAGCTGGTGCAGCTGCAAGCAGAGCGTCGTGGCGGGATCTACATGTGAAGCGGAGTACATGGCAGCCTCGGAGGCGCGATGAAGCAATTTGGGTGAAGGAGTTCATCACCAACCTAGGAGTCATACCCAATGCGTCGGGGCCGATCAAACTCTTTTCGTGACAACACTGGAGCTATTGCACTTGCCAAGGAGCCCAGGTTTCACAAGAAGACCAGCACATCAAGCGCCGCTCAACTCCATTCGTGAAAATGTTCAAGATGGAGACATAGAAATTTGCAAAGTGCATACGGATCTGAATGTCGCAGATCCGCTGACTAAACCTCTTCCATGAAAGCAAAACATGATCAACACTAGAACTCTATGGGTGTTCGATACATCACAATGTAACTAGATTATTGACTCTAGTGCAAGTGGGAGACTGTTGGGATTATGCCCTAGAGGCAATAATAAAAGGATTATTATTATATTTCCTTGTTCGTGATAATTGTCTTTTATTCATGCTATAATTGTATTATCCGGAAATCGTAATACATGTGTGAATAGATAGACCACAACATGTCCCTAGTGATCCTCTAGTTGACTAGCTCGTTGATCAATAGATAGTCATGGTTTCGACTATGGACATTGGATGTCATTGATAACGGATCACATCATTAGGAGAATGATGTGATGGACAAGACCCAATCCTAAGCATAGCACAAGATCGTAGTTCGTTTTGCTAGAGCTTTTCCAATGTCAAGTATCTTTTCCTTAGACCATGAGATCGTGTAACTCCCGGATACCGTAGGAGTGCTTTGGTGTACCAAACGTCACAACGTAATCGGGTGACTATAAAGGTGCACTATGGTATCTCCATAAGTGTCATTGGGTTGACACGGATCGAGGCTGGATTTGTCACTCCGACACGGAGAGGTATCACTGGGCCCACTCGGTAGTGCATCATCATAATGAGCTCAAAGTGACCAAGTGTTTGGTCACGGGATCATGCATTACGATGCGAGTAAAGTGACTTGCCGTAACGATATTGAACGAGGTATTGGGATACCGACGATCGAATCTCGGGCAAGTAACATACCGTCGACAAAGGGAATAGTATACGGGTTGCTTGAATCCTCGACATCGTGGTTCATCCGATGAGATCATCGAGGAGTATGTGGGAGCCAACATGGGTATCCAGATCCGCTGTTGGTTATTGACCGAGAGCCGTCTCGGTCATGTTCGCATGTCTCCGAACCCGTATGGTCTACACACTTAAGGTTCGGTGACACTAGGGTTGTATGAATATGAGTATGCAGCAAACCGAAAGTTGTTCGAGTCCGGATGAGATCCCGGACGTCACGAGGAGTTCCGGAATGGTCCGGAGGTAAAGAATTATATATAGGAAGTGTTGTTTCGGCCATCGGGAAAGTTTCGGGGGTCACCGGTATTGTACTGGGACCACCGGAAGGGTCCCGGGGGTCCACCTGGTGGGGCCACCTATCCCGGAGGGCCCCATGGGCTGAAGTGGGAGGGAACCAGCCCCTGGTGGGCTGGTGCGCCCCTGGGCCCCCCTCTGCGCCTAGGGTTGGGAACCCTAGGGGGGGCGCCCACTGCCTTGGGGCACTCCACCCCTTGGTCGCCGCCCCTAGGAGATCCCGTCTCCTAGGGGCGGCGCCAGGGACCCTATATATAGAGGGGAGGAGGGCTGCCGCACCCTGCACTTGGCGCCTCTCCCCGCTACACCTCTTCCTCCTCCCGGTTGCTTGGCGAAGCCTCGCCGAGTATCTCGCATCCACCACCACGCCCGTCGTCTTGCTGGATCTTCATCAACCTCTCCTTCCCCTTGCTGGATCAAGACGGAGGAGACGCCACGCTGACCGTATGTGTGTTGAACGCGGAGGTGCCGTCTGCTCGGCGCTAGGATCTCCGGTGATTTGGATCACGACGAGAACGACTCCCTCAACCCCGTTCTCTTGAACGCTTCCGCACACGATCTACAAAGGGTATGTAGATGCATCTCTCTCACTCGTTGCTAGATGAACTCATAGATGGATCTTGGTGAACGTAGGAAAAAATTTATTTTATGCAACGTTCCCCAACACGTACAACAAGAGACAATAAAGCTCAATTTTATTCACCTTCCGAACCGTACTCTGTTTATTTAATATAAAGTACATTTCTCGCACGATATTTTTTCTTTTCAACTAAGTTCTTCTCTTTTACAGATGAACACTGTGCTACACCCGGCCCGTGATACGGCACAATGGAGACACAGCGCAGACGTGCAGCAGGACCCGCCTCAAGGATTCTTTTTGATTAAGACCCGTGATAAACCTTTTTTCTTGTCTCTTGTTGATACACATCCCTCGGTTTCTTACTATAACCGAGGAGGAGGCTGGCATTTTGCATCGGCCGCACCAGAATTTTTATGCTGCACGGACACTGGGGCTTAGGGCATTATTCGCCCGTTTTCATAAAGACCGAATACCTTAGGGAGTGTTGGCGCGCCTCGAAGTTAGGCCTTATATGCATCAGCTCCGAATCATGTCTTTGGTCAAATGTTGGGTTTCCCGGCTCCCATGTTTTGGTACCTTACGTTCCGTTATATCGGCTAAGGTAGCTTTGGGAGAACCATCGCGATTGTGCCCCGGTTGAGCTGGGTTGAGCACCTAAGTGGAGAAAGCTAAAACTGACTGTCATGATGTAGCGTGAGACTGGTCAACCACTCGATGACCCAGCGGAATGTTTAGAATTCCCCCGCATTCACGAAGGGCCGTTTTCCGGTCAGGCACATACGCGCCCCAAATTCGGGAGAGCGCGGTGCCCCTAGGGGCTATATAGTAGCCCCACCATCGAGCTCCTATGGCTAAGTGAAAGTGATAAAGCATTATAGTCCGGTTGCCTAGTTTGCTACGCTATCACCTCCTTCACAGGACCAAGACGTTGGATTAAGTGTGAAAATGCGCTTTTTGTAAACACCCCGCACTATGTGCGTAAAGTCAAGACTGCCATCTTTCGGGTTATATACATATACATCAACGGGGTCAGACAGAGGCGTTTTAATACTTGAACACACAAGTATAAAAAGCTCTTATATTATATTGAAACATTGTTTTCACAAATCATACATGTCATTTAAACATAATATCCTTCGAGCACCGCGCCTCTATTAAACGAGCGCCTCGCAGACTTCCTCAAAATAGTGCTCGGCGGTACTGCTTCGTCGAATCTTGGGATGCAACGTCGGTGGCCTTCATCTCCGCCCAAGATGTCTTGGCACGGCAAGAGCCATCCGCGCCCTCAATACACGCCGACCGCTTCATTGCGTCGATACGCGGTACCGCACCAAGGAACTGCTGCACTAAGCTAAAATAACTCTTCGGCCGGGGTCCGCCTGGCCACAAATGAGTCATAACATGCTTCATGGCAAGTCCAGATAATCGATTCAGCTCGGCCCATTCGGCCAACCGATCGGTCAATGGAAGAGGACGCTCCGGACTATGGAATTGCGACCAAAATAGCTCTTCCCTTCTTTGCCCCTTCTGGCCTCGGAAGAGCTCAATCGCCTCCACAGCGCTCGCCGCTAAGTTTAGATAAGCATCCTCCGAACTCCACAGCTTGTCCAACTGAGCATACCGGATCCAGATATTTCTCCGCAGCGAAATGGTTTTCGGCCGCAATATCCTCGGCCCGACTCAGCTCCTCCTTGGCAGCTCTCATAGCGGAACAGGCATCCTTGATTCGGCGGTGACCTTTTCAGTCCTCTTGTTCCGCTTTGACGTTTTTTTCAAGAACCTCGCAGCGGTCGGTAGTATTCTTTAGTTTCAGGGCCAAATCAGCCATTTCCTCTTTGCTTCGGCAGTGAGCAGCCCGTTCGGCTTTCAGCTCTTTGGCCGCCTTTAAAGCGGCCGCATTACTATTTCCGGCTTGCTCTTTAGCTCGGGCGAGTTCCGCCCGCAGCTCCTCCACAGCAGCGGCACCACCTGCATTAAGCATACAAGTAGTAAGGCACGGGCGTCAAGCTCCTTACCAGCGCCCGCGAAGAAGTCGATACCGTGACTCGTCAAACCGCTTATTGACAAGTGCGATGTCCACATCGCCTCGTCAAGTTGCCGCCGTAGTTCGGCAAATTCATCGATCCGGTGGCCACTGACGCCCGCCACCTATTTAGGAGCGGCGATATGTTATAATCGAGATTATGATCCTCGACACGCTGTCCATTTTGACAACATACCGAGTCTCGGGGCTACTATCTATACAGGCGCATTCTATATGCATAATCGCCGGAAGGTACATCATTTTTGCGTACCTCGAACCCCGTCAGTAAGCTTCTGACAGCTTCATGCAATCCACTCTCAGCGGATGCAATTCTTTCAATCACCATACCCATTAGTGCATGGTGATCTTCTGGCACGCCAGTTGGCACCGGACCGCACGCCAGTTGGCGCCGGACCTTCCGGCCCCGCCGGACTCGGGGAAACCCTCCGCGACGACACCTCAGGGGCGTCCGCCTTGCATGAAGGTGCGACAGGTGGAGGCGTTTGCTCTCCATCATCTCCGAAGAAGATCCCTCAAGACGAGCTCACGAGAAGGGCTGAGATCCGAACTACAAGGTATAATTTCGTTTATCTTCAGAAATAAATATAGGGATGTACTTTATTACAAGACCCCTTCTTTTTTACTTACGGCTCGCTGGAGGACTGATCCCCTTGGGGAAATAGTGCGGCTAGGGTACTTACCAGCGCCGGACTCTCTGACGAAGATTGCTTTCCCTTCTTTGAGGCCTTGACCTCCGGATCTTCCGAAGCAGTCCTCTTCTCTCCTTGGAGGGTGGGACTTTTGATCCCTCCTTCCTCGAAAGCCTCCTTCGTGGAGGCAGTTGCTTCCCCGCTCCCCCCTTCGCCTTCTTTAAAAGGCGCGGCCTTCAACATCTTGGTCAAGACGGATCCGCGTGGTCTCTGGGAGGGGAGCCGGACACCTTATCAACTTTGCTTTCGCTATCCACTCCTGTTCAAGAAACAGCTCCTTTAAGGGCAAGTTTATGATAAATGAACGGATAGCCTGTCTGGGTACATGACTACTTACTTGAGTATCTGGGCGATTGCAGCTTAGTCCTGCGTCCTCAGTCAGGTCCGGACACTTCTCTTGTGATCCGAAGAACAGTTTATACATCTCCACAAGCGTCGACTCCATAAAATGTTGGAGAGCTCGTGGTCCCTCCAGATTAAATTCCCATAGACGGAGGGGGCGACGTTTGCAGGCGTAGGCGCCGAATCAACATAACTGCGCCATGCGACCAGATTGATCTCTTTCTTGGAGGTGTCGAACACGGCCACCTGGAATCGAGGAACGCCCTGACGGCCCCAGTCGAGCCCCGGTTGACCCATGATGCCATCCGCTGTGGTGGACTGAGCGAAGACGGTGGCGCCACCCATTTGGTGCCCTGAGGAGCTATGATATAAAACCACTACTGCTACACAAACCAAGCTCCTCCCGAAAAGAGCCATCGGCCACGGAGCATCAAGACACTTGCTTATTATAGCCCCTCCAAGACTCGCTTGTTGCCCTCGATCATCTTCACTCCACCTTGAAGGTCTTGAGCCACAATTCAAAGTGAGGGTAATATGGAGGAACGCCTCACATACGACAATGAATGACGAGATATGGAGGATGGACTCGGATTCAAGTCATGGAAATCCAGCCCATAATAAAACATGAGCCCTCAGACAAAGGGATCCGTCGGAAGCCTAAACCCGAAGGAAGTGAGACACGAACACCACGCCTCGCCGGGCTCGGGAGTGGGAATGACCTGCCTCGAGCAGGCAGCCTATGCGAGATCTCGCGGTTAGATACTGGCGTCTCGCAGCTTTAGTACATCTTCTTCGTGACGGAAGAAGACATCCATCGGCCGAGCTGGTCGGAGCCGACATCGTCAAGGTCCAAGCGCCTAAATCAAGCTTTGGGTGTTAGAACTCAAGCGAGGCTAACTCAATGGAGGGTGGAAAAAGAAGAGGGCCTTGGTCTCATTATAAAGAGGTTGAATACCAAGAGCCCTCCCGTGGTCGATCGGGACTCGCCTTCAATAGAGGAGGCGAGCCAACGGCACGGTTGGGTTACCCACGTCCGTATTTGATGAGAATCCCGGAATAAGGGGCACGATCTATGCTTTGATAAGACGTGCAAGGAAACCGCCCGCTAAACGCGCTAAGGTGGAACAATAAAACGATTCAATAAAGGCTTGGCTGTGGTGTGATGTCACGCCGCTGAATACGTCGGCAGATGTGCAAAAGTTATTCTCTACGGTAGTATGTGGAACTTGTTTTGCAGAGCGGACACTATCCTTGTGTTCAAAACCTTCTATGAAGTATTCGGAGGAGGAACCCGCCTTGCAACGCCAAGACAATATGCGCGCGACTAAATCGTCATTGAAGCCCGGTTCAGGGGCTACCGAGGAGTCTTGGATTAGGGGTGTCCGGATAGCCAAACTATCACCGTTGGCGGACTCCTGGACTATGAAGATACAAGATTGAAGACTTCGTCCCGTGTCCGGATGGGACTTTCCTTGGCGTGGAAGGCAAGCTTGGCGATACGGATATGTAGATCTCGTACCATTGTAACCGACTCTGTGTAACCCTAACCCTATTCGGTGTCTATATAAACCGAAGGGTTTTAGTCCGAGGACGAACAACAATCATACCATAGGCTAGCTTCTAGGGTTTAGCCTCTCCGATCTCGTGGTAGATCTACTCTTGTACTACCCATATCATGAATATTAATCAAGCAGGAGTAGGGTATTACCTCCATCGAGAGGGCTCGAACACAGGTAAAACATCGTGTCCCTTGTCTCCGTTACCATCCGCCTAGACGCACAGTTCGGGACCCCTACCGAGATCCGCCGGTTTGACACCGACACTCGCCTTCTTGCTGCTCCTCCACTTCTCAACTCAAACTCACATCGCTTATTCTTCCCGCGTCCCTCTGCTGCTCTTCTTGCGCCTCTCCGCTTTCCTCTTCTTCTCTTAACCCGCCGCTGCCCTTCTTCTTTCCTGCACTGCATCGCAATTTTCTCCGAACCTTCCTCAAATCCTGCTTCTTTGCTACTCTTCTCAAAGTCTTCTTGCTACTGCTCTTCACCTCCCTTGCCCCAACCCTCATGCTTTTGCTCTCTGCTGCATACGACCTGTTATACTGCGTTTTGCTGCTCTTCCCTTACCCATCTGCTTTCTCTCTCTCTCTCTCTCTCTCTCTCTCTCTCTGTAATTCATTTTAGATGCAAATAAATGATAGTGGTCACTGTTTGTTAATTTTCTCTGGATCTGTAATGCAAAATAATATGTAATGTTCAAAGTTGGTGGATGTTAATGAAGATCATTTTGTGTTTACTGACTAGTTGTATTACTGTTACTTTTAGTAATAATTAATCTGTCGTATAGATTTATTCTAGTAATAATCATTCTGTAGTGTGTGTGTGTTCACCTAGTGTACTAGTCCTCTGTACTAGTTAATTTTGTATGTGTTTAATTTCAGTCTCTGTGATAGCTTCGTCCATGTGATAAATGTTTTTTTGTAATGTGAAACATTTCTATTCTGCTATATGTGGCCATGTCCTGTTGTTTCCCTCTGTGTTAGTGTTCTGGTGTCTCTAGTAAAACAAAAATACCAAAAAGAAAGTGAAGTGAAATCTGAACCTCCCTTTATTTCTTTGTCATTTCCTTTGTTGATGATCCTTGTTAGAGTTAGGTTTATTTCCTGTCTTCTTCACGCAATATCATATTACCTAGCTTTAGCCGAGCGTAGCCGCTGATCGCCTAGTCCCCGTGGAGAACACGACATCCGCAGTTCGGGCGAAATATCCCACTGCATTTACACTTGATCATTTTGGCGCCGTTGCCGGGGACTAGCGTCGAGCGATTTTATTAGGCTATAGACTAGGTTTTTCTTCTTTATCCTTTGTGCTATATATATGTGATATATCTATAACCCCTAACCCTTGTTCAAGTTATTTTCTCTTTCTTTGCTTGGTCATTCTGCAGGTTATTGCATCTTCTCAGATATGGCTTACTATTGAGATCATCATGCTTATGCGAGCAACACTACAAACAACCTGGAAAGTATTCAAGAACTGATAAGTAAGATTTCCCATCGATTAGATGTTTTAGCTCGGCTGCAAGAAGTAGTTTTTGAGGATAGGCCTAGCTCTTATGATCCTTATTCTAGAGGCTATCCTTATGTTGCTCCTACCTGCCATATTTGTGGATTTCAGGGCCATTCGCCCGCTGAATGTCAACGTGGTTACTCTCACCCTCCAGATTGTTTTGGCATGAGCTTCGCTCAAGAGCATAGCTCATACCAAAGCAATTACTCACATGGGTGGCCTGAAAATCCGAATATGTCATATAGGAGCAACAACCCTGAGATCTCATCGTTTGCCTCTAGTTATCCATTGTAGGGAATTAGGTACAAAGGGGAGAGAAACAACTATGCACCACAACAATGCTATTCACCTCCTATTCATATACCTCAACACCAGGAGATGTTGCCAATGGAGTTAAATGGTCCTCCATTTGGTCAACCAACACCTTCAACACAAGTGCCCACACAACATGATTTTGATTATATAGACAAGCTCACATTGCTTAGTCTCGAGTTCACTTGGAGTGCCGAAGATGATCCAATTAGGCCGGTGATACTAGAGGAAATGAAGAAGATCAAGAGTGGAAAAGAGCTAGTGGAAGAAGTAAGGAAGGTTGAGAAGAACATCAATGCCGGCAGTACTATCTCATCACAACTTGAGCTGAGTATTTCTGGGATTCCCCTTGATACATGTGAGGTTCCAACACCATCACATCAAGCTGAGCAAGATAGCAAGTGCCTTGAGCAAGAGATACCTCAGATTGAAGAAGATGAACTAGAAGACAAGGAACAAGATGATCAAGAGCTGCAATTCCCTAGTGATCAAGTTGAAGACTCATCATCAACTACTCCTGAAGAAGTACAAGAAGCTGTTGTTGATGAAGATGAAGAACCTAAGATTCATTGGCCTATTGTCATACATGAGCGTGATGTGTCAGGTTTACCCAATCCTCTTGATGACATGCTCCCTTATGATTTCTTTACTTCTAACTTGCATTGCATGATGCCATCACTTAAGGTAGATTTGGAAAACTATTTGCTTGGACATGATCATACACATCTTTTTAGTGGCATTACTCTCATTTGTGATGATCACATTTACTTTCCTTGTGCTAGTCCTTTGCTTAATGAAACATATCATTCCCATGCTAGTCTTGAGCTTAATGATAAATATCATCCTCATGTTAGTGTTGACTTTGCTGATTTCTACCATCCTAAACATGTGCTTTATAGCTATGCTTATGTAATTGGATACTCGATTGATGACTTGGAGGGTATTATCCCTAACACTTGCATTGTCTCTTTTGTGGAGTGTTCTTTCAGGTTTTTGCAACTGCACCGTTTACTACATGCTGACCATGTTCAAGGTGACATCCTTTGGGATCCCGGTGGAGTCAGAGATGGCGATGAGGAGAAGCAACGGGGCACACATATGGAAGAGAGGAGCTGGTGCTTGCATGTGGAAGCAAAAGGAGAAGAGTTGTGGCTTAGAGAGTGATCAAGCGAGTGCTACTTCATAGTGCCCAGTGAGCTGTTTCATGACCCATTCTGAACATCATATATACATGCTGCATTCAATTGCTAGTTGGGTTGCTTGAGCTAGTTATTACTTGTTGTCAAGCTGAAATTCACCTTTGGCATTGTGCTTGATGTGAATTTGTGAACTTGATTTCTGAATGCCTTGTAAACTAGTGATCTACACCATGCGTGCTTGACTGAAATTAGTGAGAACTATTAGTTTTGAGTGCTCAAATCCCTAGTGCACTAGTAAACTTTATCATTTTCTGCATTTACTATGATACACCTAGATCACCATGTTTAGATGTTGAATTTGTGCCAAGTGTGTTCCCAATTAGAGCAACCACCTAACCACTATGGATTAGCATGCATGTTCCCTGGATCGGTAGCATGTGAACCAGACATGGAGAAGTGAGGATTCCTGTTTTTTTGTGCTTATGCGTTGTTCATTGAAAAACAAGTATATCTTATAATAAAATAAGTCTAATCTACCTTCAGTAGCATGTCATGTTCCCTAGATCGGTGGCATGTGAAATCTGGTTTGGTTGGACAATAATTAATTATTAAAAAATGTAATTGTCGAACCAAGTGTATACCATGTTCTCGGGATCGGTGGTATGTTCCTTTGGGGAGACAAACTAAAAAAAATACTAATAATTGGTCGAGCCAGGTGTATACCATGTTCTCTGGATCGGTGGTATGTTCCTTTGGTGAGACTAATAATAATAAAATCATTGCTTTATTTCAGTAAATAAGTGATTTGATCACAAGCTTTGTTCTCGGGATCATGCTCTCCTTAGGAACCTTTTGGCACAATCATCATTTGAACTTGTTGATCCACTTTTATCATTGAAAAAGTTTAAAATGGTCAAGTCTACTAGTATCCTACTGCTTTGAAGCACTCCTGACCATTAATTTTCACTAGCTAAGTCCAAAGCATGCACTGTTTGGAGATCTATTTTACCAGAACATTCTTTACTCGGCCATCGCTCACTATCTTGCCTTTGTCATATTCCTTTGCTTGAGGACAAGCAAAGATTTAAGTGTGGGGGAACTTGATAGAGCATTTCTTCATATAACCTTTTTAGCCTTTTTGCATCACATTGTAATCATATTTTCACATTATTTACTTAAGAAATATTCAAATACCCCCATTATGCTACATTTACAACACTCCTCCATGTTTTGCAGAAAAGGGCGAAAAGGCCCAAAATCCTTCTATAATGGAGAGTTTCAAGAAACTATAGTTGTTGTAATTTACGGAGGGACCCGACCGTGAAAAAAAGAAGTAACGAGAGGGGTCAAGCTAAAGTTGGAGGGATCATCTTGCAAAGAAAGAAGAGAAGTGGAAGGGCAAAAGGGCAAAAGTGGCAGATCAGGGAGGGGATCAAAATCCCTAGCAGCAACCACGATCCCCATTCAGGCCTGGCATCTCCATCTCCCCCGCCTCTCCTTCTCCAACTCCGGCCGCCGCCACGGCCAGGCCGGCGTGGTGGTGCGCCTCCCATCAATCCATCCATCCACTCCATCTCCACCACACCACCATCAGCGCCATTCACTACATCACCCATTTCCATCCATCCACCAGCAACACCATCGCCTCCATCCGCCACTCCACCACGCACCACCAGCACCACCCCATCCATTCGAGCGCCACACCAACACCCATGCTCCAGATCGAAGAAAGGAGCGGCGCGACCCACCATACAGCATGTCTGGGTACCCGCGCCCCTGCTGTTTCTCTTCTATCTTCCCTCGCCTTGCTGCTGCTCCTCCACTTCTCAACTCAAACCTGCTACTACTTATTCTTCCCGCGTCCCTGCTGCTGCTCTTCTTGCGCCTCTGCTGCTTTCCTCTTCTTCTCTTAACCCTGCCGCTGCCCTTCTTCTTTCCTGAACCTGCTACTGCACTTTTCTCCAAACCTTCCTCAAATCCTACTGCTGCTACTCTTCTCAAAGTCCTCTTGCTACTGCTCTTCACCTCCCCTTGCCCCAACCTGCTGCTTTTGCTCTCTGCTGCCGCCCTGACCTGTTGCTTTTGCGTTTTGCTGCTCTTCCCTTACCCATCTGCTTCTCTCTCTCTGTAATTCATTTTAAATGCAAATAAATGATAGTGGTCATTGTTTGTTAATTTTCTCTGGATCTGTAATGCAACAGATTATGTAATGTTCAAAGTTGGTGGATGTTAATGAAGATCATTTTGTGTTTACTGACTAGTTGTAGTACTGTTACTTTTAGTAATAATTAATCTGTCATATAGATTTATTCTAGTAATAAGCATTCTGTAGTGTGTGTGTTCACCTAGTGTACTAGTCCTCTGTACTAGTTAATTTTGTATGTGTTTAATTTCAGTCTCTGTGATAGTTTCGTCCATGTGACAAATGTTTTTTTTGTAATGTGAAACATATCTATTCTGCTATATGTGGCCATGTCCTGTTGTTTCCCTCTGTGTTAGTGCTCTGGTGTCTCTAGTAAAACAAAAATACCAAAAAGAAAGTGAAGTGAAATCTGAACCTCCCTTTGTTTCTTTGTCATTTCCTTTGTTGATGATCCTTGTTAGAGTTAGGTTTATTTCCTGTCTTCTTCACGCAATATCATGTTACCTAGCTTTAGCCGAGCGTAGCCGCTGATCGCCTAGTCCCTGTGGAGAACACGACATCCGCAGTTCGGGCGAAATATCCCACTGTATTTACACTTGATCATGTATATCTTTAGATATTGCAATTGAATCTTTTAGTTTCTTGTTTTATCACTAGTTTGGTTTATTAAAGAAAACTACATAAAAATGGAATTTAGGTTGCATCATATTATTGATCATTTTTATAATATATTTCTTGAAAATGATGGTTCAGAAAATTGTGCCCAATTGCTAGGAGAAGAAGTCAATAAAATGCTTGGCACAAAATATTTGAATAATGAGCATGATTGCAATGTTGTCAGTATGAATTCTTTGAATATCCATAATGCTAATGATGATTGCACAACTCATGGCAAAAATGTTTCTTATAAGCATGTCACTTTTTGCGGTGTGAATTGGTTGTGCAATTGCACACCAAAAAGGGAAGATAGATTTTGTAAGAAGCATAAATATTTAGAAACGAAAAAGTTGCAAGAGAGGCTAGATGATTGTGCTGAAAGATGTACTTTTTTTCGCCACCCTTGTGAACTTTGCAATGAAAGTGGTCATTTAAATCTCCAATGCAAATTATTTCATGATCAAATCGTGTTCAAAAATTGTGATAACTTGATTACCCTTGAGCATCATAAAGAGCATAGTCTCCTTCTGCGATATGAAGAAATGAAACGTGTAACTAAGGGTTTTCCAAATCCCGGGAGGTTTCTTGATTTTGATTTAGAAGAAATTTATATCTTTTGTGTGGTAAATTGCATTGAGAATCCTTATATTTCCAACTACTTAAAGACAAGAAAACAAATGGAGTATGAAGAGAGTACTAATGAAAGGGAAAATGTTTCCCAATACCCTCCTAGTGTTTATTATGATGAATCAGGTAACGAGGAGGAGCTTCCTATCCAACCAATCTCATCAATAAGAAGCTTGAAAATATTAATTAGACCCACACATGATGTGGTGAAGAAGAAGAAAAGAAGAAAGAATAGAGGTAAAAAGGTATCTCTACCAAATAATGTTGCTCCTATTATTGTTGTGCCTCATGAAAATGAATCAAAAATAATTGTGGAAGATAATGCACTTGATGATGATTTTGTTATGCCTATTGCTTGTTGTGATGATTATGATTGGGAGGATAATGGTGCTTCTTATAATCTTGGAAATCTTTTTGGCACCAACTTGGGAAATTATGATGATAGCAATTGTTATACCGTTGGTGCTATTCATACTATTAATGATGAGAGTGATTATGCTTATGATATGCCAAGCCACAAGCCTGGGTATGCTATGTTTGATGAGAATGACATGTTTGAGAATTTATTTGCTGCAATTAATGTTTGTCGCAAGCTTGGGGATGCTATGTTTAATGAAGATGATCTTTTTAGTCCCCCTACTTTGAATGTTCAAACTTACTATGATGGTTGCATGCCTCCTATCTATGATGAGAACAAAGTTGCTACTTATGATGATTATTGTGATGATACTTATGTTATAAAAAGTAGTGATAATTATTGTCATAATTTTGAATGTCCTTTTACTGAACATTAGTCTCTTGATGTGGGAACAATTTTTAGTATTCAAGTCTCATATGATACTCCCACTATTGTGAATGAGAATAAAATTGCTTATGTGGAGAGTAATAAATTTTCTATGCTTATGGATCATGAAGAGAATGCTTTATGTAATGGTTATATTGATGAATATATTCATGATGCTACTGAAAATTATTATGAGAGAGGAACTTATGATGCATGATGTTCTCTTTGTGTTTCAATTCTTATCTTTTATGTGAGCATCGTTGAATCATCATGCCTAGCTTAAAAGGCATTAAAGAAAAGCTCTTGTTGGAAGACAACCCAACACTTTTACCTATTGTTTTTGTTTGTTAACATGATTAAGCTACTTTAGTAATAATGTTTTATTGCTTTTGTTTCAATAAAGTGCCAAGTAAAGCCTTTGGGATCATGTTGGGTGATAGTTGATTTGACCCTGCTGAAAAACAGAAACCTTTGCGCTCATGAAAATAAGTCTTATTTTTAAAAGAAGAGTGATTTTGAGTTGATTCTTTTTGCAGAAGTTTAATATACAAATTGCTCACGTGGTCCTATTTTTTCATAATTGTTTGAGTAGCAGAAGTATGGTCTGAGTCCAGATTACTACAGACTATTCTGTTTTTGATAGATTCTGTTTTCAATGCATAGTTTGCTTGTTTTCTAGTTTATATGGCTTATATTGCTCAATATAAATTGTGGAAATGATATTCTACATTATGCATTGTGTGGAAAAAATTATGAATCTTGTCTTTGACAGTACCAAAGTGAAATGGTTTGCTCTTTATCATACTAACCTATCTCACGAAGTTCCGTTAAGTTTTGTGTGATTTAAGTTTTCAAGTATTGGGTGAGATGTCGATATGAGGAGAATAAGGAGTGACAAGACCCTAAGCTTGGGGATGCCCAAGGTAGTATTCAAGGAAGATCCAAGCAACTAAGCTTGGGGATGCCCTGGAAGGCATCCCCTCTTTTGTCTCCAACATTATCGGTAACCTCACTTGAAGCTATGTTTTCATTCGTCACATGATATGTGTTTTGATTGAAGCGTCAATTTATCTTGTTACAATTTGCTCTCTGTCATTTATAATAATGTTTTGCATCTTTTATTTCAATAAAAATGTCAAGTATAGCCTTTGCCATGCTTATTTTGCAAGTCTACATGTTGCTGTTTGAAAACAGAAAGTTTACCGCTATTGCAAAAATTCCCTAGAAAAATCAGAATGTTATAAAATGTTGAAACTTTTTGCATAATAAGCTCTGATAAATTTTCTACAGTGTGGTATAATTTCATAATGTTTGGAGTTGAATAAGTGTTGATACTCTTGCATTCTTTCTGATTTGTCTCGTTTTGGCGATTGTCGTTATGTTTGCATATGTTTGCTTGTTTAATGATTCTATTTGAGGATAGGATTATTAAATATGTAGATGCATTTAGTATGCAATGTTGAATAATAATTTTTGTGATTTGCTACAGTAGAGTGTGATAAGGTTTTTGCATTGGTTTATACTAACTTATCTCACGAGTTCTTGTTGAGTTTTGTGTGGATGAAGCTTTTAAGATTTAGGAAAACTATGATATGAGAGGAATTAAGGAGACACAAAAGCTCAAGCTTGGGATTCCCAAGGCATCCCAAGATAATATTTTAATAAGTCTCAAGCATCTAAGCTTGCGGATGCCCCGGTAGGCATCCCACCTTTTTTCTTCAACAATTATCGGTTAGTATCGGTTGGGCCTAAGTTTTTGCTTCTTCACATGATGTGTGCTATTCTTGGAATGTCATTTTGTTTTGTTTTGCTTGCTGTTTTAATAAAATACTTAGAACTGAAAGTTTTTAAATAAAATAGAGTCCTCAAATAGTTGCCCGGGAGGCTAGATAAGCGGCATTCACATCCCGTTAATGAAGCTCTTTTTCTATGGAATTACTCTTGTGCTTCACTTATATCCTATGAGTAAATTGTTGAATAAATTGAATGTCAGGAAATTGAAATCATATCATGCCTAGTGGTAGCTTCACATTTGGGTTTAGAAAGTGAAACCTTTTGAGGCTTGACAATCACAATTTTGGTCATACAAGCAATTTACGAATAATTAGTGTAAGGAAGAGAACTTCCACATGCAAATACACTATCATGGAAATATTTTGTGATTGTGAGCCCCCATCAAAATATTATATGCCAAATTATTGATGTTGGACAAGGAAGACACCGTAATGGTTTGTGTTTGTTCATATTCACATAGAAGTCATATTATCATAGATCCTTCAACATGTGGTGCTTGCCCCCCATCTTTGCTAGCCAAAAATTCCGCACCAAGTAGAGATACTACTTGTGCATCCAAAAACCCTTAAACCCAAATCTTATTTTCAAGAGTCCACCATACCTACCTAAGGATTGAGCAAGATCCTTCATGTAAGTTGTCATCGGTGCAATAAGGCAATAAAAATTGCTTCTAAAAGTACTAGATCATTTAGTGTAAGATAAAATTGAGCGTTGTAGGAACTTTTGATGGCAAAGCAATAAAAGCAACGGATTGCATACAAAAGGTTGCTATCATAAGGGGCAATATAACGTGACGTTCTTTTGCACTAAGAGGTTGATCATACAAACAAATAAGAGCATGACAACCTCTGCTTCCCTCTGCGAAGGGCCTATCTTTTAATTTTTAATATTTATTTTTATGCAAAGAGTCAAAGTTATTCTCTCTATTCCTTTTTATTTTTCTATTTTGGCAAGCATCATGTGGTGAGAAAAGATCTAGGCACATATGTCTAGTTGAATATGGGTAGCATGAGTTATTATTGTTGACATCACCCTTGAGGTGAATACGTTGGGAGGCAAAACAATAAGCCCCTATCTTTCTATGTGTCCGGTTGAAACGTTTTGCTCATGTGTATGCAGTGAGTGTTAGAAATCATAGAAGACTATATGATGGTTGAGTATGTGGAGCTGTTACTTAGACTTTGTTGAATAAGTTGAGTTGCAATTGCTTGGTGACTAAGAACATAGGTTGTTGAGTTTCAAGAGAGTTCATTGTTTGAACCTTAACATGTGAATTGGTTGCTACTATAAAATGAGAAGTTTTATAAGAAAGAATTGTTGTGATGTTGCTGGGAAAATTGATTGAAATTATCATTGATTAAACTTGTGCACTTTGCTAGCATTCACACTTCATAAATTATTTCTTTTATCATTTACCTACTCGAGGACGAGTAGGAATTAAGCTTGGGGATACTGATACGTCTCCAACATATCTATAATTTATGAAGTATTCATGCTGTTATTTTAGCATTCTTGAATGCTTTACAATCATTTCATAGCAACTTTATATCATTCTTGGGACTAACCTATTGACCCAGTGCCCAGTGCGAGTTGCTATTTTTTGCTTGTTTTTTACATCGCAGGAAATCAATACCAAATGGAGTCCAAATGCAACGAAACTCCACGGAGATTTTTTATGGACCAGAAGACACCCATTGGGCCGAGAGAAGACAGGGGTGCCCTGAGGGGCACAACCCACTGTAGCGCCAGGCCCCTAGCGCGCCCAGGTGGGTTGTGCCCACCTCGGTGGCCTCCCGCGCCCCTTCTTTAAACTATAAATTCCCAAATATTATGAAACCCTTCGGGTTACCCTAGATCAAAAGTTTCACTGCCGCAAGGTCTCTGTATCCGCGAAAACCAATCTAGACCCGACGGCCACCACGATGAGGAGGGAGTAGTCCACCCTCGGTGCTGAGGGCTTGTACCAGTAGCTATGTGTTTAGTCTCTCTTTCTCTCTCTCTTGTGATCTATATCATGGGCTTTGTTAATGTAGATGGATCATATGATGTTTCTCCCCTCTATACTCTTGTTGTGATGAATTGAATCTTTACCCTTTGAAGTTTTGTCTTGTCGGATTGAATATTCAGATATGTGAACACATGATGTATGTCTTGCGGTATGAATACTTGAGGTGACAATGGGTTATCATATTGATTCACTTGATGTATGTTATGGCACTCAACTTGCGGATTCCCGAAGTGACATTGGGGCAATCTTTGCATAGGGGTTGATGCACTTTTTTATTATCTTTTCTCCGATAGAAACTTCATGGTCTCTTTGTAGTTCTTTGTGTGGATTGAGTATTATGAATATGAATTTGCTTTGGTGTTATTTTAGTACGAACTCTTGATTAGATCGATCAGAAATAATAACTTGTGTTATTTTAGTACGAACTCTAGGATAGACCGTACCCTACAAACAATTTCTATCTTTTGTTCTCCGCTAATATGAACTCGGGAGTGATTCTTTATTGCACTTTGAGGGATAATCATATGATCGAACTATGTTAGCATTGTTAAGAGGTTGCACTAGTGAAAGTAGGGACCCTAGGCCTTGTTTCCAAGCATTGCATGCAATACCATTTTTGTGCCCGTTTACTATTTGCTACCTTGCTGTTTTTATTTATTCAGATTATAAAAATATATTTCTATCATCAATATTACACTTTTATCACCATCTCTTTGCCGAACTAGTGCACCTATACAATTTGCCATTGTATTGGGTGTGTTGGGGACACAAGAGATTTCTTGTATTTGGTTGCAGGGTCGTTTGAGAAAGACTATCTTCATCCTACGCCTCCCACGGATTGATAAACCTTAGGTCATCCACTTGAGGGAAAATTGCTACTGTCCTACAAAACTCTGCGCTTGGAGGCCCAACACGTGTCTACAAGAACAAAGTTGTGTAGTAGACATCACCCAACACTAGGATTATGGTATCCAAAGGGCTCATAGTTTGATCTAGTTGGATTCTTAGATGCCGATTATGCTGGTGACAAGGTTGATCGCTAGTCCACATCAGGAACATGTCACTTTCTTGGACGATCTCTTGTCTGTTGGTCTTCAAAGAAGCGTAACTGTATCCTCTCCACCGCTGAATCAATACATTCTTCTTTGGATCTTCGCACTCAGCTTATATTGTTGAAGCAAACTCTGAAGCCCTTAGGTCAAAGAAGCAGAACTCTGAAGGACTATGGCATCCACCTGAAGCATGTGCCTCTCTACTGCGACAATGAAAGCACCATCAAGATTGCCAAACAACCCAGTTCAGCACTCGAAGACAAAACACATTTAGATCCGTCATCACTTTCTCAGAGATCATGTCATGAAGGAAGATATTGATATCATTTACGTCAACACTGAAGAGAAATTGGCAGATATCTTCACAAAGCCCTTGGATGAGAAAAGGTTTTGCAAGTTGCGGTGTGAGCTAAATATCTTAGAATCCTCAAATGTCCTGTGATTGGACACACATCCTAACGCTTATGCTTGTTGATGACTTAGATGTGCAACACACAAAGTAACGTATATCTTCAATCAATGAAGACATACACTCTAAGTGTGAATACATTAACGCGGAATTTGACTTTGGAGTGCCACGATAATTGTGCGTCGTGTCTGGGTCTAATACTTCCTATACGGTGGGTAATGCCACCACCAAAACTTTCTTGAAGATTTTCATTTGGCGTCATGATTGCATTATCTTCGCACTTGGTTTGTCTTCAACATTGATTTGAATTCGAGGTTTATCTTCGCAGTGTTGATTTGGTCTTATACTAATACATACATATATGCGTGTTCTGTCCTCTACAGCATTCACTTATAGCTATGCCTTCAAACTTGCAATTTTCAGAACTAAGTGAATGTGATCGGACCCTAACCTCTTCTGTGCTTCTTCCTCAAATTCTATCTGTCTAGTCATATTCAATCTGTTGAAACCTGTCAAATGTCTTGACTGTGTCCTTGTCAGCTAAAGACACAGAGACACACATTTAAATATGTTTTTATTGCAATATCTCTTTTGCCTGAATACCGGAGAAGCTGGAACGACCACCCGACAATCCGGGCGTGCGTGGGAACATGGAACAACTTCCAATAAGTTGCGTGCATGCCACGTGTCCATCAGATGTGAACTGCCAGGGGCACCTGCGTAATTTCATTGTGCAGCCCCTTTCCTTATAAATACCCACACCGCGCGGTCATTATCTTTTCTTCCACCTCGCCACCCTGCTCAAACCCTAGCGCCTCCGCTAGCTCGCGTCGACGCCGGAGACAAAGCGCTTAGCTGTCGCGACATCTTCGACGCCGTCCTCACGCCGACCACGGACCTCGTCTTCTCCGCCGCCGGCGTAGGTGTCTTCCGACGCCAAGTTAGGGCATGGGAGATTGGAATGCTCGACTTTCCTTTCTGCCTCGTCTAGCAGTTCGTCAGTGGTAATTAAATCTCACTTTTTACAGTCTTTTTGATCTGTCAAATCCATCCACTTCAACCAAAAGTGGTTTCTACACCTCCAAATCTAGATCTGTCGCTTTCTGAATCTCATATCTTGCAAAGTATGTTCACTTATGCTTCATAACTAGTTAGATTCGTCACCTGTACTTATTCATGGATTTGTACAAATATGGAACCAACTCACTTCAAATAAGTCAATGTCTTCAAACCAATTTAGCTTCAAAATCTTCTAAGAATGCATATGACCTCTTCCCCTTCCATCACATCTCTAATGCTGTCACAGGTACATGTCCGTGGGAGAATCCCTTGGTTCTCATAGTCTGCATTCATTTGCAGAATTCTTACAGCATCATATTCACTCCCCTGAAGCCAGTTCTTGCCTGACAAGTAAACGGAAGCCTTTTACCGTTCTGAAGCCAATTTGTCTGAATATCATGCCACTGAGAAATCAGCAAGGAAGGGTGGCAGGCAACACCGAGGCAATATTGCTCTAGATCTGCCTCCGGATCTGTATGTGATGTACAAGACTGATCCTGAGGAAAACTACAATCAGCGCAAGACCCGAATCCATTGGATTCGAAGATGTTGGGCAGAAAAGTGGTTCAAGTATAAATTCGTCACTGCTGAATATGCTGAAAAGAATGCCATCAAGCGCCCGTGGGGTGATATTCTATACAATAATCTGCAACCCAAGTCGAAGCCTGAAGCCATTGCCCAAGGTTTCTATCTGTGCATGGTCAGAGGACCGCAACCAGCAAATGCCGACCCATCATCCATGTTATGGTGTCGTGACGACAATCTCTTCAAGCGCAACTACCAGTTTGCAAAAGAGTCAGACGCAAAGAACAAGAGGGATCTTGGACTCAACTTCAACCCTGGTCCATCTTCTCCAAGGCCAGATGGCACACGTGAAGCTAATCCCAATGTCATCGAACCCTTCAACATCTTTGATGGGCTCCTCTCTCACATTGCTGCTCAGAGGGACACGGTGGAGCACTCTACTGATGACGCAGACTCTGAAGATGCGCCAGCACCACCGAAGCAGAAGAAAAAGAAATCAAAAGCTTCGAAGCCCTCCGCCACACCAAAAGCTTCGACTGTGAAGCCGTTGAAGACTGCACCTCCTGAACCTAGTGTGCAGTCTGAAGATTTGTCTCGAGTCTCCAAGAAGACCAAGAAGACGAAGAAGCCCATGAAGGTTTCTAGGCATGAACTGACTCCTGCTGCTGTTTTGCACAACGAGGAAGACACCATTGATCTATCCAACAATGAATATCTTGGTGATGAAGCGCTTGAGATGCTGATCAAAAGCAAGCAAGAGGCGGAGATCTTCAACAATTTGCCGCTCTTTGATGTTGACATATTGAACAACTTCATCAATGAATGGTTTGATGACCAGAGCATCAGTATTGATGACCTTCGGCTGCCCGTAGACATAAGCGTCACGTTTCACAGAGCCATTGCTAATGAGTTGGCCTTGGTTCAGAAAATCGTTGAGCTCAAGAACAAGATTGATCATGAGAAGGTGCATTTCAAGAAGAATATGACCAAGCTCAGTGTGGCTGATGTGCAAATCTTCAAGCAGATGCTGCATGATCTCAAGGCTGAATTCCACAAGAAGCGTGAAGAAGCCAAAGGCTCACGTGAGCGCATGAAGTATTATGCATAGAAATGTGTCCAAGCACACAATGAAGCTGAAAGAGAAAAACTCTTGGGTGTCCTGGCATCGACCCCAGGATGGCTGCCAAGCAAAAGAAGAAGTTTGTTGCGGCCCAATCCGAAGCTCCAAGGTAGAAAGAACCTCGCATTGTCTTCCCTGCCAGTATGACTGGCTCGAAGCCAAAGGTTCCCTCAGCAGCTTCTGAGCTGAAGAAGACAAGGCTAGCTGAAGCCGAATCCAGGAAGAGGAAGCACAAAGACACCTTTGATGGTGCTTCCTCCAAGAAGAAATTGAAGACAAAGTCTTCAAAGAAAGAGCGTGCTGCTGCCCCAGAGCCCCTCATCGTTGAACCCATTTCAGTTGCTCTCCCTGCCACCACCAACCAAGATCGTCGCCTAGTGATCCATGAGCCTGCTTCCACAGAGGCTCCTGAAAGTGAAGAAGTTCCAGCTGTTGACCCTAGCGCAGTTTAAGAAATTGGTCACGAAGACAATGTTGATGATGATGTAGTCCTTCCTCAGCTCCAGCCCCAGTCGGTATCATCACCTGCTCTCACGAGCAGTGAACTCATTAGCATTGGTCATCCACTGACGCCAATTGCTCAAGATGACTCATGGGCAGAGCGACAACAACAAGAAACCCCTCTGTAAGATCTCACAACAAGAACACCACCACCTCAAGTCACCACTCCGGTGCTTGACGACGACAACTACATGGTGCATACCACTCTCTCCAAAGGCGTCGCCAGCATTTTGTAGGCTTCGCAAAGGCCCCAGGCCACAGGTCACCATGTCAAGCATTCCAGAAGGGGAAGTGAAACAAAGCTCAGTCGCACGTCAAGTGTTTCCTGAAGCCACCCCTACTGTGTCTGCCTCCGAGTCTGAAGCCCAAGTGGCTGAAGACATTCCGTCTGCATCAGCCGACGAAGACAAAGAATATGATAGAGAAGAAGAAAGAGTTGCCACACCCCTGCAAGTGATCCAGTTGAAGAGAATGTGACTATGCCCGACCCTCCAGTCATTGAACAGATGGAGGTTGAAAACAATGAGGCTGCCACAAACAATGCCACTGAAGCCAATGACTCAGTCATGGCTGAAGACAATGTGGAGCCTGAAGAGAATGCTGCCACTGACACAATTGTGCCACCAATCAGCTCCAATGATGTTGTTCCTCCCCCAAGGCCTCACACCATTGAACAGGCATTTAATCGAGGTGGGCAGCTCATTATAGTCAAATGGCCTATTATGGTTCCACCTACTGCTCCCGTGCCTCAATATGACTATCATGTGGAGTAGAGGCCTCAAGTTCAGAAGCCCAAGCCTAGGCTGCCAAGGCTTCCAAGTGCTGCAACTACACAGGGTTCTTTCAGCGTGCACAGCTTTAGGGACCACAATACTTTCTTTGACAGCGCCAAGGACCCTTACACGAAGCCAAAGATCTCCTCAGACAGATTTTGGAGCTATCAACAGTGAAGCTATTACTCATGCATCCTCTACAACCAAGACCGGATTTATCCGCACAAGCGTTTGGACTGCGATGCTATGGCTGGGCTGCCATGTCTTGAGGAAGCCCTTGACTGCTTCAGGTATGTTGGACTTCTGCCCTTTGTGACTGACAAGGAACATTGGAATGAAGAGCTTTTGCTGCAGTTCTATGCCACTCTTCATATTCGAGGCTACACCAGGGATCTGAAGACTTGGATCCTTGAGTGGATGACAGGTGATGTGCATCATGAAGCCAAAGCTCAGGATATCATTGAGCTTACTTCCCTGCCCACTCCAGGTGAGTTATACGAACCTGGTTGTCTGCTTCATCAGAATGAGCTGCAGAGTATCTTTCAGAAGCCAGAGCCAAACATGAGCCAAATGCTTATCATGATGAAGCCATTGCCTCAAGACGTTGAATATCCAAAGGAATTCCTTGTCAAGGACCATGAGTACTTGCCACGCATAGTGTACCATATTCTGAGGCATACTCTCTCGCCCATCAAAGGATATTCTTCTGAAGCTAAACTTGAAGGCGCTATGAAGACTTTAGTATTCTATATCATCAATGGCATCAGATTAAATACTCAGGATTTCTTCATCAGACAACTTGATGCTTCTGGGATTGATCTGTTTGGTCTGAAGTTCTATGCTCCATGGGTGATGCGCTTAATTAAGCTTCATTCCACCATTGACTATCAGCCTTCAGCGCGCAACCATGTCATTTTTCTGCCTGATGTTAATATGTCCATTGAAGCCATCTACCCCGAGCCCGCCAAGAAGCCTCTGAATCTTCAGAATGCTGAATTTCAGAGCTTCACTCAGCCAATTGAAGGGATTCTTGTGCCCAATCCTGCAACTCATGCATATCCTCTGGCTGGCAACCTGCGCATTCCACACCGCGCCAATACTGAAGCAACTACTAGCACCGTAGTTCAAAGGCCTCAGAAGCATCCTCGGGTCCTCAATGATCGTGAGCTTCTGGTGGCTTTACATCAAAAGCAGGATAGGCATCATGACTGGCTGAAGTGTTAGATGCAGAGTGTCTTGGTGGATGTCAATCGCATTCGCAACTTGGCCACCAAGAACTCGTTTGTTGCACATGAAGCTTGTAGGCGGTCCTGGAAGAGCCTCACAATGCTCTTCCCTGAAGAAGATCTTCGCGAAGATGGCTTCACCGAGAGCTTCAAGTTTGACTCCAGGCCTCCTCAGAATGCAAGCTGGCGTCGCACTCCATCTATTGAAGATTCTGAATATTCATCTTCGGCTACAACTGTTGTTGCCAGATTCGTCGATGAAGAAGATGACGCCACTTCACCGACTTTATCTGCACTGCATCATGATTCTGCGTCACGCCCGCCTGCACCATCAATGTAACACCCCCAGTGTCATGCTACAGTAATCCCCTGTTAATGGTGCCATGCCATCATTTTTCACTGTTGCTAAATCCCCCTTTTGATTCAACCCGGTCCTAATTCAAATTTAAAATTCTAAGTGAACTCCAAAAGTTCGCAAAACATGGAAATTTAAAATGTTGATCATGTGACAAATATTCATTTGTTAATATTGGTGGTGAACCAAAATTCTTGCAAATTGGTTGAATGCCCTAAACTAAAATAAAACAAAGTGCTAAAAAGAAAAATAGAAAATGCCCCCCTTTCCCTCGTGTGCCTCGGCCCACACCCAGCCAGCCCACCCTGCGACTCCCTGGCCTAGATGGCTCTAGGCCCAACTACCCACCACTACTAACCCCCTGGCACCTAACCCTAGCCCGATCCACCACCACACTCTGACTTCCCCCACGATCCCCTCGCTCCTCCCCCTCCCCCCTCGATCCAGATCGGGCGCCCCTGGCGCCGATCGACACCAACTCCGCCGCCGCTCGGACCCTCCCTTGCTGGACCGCCTCGCCCCACCAACATCGCCCTCGACCTCTTCGTCCCCAACGGCGCCACCTCGTCTCGACGTCGCCCCACCGCCTCGTCCTCATCACTGCGCTGTCCTCGACGTCCTCCTCAATCGCGGCTCCTCCGAGCCTCGCCGACGTTCCCCTACAACGGGGGTGAGCCGCCATCTGTCCTCCTCTTCCCCCTCTGCCCCGATGCGTCCACCACACCCCGCGCCTCACCCCGCCGTGGCCACGCGCCGGTCGCGCCCGTGTAGCGCCGACCACGTCCGACGCGCGCGCCCATGAACCGTGGCCCTTCTCGGCGCCCTCATCGCGCTTCGCCCAGACCTTTGTCCCATAATCGCGCCGCCGAGCTCTGTCGCTCGGGGCCGCCCCTGCAACTGCCTCCCCCTAGCGCCGCAACACCGCCGCCCTGCAGCCCTATTGCTACCGCCGTGCGTAACCCCGCCGGCTCTGCTCCGTCCCGCGACCCCGTTCGCCGTAGCTCCGGCCACCCCCGTGACCGCGCCGGTCGCTGCCTGTCCTGGCCTTGGCCACCGACGCCCCTGTGCCCGTGCGAGGCCAGGCAGGGAAGCCAGTTGTGCCCCTGTCTAGTGGGTCTGGCCTGCTTAATTAGGGGGCCTAATCCCCTGATTAGTGCTAATCCCCCTTTGCACTAACCCCCCAGCTAACTAAAATTGTTAGATTCGTTTTTTTATTAAAATGTGGCACTGACCGGTGGACCCCCCTCTAATTCTTAAAATTAATAAAACTCTCATAAAATTGCCCCTATGACACTTGGGCCCCATTGCCTAGTTTTGACTAGTCAACAGTCAACACTTTGACTGTTGACTGCTGAGTCAGCACCCCTCTGGCCCCACATGTAATAGACTCTAGCTAGAATAGCACTAGGTACAAATGTATATTTTGTTTTTATTTCGAATTATTACTAAATTAGAAATCAATTAAAACTTTGAATAATCATTTAAAATAAACTGTATATCAGATGAAAATGTTCTCTACATGAAAGTTGCTCAGAACGACGAGACGAATCCGAATACCCCCTTCGTTCGTCTATCACGCGTTCCTAGCATAGCAAATGTTGAACTTTTCCCCTCCGGTTCATCTGTTTGACAGACGTCCGGAATCGGGAAAACTTCCCCGGATGTTATCCTCCTTCGCCAGTATCGCCTAGCGCTGCATTAGAACACCTCTAGCACCGCTTATTGTCTTGTTATGCTTATGTTTGCGTGTATTTACTGTTTCTTCCCCCTCTTCTTCTCCGGTAGACCTCGAGACCGCTGCTGATGCCCCTGTGATCGACTACGTCGACGACGACCCCTCCTTGCCAGAGCAACCAGGCAAGCCCCCCCCCCCTTTGATCATCCCGATATCGCCCATTCCATTCTCTCATGCTTGCATTAGATTTTGCTACTGTTATTGTTTGCTCCTATTCTGATGCATAACCTTCTTTTGTATCTGCTGTTGTACCTTACCTGCTTATCCTAAACTGCTTAGTATAGGTTGGTTAGTGATCCATCGGTGACCCCACCTTGTCCTTGTTTCCCGCTTCATCGTTGAAGACCCGATCAACGGATCAAGACCAGGCCCGTGCACCGCACATCACTTTCCCTTAGTTGCTCGACACTCTTGGGTTACTATCGAGTGCCGAGGGTGAGACCTCTACAACACGCCGATGTTAACCTCAGTAGTGTAGCTATTCGGTCATGGCCATCGAGGTGATTCCTCCTTAACCACTTCCGATACGACTCTGTCGTGCAACCCCTCAAGTGTGAACCTCGGGGGTGGTTCCTCTTACGTTCACCTTGATGATTACATCGAGTGGAATCCACCGGGGGTGATTCCTCGGGTTTTCCCCTTGATGTTTGGACACACAGTTACTATGGTTACTATGACTTTACACTTAACCATGTCCCGTGCGAGCTTAATTGCGAGTGATGTGGAGACGGGTTGACCTGGAGGGTGCCCGCGAGATAATTAGGAGGCGTGGCCGGCCATTCCTAGCCCTTGCCGCAAGTCCTTGAGATGGGGCAACGGGGTCACATCTTTCGTGAGTCTCTGCTTGTTACCGCGCGTTCCTAATCCACTAGCATTTGGATATTTGATCTGAAGGGCCTCTGGCCTGATAGCACTCACTACAAAAAAAGACACATCCATGACATTTTGGGCCGAATGAATTTTTTTTTCTGTCATACATATGACACTTCTATGATGATAATTGTGACAAAACCCGGTATCATCATAGATGTGGTGGGCTCCTACTTCTATGACAAAAATCATGACAGAAAATGGGCTTTTCGTCTGGCGGGCGGAGACGCAGCTGCATGACATTCTTTGGGCCGTCCACGACGGAAAAACCGTGGTAGAAGCAAGGCGAGAAAATTTTGGTGAGTTCGATTCACGGTGGGAAGTCGGGGGCGAGCGATGCGCGCTTTCTCTCGTACTGCGTATGCGGCGTGTGTGCGGCGTTAGCTCTAATCGAACCCGAAGCGAGGTGTTGGGCTCTAATCGAACCCAGTGATTGCCTTTGCGAGCTACGCGTTATCGAACCCGGCGATCGATCGATGGCTGTTAATCGAACCCGATCGAGCAATTCCTTTGCTCGCTGCTAATCAAGCCGATCGATGCTACCTGCAGGATGAGCGGTGGCGCTGCGGGGGGGTTGGATGAGCAGTGGCGTGGCGTTGCCTCTGGATGAACAGGACCCGTGGTGTGGTGGAGGGCTGGATGAGCGATGAGACGGTGGAGGGTGCCCGTGGAGTGGTGGATGAACAGGACCCGTGGTGTGGAGGGCTGGATGAGCATGAGCGGTGGAGGGGTGCCATTGGAGGGTGGTTGAATAGGACCCCGTGGTGTGGAGGGCTGGATGAGCGAGATACGGTGGAGGGTGGTTGAACAGTGGCGGTGGAGTAGCGGTGGAGGCTGGATGAACATGAGCCCGTGGAGGCCGGAGGAGGTCGACGGTTGCCCGTGGAGGCTGGAGGAGGTCGACGGTGAAGATGAACAGTATCCCGTGGAGTCCCGTTTTGCAGTACGCCACACCCCTCCCGATGAACAGGACCCCCGTTTCGACCGTAGGAGGTCCGTTTCGTCCGTTTTGCGGTACGCCACACCCCTCCCGATCAACAGGACCCCCATTTCGACCGTAGGAGGTCCGTTTCCTCCATTTTGTGGTACGCCACACCCCTCCCGATCAACAGGACCCCCGTTTTGACCATAGGAGGTCTGTTTCGTCCGTTTGCGACGCGGACCCTCCCAATGAACAGGATCCCGTTTGACGTGGCGGTCGAACACAAGGCCGTTTCCTCCGTTCTGCGGTACGCCAGGCCTCGTTTCCATCGCCTGTTCCGTCCAAGCCCTCTCGATGAACACGAGCACGCATTCCGTTCCGACCCAGCCGGTTGGCTCCCACGCGTTCCGTTGCCTCCCGATGAACACGACGCATTCCGTTGCCTCCCCATGAACACGACGCATTCCATTGCCTCCCCATGAACACGACGACGACGCTGTTTCTCCGTTCTGACCCAGCCATGTCAACGAGCCCTTGCCGTACGTATGCGCGAGTAGGCCTTCGAGACCCCGCCCGTATATACACATACGTGGCCGTATTTTCTTTCTTGCACCCTGGCCGCTGTACGTACGTGTACATGCTACGTGCGCGCCTCTACTACGACACATGCGCGCCTCTACATCCACCAGTATATATGTACGTACACGTTCGCGATCAGAATAACAACGCCACGTAAGCTTCACCAGTGGGTCCCGATCGCCGACACTTCCTTGCTGCGAAGATGTAGCTGGTGGGTCCCAGCGGTGGGGCGAATCGTTTTTTTTTGGCCCGGACGCACTTCCGTGCGTGCGAAGATGTAGCTGGTGGGTCCCAGCAGTCAGGGGCAAACGTTTTTTTCGTGAAATACGGTGGCCCGTCCGGTGGGTCCCTGCTGTCAGGTGGAGGAATAATTATTTTGCACGTAATAAGGAGGCACTTCCTTGCTGCGGCCGTGGACCTAGCTGTCAGCCTCTCCACGTACAATCCATGTTCGATGGAAGTCATTCCTTGACCACGTTGACCATGCCGCGCCGAGAGCACGAGGGCGGTGGACGACGGCGAGGCCTAGGAAGGGGACGACGGGGAGCCGGGGAAGACGCGGCAGTGGAAGCCCGTGTGGAGAGGAGTACGAGGGTTCACTGGTTCGGCTGCGGTGTGAGGCTGTCTTTGTCGCGCAGGCCTGGCCAGCGGTGGGAATAGTAGAGGCGGTGAGGCCTCCGGCAAGACAGCCGCCACGGGAGGCGAGGAGCATGCGGCACGACCGGCTCTGCTTTGGGCGGCCGGAGCAAGAAGACCAGAGGTTGAAGAAGCACTACACCGTTGGATGGACATCGACGATCCTTGGAGCTAGAATCGTTCATATTGACTAAAGTTGACAAAGGCCCCCGTCCTAGTCAACTTAGTAGGCCCTAAGTCAGCCTCCCACCATGGTGGGTCCCAGCTAGCGGGGAGTATTCATTTTGTGTGCGTAATAAGGTGGCACTTCCGGTGGGTCCGAGTGACAATGGGGAACGTTTTTCGTGAAATACGCTGGCCCGTCCGGTGGGTCCCAACGGTCGGGGGAAACGTTTTTCGCGAAATAAGGTGGCCCGTCCGGTGGGTCCCTCATTGTCGGTGGAGGAATAATTATTTTGCGCATAATAAGGAGGCACTTCCTTGCGGCCGTCTGGACCCAACTGTCAGCCTCTCCACGTAAAGTACTCTTTCGATGGAAGTTGGTCGTTGACCATGTTGACCACGCCGCGCTGAGAGCACCAGGGCGGTGGTCTGGAGGATGGCAAGGCCTAGGAAGGGGTGATGCGGAGGCGGGGAAGACGCAACAATGGAAGCCCGCACGGAGAGGAGTACGAGGGTTCACTTGTTCGGCTGCGGTGTGAGGCTGTCGTCGCCGCAGAATAACAGGGGGTGTGGGTGAGTGGAGGGATGGCCTGGCCAGCGGTGGGAGTAGTATGGGGGCGGTGAGGCCTCCATGGCAAGACTGATCGCCACGGGAGGCAGGAGCAGGCGGCACGACCGGCGCCGCTTTGGGCGGCTGGACCAAGAAGACCAGAGGTTGAATAAGCACTACAGCCGTTGGATGGACATCGTATGGTCACTGAAGCTAGAAGCGTTTATATTGACTAAGTTGACAAAGCCCTTGGTACGCTCCAACTTAGTAGGTCCACAGGTCAGCCTCCGAAATAGTGCGCCCCAGGTGTCAGGGGGAGGAATCATTTTTTGGGCGGCCGAAGCTAAGAATATCCGAGATTGAAGAAGAAGCACGACATCCGTTGGATAGACATCCAACAGCCACTGCTGCTAGAACCTTGTGTTGACTATAATAAGTTGGCAAAGCCTTGCATACGCGTCAACTTATTTTTTTAGGGGACGCGTCACTTAGTAGGCCCACAAGTGTGTGGCAGAGAACTTATAGCCCATTTGCGTTTTGTAAGATTGTGCAGCCCATTTTTGAATTCTAATGGAATTTACAACAGCCCATTTATAGTTTGTTAAAAGTACAACCCATTTTCTAGCTAGGACAATGATTAATAATTTCAACCAACCGTCGAAGACAGAATTCAATAAAACTTCCCACATTTTGATGGGCTCCGAAATATTTTTATCCCGAAATTTCTAGTCAGATTAAATATAAATTTGTATTACGTAAAAATCCAACGAAACATTGCGTGCGCAACAATGAAAATTTAAGATTTTCAAAATCCATAAATAATATTTTATAAACTAATTTCGTGTTTGGTGCATTTTTTTATAGTTACTGCCCAGTTTTTAGAATTACATCCCATTTATTATTTTTTAAATCCCATTTTCCTGTTAAGCCTAATGCATCCCTCCTAGGAAAGATTTGCAGCCCAGTGGGGCGGAGAATAACAAGTTGAACTTGCCTGGGTATTCCTTAAAAAGACGTATAGCTGGGCTAGCCATTTTCATCTTGAAAAAATTAGTATCTGGGCTGGATATCGGCTGGGCTAGACAGGCCACAGCCCGCCATTAATACCCTGCTCTCCTATGAACAACAACGAAATCATCGCCAAGAAAAACTCTGCAGTGCTCACGCCTCAAAAACACAAATACTGCTCGAGCTGCTTGGTCCCAACTGTCGGCCGCACCTTGTGCAATTCTCTCGTTTATATTGACTACATAGGTTGACAATGGTGTGGGATCGTGATGTCAGGAAACTAGGAGAAAGCAAAAAAAATATAGTTGTACATAATAAGGAGGCACTTGCGTACGTACGGCTATGGCCCTAGTGGGTCCCTAGTGTCATCCAGTCAAAATAAAGTCATCTCCTGAATCCTCATGTTCGTTGACGATGTTAACATTGCTCGGCGCCACGGCGAGCGTAACAACTCAAAGGACAACAGAGAGGGCCTCGCGGGCCCTACAAATGGTCTGATACAGCGCCTGCTGCTCATTCAGGAATCCAGGATCATCGGACACCTATGAGCACCTTCGAGAAACTGAGACGACATGAAACGGTAAGGCCGCGCTTGGGACCTCTGGTTTATTTCAAACCTGTATTAACATACAAGTGTAATTTACTCGTCATCGGAAACAACGCCTAAAATACATGAGTAATGAAATCGGGGGCCCGAGGTCTGTAAGTAAAACCGGCGGGTTACGCGTGTAATTTGAGAGACCAGTGTATATTTTACGAGCACTGCTATATGGACGACATTACCAGACGATACATGCACGACGTGCGTCTCATGCCATCCATGGGCAAGGCAGAAACATCAGCTAATGGCTGGATTAGGAATTGTCCGAGTGTTGTTCAGGATTTTTATCGTGTGTGAAGTACTTCCGATATTTTACTAGTCGAAATCGACCAACCAAGCGCCTTCGCCTGAGACCATCTGCTTTAATTTACAAGCGTTAGTTTTACAAGCGGTTTTGGTTATAAAACGGCGATCGAATCACGGCCTAATATCATGAGTTGGTCGGAAGATCATATGGTTTCACGTCTAACCTACCCGACTTGTCGTATAGGCTATGAATGAAACATCAGACGATGAACTTCTTAAGCACGGAAACAACGTAAGAGGATGATCTTCTTAACAAGCAAATCATCGGCATTAGATCGACATGCAAAACAATACGAAGCATTATTCTCAGGAGGCATGGTGAACAGCTCGTGATGCCGCATGCCACAACATTCCAAGCTCAACTTTGCAATCAAACACAAGGCCTGGCATTACATATACAATATTCAGAACAAACTCTTAACACAGGAATATCTCAGCAAAGTAACTATTTACTTCTAAACTGAACACAGGAATAGGAAAAAACACTCGACGCTGCTCACAACAAGGGCGTCCCACTCAAAAATATCAAATGCATGTCTTCTGGCTAACATCAATGAGCAAATTTTGACAAGGTTTTCCAATTCCAATATATTAAACTAACGTCTTCTTGCTAACATCAATGATTAAATTTTGACAAGCTTTTCCCATTCAAAATATGTAATGCCTACGATCGTGGAGTCCTGTCGCTTCTTGTACTTGTTTGGGCACTTTTGCCTGGGCACTCCATGTGTTGTTAAATTGCCAATGGTCTCTGCAGACTAGTCATGTCACGGTGTCTAATATTTATGGCACCGGTGAAGTAATGGAGGATTCGGTGCCAAACTAAGAAAAGGTGAAATTGGCACCTCTTTTGGCCTACATAGTGGAAGGCCTAATACTCTGTAAAGCTTCTCGGTCATTCCTTCTATAATGTAGCGCAAAAGGATCGCTTCTTTACGCAAAGTGGAACGACCAACTGGACCCAGTAATGCAGCAGTTTGCCTTGGACACATTGGCTCCTTTTGTGAGTTCAACTAAAATTGAATTCGGAATAAAACCGAGCTTTAATTTTGATATCCCTGTAAGCAACAAAAGGTATAAGGGAAACAATTACTGAGAAATAACGGTTGATGACTTGTACTCCAAGAACAAAAACGTCTACTGATCTACCTTATCTTAATGGGAAACAAAGCAGGAGAGTAGCAATTCTCAATCATTGTGATTCATTCATATTAACTCAGACATTATCTTAACAATGCCTTGTTTCAACATGTATAAAGAACGAAAAAGCAGAAAAGTATCATTCCTAAAACAATGCGACTGATTCATTTTAACAGACATTATCTTAACAATACCTTGGTTAAACATGTAGAAAGAACCACAAAGCAGGATAGTACCATTTGTAAAACACTGTAAGTTTGTAACTGATATATAATAACAGAGACATTATCTGAACAATACATTTCTTAAACATGTACTCCGGCCGATCCCTAATAGAAATGGTACTCTGCCGATCCCTAACAAGTGTTTGCAGTTTTGAACTAAGATTGAAGAGTTAATTACGAGGAAGGTCGGTACTTGACCTTTCAAGACCAAGATTTGAAACAACTCGTGAGGAAGATCTCAAAGAGATCTCAACACATATATGGAAATCCGGTCTCATTTTGTGCAGTTCCACCAAAATTAAGCGAAGCAAAATGTAGCAATAGCAACAAGTTGAATAGATATCCCTGTTTAACAGAGGAAAAAATGGAATCAATTTCTGGCCAATAAAGGAGGATGAAACATGCGGCCACAAAAATGGTAATCCCGCCAATCCCTAACAAGTGTTGCAGTTTTGAAATAAGATTCAGTAGTTAATTCTGAGAGTGGCATTGCTTAATTTTACCAAATGGCATTAGATTAACAAAAGCATAAACAGTTCGAGGGAGAGTGGGCGTAACAACAACATGTCCTTCCATCTACTTATAAAGGGGGTGATGCAGAGTTTTTGTAACAAAGCAACAAGCATAATGTCTGGGTTGGTCCCATTTTTGTTCACTACTTAATGGGAAAAGACAGCAATATAATTTGTTCAATTCAACATTTATTTAAAACAGTACCAATACAAGTAGCACAACATCTCAAAGCACACTGCACAATCATGTGGATGAAGGCCTGTACTGACCTTCATGAGACGGACAAAGATAAAATACGAATCTGCCAACACGAATAGGAAATCCAATCTCGTTTTGTGCAGTTGCACTGAAATCAAGCAAAGTGTTTCGCGTAGTGAAGCAAAATGTCGCAATAGCAACAAGTTGAATAGATATCCCTGTCTAAACAGAGGCGAAAAAGGAATCAATTACTGGCTAATAAAGGAGGATGAAACATGCGGCCACAAAAATGGTAATCCCGCCAATCCCTAACAAGTGTTGCAATTTTGAAATAAGATTTAGTAGTTAATTCTGAGAGTGGCATCAATTACTGGCTTATAAAGGGGGTGATACTGAATTTGTTGTAACAAAGCAACAAGCATCATGTCTGGGTTGGTCCCATTTTTGTTCACTACTTAATGGGAAAAGACAGCAATACAATAGCTTCAATTCAACATTTATTTAAAACGGTACCAAAACAAGTAGCACAACATCTCAAAGCACACTGCACGTCCTGTGGTTGAGACCAAGATTTGAAACAACTCGCCACGAAGACTCGAAACAAATCTCGATCTCCTTTTGTGCAGTTCCACCAAAATTAAGCAAAGTCACCGGTGTGACATTCAAGTTGAACTGCACAAAACACTCTTAAAACATAAGTGTTTCGAGTAGCGAAGAAAAATGTCGCAATAGCAACAAGTTGAATCGATACCCCTATTTTAATAGAGGCAAAAAAGGAAACAATTTCTTGCCGATAAAGGAGGATGAAACAAACGGTGACAGAAAGAAGCATCTAACTTATCTTGGATGGAAAACAAAGTAGGACAGTAGCATTTCTAAAACGGTTGCATTGATTCATATTAACAGAGACATTCTCTTGAAACAACATTCGTTAAAAATGTAATTTACTTTTAACAGTGGCATTGCTTCAATTTTTCAGCGGCATTCTTAGATTAACAACAGCAAAATAGCTGTATGGGACATGCCAGCACCATGTGCGTCCACACGTATAAATGGGTGATGCAGAGTATGTAGCCAAGCAGCATATATGCGCTGGTCACATATTTGTTCTCTTTGAACCTTCTTCCTATGTGAGGGCAGCAAATCTAGTCCTTCACAAACTACCCGACCCCACAGTTTCTTTCCCTTTTCAACAAAGGGATCGGTTCCTTACAGATGTGTGTACTGGGTTACCCCCTTTTTCCCTTTTCGACCTACAAAGCAGCTGGATAGCCAGTCTATACTACTTTTCGCCCCTCCTTTGCTCATTGAACCACGTCCTAGATTCTTGCTCCAACCCACTGCACCGTTCTTTCCTCTTTGAACCAAGACCTAGATTCGACTACAGATCGAAAAAGATCCACATGCAGCTAGAGCAACGACGGTTTCAAAGAAACTTATACCTTAGGGTCGTCGGGATGTGGCAAGGCGTGTGGCGGGAGGCCGGATCTGCCCACACTATGTACGACAGCGAGGAAGAAGGGGTCGGTGGCCCTCCCGCACATGCACTGGGTGAAAGAGAACAACGCAGCCGGCAATGGATTGCCTCCCTCGCCGAAGGCGATAGAGTGAACGATGCACCTCCTCCCCTTCCCGGTGCGATGGGATACAGACGCCTCCTTCACCAGCTGTGAGGGGGAAGAGAGAGACAAGAGGCCAACGCAGTCTTGTTTAGATCTGGTGAAGAGAGGGTGAGAGACAGTGAATATAGTAAACCCTAGCAAATGAATGCTGAGCCTCCAGCGTGTAACATATATGTAGTGCGGCGAGCGTGTGGAGAGTGCAAACCCTAGCGAACAAGCTGAGGCTCCCGCTTATATATATACTCTTGTAGTACGGATGAGCTCGGTGCCTTCACCGCACTTGCTTTTGGCTGTATGACGGTGAGCCGACCACATTTTGGGCCCACTGTCATAAATCCAAAAGCAGGTGCACTAAGTCAATGAAGCTGCGTCCATATAGTACTCTCGTGTATCGACTAATATATAGTGGAGTGGTTTTCTTATTCTCTCCATAACAATCGTTTTAAATTGTGTAAGTACTGAAATGAAACTCTTTATTTAATGTACAGTGAAGAAAACTAGTACTACTTCCGATGAACTAACGATCCACGCCCACGCGTCCCTGGTCGCACTTCTGTCCTTCACGTGTGGTACACTACCCTCCCTTAAGTGAACAACCACACATGAGCCAAATTATCGGAAGCGCGTGAGAGTGTGTACAAATAAAAATTTTAATTTCAATTATCGGAAAGGTTTGAGAGTATTACTAAGTTTGACTTCAGTCAAATCTAATATGCGGAGTAAATAAAAATGGAGGGCTACTACGTCCATCCGGGTTTTTAGTCCACACCATTTTTTAAATCAAAGTTAATAGCTGGACAAAATAAAATTATAAGGGAGCTGGAGACAAAGTTGTGAGAAGGCTTAGAAATCAATACAAAACTTATGCTCTTAGTACCAACGTCGATCCTTCTTCGAGGAAACATTTGGTTCATAGCCAATTGTGTGATAAAATTGCACCAACGTGAAATACGACTGCGTCTCCAACGCAACCAAGGTGAACTGACGAAGGATATCATCTTTGTGCGTAACAAGCAAAGAGAACTGATGGAAGACAACTTGTTTTTCATTGAAAATCGATCAGCTTCACCAGCCGACGCAACCATGAGGCGCAACCATGAGCATCGATAGGTCATCATGGTGATGCATCATCCATTTGGCATCAAGTTTGGGTGAGGCACCTATGAAGTTCGACAAATCCTCACAGTGGTTTGTTTCTTCTCAGCAATCAAGCTCGAGGAAGGAAGAACCACGTGGCAGAGGACAGTGAGGTGGAACAACAATGGCCATCCAATTTTGTGCAGTTCCACTAAAATTGAGGAAGACATGCCCGGGTATGGAGACACGCATCGCTGTTTCCAAAAATATAAAAAAGGGTTAGCAACGACATCTCAATTGTCAATAAGAATTAATGAAAAGTACACCAACAAACAAAAGCATCATAATTATCTTGATGGGAACTAAACCAGGATAGCCGAGAAATAAAGATTTCTTCATTTAACCAGTGTTAGTACTACCACCATATGGACAATGACCGCACAACCACCATGTACTTTTTGTCGAAACAACATGTATACCTCCACCGAGGCATAAATCAGGACAACTTTTCGAGTGGCATTTCCTCTATAATAGTACTAGTAGGTGATGTTGGACCAGCCAGCGAACCCTAGCTACTATGCATGGGGAGTTGGGGAGTAGTCGCATAGAAGAAAACCCGCACGCAGACACAGGGGGCTGGACCAAGACAAGAAGTTATACCTTAGGTGGGCGAGATGTCGTTTAGGCGGCGAGGCGGGATCTGCCCACACGACGGCAAAGTGAACAAGGCGCGGAGGATCTTCGTCGCGCCAGCATCGGCTCCGAGAGGACAGTGCGCATCGGCTTCCTCCGTCGCCCGACGGCGATAACGTCAACGCTGCACCTCCTCACCTCCCATGGTGACGGGATTCGGCCGGATCTGTGACCACCGGTGAGGAGAGAGATAGAGTGGACACTATCATCTTGTTTTGATATGGAGAGGGTGAGAGAGCGAGACGCGAGAAACTCTATCAAACAAGGGGCTATAATGGAGTAAAAAAATCTCTCCATAGCAGTGGTTTTAAATAGAATACGCGCGTTCCCGAAAACAAGAAACGAAAACTGGCGGACAATTTTTTAAGTGACATAGTTATGTCACATCTAAGTTGATGTCCACTCTGTTTGTGGTCTATTTTTTTCCTAGTTTTTTTTTGTTTCTTGTTGCTACATTATATACTTGTGGGAGCTTAGATGTGATATCCTTAAATAACATCTAGATGTGAATTAGACAAACTAATTTTCTAACGTACCAAGAAAGAAAACTCGATCAAAAACACGCCCCCGCTTCCAGGTCGCGAGAGTCGTCGCGCACACACACACATAGACATAGACATGCATATCCGTGTTTACGTAAAATTCCATTTCCATCTCCATCTCCAATCATATTTGTCCAACTGGCACATTATTTACGTTGTTAATTATATACGCAGCAATATTAATGTACACCATCTCTTGTTAGCGCAAGTCCGGGCCGCTGCCACGGCCGGTCCTGACCAACCCGAACCCTCTTCATCACCCGCGCGTGCTTCCCACCTGAAACGGTCAGTGCCGCATTCATGCCCGACCAGAGAGGACTCGACCTCTCACTGGCGCCGGCATTGAAGCGGCGCGCCGGCCGAGAGAACGTCGCCCGCGCCGCTTCCGGGTGCACGTGGCTGGTCCGCGTTCAAAGGTCGCAATAGCCGGCTACAACATGCATGTAAAAAGTTCTTGGGAGTCCGTGCTACAGCTAGCTGTACTCTCCCAACTCGTCAATCTCTTCCAGTAGTGCTAGTACTCCATGGCGCGATCCATCGACAAGAAGGCGGGAAAGTTATCGTATACTCGGTTTGCAGTGAGTGGCATGCCGAGCGACCGTGTGGGGTCGAGCCGTGGAGGAGGGTGAGACACGGACACGACAGATGTGATTTACACGTTGGTTTTGCTCGATGACGCGATCCAACGAAACGAAACGTTGGTTTCTCTCCGTTTCCATTTTTTCTCCGGAAAACGGTAACTTTTCCACTCCATTTTCATTCCTATTCCAAGGTTGCCCCGTTACAACATTCCATCAAATACAAAGAAAGACTAACACGCATGCTGATGCATCTCAATGATTCACAGATCATAGCCGATATTTACTTCACAACTAAAGAAAAAAGTTGTGAGAGCATGTACGAAAGAAAAAGTACTGATGGGGTCACTACGACTTAAACCCTAAAACCTAAACATGATTTAATTTCTTGGCCAGGTAGAACCTATCGAAGGAAATATGGCTGGAACCCTCGGATCATACGATGCTTTTGTGCAGTTCCACTAAAATCGACCTGAGCATCCCTGATGGCAAAGATATTGAAGAAGTGTGATTAGAATAATAGTACTGGCACTAGTTCATGAGACATAAACTTATCACAAGTAGAAGCCGGTAGAAGTAGAGAAAGATCGACATGGAGATGGAGCTACGGCAGTGAAGCAAGCCGGCTCCAAAAGGAAGATGGACTACCTGCGACGTCGGGCTGTAGCTAGAAAGGAGGTTGGGACGCGGCATCGGCTCATACCGCGGTGAGCCCCGATTGGGACGCACCGACTGTGGGTTTTCTCCCTCGCCGACGTCGACCGCGTCTACGCAGAACATTGTTCTCTTCCCCCAGCTGCGGGATTAGGCCCGTCGTTCTATGCTTGTGAAGAGAGCAACCTAAGCAAGCAGGCTTGTAGCTTAGGCTCCTGCTAGTCTATATATAGTTGTTTTCTTTTTCTCTACATATCAACCATTTTATATTGCGTACGTGTCATTCAAGAGTGAAATGACGGTTGCTTCTTCCGACTAACTTACTGTGTGATTTGACTGCTCCTTGGTGGCCCCTACACGTACTCCCCCTACGTGTATACAACAGTCACACGTACACATGGACGCAAAAACGCGCGCGACGCCCTAATGCATGCATGTCCAAGCACACGACGGAACACACACGGTCATGCTCAAGTGCTCAACCTACACGTGCATGCACACACATACTCAGTCAGGGTGAGCTAGTGACCGTATGAACACCGGAAAATATATATATTGAGCGCAATGAGCGTATTATGAAGTCCATCGACCGTATTTTTACAAATATACTGGTGATGACAGTGTATTTATCTCGTTTGAAATTAAGCCATATTAACCGGAGAGGAGGCAGTATGGACTAGCATTACTTTGTTGTGTCCGTCAACTTGCGAACGAGGAGAAGGTTGCAGGACGGAGAAGCTTTTGCGGTGGCTCGCAGGACAAGGAGAAACTTTTGACTAATGCAAGCTCTCCCTCGCTCGAGGCGGTGGGCGTGCAATGATTAATTCAAAGTGTCAGTTGCTAGAAGCATACACTATACTACTAGTGCTATTATTGTTCGACTTCCCGAATAGGCGAACAGCCAAGCGCAAAGTTTACTAGTACTACTACTATAGCCTATAAAGGTACATACTATACTATTACTAGGAACCGGATGGAGGAGCGTCTGCACTCTTATTATAATTTTAAAATGTGATAAAGCAATCTTCAACACATTTGGTTCTCTTCGAGGGTTCTCGCATGTGATAATGGAAGTTTATTACATGGAACACTCGCCACAATTCTCGCTTAATTCTGGCTCATATCCTGTTAAAAATAGTAGCGCTCGGTAACATTTCCTCTTTTTTTTGCTATTCAGCATGTAAACAGGTCAGCAAACCTCGCGGCGCATCTTCGTGCGAACCGTGCTTGCTGCACTTTGAATGTGGCCGAGAGCTGGCTTGATGAAACACCTCGCTTCCTACTTCTTTTTTTGCAGGGTACCTCACTTCCTAGTGACCAGTGTCTTGGCTGATCGTCCTAAGGATGCTTATATATGAATAAAGCTCTCTCATTTACCCGCAAAAAAGATTAAGCCATATTAACCGGAAAGGAGGGAGTATGGACTAACACTACTTTTTGGTGTGCCCGTCAACTTCATGAGAACAAGGAGAAGCTTGCGGGACAAGGTGAAGCTCGCTTCGCCTTTTGACTAATGCAACCTACCCTCGGTGGACATGCATCAGTCCATTCGTGTCGAGTTATCGAGGCATACACTATAGTACCCAACATGCGGAGTACCATCATTGTTCGACTTCACGAAGAGGCAAAGAGCCAAGCGCGATGAGTACGAGTAGTAGTAGTACTACTACTAGAATCGCATGGTGGAGCGTCGTACTCTTATTTTTTATCTCGATAAAGTACACGTTTATTCGGAGAAAGGCGAAAGCGGCAGCCCAACATGTAATGAATGATATCGATCAACCAACCATGCTCGAATATATCTTGGCCTCCGTGCGAGCTCGTTTGTGTGTTCTCGCTCCTCGTCTCTCTCAAGGCAGCGGGTTGGCTCTTTGCCGTCAATTGAGATCGGTTTGCTCACACTCCTGTCCCACATGTCGTTGATATGCCAAGAGGAGGTGGGTTGACCGACCGCCATCTGCGTACTTGGTTTTGCACCTTCATACTACTCCTCCCTCCGTCCACAGTTTACGGTAGCGCTTCATTATGATGCATTTCTCTCAATGCATTTCCACCACCGAGAGACTTTAGGCGTGTTTGGTTTAATGCTCAATTAATTAGGGCGTGGTAACGCAATCAAGTCCACAATTTTCTCTCCATGTATTGTACTACTACGGAGTGGAGTAAGTGCATGCATGTGTGTACCGGGGTGGAAGCACTGCATGCATGTGTGTCGCATTATTCCCTCTAGTAATAGACACGTGCTATAACTACCAATGCTATTTTTCAGGCCGATCGCTAGTCGCCTTGGTCCCATAGATTTTTTTTCTTTTTTTTACGAAGCGCTGTATAAAGAGTGACGGATGGAGTAGTATGGCGGATTCAAAGAAGAGCGTATTGATGGTTGCTTCTTCAGAGCAACTTACAGTGGGAAAGGTGGGGCTTATGATTTGACTGCTCATTACTCACTATTAATGCGGCGCAACGACGCTGAATCTCCCATGCGGTTGTGCACTACACCCTCGGTTCTTAAATATACTCCGGAGTATTTGTCTTTCTAGAGATTTCAATGAGTGACTACTCAAATATTTGTCTTTTTAGAGATTTCAAATGGACTGGCACATACGGATGTATATAGACATATTTTAGAGTGTAGATTCACTCATTTTGCTCCGTATGTAGTCACTTGTTGAAATATCTAGAAAAGCGAATAGAATATTTAGGAACGGAGGGAGTACACATACGAAGCAAAATAAGTGAATATACACTCTAAAATATGCCCCTTTGAAATTTGTAAAAATACAAATATTTAGGAACGAAGGAGTATAATTTTGTGCATGGCACATGGACCCGGATGATGAAGAGGCTTCTGGAAATGCTATCAAGCTTCCATCATTTGTTTACATAATTGACGTACTGTACAAATTGTACAATGGTGTGAGATTTCAGCTTTTGTTTCGCGTGTCTTGCCATCGATGCTCTTTTGGAAACAATAAAAAACTAACTTCCTTGCTAATGCATCTCAATTATTAGCAGATCAGAGCTAATATTTACATTACAACTGAAGACAAAGTTGTGAGAAGGTGTTAAATTAAAATTGATCCATGCTTTCATTGGCAGCAACGTCCCCCCAGCTCTGTCTAAATCAACAAGGCATGTTGGGAAAAAAGTAGCTGTCTAGAGCATGCAACATTCCGATCATTTTGTGCAGTTCCACTTAAATAGAGATGAGCGTCCCTGTTCCAAAGATATTAAGTGTGATTACGATAATAGAGTACTGCTGATGAAACAGTAAACACACAAATAGAAGCCGGTCACCTTTGCAGTCTCTCTTAAGACTAATTAGTTGGAGAAGATTAGGCTTGGAGTTGGATGAGGAGGATAGAGCAAAACCAATCTCCCTTTGTGCAGTCGCACTGAAATGTAGAGACATTGCCCGTGTGACATTTTAGTACAACTGCACAAAACACTCTGAAGAAAAAAGTGATTTGTGCAGTTCACCAAAAGGTCGCAATAGCAACGAGGTGAAATGGATAGCCCTGTTTGCAAAAAAGAGGTAGAAAGGAAACAATTACTGGCCAATAAGAGTTGATGACACATGCGACGACAAAAAAGAAGCATATTCCTTGTCCTAAGGGAAGATAACAACACGGTTGTGTTTGTCTAAAGCAGTGTGAGGACGAGAATGCAATATGGAAAATGCGCCGAGCGAGCTACGTTTTGGGCAAAGAACTATGGAAGATCCACATGCAGCGACGTGGGAAGGCAGGCGGTGGAGCAAGGCGGAGGGGATACCTGGAGGTCGTCGGGATGTAACTAGGTGAGCAGCGGCGGGCGGAATCTGCGAGCAGGTGGCGTAGGCCCTGCCGCGCCGGAGCTTGGTCAGAGAAAACAGCGTGTACCGTAGATCGGGACGTGCTGCCTCGGTGCCGTCGAACGGAGAAACGATGCACTTCCTCCCTTTCCCCGGCGGACGGGATGCGGCCGGATCAGTGACCAACGGTGAGAGAGAGAGAGAGGCCACCGCACTCCCTTTCCCCCGGCGGACGGGATGCGGCCGGATCAGTGACCAATGGTGAGAGAGAGAGAGGCCACCGCAGCCTTGTGTGATATACTCTGAAGAGCGACAAACCAGGCAGGCAGGCTCCATTGTAGATAGTGAGCGGACTACTTTTCTCCATAAAAATCGTTTTATTTTCTGTGTGCGTGCCATTGAGCGCTATAACTTTATTTAAAAATAACGCGGCAACGCGTCAATTCGAACTTTGTTTCGTGCACGCATGGTACACGACCTCCCTAGGTAAACAACCGCTACAGGCATTCAAATTAGCACGTGGGCTGCCATTTCGTAAAGAAATGAGCTCCACCGTGTACCAGCAGGTGTGGCTGGGCACGAAGCATGAGTCGTGCACGGTGCACCTATTCTCTTCTTGTATCGTACACCACCTACGTGGGGTTGTGTGTGAGAGATACAAACCTAGAGAGATATAGTGTGTGGGTTCTTGAGAGTTTTGGGGGGTCAATAAAAAATGAACATATGCAATGTGTGTGAAATAGAGTCCTGGATATAACATATATATAGAGGCGATCCACGAGAAGAGAGTGGAGGTATCATCGGCTTGAGGTGTCCATAGAATCAAGAGAGAGGATGATGTGTGTGTGTGTGTGTGTGATCGATAAAGAGTGCCATCAATTTGTGTGTGCCCACGTCAAAGATATAGAGTGGCTGGCCCTCTTGGAGCGTGAGATGGGACATGTGCAATTTGTCTCTGTGGCATGGATACCTACCTGCAGCGCTCGACTATCGGTGTGTGGTGGGGAAGAGGAGGCCCAATTAACTATAGAGGTACAATGGCTGGTATATATGTGGAGGAGGAGAGAGGCCTACCTCATGTATTCAGGAGATCGATCTGCCTCATGTATTAAGGGAGATCGATCGGCTTCATGCATATGTGCAGGAGAGGAATAAGGTTGGGAGAGAGACAGAGCTAGAGTGTTGGAGGGGGTGGTAGTGGAGTTGCTTCTAACAAATGGTGGGATAGGCTTGCTAGATAAACGGAGGGCACGCATGCAATATCAATAGAGAGGAGATGGCTGCTTGTTTATGCATGCGTGCGTGTGAGAGACATGTCGGGAGGCATGCACGAATGATGAGGGGGGACGATGTGGCTGTGGTAAGCAGACATAACTACATAGGAAGATCAATCGCCCTTTGTAAGAGAAAGGAGAGACATAACTTGTGAGGTACGTTGATCGATGGGGGGGGGGTAGTTAAAGTCGATCTAGGTATATGTTGGGAGATCGATCGGTATACATGCATGTGTGTGTTAGAAGCAAATGAGGCACGAGGAGAAGGATAGAGAGAGAGGGATGCATGTAGGAGGTGGTGCGAGAGGCATACTATATCAAGGGGAGGAGTGTGTAGCACGAGAGCGATGAAAAGAGTGGTGGGAGTGAGGCATGGGCGGTGACAAGAGAAGAGGGAAGCATGTGTTTGTGCTAGGCACACCTGGCTAGAGAGGCATATCGATCGATGTGTGCCGTAAAGAAGGAGCTGGGGGCCTACACACACCGTGGGTGAGCGACCTAAAGTGAAAAGAGGCAATTTTGCGATGGAGCTAGAGAATCTTGAGGGAGGGTGAGAGGGATGCAGGCGTGTGCATGCACAAGAGAAAGTTAGCGCTAGCTACAAAGATAAGAGGGTTGTGTGGGTGTAAAAGATGAATAGAGATCATATATACTTCATTATAAAAAGCGAATTCGGATATTTGAAGAATTTATCATAGTGTTTCAAACCGACGCATGTGTGAATATATATAACGGTGATACACATGGTGTGGTTATGAACATGTTATACTACATTTAATATATTTTATCTCTACTCTTATAAAAAACGAAGTTGTTGATGATGGTGTGCCTGCCATCCTGCATTATAGGCCGTCCGATTTATATCTGGCAGATAGCAAGGAAACTATGATGGTTGAAGTTGGGAACAATCATGATTGTAGATTCTTATTGAAATAGAGAAACGAATTCAAATTTAGTTCGAATTGCAGCGATAGTATAGACATTTGGAATGCACTAAAATGTTGGTATGAGTAGGTTACATGCATTATACAGCAAGCGAAAAAATTTAATCGGACATAACATGGATTCATACTCCCTCCTTCCATCTATATAGGGCGTAATGAGATTTTTAAGACCGCTTTTGACTATTGACAAGATTAATAGTACATGACATGCACAATGTGAAAATTATATCATTGAAAGAACCTTTCACAGATGAATTTAACTGTGTGCTTTGTGTAAGTTGCATGTCATATATCATCGCTCTAATATTTGGTCAAAGTTAGCATCGAAAAACGCATTAGGCCCTATATAGATGGAAGGAGGGAGTAGCTTTGAATAGCGTTTGTATAGTAAAATGGGGCAAGAATCTCTCTTTGTGTGGTGTGAATAGTTTTATTTTTTTCGTTTTCTTTTTGGTTGAGGAAGTGCGAATTGATTTGAGTGCGTACAAGTACAATATTACTACGTTAGGCTTGTCCCTAAAATTCAACCAGCGTCTTGTTATATCCCAAAATTCAGATATCGTGCTCCCAAAACTGGCGCCTTCACAACCCGCGCCTTGCTATCCCGAAATTACAAGCATGAAAACTCCCTCCGGCTGCCAAATCCCGACACGAAATCCCCTTCTAACCACTGAGGCGAAAGGGCGCTAGTTCAAATCGGTGGGGGGTACTTTTGTAACACACCCTACATTTTGGACAAGCACATTCCTAAGTCATGATTCACCCCCTCCCGTCGCCCCCTTTTCGCCATTCGAAATCCCAGGCCGCCATAACCTCTCCGCTCCAGCCACGAAACCCCACCTTCCTCCGTCCGCCATGTCACGCTGCCCAGCCGAAGCCTCTTCCCCGACGACGTCGTCCACCACAACAGCTCAACGTCCCTCGTCCACCTCCCCGGATGAGGATCCGTCATCCATCTCGTCGTCCCGCCAGTTCAGCCGCCCTGTCCTCCACCTCCAAGGAGCTGCTCCGACGATCGCCTCGTCTATCGCGGCTGCACCATCCCCACAGCGCCGCCTTAACCTGCTCCACCGGAACCGCAGCATCCTCACCGACTCCTCGGATGAAGCCGAGGCCTACTCGGCGCCACCAAAGAGGTTGTACACTCATCGCATCGCACCTTCTCCTTAACTCGACCTCCGGCGCCGGCGGTGCTCCATCCCGCACCCCATGGGCGGCTACCTTGAAGCCGGCGCCCATGGCGACATCTCCTGGCGGCTCTCCCGGTCTGAGGCCCCTTGGCGGTGGCATCCATACCAGCCGGATCTGCTGCTGCTGCTCCGGCTCTCGCTCGATCGCTCGCTCACCCAGCTGCTGCTGCTGCTCTCCCCTCGCTCGTGCTACTGCTCTGCTCTGATTAAGCCACACTTAAGTCGACTGAATCGACTTTTGGGTCAGTCAATTTTCAGGGGGGGGGGGGGCTCGCCGGAGTTAAGGAAGAACCACCCGCAGTAGGGACGGGGGCTCACCGGAGAGGTACTGTCGGTGTCAAAACCGGCGGATCTCGGGTAGGGGGTCCCGAACTGTGCGTCTAGGCGGATGGTAACAGGAGACAAGGGACACGATGTTTCACCCAGGTTCGGGCCCTCTTGATGGAGGTAAAACCCTACGTCATGCTTGATTAGTATTGATGATGTGTGTTACAAGAGTGGATCTACCACGAGATCAAAGAGGCTAAACCCTAGAAGCTAGCCTATGGTATGATTGTTGTTAGTCCTATGGACTAAAGCCATCCGGTTTATATAGACACGGAGAGGGCTAGGGTTACCTGAGTCGGTTACAATGGTAGGAGATCTACATATCCGTGTCGCCAAGCTTGCCTTCCACGCCAAGGAAAGTCCCATCCGGACACGGACGAAGTCTTCAATCTTGTATCTTCATAGTCTTGGAGTCCGGCCGATGATGATAGTTCGGCTATCCGGACACCCCTAGTCCGGAACTCCTCGGTAGCCCTGAACCAGGCTTCAATGACGAGCGAGTCCGGCGCGCATGTTGTCTTTGGCATTGCAAAGGCGGGTTCTTCCTCGAATAATTTATAGAAGATTGTGAACACCGGGATAGTGTCGGCTCTTCAAAATAAATTCCACATACCACCGTAGAGAGAATAATATTACACAAGATCAATATCTTTGGCGTATACGTGGCGTGACGCCGCACCACTACCAAGCCTTTACTCAAATTGTTTTATTGTTCCACCTCGGCGTGTTTAGCGAAGCGGTTTCCTTAGCACGTCTTGTCGAAGCGAGATCGTGTTCCCCTTATTCAGGATTCCCATCAATACGGACGTGGGTAACCCAACGCGCCATTGATTATGGCAGCTTGGGAGATAAGCGAGTTTTACCGGGCGGTGGGGACACATGTTTTGTCCGCCCATATAAGGGATAAAGTTCCAACCCTTTACATCGCCTTCTTCCTCCTTGGCTTATCCATCTCCATGAACTCGAGCTCCAGCGCCCAAGTCCGCACTTCTCACCTCAACCTTCTCCAACTATGTCCGGGCGGGAGGCAAGTGGATGGCCTCCTCCGTCACGGAGGGCAGATCCAGAGTTGCGCGACGCCGGATATTTGTCCAGCAACATCGCGATCGGCTCCCCGACGAGGGAGAGCTCATTCCCAACCCGGGCCCCATGAGAGGTAGTATTTCTTCCCCATTTCCTCACGCTGGACTGGGCTTCCCTTCATCCCTTTGTCAGGGGCTCATGTTCTACTACGGCCTAGATTTCCATGATCGGCCCTGAATTTCATCCTCAACATCTCGGCGTTTATCGTCATGTGCGAGGCCTTCCTCTACATCCAGCCCACCCGACTTGTGGCTCAAGACCTTTAGTGTCAAGCCGAAGGTTGTGAAGGGCAGCCAAGCGGAGTGCGGAGGCGCCATGGTGGGCAGGATGTCCCACGTTACGTGGCTGGAGGGCACTTTCGTGGAAACCATCAAGGGGTGGCAATCGGGGTGGTTCAACATCACCGAGCCGCGTGATCCTGATTGGGCAGCGGCCCCAATTCAGATCGGCATCCTACGGCTCACCTCTGGAAAGAGAGTGGCGGATTTGGGGATTCGAGGAGCTGACCGGACTCAAGCACTGTATCCGAAGCTGGTGGACAAGAAGCTCAAGCTCGTCAACGTAGTCGAGTCATGCTCATCCGCGGATTCTCCCATGCCAGTGACGAGGCTTCAACATGTGGGAGTTTGATCCGCGCAGCACCGGACCCTGGCGGGCTATTGACACTACGCACGAAGATGTCCGGAAGGTGTTGTTCAAGGGCGAAGCTCCGCATCCGCTTCCAAAGATCGCGGATTCCGCCGCAGGCGTTCAGGCCGACGAGGTAGGTGATTTCACCACTTGTTTTCCATAGTTTGGCTCTATCTGGGATCTAAACTCCCTTTACATTTGACGGGAATGGCTGGCGAAGGCGAGCGGATTATCTGTCGGCCCCATTGCGGAGGACCCAGCGGACGCCCGCCTAGCAGGCTCTTGGCTCCGGCACCCATGTGGTGCCGAGAAGAAGGCCAAGAAGACAGCCACGGGGACTCGGAAGAGTTCCGTTTTCAGGTGCTATCGGATGATGAATCCGAGGCCGACTCCTCCCACCAAGGCGAGGAGGAGAAGAAAACCTCTCCCGGTGAAGGAGGAAAAAGGAAGGCCTCCCCAACAAGGGAGGCCGAAGAATCAGAAGGAAAAACTCTTCCCGGACTGCTCCGCCAACGCCCGATGGCAGCGGCGAGGACTGGCCTCCAAGGGCCAAGCCCTGGCGAGATCGTAAATATCCGGACTCCCGAATAACTTCACGGTTTTTCATTTTCGCCACATAATGTCTTTCTAATGCCGCATACAACCCTGCAGTCCGCCCAAGGATGATCTTCCCATTTCGTCGAGCGGGTCCTTGGAGTGCGTCGGATATGGATTCCCTTCCGACTGCCTCCACCCCGTGCTTGCAGACGGCGCCGAGGTGGGATCGAAAAGGACCCACCGGAGGAGGAGGCCCCGGAGGTGTCACGGGACACCCTCCGGACTATGCACGGACTCAGCCCGGAGGCCACGGTGGCTCCGAGTCCGTGGCGACCCGCCGTAAGAAAGGTCAAGACCATGACGCCCGGCTGCCTCCGTCCAACCAGAGGTGCGGATAATTTCTTGGGCGCTCAACGGCGCCTCCATCAAAGAACACCGCCTTTGTTATGAGTGCGGTGATTGAGAGGTTCAGCTTCGCCAAGCGGGCTGGCGAAGCTGACAACCTTCTAACGAGGCTTTGAGGTAAAATTTCAATATATGTAAAATGGTACCGCATAGACAATAGCCCACGATGCTCGGTTCGGTGTTGGAAAGAAAAGCGGATGAGGATCTTTAGAAAGATAAGCGCAGGAGTCATAAAAATATGTCAATATGGGATTGCGAGGCTGCGCTTGCGACCTCCGCCGCCTTGCTGCGAAGGTCAATACTTTGAAGGAAAACCTCGGCGGTCGAGAACGAGCTCGGCCATACCAAGTAGCAGCTCGAGGAAAAAGAAGGTGAGTAATACCTTATGAAAATTGTACCTTCTGAGAAAAGGATTTGTTTGCAAGAAAATGACAAGGATAGCGTGGGTATTGTAGGGGCCACGAGCGATGTGGCGACCACAGAAGGAGGCGGTGGCGCGGCGAGCGTAATGTGGCGCTTGAGCGCACCGAGCGAGAGAAGCAGGAGGCGGGTGGTGGAGGTACAACAAGAGCTCCAGGATCTCGTGAAAAAACATGAGAGCTTGGGCGTGACTCGAACTTCGAGAGTGCGAGCTTGCGGCAGCTCTTGAGAGTGCCAAAGCCGCTAAGGCGAAGCCTACAAGGCCCTCCGGAGGTTGAGGCGGTGAAGAAAATAGCAGCGGGTAAGGCATTTTTCATGCAAAGTAAGCATGTGAGTGTTAATTACATTGCTTACCCGAATTCGGAGTTCTCGGGGCGTTCGCAAATCTTCCTCATAGCGTGTCCGATCTGCCGCATTCTACCGGGCGAGGAGGGAGCTCGGCGGAGAAGGTCTTCGGTCTCGGTATCTTTGAGGCGGACATCCAGTGCCCTTAGCGACCAGGTGAAGCGGCTGGTCGAGCTCCTAAAGCGGCGAACAGGCCATGAAGGGCCTCATAGTTGGTGTGGCCTAAGGAGGCCATGCACGAGAGCTACTTGCCTGGTGCGGCGGTGATGGATGCGTGCCCGTGGGTAGAAGTCATCAAGCATTCCGCTTGTATTGAGGGTGCCCGTCGGGCCCTTGCCCGCGCAAAGGTGCAATGGGGCAAGATGGATGCCCAGAAGCTCGTGACGGACCGCCACCAGAGGGCAAGGAGCATCGCACGCCCGAGATGTATTATTAGAGTGTGCTGAAGGGCGCCCGCACTATTGCGGGTGAGTGCTCCAAATATGTAATATTTGAGTAGACTCGCATTTTGTTATCTGTCGCTGAAAACTTAGTTCATATCGCTAAGCAACGCTTGTTAATTTAAAATATTACCTTACATGCGGCTGTTTATCAAATCGAGAGATGGCAAGTCGTCGGCTTCAACCCCATGCCACGAGTCTTTGGGGTGTTGGGATAAACTTGGCGCTCTTGTTCCCATTTTGGGTTCATCTAGGAGGCGCTCAACACAGCGAACAAGGCAAGCTGGACTTATAATGCTTGAACACTCTCACTTAGCCATAGAATTCTATAATTTTAAATTTGGTGAAGCCCTAGTCTTGGAAGGCGAATTTGAGGCGCTATCACGCCTTGGCGGACAGTATCCGGCTCCTCGCTCTAAGCGGCATAAGTCTTTAAGGACTACTTAAAAACCTCTCGAGCAGAGACCGGTCTCTCGCCTCATCATGACGGTCAGTTTTAGCTTTTCCTCGAGGCGTTAACCCAGCTCAAGCTGAGGCGGAATCATGATGGTTCTCCAGTGCTACCTTAGCGATATAATGGGCGTAAGGTACCAAACCATGGGAGCAGGCAAACCCAACTATTGACCCAAGACATGATTGGAGCTGATGCATATAGTGCTATAAGTTGAGGTGCCGCACTTATGAAAGTGTTAGGACTCATCTTACCATAATGCGGGAAACATAAGCCCTGGTGTATATTAGCCGTACCAAAGTGTACGGATGCAACATGCCGTGAATGAACATATGTATGAAAAGAAATGTAATTATAAGCAAAAGGTGCTGCATTGTTTTATTCAATAAGTGCTTCTACGAATGCGAGCGATACAAATAGTCACGATAAGCAAGGTATGGGACTGTTAAACATGTCCCCCTCGAGGTAGGCTGCAGATTGGTGTATAAAAATGCTCGTAATGGAGACCACCTGTATATTCGTTGTAGCCTTTATCCTTCCACGGCTGTTGCATCGTGAGTTGGCGGTCTCTTTGTCGGACAGGGCCTCGACAACGGAGTCCTGTGGATAAAAAGTAAAAGGTAAAAGAAAAGAAAAAGGCGACACACTTGAGAGCCCCCTGGTGTGGTTGAGCATGATCTGGGTTTATCGTGGTCGTGCCCTCTCCCCATGCCCATGGTATCTTGAGCGTAATGGTGTGCGAAGGACCTGCTGACGTTCGCAGAGCTGGGGTTGGGGCCGCACTGCTACGCATGCTCGGAGCGTGCGGTGGTCTTGTTGTAAGTTACTCCGGCGCTTAGCTGTGTCCGGCCGCTTAACGGCGGACTCGAGAATGCCTTAAGAGGCTGCATTGCACTTCGCGAGAGCCGTTGTATGTTCCTCCGTGCGGAAGAGCGTTCGGTGTTCCGTTGACCGTGATGACTCCTCGAGGGCTGGCATCTTGAGCTTGAGGTATGCGTAGTGCGGCACGCGTTGAACTTTGTAAGCGCGATCTTGAAGGAAATATGCCCTAGAGGCAATAATAATGTTATTATTTATTTCCTTATATCATGATAAATGTTTATTATTCATGCTAGAATTGTATTAACGGAAACATAATACATGTGTGAATACATAAACCTCTGAGTGTCACTAGTATGCCTCTACTTGACTAGCTCGTTAATCAAAGATGGTTATGTTTCTAACCATGAACAAGGAGTTGTTATTTGATTAACGGGATCACATCATTGGTTGAATGATCTGATTGACATGACCCATTCCATTAGCATAGCTTTTGATCGTATAGTTTGTTGCTAGTGCTTTTCTTCATGACTTATACATGTTCCTATGACTATGAGATTATGCAACTCCGTTTACGGAGGAACACTTTAGGTACTACCAAGCGTCACAGCGTAATCGGGTGATTATAAAGGAGTACTACAGGTGTCTCCAAAGGCAGATGTTGGGTTGGCGTATTTCGAGATTAGGATTTGTCACTCCGAATGTCGGAGAGGTATCTCTGGGCCCTCTCGGTAATACACATCACTTAAGCCTTGCAAGCATTGCAACTAATGAGTTAGTTGCGAGATGATGTATTACGGAGCGAGTAAAGAGACTTGCGGTGGCGAGATTGAACTAGGTATTGGATACCGGCGATCGAATCTCGGGCAAGTAACATACCGATGACAAAGGGAACAAAGTATGTTGTTATGCGGTTTGACCGATAAAAGATCTTCGTAGAATATGTAGGAGCCAATATGGACATCCAGGTTCCGCTATTGGTTATTGACCAAGAATAGTTCTAGGTCATGTCTACATAGTTCTCGAACCCGTAGGGTCCGCACGCAACAAGGTTTCAATGGCGGTTATTATGAGTTTATGTATTTTGATGTACGAAGGAGTTGAGTCCCGGATGAGATCGGGGACATGACGAGGAGTCTCGAAATGGTCGAGGCGTAAAGATCGATATATTGGACGACTATATTCGGAGTTCGGAAGGTTCAGTGATTGGGTATTTTTGAGTACGGGTAGTTACGGAGAAGTAATGGGCCTTGATGGGCTTTAGTGGGAAGAGGAAAAGGCTGCTGCGCCCCCTCCCTCTAGTCCGGGTGGACTAGGGAAAGGGGCCGCCACCTTCCTACTCCTCCACTTCCTTCTCCTTCCTCCCCTACATGGAAGGATTCCTAGTTGGACTAGGAAAGGGAATCCTACTCCCGGTGGGAGTAGGACTCCCCTGGCGCACCAAACATAGGGCGGCCTCCTCCTCCCTTGCTCCTTTATATCTGGGGCAGGGGGCACCCCATAGACAGACAAGTTGATCTACGGATCGTTCCTTAGCCGTGTGCGGTGCCCCTTCCACCAAACTACACCTCGAATATACCGTTGCGGAGCTTAAGCGAAAGCCTGCGCCGGTGGAACATCATCATCGTCACCACGCCGTCGTCTTGTGAAACTCTCCCTCAACACTCGGCTGGATCGGAGTTCGAGGGGCGTCATCGAGCTGAGCGTGTGCAGAACTTCCGGAGGTGCCGTGCGTTCGGTACTTGGATCGGTTGGATCGGGAAGAAATGCGACTACTTCCTCTACGTTGCGTCAACGCTTCCGTTCTTTGGTCTCTGAGGGTGCGTAGACAACACTCTCATCTCGTTGCTATGCATCACCATGGTCTTGCGTGATCGTAGGAAAATTTTTGAAATTACTACGTTCCCCAACAGGTACGTCCGAGCAAGGCATGATAGCCGCTGCGGAACGGGACTATGTCGAAGATTAACTCCTCACTTCGGAAGTTATCCGGGGATCCGAAGACCACTTTCAGTGTAATTGAGCCTGTACAATTGGCTTCTACACCTGGTATGACGCCTTTAAAGGTCGTTTTGGTAGGTTTAATCCTTGAGGGTCTATGCCCATTTTGCGCCTTTGTATCGTGGTAAAGCAGGTTCAGAGTTGCTGCCGCGTCCATCGAGGACTCGGTTAGGTGAAATCCATCGACGATTGGGTCTAAGACCGGTCTGGCGAATCCGCCGTGGGGATCTTTGGTGGGGTGGTCCTTCGGTCAAAAGTGATCGGGCAGGAGGACCATGGATTGAACTTGAGGGCAACTGGCTCCATCGCGTAGACATCCACGAGTGCGCTTTCGCTCCCTTTTGGGTATGTGCGTTGCGTATATCATGTTCACCGTCCACTTTGTGGAAACCCTTCATCCTCTATTGTTCGGCGGTTGGGTCTCGTCCTCGTCATCGCTATACAGCCCCTTGTCATTGTTTTCGCAATTAACTTGCCTGCCTGTGAATACCCAACATTCCTGTTGGTGTGGTTAGCTGGCTTTTTGAAGTGCCGTGTATCGCACAAGCGGTCGAGTATTCGGTCCAAATTGGGCCGGACCGGAGTAGTTCTTTTGAATGGATTTTTCCGCTGACGGGTTTAGAGCCTCTGAATCCGGAATTGATTGCCGTATCCTCAATATTGTCGCCGTTAATGCGGCGTTTGTTTTGTTACGACGCGGCCTGCCATTTCGGTCCTTGAAGTCCGGACTGCGAATTTTCTTTGAGGTTGTTGCTGCGTGCTAGCCAGCTGTCCTCACCAGCGAAGCGGGTCATGAGTGATGTGAGGGCTGCCATGGATTTGGCTTTTCTGTCCTAGGTGCGGGCAAGGCACTCGTCACGGATGTTATGCTTGAAGGCGCGAGGGCCTCCGCATCCGGACGATCAACGATTTGGTTTTCTTAGTTAAGAACCGTGTCGAATTATGCGGCCGATTAAATCGGCTGCTGAATTATGTGGCTTAGGTCATCAGCGTCGGTGGTCGCACATAAGTGCCCCGGAAGTTATCGAGGAATCGGCTTCGGATCCTCCCAGCTCCCAATTGACTCTGGCGGCAAGCTGTTGAGCCAATGTCGGGCTAGTCCTTAAAGCTTGAGGGAGGTATTTGATGGCGTGAAGATCGTCACCGCCGGCCATGTGGATGTGAAGGAGATAGTCTTCGATCCAAACCGCGGGGTCTTTTGTGCCATCATAGGATTCAATATTGACGGGTTTAAACCATTCGGGGATTTGATGATGCATTACTTCGTCTGTGAAGCATAGTGGGTGTGTGGCGCCTTTATCGGGCGATATCACGACCGAGCTCAAAAGAGCTTTATGCATTTTGTTGGCCCGGCGGACTTCTTGTGTCCCGTGACGGTTGTCGTCGCGTGCCGTGGGGCATACGCGATCCATAGATCGATCTTGATTGTCTTGCCCTGTCCTCAATATATCTCGCAGGTCGGGCGTTCCCCGCGGGCGTGTGCTTTTGGCGATGTCGAGTGCGGTTCTAGTGAAGGGCCTAGAGGCCTCTGTCGCGACCACGGGTGGTCGGTCGGCCGTATTGTCTCCTGGTGATGCGGGTTCGTAAGACTCCTCCTCTAATCGGGGAGCAGCTTGCGTTTAGGGTAGCTTTGGAGGCGTTCGAGCTCATGCTCTTGACGCGAGGACTTGATCCATCCGTCGGCTAGCAGATCTTGATCAGCTCTAAGCTGTTGCTGCTTTTCTTGAGGCTGTTCGCCGTGGCCATAAGCCTGCGTCTAAACGCTCTTGTTCGACGGGATCCTCAGCACGATTTAATTCATCGTCGTCGAGGCTTGCTTCGTCTCGGAGGGAGGCATATAATCCTCTACCTCTTCTTACGCGCTCTCTTGTGAGGGCTGGCGTCTCCATCCTCCGCGCTGGATCTTCTTTGGAGTGGATTATCTTGACCTTTGTCCGGTGTATTGTTATCTCCGGTGCGAATTTTCATTCTTCTTTGTGGCGGGATTTAAGCGGCGCCCGACGCCGGCGCTTGGGCTGTTTCTTGGAGGTCATCCTCCTCTGTTCCTTCGCCATTCCCATCCTTTGGGATATCCACCATGTATATGTCATATGATGAGGTGGCTTTCCGGTTCGGTGGCGCTGGTTCTTGTTCGTCTCGGCATCGTCGTCCATACCGTCGATGTCTTGGTCGTAGTCTAACATGTCGGTTAGATCGTCGACAGCGGCTACAAAGTGGGTGGTGGGTGGGCTTTGAATTTCTTCATCGTCCGCATCCCAACCGTCGACCATGATCCGGCCGAGGCTCTCCGGATAAAGAGAGACTTTAGTGAATTTAGGATGTCGCCAAAGGGTGAGTCTTGAAAGATGTCATGACCGTGAACTCCATAGCGGGCGCCCAATCGGATTCGGACCGGCAAGGCGTGGAGGTTGAGTCCGGAGAGGAGTCCGCACCCTGAGTCGAGGTCTTCGCAAGGACAGGGATGGAGTTCGCTCGATCGCCGTAGAGATTAGAGCCCCGAGGTGGTGTCCAACCACTCGTCCTCGATCGGGAATCCGGCTCCGGATTAAGGGTCGGAGCGGATTACAGTGCGGCCTCGTGGCACTATTCGGCTGCGAGCTAGATCATGCCCATCGAGGCGGTCGGCGCGCTTGGCTGCGGCTCGAATCCGTCGAAGATCAAGTCTCCGCGGATATCGGCCGTATAGTTTAAACTTCAAATCTGACTGACGGCCGGGCGTAGCTTCGATCTGCTCCGGATGGCCAGCGAATTGGCCCATGATGCAAAGCCGCCGAACATGAAGATCTGTCCGGGAGAAAAGTCTCACCTGGACCGCGTCGTTGTTGATGATCAAAGGAGCCATCGGGCCTGTTGGTGGCGACAGAGGAACTCTCAATGAAAGCACCAATGTCGGTGTCAAAACCGGCGGATCTCGGTAGGGGTCCCGGCTGTGCGTCTAGGCGGATGGTAACAGGAGACAAGGGACACGATGTTTTACCCAGGTTCGGGCCCTCTTGATGGAGGTAAAACCCTACGCCCTGCTTGATTAATATTGATGATGTGTGTTACAAGAGTGGATCTACCACGAGATCAAAGAGGCTAAACCCTAGAAGCTAGCCTATGGTATGATTGTTGTTCGTCCTATGGACTAAGGCCATCCGGTTTATATAGACACCGGAGAGGGCTAGGGTTACACAGAGTCGGTTACAATGGTAGGAGATCTACATATCCGTATCTCCATGCTTGCCTTCCACGCCAAGGAAAGTCCCATCCGGACACGGGACGAAGTCTTCAATCTTGTATCTTCATAGTCTTGGAGTCCGGCCGATGATGATAGTTCGGCTATCCGGACACCCCCTAGTCCGGAACTCCCTCAGGTACCCCACTATCTATCTTAGGGTTCAGGGTGGGGGCGGGGGGCCTAGAGGGCTGGCCTGGGCGGCGGTGGCGAGTTGTTTCGGGGTGGCGAGGCGGCGCTGGGGCCGGCGGTTCGGCCGGTTGTGGCTGGCGGCTCAGGGGGGTGCAGGTTGAAGATGAACTGCAGGCCCTCCCTAAACTACATGTCAAGTGCCTCTCTGCTACCATTGCGTTCAGTTTCGACAGTAGCATTCAGATTCCAAGTAAATTTCAGTTTCGACCGTTAAGTTCAGAGTCAACAGTTTTTACATCATGTGTTGTAGTCAGGTGGTTTTTGGTGATGTTAATTTTACATCCATTTTACATCATCTATTGGAGATGCTATTAGAATCCCACTTGAGATTGACGATGTACGTCTTGTCTGCTTCAGCCTTGGCGTACACGGCTCACGGAGCTGCTCCAATGACGAGCGATCCATCACTGTGAGCGAGTGCCACGGGCGCCGCCTCTGATTCCTCAGATCTTCCTCCACACCTCCGGCAGCCACCTCTGCCTCAATTGCTTCAGCGACCAACCCAATGATCTTTGAGGTAAACACGGCCACGACAAAGAGGTTGTACACTTGTTGCATCACTTATTACTATACATTCACATCGATCCATTAGGGCTATTTTGGTTCAGCGGAAAAATGTCTATCCTTTGGTTGTTACCATCACTCTAAATTTCTGCATGCTCTCCTTACATAATCTCACCATATTTTTGTTGTATGCATGTCGGATATTGTACCTGATCATCTTGAACATGTAAAGAAAAGAGAAGAGTTTTGTGCGGCAATACAATGTCATGCAGACATCGCTCCATGGTGGGTTCAATGGCAAACCCTCCCACCCCTCTCCAGATTGTAATCTAGAGGAAGATATCTGTTCTGAGGCGGATTCGGGCCACGACCACTCCTATTTACCCCCAAGGTGTTTGCTCTACCTTGGCATGATGATGTTAGTCATATCATGCATATGTTGCCTTGCAAAGTGCCTACTTTTGACATCATATATGTCATCTGCTTAGTTTAGACATGTTACGTAATGCCACTGTTTAGTTCCTATATCATATATGGGAATTATGCAGTCTCATGTCTTTTAGCCAGCCATAATATATGTGAAATGTGCAATGCCATCTTATTTAACCAGGCATCATATATTTGAATGATATCTTGCCCATCCTTTTCTTCATTACATTTCCATTTGTCGACTATGTTTGTACATTAAACTACTCTTCCTGTGAATCATCCTTTTGGGTGGGAGATGGAAAAATCTGGAGTGAAAACAAGGCCTCAGAGCGGTATGCTACACCGTCAAGCAGATCTCTTGTTGGGTCCCGATAGCTCCTCGAGAGATGGATTGAGAGACAGATGACCAGTCCTATTCCCCCACCGAGGTGTATGCTCTAACTTGGCGGTTATCTTGCTCATATCATGCATACGGTGTCTTGCATTGCATAGTTTAGACATCATATACACAATATTCAACACCATGTTCTTAGTTCGGACATCATATCGAATGCCCTCTGTTTAGCATATAAACCATATATGTGAATTAAATGGTGCCATCCTGATTACTTAGATAACATGTAGGTCAATTATGTCATGCGATCATGTTTAGTTATTCATCATATCTTTGAATTATGTTATGCTATGCTATCCAGTTTAGATAGACATCATATATGTGAAATTATGTCATGCTATCCATTTTAGTTAAACAATATACATGTCAACTATTTCATGCCCTCTTTTTTCCACACTATCTATTGCATCTATCTCTCATACAATGTTTGTACATTCAACTATGTTTCCTATTTATCAGCCATTTGAATTGGAGCGGGTGATGCCAGGATCTAGCAGACTAAAAACATGGTCTTCAAATAAAACAGTGCTACCTCTTGGTGGAGATAGCACCCCGGTTGTACATGCACAAGAACCAGCCCTACCACACATAACCCAAACTCTCGCAGATTGTACCCCTACTGCGACGGACAGAGAACCAGCTTCACCCAATCTAACCCCAACCCCAGCCGATAGCAACCCAGTTCCTGTTGACACATCACCATCTCCACCACAGAGCTCCCAAACAAGAGCAGTTAGTAAGGCAGCTCCAGTGCCCAAAGGGCCAGTACTATCACGGCGAACCCCAACTCCACCAGTTAGTACGCCTATTCCTGTGGAGGAAGCACAATCATCTAGTCGTAGTTTAACATCTATCGCATTTGATGTTGTTAAATCGTATGAAATATTATACTGAAGATGAAGGAAAATGCCAGTTGCAGGTGTTTGTCCAGGAGTTATGTGTAAGTAATGTTATTAATGGCAATTAATTTGCTTCGTCCCATACATCCTACCTCCATGATGGTTATAATACAACAAATTTTCCCATTTTTCTCTATAGAGAAGGACCGATTTGGAAACTCAGGATGAGGTAACCTATGCTAATACATCTGCTATCTTCAAGAATGCTTGGTGGCGATGTCGAATTACACAAGAAAGCGTACTTCACCAGCAAAGAAACTCATCAAATTCCCTTACGTTCTCTGAGACACATTCTTTGGACGATGGTAGGGAACGCCTTGTTCATCTTGGTCCCGAACCAAGAATGTGGTAAGGTCTATGAGCTCATTTTCTATTTTAAGTATTATATTCTTGCGTCTTCTTGTACTCTGTTCATGTAGAACAAGTGCCTAAACCTGAAGAACAAGCTGTTCTAATTTAAGATTCCATTGCTACCATAGGACATAGATATATGTTTGTTTGATGCTTTTATTATGTACTAGTACTTGGCAATAGAAGACTTGGTAGTTTAATTCTGTCCACCTTACTAATGAGCAGGTTCACGAAATGAGTTTCATATACTAGTACATGCTAAACTTGTTATGTGTGCGCTTGTTTCTTCTTTTAGAATCTTGTGAGAATATTGGGGAAGAGTGCCTTATTAAGCAATGGTAAAGGAAGTAATGCAGATAAGGTTCGGGATAGTGACACATCTGTCTTGGTTTAGTGTTCGAGTTCATCGCCACTACAGACTTGCACAAGCTATTCAAACTCACCGTTATGCGAATCAGTTCGGTTTCTTGAGTCTCAACTACAAGTGAAAGACATCGATCATTTGTGATGCAACAAGAAGCGGAAGGGCTGCGGAAGTCCACGGAGCATTCGGATGCATACTTTCTGGTGCAACAGCAAGCGTTGAAGGATTTTAGCGCCAAATAGGACAAAGCTAATCAGCTTACTAAGCTTATTGCCAGCATGGTGGATACCCAGGATAATGTTTCTTGAGCTCTTCTGAACTTGTTTCAGTTATGCTCTTGTTTTGCTGCAGTGTTTATTTGCACTGGTGGCCAATTTTGACGGCCAGTGTATATGATATGCTGCTTTGTTCCCTATATTTGCACTGGTGGCGAACTTTGATGCCCAGTGGATGTAATATGTGTAATAGCCGTGATAGCCTATCGTTAGTTGCTTGCTTATTTATTTCCTTGTTGTCTTGTTTATTTGTTTTCTTGTAGTCATTGCAGTTCTTTTTCCGCGGTTAGCTAGTGGCTGCAATAACCTATTTTTTAAAACTAGGCCACAATAACCATGGGCTAATATTTACTGTAGTGACACAGGGCCTCCTACTGCCCGTAGAAACAGTGGGCCTTCTACGGGCCGTAGAAACAATGGGCCTTCTACGGGCCATAGAAACAATGGGCCTTCTGCGGGCCGTATAATCAATGGGCCTTATACGGGCCGTATGATCGATTGACCAAACATGGGCCAAACAGACCGCATTATGGCCGTAAACGGGCTAGAGTTGGAATCGTCCGTTCATGGGCCGACCATAACGGGCCATCGTTAATAGGCCGTATTTGATGACGCTATGAAAACGACCCAACGTATTAACAAACCACAAACGGGCCGACTGTAACCATGGGCTGAATTTGGCCCACAAGCAGAAAATGACAATAACGGGTCGTAAGTAAACGAATGCTGGAAATGATCCCAAGAATAAATGGGCTCTGAGAAGGCCGAAAGATAACATGGCTAGAAACGGCCCAACGGAATAACGGGCCATTAATGGGTATAAAGTGATATACTGTTCATTACGGGCCAGTTTCACCACGGGCCGTTAATGGGTGTAAAGTGATACACTGTTCATTACGGGCCACTTTCACCACGGGCCGTTAATAGGCCAAGAGTTACATAGGGCCTCATATGGGCCGAAAGACGTCATGGGCCATACATGGGCGGCGAGTAACGGGCTGGAATCATATTGGATGGCCCAGATGACGCTACTGGGCCTAATTCGAATAGGGAGTAACGGGCCTTGGGTTAGCGGGCTGTAAATGGGCTATATGCGAACATGCCGTTAACACGCTTTCCATGGGCCGGCCCGCCACCTTTTGACCAAGTCAAACGGGCCGACCTTTTCACAGGAATGGGCCTCTGTTGGGCCGTGCCACGTGTCGACGTATCATAAGCGCCTATCTGACCCACTGACGAGCTGACACGTTTTTCGTCCGGCCAATAAGAATTTTACACATGGAAATTTCCCATTGGTCGGGGCTATTATCGGGTTATCGGATCCAAAACCCGACCCGATAGCTTAACGCGTTCCGTTACGGTGGATGCCACGTGTCGGTCACCCTTGACGAAAGCACTTCTGTGACGCGTGATTTATCGTCATGGAAGTGGACACTTCCGTGATGATAATTTTGGTAATGTCATGGAACACTTCTCGACGGACGGTATGACTATCTTGATTACGTCATAAATTTGTCATGGATGTACATGCATGAAAAAAATGCGACCTACTGTGACAAACACGTATCATCACGGAAGTGTATTCTTTTTGTAGTGACTAACCATCACGAGGGCATAGTATGGGCGTCTTGCGTCGTATGCATCAGCCGAAGCTTAATAGGCGTCGGCCGGCGGCGGTAGCGGCCGGGTTGGACTAGTAAGCTCCTGCCTTTTAGGGAGGTAGCTGGGTCCTTTCACCGTCGCGACGCAACATGCAGGAGTTCGAGGCGATGGCCCATGACCCTCGGGGCATAGGTTTAGTCCGCGTCTTGACCTCTCTATTAAGCCTAGGTCGGGTTGCGGCGTATTGTTTGGCGAGGCGAGCATGACCAAGAAAGTTTGTCGGCGGAGTTAATCGAGTGTGGTGGGTAAGTTGGTGCACCTCTGCAGGGAAGAAAACATCTATCGATAGCCTGTCCTCTGATAGCGGACACTTGGAGTTGTACCCGATCGATACAACTAGAACTGGATACTTGTGATGAGGCTGGATGGTGATGAGAATTGGATTGTGATGACACTTGGATAGTATGGCTCGGGATTGCTTTCTTGCAGGAGTCGAGAAAGGATCTCTGGCCGAGGTTGATAACACTACTACTACTTTACTTTATGCTACTCTACTCCCTCCTGTTGCTACAAGATGGTGGTTTCCAGAAGATGCTAGTCTTTGATAGGACTAGGTTCTCCCCTCTAATCTGGCATTTCTGCAGTTCAGTCCACATACAGCCCATTTCATTGATACAGATGCATATGTAGTGTAGTTCCTTGCTTGCGAGTACTTTGGATGAGTACTCACGGTTGCTTTGCTCCCCTTTTCCCCTTTCTTCTTCTTTACGGTTGATGGAACCGGATGTGAACCAGGGCAGATGCCACCGCCGATGCTTACTACTACATGGAGGCCGCCGACGACTAGGAGTAGTTAGGAGGCTCCCAGGCAGGAGGCCTTGCCTTTTCAATCGATGTTGCTTTTATGCTAGCCTTCTTAAGGCAAACTTGTTTAACTCATGTCTGTACTCAGATAATGTTGCTTCTGCTGACTCTTGTGTATTTGAGCTTATGTATTCGAGCCCTCGAGGTCCCTAGCTTGTAATATAAAGCTTGTATTATTTTAATTTGTGTCTAGAATTGTGTTGTGATATCTTCCCGTGAGTCCTTGATCTTGATCGTACACATTTGCGTGTATGATTAGTGTACGATTGAATCGAGGGCGTCACAAGTTGGTATCAGAGCCGACTGCCTATAGGTAGCCCCCCTTCCAACTCTGTAACGCCCCGGATTTGATGCGCCAGGTGTCCGCCAGTTATTCGCTGTCGTTGCCATGTCATGTGCTTGCATGTTGCACTTTGCCATGTCATCATCTGCATTTTTTATCATGTCATCATGTGCATTTCATTTTGCATACGTGTTCGTCTCATGCATCCGAGCATTTTCCCCGTTGTCCGTTTTCCAATCCGGCACTCCTATGTCTCCCGGCGCCCCCTTTTACCTCTTTTCATGTGCGGGTGTTAAACGTTCTCGGAATGAACCGAGGTTTGTCAAGCGGCCTTGGTATAGCACCGTGAACCGCTGTCAAGTTTCGGATCATTTGGAGTTCGTTTGGTACTCCAACGGTTAACCGGGTAACCGCAAAGGCCTCTTTTGCTGCAGCCCAACTCCCCTTTATAAGTTGCCCCAAACCCACCTAACTCCCCTCCATGCTCTCGGTCGTTCGATCACGATCGCGTGGCCGAAAACTGCACCTCATTTGGACTCTCCTAGCTCCCTCTACCTATATATATGTGTCTCCCCCGAAAATTTCGCGGATGAAACCCTAGTCTACTCCTCCTCTCGCCCGGCGGACATGTCCGCGCCCGCCGGACACCCAGCGCCGCAAGCGTCCGCACCAATCCCGCCCTGCCACGTGGCCGCGCCGCCGCCTCCGCGCCGCCGCCGCCGGGCCCGTGGTGGCCCCCATGAACCCATCTCGCGCCGCCCGCTTCGCGCAGGCCGCCGCCCCGCTTCTTGCCGCCCGCCTCGCGACCTCGTCGCCGGCGCCGGACCCGCCGCCTTCTCCGCCCGGTCGCGCCGCGTCCTTGCCGCCGCCGCCCCTCCATTGCCGAGGCGCCGCCCGCCTCCGCCCTCATGGGATGGCGCGCCGCCCGGCCTCCCCTCCACTCCGGCGAGCTCTCCCTCCTCTCCTGCCTCAACTCCGACGCCCACTCCAGCGAACCTCGTCGTTCGACCCGACCCCGCCGCGATCCGATCCAGATCCGGTCAACGAGGTTGACTCCCCCCCGTCTAAAATTCCACTAAGTCTTTTAGCTGCAGTAATTTTGTTGCATTTTCGTTGCATCATATCTCTGTCATCGTTGCTCCGTTTTGCGCGCATAATAGGTCAAAATGTTCGCCTCGATGAGTAGATCATTTCATCTCATTGCATCATTTTCATTTGAGCTCATCTTGATGCCCGAAATGCTGTTGCAAGAGTGCTATGTGATGTTAGTTTCTGATTTTTATCAGAACTTGCACTTTTGTCATTTTTGCCATGATTGATGTGTGCATCCTATGGACTTGAGTCCTACATGTGTTTTGTAATATGCCATGTCTTCTTTCAAGGGGTGTATGCCATGTATTTTTGTGATCTATGTGGTGACTAGCACAAGCATGCAAACTAGGTGTCTTGTTGTTGCTGATTTCAGCCCTGTTTTGCTGATATTTTGATGCCATGTTAACTTGATGCTACCGAGAGATCCATGCATATTTTGAGATACTTCAGTAAGGATGTTTTGTAAAGCATGTCTTGCTCTATCCATCCATGCCCTTGTTTGTAATTATGGAGTGCCATAGCTTGAGTCAATCGAGCTCTACTTTTGCTATCAAATGTTTCCTGGCAGATTGTTTACATGTTATTCAATTTTGCCTAGGTTGTTGTGGTTGATCCATGTATGCTATGTTATTGTTCTTGCCATGTATGTCTTCTATGCCATATCTTCTTGATGTATGTATGCTTAGTTTATCTTATAAGGCTCTGTAGTGAGTGCATTGAGCTTGTAAACATGCCTACTTGTTATCAGTTTTTGACATGCCATGTTGCTGAATCTGTTAACGAAACTTTCGATATTGACATGGGTGTTACTATATTTTCTGATCCTTTTTGGCTCATGGTCACTAAAGGACTTTTGTTATATGCAATTAGTAGATTCATTCCATGCCTTTTTTTGCCATGATAAGTTCCTGTAACATGTTGTTTCATAGCTCTAAACATTGTAACCTGATGTTATTTCTGCCAATGCCTGAAACTGTTATTAGTTGCAATCTTGCCATGTGTTTTTGAGCATGTTCTAGTAGTTTCTGGAGATAGCTCAGTGTTCATGTTTTGTAATGCTTTACCTGTACATCATGCCCATGCCTTTTGTTTTCATATTGAGGTGTTGTAGCTTGTTGTTTTGATGCTTGCAATATGCCTAGTTGCTGTTTTGGACAGATTGTGGCTATAACTTGTATAGGGTGTATGTGTTGAACCGTTGCTCCGTTTTGAGTGTGTTCTATATGAAACTTGCTTGATTTTGCATGTAGTTTCATATTATCATGTTGGATCCTTGTTTTGAGGTGTTTGCTTGATGTTTGTATGCATTTTGCATCAATGCCATGTTTAACTTGTTTTGCTCATATCTTCTAGGCCGTAGCTCCGAATTAAATGAACTTTATATGTAACTTGACTAGAATTTCGTGTAGATCATCGTGGTGCATCTTAACTTGCTGTTTAACAACTTGAACTTAAGGTTTATTCAGATCTGGACCAATTTCGAAATTTGCATATGAGGACTTACCGGAATTGTTCTATGTTGTTTCCGGCCTCATTTAAACTTGCTTTGATGTGTTGCTCTTGTTTGCATCATCTCTTGCCATGAGTAGCTTCATCTAGATTTGTCATGCATCATGCTTGGTTGTGCATCATGTCTTGTTCATGTGTGGTGTGTTTACTATGTTGTGTGCTTCTTCTTGTTTATTTCCTGTTTCGTTGCGATCGTGAGGATTCGTTCGTCTACGCTTGGTTCGGCTACTCCCGTTCGTTCTTCTTCATGGACTCGTTCTTCTTCCTTGCGGGATTTCAGGCAAGATGACCGCTACCCTGGATCTCACTACTATCATTGCTATGCTAGTTGCTTCGTTCTTTCACTATGCTGCGCTACCTTTTACCTGTTTATCAAGCCATCCCAAATTGCCATGTCAGCCTCTAACCTTTTGCACCCTTCCTAGCAAACCGTTGTTTGGCTATGTTACCGCTTTGCTCAGCCCCTCTTATAGCGTTGCTAGTTGCAGGTGAAGATGAAGTTTGTTCCTTGTTGGAACATGGAGATGTTGTTCCTTGTTGGAACATGTTTACTTGTTGGGATATCACAATATATCTTATTTAATTAATGCATCTATATACTTGGTAAAGGGTGGAAGGCTCGGCCTTATGCCTGGTGTTTTGTTCCACTCTTGCCGCCCTAGTTTCCGTCATATCGGTATTATGTTCCCGGTTTTGCGTCCCTAACGCGGTCGGGTGATTTATGGGACCCCTTGACAGTTCGCTTTGAATAAGACTTTTCCAGAAGGCCCAACATTGGTTTTACCATTTGCCTCACCACCACCTACCTTTTCCCTTGGGAGTCGCTCTCTCGAGGTCATCTTTATTAGCCCCCGGACCAGTGCTTCTCTAAGTGTTGGCCCGAACCGAACACTTCTTGAGGGCCACCTTAGGGCAACTTGAGGTTGGTTTTACTCGTAGCTTTGTCTCATCGGTGTTGCCACGAGAGCGAGATATGTGCAGCTCCTATCGGGATTGTCGGCGCATCAGGCGGTCTTGCTGGTCTTGTTTTATTCTTGTGAAATGTCTTGTGGCCGGATTCGAGACTGATCGGGTCTTCCGGGAGAAGGTCTATTCTTCGTTGATCGCGAGAGCTTATCATGGGCTAAGTTGGGACACCCTGCGGGGTTTGAACTTTCGAAAGCCGTGCCAGCGGTTATGTGGCGAGATGGGAATTTGTTAATGTCGGTTGTAGAAAACCGAAGTGGATCTCAATTAAAATACACCAACCGTGTGCGTAACCGTGAGTGTCTCTTTTGGGGTTGATCGAGAGGAGAACACGGTTTCGGGTTATGTCGGCGTAGGTAGGAGTTCAGGATCACTTCTTGATCATTACTAGTTGACGACCGTTCCTTTGTTTCTCTTCTCGCTCTCATTTGCGTTGGTTAGCCACCATATATGCTTAGTCGCTGCTGCAACCTCACCACTTTATCCCTTCCTTTCCCATTAAGCTTTGCTAGTCTTGATACCCATGGTAATGGGATTGTTGAGTCCTCGTGGCTCACTGATTACTACACCACCGATTGCAGGTACAGGTTTGCGATGATCATGGCGTGAGGCGATGTTTGCTTGTGTTGGAGTTCTTCTTACGCTTCTTCTTGATCGGGGATAGGTTCGGTCGGCAGCTTTGGGCTAGCAGGTGGATGTCGTTGAGTTTACATTTATGTTTCATCCGTAGTCGGATGTTGATCTTGTATATGATGTTGATGTATTCTTGTGGCATTTGTGCCTTATGTATGTATCCCACTATTATGTAATGTTGATGTAATGATATCCACCTTGCAAAAGCGTTTCAATATGCGGGTCTATCCTTGGTGGGACCGTCGAGTTCCTTTTGGATAGGGTCGCATATTGGGCGTGACAAACTCCTTGGCCGAAGTTGAGTCTAGTCAATGAAAAACTTTTACTAACTTGGTTGTGTGGCTTATGGGCCCACGTCGCCATTGGATGGTATTAGGATTTTTTATTCCTCGTCTATACTCTGGGACTCTGATCTCTCGTCTATTCGGGTTAAACATTTTACTAAGTCTGACATTAGGATCTCGTACCCACTTTCTCCCGAAGAGCCCCTTCAGTCCAGATGATCGCTTGCTGCTTCACAAGATTTCGAAGATACTCTCCGATGTTTCCCCGAAACCCTTGTGCCCTTCATCATTGCAATTCCATATCACCGATAAACCCCTCTGGATAACTACATACACCTGTCGTTCATATTGTCATCCCAAGTTGATCTTGTTATTACAAGATGCCTTGTAATACTTTCAGATATTTCGAGAATCCACTGTGCTGCTACGTTGCAGCTCCTTTTCCGCCTGAATACATGTACAAATAATTCCTCACAATTATCGAGGATTAGTTCATCCCCAATTGTTTAGGTATTTCACAAAAGTCTTCAAAATACCATTCGATCTTTCGAAAATCCTCAGCAGCCTATTGTTGTAGAAATTCTTGTTTGCTTGCATTATGCTTAATTCCATATTTCCAGTAATCTTCATTGACATCCTCTGTCACTATCGTTCCGAGTCCCTTGATCCAATATGTCCCGAATGCTCGTAATCCTTAATCAGATCCTAGCATTCATCCTTCCAGCTCAGACGTCACTCCAAACATGAGCTTGTTCTTGTCAAATCAAACCTTGATTGATTGTTGATCCGCGTCGATTCAACTCAATTATCTTTTGATCAGAGCCTCTGCTTCAGATCTTCTGATTTGAAAATCGTAATTCCTTTATATTCAAGCTTTGAAGTTATCCAGTTATATCTATAACCCGATGCCTTTGCATTCTTTCTTCTTCTGGGTGAGTATCGATACTCACATCAGATCTTTTATGGACCGCCATATCCTTGGTTGGATTATTATCCGACAATGTCCTTCATATTCATTAAAGTTGTGAGTTTTGCCCTCACACATAATGCCTTTGGTAAGTTCTATCATCTGCTTTTGTCAACCATGTTCTGCTTTCGAGCTGGTATATTTTAATCCTAAAGTTAGTGGTATATGTTCCTAAGATACCCCTACGGGTTGAACCTATGCCTTCCCTAATACGTGTGATCTCGAAAGAGATGTGATTCATACTCTTCTGGTGCTTCACCAGATAAATCTTTCGCACTACAAATTCTTCGAAAACAAGGAGTGAATGAAAGGTTATGCATTGAAGAAGTGGGAGTCGACCTTGAACCTTTGTGTTCATGCCCATGGACCCGATGTAGAACTTATCGTGGAAGCTGCTCGTAAAAATATTTACCCCTTGTTATAAGTTCATCTTGTATTGATGGTTTGATCATTCATAATCATGGTTTCGACCATATTTTCTCCTTAGTTCCATTGCCCGGACAAGTTAAAATACTTGTCTCCTGCAAGTCATTTCACCTGTCCACCTCCAATTTGATCTACCTTCAAGTATTGCCTCATGTTATCTCGAGGATATTGTGTCATTGCACTACCTCTTTTAAATTCTTAATTGAGTGATACTCCGTCACATCATTCCTAGCCTGATCGGATATATCATTATCGTGCTAATTTTAACTGTGCTACCTGGTCCTTATTCTTGGAGCACAACTTTTCGACGATGAGCGAAGCTTACGTCGATCTTCCTCATCTTATCATTCCACCTTGAATAACATGATTGAATCCGAGCTTGTGTCATATATGTGGTTTCAATAGCCTTTGCTTCATCACTCCTTTTGCTTGATGGCATCTTCATAGAGCCTCTCGACAAAATTGGTCATGATCACCATCAATATACTGCCTTGTTCTAAGATATCAATCAAATTCTTGAGGAGAAATACCATCCTTGCCCGTCGATGATTCGTGATTGTCATCGACACCATCCTTGACTTCCTGCCAATACAGACTTGGTCATGTTTTGATTATATCTTACATTCCTTGACATTCTTGGAATTGTTCCTTTGTACTTCTTGTGACCTGCAGATTCAATCTTGCTTGAAACACCATGTTAATGTTACCTCGAAGCATGACTGTGGTACGCCGAACAACAACAAGAACATTGGAAGTGAGTTGCCAAATGTTTCTTGCTCTATTATCCAAACACCGTTGTATGTATAACATCATGAAATCCCTTGCCCCTTTATCCAAATGGTGATGTACTTGTTGATCTAACATGTATATCATGCGCTACTTTTCCTTGGGAAAAGTTACTCTCCTAAATCTTGTGTATAAACACATTTTCCTTTCCATTGGTTTGCTTAACATTTCTTGTGATCTATATATGTTATAAGCAGAAATAATTCCTTGCTTATGGAAACACCTCGGTTTACTACTCTGTCAGTGTGACCCTGTTACTATTGCTGACGACATCCTGGTCACCCCCGATGGATGAGAACTTTGCCTATTGGTCCGCTTCATTTCAACGAGCAGGAAAATGGTCCTCTTTGTCCCTCGCCCTTGGTACCAACGTTGTTGCCAACATAACTGACAAGCTATCCTCTGCCATGCCTTGCTACCATGACCATGCAATATGTCGGCGTCCTTCCTACTTTTGAACCACATGGTGGGCCCATAACACACAGTTCCACAGGATCGAAACCTGACTCCTGTACATCCTTGATTCTGAAGTACCCTTTTTCACTTGCCTCCGTATGTAATTCATGAGCCACTGCTACCTCTTGAGCACTGCGTTGGTTTTCCCTTGAAGAGGAAAGGGTGATGCAGCAAAGTAGCATAAGTATTTCCCTAAGTTTTTGAGAACCAAGGTATCAATCCAGTAGGAGGCTACGCGCGAGTCCCTCGTACCTACACAAAGCAAATAACTCCTCGCAACCAACGCGAATAGGGGTTGTCAATCCCTTCACGGTCACTTACGAGAGTAAGATCTGATAGAGATGATAGATAATATTTTTGGTATTTTTTGTATAAAGATGCAAAGTAAAATAAAAAGCAAAGTAAAAAAGCAAAGCTATAATAAAGTGATGGAAGATTAATATGATGAGAATAGACCCGAGGGCCATAGATTTCACTAGTGGCTTCTCTCAAGAGCATAAGTATTTTACGGCGGGTGAGCAATTCTTGTTGAGCAATTGGATGAATTGAGCATAGTTCGAGAGTATCTAGGTATGATCATGTATATAGGCATCACGTCCGAGACAAGTGACCGACTCCTGCCTGCATCTACTACTATTACTCCACTCATTGACCGCTATCCAGCATGCATCTAGAGTATTAAGTTCAAGAAAACAGAGTAACGCCTTAAGCAAGATGACATGATGTAGAGGGATAAATTCATGCAATATGATAAAAACCCCGTATTGTTATCCTCGATGGCAACAATACATTACGTGCCTTGCTGCCCCTAATGTCACTGGGAAAGGACACCGCAAGATTGAACCCAAAGCTAAGCACTTCTCCCATTGCAAGAAAGATCAATCTAGTAGGCCAAACCAAACTGATAATTCGAAGAGACTTGCAAAGATAACCAATCATACATAAAAAAATTCAGAGAAGATTCAAATATTGTTCATAGATAATCTTGATCATAAACCCGCAATTTATCAGTCTCAACAAACACATCGCAAAAGAAGATTACATCGAATAGATCTCCACGAGAGAGGGGGAGAACATTGTATTGAGATCCAAAAAGAGAGAAGAAGCCATCTAGATAATAACTATCACTACAAAAAAAAGACACATCCGTGACATTTTGGGCCGAACGGAAATTTTTTCTGTCATACATATGACACTTCTATGACGATAGGTTGTGAAAAAACCCGGTATCATCATAGATGTGGTGGGCTCCTACTTCTATGACAAAAAATCATGACAGAAAATGGGCTTTTCGTCCTGGGCGGGCCGGAGACGCAGCTGCATGACATTCTTTGGGCCATCCATGACGGAAAAAACCGTGGTAGAAGCGAGGGGAGGAAAATTTCGGGAGTTCCGGTTATGGTGGGAGGTCGGGGCGCGATGCGCGCGTTCTCTCGTACGTCTGACGCGTGTGTGCGAGCATTGGCTCTAATCGAACTCGGCGGCGTTGGTCTCTCGCGAACCCGGCGATTGCTGCTGCGAGCTACGCGTTCATCGAACCCGGCGATCGATCGATGGCTGTTAATCGAACCCGATCGGCGATTCGCCCGATCTGCTGCTAAGCGAAGCCGATCGATTGGATGAGCAGTGAGTGTTGCGGGGGTGGATGAGCGATGAGCGGTGGCGTTGCCTCTGGATGAAACAGGACCCGTGGTGTGGAGGGCTGGATGAGCGATGAGCAGTGGAGGGTGGTTGAGCGGGACCCGTGGTGTGGAGGGCTGGATGAGCGATGAGCGATGGAGGGTGCCCGTGGAGGGTGGTTGAGCGATGGCTGGTGGAGAAGCGGCGGTGGAGGCTGGATGAGCAGGAGCCCGTGGAGGTGGAGGAGGTCGGCGGTAGCCCGTGGAGGCTGGAGGAGGTCGGCGGTGGAGATGAACGGTATCCGTGGAGTCCGTTTTGCACGCCACACCCTCCCGATGAACAGGACCCTGTTTGACCGTGAAGCTCCAACACAAGTCCGTTTCGTCCGTTTTGCGGATCGCCACACCCTCCCGATCAACGGGACCCCGTTTGTTGTAGGAGGTCCGTTTCGTCCGTTTTGTGGTACGCCACACCCCTCCCGATCAACAGGACCCCCGTTTCGATCGTAGGAGGTCTGTTTCCTCCGTTTTGTGGTACGCCACACCCCTCCCGATCAACAGGACCCCGTTCCGAACGTAGGAGGTCCGTTTCCTCCGTTGTGCGGTACGCCAGGCCTCGTTTCCATCGCCTGTTCCATCCAAGCCGGTTGGCTCCCACGCGTTCCGTTGCGTCCCAATGAACACGACGCATTCCGTTGCCTCCCCATGAACACGACGCAATCCGTTGCCTCCCCATGAACACGACGACGACGCTGTTTCTCCGTTCCGACCCAGCCATGTACACGAGCCATGGCGTGCGTATCTTGCGAGTAGCCGTTCGAGACCCGCCGTATGTACACATACGTGGCGTATTTTCTTTCTTGCACCACGGCGGCATGCGTGCGTGTACATACTACGTCGGCGCCTCTACTATGACACATGCGCGCCTCTACATCGACCAGTATATACGTACATACACGTTCGCGACCAGAATGACAATGCTACGTACGCTTCAACCAGGTGGGTCCCGACTGTTAGACACTTCCTTGCCTGCGAAGATGTAGCTGGTGGGTCCCAGCAGTCAGGGGGGCGAATCATTTGTTTTTTTTGCCCGGACACACTTCCTTGCGTGCGAAGATGTAGCTGGTGGGTCCCCGCAGTCGGGGGAAGCGTTTTTCACAATCGATGGCCCGTCCGGTGGGTCCCTCTTTGTCGGTGGAGGAATAATTATTTTGCGGCGTAATAAGGAGGCACTTCCTTGCGGCCGCCGTGGACCCAGCTGTCAGCCTCTCCATGCATAGTACTCTTCCGATGGAAGTCGGTCGTTGACCACATTGACCACGCCGCGCCGAGAGCACCACGGAGGTGGACGACGGCGAGGCCTAGTAAGGGGACGACGCGGAGCCGGGAAAACGCAGCGGTGGATGCCGCGAAGAGGAGTACGAGGTGAGGCTGCGTCGCCGCAGAATAACGAGGGGTGTGGGTGAGTAGAGGATGGCCGGCCAGCGTGGGAGTAGTAGGGCGGTGAGGCCTCCGCCGCGATCGCAGCCGCCACGGGAGGCAGGAGCACGAGGCACGACCGGCGCTGGTTTGGGCGGTGGAGCAAGAAGACCAGAGGTTGAAGAAGCACTACGGCCGTTGGATGGACATCGACGGTCCTTTGGAGCTAGAATCATGCATATTGACTAAGTTGACAAAGCCCTCCGTCCCGTCAACTTAGTAGGCCCTAAGTCAACTGCCACTATCTGGGGTCCCAGCTAACAAAGCGGAGTATTCTTTTTTTTGTGCGTAATAAGGAGGCACTTCCTTGCGTGCGAAGATAGCTGGTGGGTCCGACATGTCAGCGGGGGGCACGTTTTTTCACGAAATACGGAGGCCCTTCGGTGGGTCCCAGATGTCAGGTGGAGGAATAATTATTTTGCACGTAATAAGGAGGAACTTCCTTGCTGCGGCCGTGGACCCATTGTCGGCCTCTCCACGTCTGATCCATGTCGATGGAAGCCGTTCCTTGACCACGTTCACCACGCGTGCAGAGAGCACCGAGGCGGTGGGCGACGGCGAGGCCTAGGAAGGAGCGACAGGCAGGGAAGACTCGGCAGTTGTTTCCCACGCGGAGAATCGATTGTCGAGGGTTTCTTGGTTAAATCTGCCCTCGCCGGAGAATAACAGCAGTTGTGGGTGAGTAGAGGATGGCTAGGCCAGCGATGGGAGTACAATGGGGCGATGAGGCCTGCGCGGTAGCACAGCCGGCCGCGGGAAGGAGGGAGTAGGCAGTCCCGCCGGATTGGAGCGGCTGGAGGAGGAAGAGCAGAGATTGAAGAAGCACGACGGCCGTTGGATGGACATCGTATGGTCACTGGAGCTAGAATCGTTCATATTGACTAAGTTGACAAAGCCCTCAGTCCCCGTCAACTTAGTAGGCCCACAAGTCAGCCTCCCACCATGGTGGGTTCTAGCTAGCAGGGGGAGTATTCATTTTTACATGCATAATAAGGAGGCACTTCCGGTGGGTCCGAGGCGACAGCTGGGGACGTTTTTTCATGAAATGCGGTGGTCCGTCCGGTGGGTCCCAGCAGATCGGGGCAAACGTTTTTTCGCGAAATACGGTGGCCCGTCCGGTGGGTCTAGCGGTGTGGGGAAGCGTTTTTCGCGAAATACTGGTGGCCCGTCCGGTGGGTCCCTGCTGCCAGGTGGAGGAATAATTATTTTGCGCATAATAAGGAGGCACTTCCTTGCGGCTGCCGTGGGCCCAGCTGTCAGCCTCTCCATGTACATTACTCTTCCGATGGAAGTCGGTCGTTGACCACATTGACCACGCCGCGCCGAGAGCACCAGGGCGGTGGACGACGGCGAGGCCTACGAAGGGAACGACACGGAGCTGGCGAAGACACGACAGTGGCTGCCCCGTGATGGAGAGTATGAGGTTGATTGGTTCGATTTGCCGTCGCGGAAAATAACAGGAGGTGTGGGTGAGTAGAGGATAGGCAGGCCGGGGATGCGAGTATGATGGGGCCGTGAGGCCTGCCGGCAGCACTTGCCCGCCCCGGGAGGCGGAGCGAAGCGGTTCCGGCGGCCTTTGGTTTGGGCGTCTGGGCGGGAAGATCGAGACTAAAGAAGACGATTGCCGTTAGATTGACATCTAACGGTCCGACGCGGTAGAGTCGATTGTTGACTAAGTTTTTTAAGAAACCTTGTGTAGGCCCACAAGTCAGCCCCCAAATCTGTGGCGAGACAACATAAAGCCCATTTGCTATTTTTATAATTTGCAGCCCATTTGCTATTTTTATAATTTGCAGCCCATTTGCTAATTCTTAAGTAATTTATTACAGCCCATTTTCTGCCGGGACCACGGCCAAAAGTTCAACCTTATTTTGCATATTTTGTGGAGTCAAACTGTTGTAATCGAAATGATAAACATTTTTAAGAACTTATTGATTTGCCAAAAAAATCGTTTTGTTTTTGTAAGCAAATAAGACGTGGGACAATTGAGTTGGTTTAAGGGAAAACCAGTGGTAAAAAAATCAGCGCTTGGTGGGAAAAAACAACAAAAATAAGGATGTAAATATGGAAAGGGAATTTTATGTGTTTTCAATATAATGATAGGTGTATATGAACTAGTAAAACTATAGGTAGAGATTAGAAAAGCGGATGTAGGACATGCGTTTCAAGAGGAAAATAGAACTGGGCTATGTGTTTGATTCGGTAAAAAACTGCTGCGGATGTTGTAAGACAAAAATATAACTACTTATTTGGCGGGCGAGGCCGATACATACCTGCTCGATCTTTGTGCCCGTTGTCGTCATGGGCTGGGCCTGTTAAAAACAAAACCAACCTGGGCAGTCTACAGCCCAGTTGAAACTTGCTCAACCTAAAAAACAATATACATGCTCAATAAGCGAGAGAATTCTGCAAGCCGCGGTGATAAGCGGGATGCAGCACGGATATTGTTTTTTATCGTGATAATAAGTGCATGCACTTGTTTCAAAAATACTGCAGAACTGGGAATTCGAACGGCGGGTGCTTATGCTACCCATCAAATAAAAATCAGGTGCCTGAGAATTCGTGTTGAAACAAATGATTCAGCTTTATATCCATGTCGACCCTCGGCATGATGGTTGGAAGCAAATGCAAGTTCATACCAAAAGATCGTTAACAACAATACCAACTTGCGGACAACAACGTAGTACAACTACCAATACCAAACTAACTTATAATCTTTTTACTCCCGGCCCTAGTGTTAAATGCGGTAGAAAATCTTGCGGAGGACCAGCTCCGCTTCTTCTCTTGCTCCGGTCCCGAGGTGGTGCTGGTGCATCACCCGATTGGTCCTCTGCTGGTGAAGTTCTTGTTGGTGTGTAGCACCAGAACCTTTTTTGCTGCCCGTCTGCCGGCCGTTGACCATCACCGGCAAGGTATTGCCGGTCTTGTGCCACATCGCGTGCATGCCGCACTCCGGCTGTATCTTGCGACGCGTCCACGTGCCCCTTTTGAACGCCCTGGAATTGCGCTGCAAGAAATGCTTCCTTAGGCCACTCAGTGTGATACCTGCAGTATTGTGGATGTAGACGGCCGACCGGTTTTAGTGTACCTAGTTGGCATTTTCATAACATCTTTGGCATGTTGCAGTCACTTGTTTCACTTTTTATTAACTGTCAAATTGTAATTACTTCACCAGGTCTGCGTCTAAAAAGAAAAATAGAGCTATAAAGAAAGAAATATGTTTGTGCAAGTAGACGGCCGACCGGTGTCTTACCTGGAAGTTTCTCAGGTTGGGTGTAGCATATGCCGTGCTCGCTGTCGATGGTTGGTATGAACAAATCGATGAGAGACTTAAATCTTCTTGTTGTCGGCACTCACTTTGGCCTCAAGGTGCTCGATCAGCTCTGATCCGTGGGATCGAACTTGCGCCTTGACCGGCAGCACCGGCCAATCCTTCTTCGACTTGCATCGATAATTCCAGTTATATGGTACTCAATGTATGATCAATCGACTGTTTTAAGTGAATGATGAAAGATTTGACAGATAAGTGGTCTCCAAATCTGAAGTCCGAATACCCGAACACGCCGCACGAGGATTCTTGTGTCACCTCACGCAGCAGCGTGTTGTCACGTCAATTCAATGTGTGGACATGATGAATAATTTGACCGGCGTATACTAGTATGCGCTCTTGTACTACTTACTAGTCGTATTTAGTGTCACAATTTATACATAGGTTTAACTAACAAATACGCACTTGAAGCCTAAGCGATATATATATATATATATATATATATATATATATATATATATATATATATATATATATATATGGCTTCTGCACAGCATCTCCATCATCATTATCAGTACATCCTAAACAGGGGAGTTAGGATGCACTTGATCCCAAGAAGGTATCTATCCTTCAAACTAGAGAGTGCTTCAAACTAACAACAGTACATAATATCCAACAAAAGAGGGTCGTGCTACAGCAGCAGAATACATGGCTCAATCTAGATATCAGCACAAATCAAGTTGTGCATATTTGCTGTTGGCATGAACCACATCGCCGCATGTAGGGTTTACAAAAGCCATCCATCGCATGGAAGCTTGATGCCTTTCACACACTGAAGATTATCTGGCAACAAGCTGTGTCGACGAATCTCTGGATATGGTGATTCATGAAACCCATGGTATGATGTGTAAACACAGCCCCCCCTCACGAATGGAAGTTGCATAGCACAGTAATCATCGCCGGTGATATGATCGATGATTGGTTGGATGATCGGATAATTGAGCCGAGGAACAAGGAGTGGTTGCGAGGCTATAAACCCGCCTCGATTGAATCGCTTTGGCCCAACGGAGCTAGGATCTTTCTCGAACACGAAGCAGCCATAGCCATCAATGTCACGACGCATACGCATTGTACTACATGTGGTTTGATGTAATGGTTTGGTTAATTTGGTACGTGCGAATGAGCATCAAATTACCGCCGTCAGCTGAACGAGCGATAAACCAGCACCCATCGGCTGGTATGATTCTAGGTCCTGGAATCATGAAGGCTAGCGCATTTGTGTCTGCTGCAACAATTCAAATTGGAGACCAAAAGGACAAAAATAAACAATCATGTTTAGAGTATGTGTGGAATTAAGATTATTATAACAGTGACACATATCATAGACAGAGAATTGCAATGTCGTGGTCATAATCATACCCCAAGTTAAAAAAATAAGCCAATGGCTTTCATATTCTAGCAACATGTCATGGTTCAAACATCTTGTAACAATCAGAGGAAAACAGTTATGACAGCACCTACTCATATTCTACCGTAGCACTTACTACTACTATTCTCATATCAACTCTAAGCAATAACATGTGTTGTTATAAAAATCTTGTATGTGAGAGTAACATATAGCAATCATGATGTTATGCTCATAATATGTATTCTAACAATCATTAGATGCCAATTTTCTCATATCAACTCTAACAATTGGCGTATGCATCGCTCGATCACGAGAGGCTAGAGACCCCTTTTTAAAAAAAAACTCTAACAATAACATGTGTGTTCATAAAATCTAGGAAATGAGAGGAACATATAGCAATGATGTGGTTATAGACATGCTATGCATTCTAAATTTGTAACAAATGAGCAGCGATCGTATTCATAAGGTAAAGATGAGATGAGATAGAACAATTACGATGATAGATTCCACCGGTATAGGCAGCCAATAATGCGTCGACGGCGTAAGCGATGCCATCATGCACTATAGCATCAGACAGAAATGTTGCCTCAACAGGATTGATGATGAGCCATAACCATGTATAGCGACCGGATTCTAGATAGACTAATCCCATGTTGAACAAGGCAATGAGCTTGTAAACCATGTAGTCTTCTGATGGTGTGGGCACTTTGCAGATTACAACTTTCTGCAAACAGAGGTCGAGCCAAAAGCTTGACGCATCTCGTGCGTAGTAGGCAGGAGTGTCCAGCGGGCCGCGAGGCTCGATGGCGGAAGTATCCAACGATGGAAGGGTTATCTCTCGCTGGGTGTAGATATCCACGAGACACCACGGACTACCGGTGTGGTGGATGAAGGCGATCGATTGGCCTTCATTCCCGCCCGAGAGTGGCGGCGCGCATGAAGGGCGGTGGGCGGGTAGTGCTAGCATGTCGAGGGGCACCACGGCAACCTCCGTAGGATCGTCAAGTCGATTATCTGGGCCACTGCGAGGATCGAGGCATCAACAAGCAGGGTGTCTTGAAAAGAGCCGCCCGTTCTGAGCGAGTAAATGGTACAAAGACACCGAGCATGCGGCCGACGGACGGTCTGAGTAGGTCCATCGACTACAGATCTGCTCCAAGAGAACATCGGGAGGAATTCCAATCACGGCTCTGGGTGTCGATCGGTTACGCCATTGGGGTTTTCGGTGCTGCGAGCAGCCGGGAAGTGGATTGAGGCGAGGCGAAGAAGCTTCTCCTCGTGTGGCGGCGGTGGCGGGAGGATATGGTGCGAGAGCTACCAAGGAAGATGGCGGGGCGGGTGAGCAGTGGCGGGGGTAAATGGCGTGCCGCCGACGATGGGGAAGAGAGGAGGAAGAAGAAGAGAGGAGGAAGAAGAGTGGAAGACGGGGAAGAAAGTGCATTAAATCTCAATTCTACTAGTACTACTACGGGATATAGGCACCATCCTTGGTGTAAATAGTTACACCGATGACATGTGGGTCTACCACAAGAGGGCCCATATGTCGCTTAATGGAGGACAGAGGTGCGAGGTGTATTTTTGAGCGTGCTCTACTGGCAAACATGATGGCAGTACTAGGTAAGGCTGATTTAGTAACACCAACACGCTGGTTCAGCTTATTAATTACGTGTCCCATCTGCTACAGCGTGTATTGTCACTTCACTATGAAGACTAGTTGAATAGTTCTCTCTGACCGAGATGGGGAATAATGGATCCCGAGGACTTCCATTCTACAGTATCCCTATGCCTCTACGCTCACTTCACTCATTTTGCTCTGTACCTAGTCACTTGTTGAAATCTGTAGAAAGACAAATACTCCGTATTTGGGAACAGAGGGAGGCTTTTACTCCGTACTATTTGGGAACAGAGGGAGTATCACCATATGGAGGGAACAAAGGAATCTTGAAATATGAACATGTCAATGGGAGGGAGTAAGCCCCATGCATGCATGCATGCACGCAACATGCAACACTCACACGTACTCCACATGGACGCACGCAACACTCACGCACCCATGCGGCACACAGCACACGACGCAACACACACGCTCACGCTCAAGTGCTCAACCTACTCCCTACGTCCGTGAAAGACTGTACATTTAGAGATTTACACATTGACCAGGGTATATTAACGCCCAAAAGTAGCAGACTTATGTGTGCATGCGACCATTGAGATAAGAAGATTAAATGAAGGCCGTTGCATGCTGTAATTAAGGATAGACATGTAGCCTATATCTACAGCACAAGTTGGTGCATTAGTCAATCAATATCGATTTAGATTAAAGGCTAAGTGCATTGGAAGTGTAGATGTACATCATATACTACTACATCATGTTTTATAGCCGATGTACACTCTTTGTTGGAAGACCGACGGAGGACACGTGCATGCACTCACATACACAGCCAGGGTGGTTCGGGCGCAAGGGTTGGACTCGTGTCGCGCCTGCGTAAAGTTTTGTTTAACTGATTTCTTTGCTCTGCCAACTGATAGGTGGGACCCAGAAACCAGGTGACAATTTAACCAGTCAACAAAGTGCCACGTCGACTATGTGGCCGGTCAGTAGGGTGCAATACGGTGCTCTACGATGAGCTAGTTATCGTATAATCCACGCAAAACTATATATAGTGACCGTAAAGAGCGTATTGTTACATACGTTGACCGCCAGTGTATTTTTCTCGTTTCAAATTAAGCCATATTAATCGGAAAGGACGCAGTATGGACTACTACTAGTAGTACTAGTACTGCTTTGATGTGTCCCGTCAACTCGCCAAACGAGGAGAAGCTTGCTTACTACGCCTCTCCCTCGCCCACGTGCGTGGTGGTTCGCAGGACGAGGAGAGGGTTTTGACTACAGCGCCCTCTCCCTCTCCCTCACCCTCGCCCTCGCGGTGGACGTGCAGCAGTTCAATCGGTGTTAGATTGCCAGAAGCATATTGTACTGTAGTATCATCATTGTTGGACCTTCCGAAGAGGCGAAGAGCCAGGTGCAAGGTTCACACGAGTACGAACTGTTGAACCTCCCGAAGAGGCAAAGAGCCAAGCGCAAGGTTTTATATGAGTTGTCGTCCTAGTAGGAGTGTACTACAACTATAGCGAATGATGCTGCTGTATGATGCCACCACGTCACGTATATCCAAAGCTGTGCCACCTTTTTTTCTCAAAGAGCGTGTTGGAGCCTGTGCAACAACCACACAAGTTGCACGTACACATAACACATTTATTAGTAATAAATTCTAAAGGACAAATGCCAGTATGCCACACAAGTTCATCTCCAATTCATGTGATAATTTTGTGCACGACTAGTCTAAATATATTCACAGCGCTACCGTTCACAATTACCGTACTCCACTTACACGTTATATATGGGCTACATGTCCTCCTCCAGGTTCCAGTCCCAGGTGTTCTTCATGGATGGCATGATCCTTAGCGGTGGGCAACGGGAATCATTGTCGCAGCTTTCTAGTCCGGTTCCACATGATGGAGACTCATCCAAGCTGATGCGGCATAAATCAGGGATATCGTGTCCCAAAGCATGTCGTTCATCCGTGATGCGCATGAAGACACAACCATGCTTCATGAGCGGCAGGCCTTCCGTGTCGTGCACGGAAGGTGGCATCCGCTTCACAATGGGGTAGTTGTCCCGATGAAAAGCGAGTACTCTCAAGAGTGTTCCTCGGCACCCACGTAGCATCACGGGGTCGAACTTCGGCGCCGTTCATCTGGTACATGCGGCATCCCAGATCTGGACACATGGTGACGTACATAGTCAAGGTCCATGCATAATAATGTTGTGCTCAAATATGGCGGTCGAAGTCTTGTGCAACAAATAGTACTACTCTATATAGAGGAAGTAAAATAACCGGCTTATTATATATAGCCACTCTTGGCTACATGGATGAGATAGTAAGACATGGAAAAAAAAATGGTGGCAGCTAGTGGGTTCAAGTCTTCAAGGGCCTAGCTAGCTATACGCGTCCTCAAGGTAAAAAGTACTCCTACTAGTACTACTAAGTATACTACTAGTACAACAATGAAAGAGAAGGCGAGAGGGTTAAAAATGGAATACAGGTAGATGGTGACGGTCCGATCGTGGTAGATTGTGTGACCATGTTGCACATCGGTGGTACCATGGGTAACGATTGCTAAGATAGTTGATCCCAATATGCCAAAGTCAGCTACAAGGTTCGTGTTAGACCGAATTGCGGATGCAAATGCACATCCGGGATCGGCGATCTTATTTTGATCGGGGATGACTTGTCCTGCAAAATAATGGAGTACCGTTAGGGATGCAAATGATGGTTTGTGCATTCCGTTTGTAATCTCCCGTACCGTAGGATGGCAACCAGATGAAACAAGTCCCCGGCTTGTCACCGCGAAGATCGGCCTAGATGGCGCACGGCGTCTTGAGCGATGTAAGGGTACAAATCTGCCGCCGCCAACATGCGCCAGCCTCTGCCGTTACTGCCTCTTGCATTGATGGCAATCCTTATGTCGAACACCGCGATGAGATAGTAATCATCGTAGCCGCGTCGCTTTGTCGGTGGGTCCACAATTGCTATCTTCTTCAATCTCATGTAGGCATCATCATATGTATTCAAGCCCAGCCAGTCCGGAAGGCCGATCCCAATGGTGGAGAAGGGTCTAGCGAGCGGCCGCTTGCTGTGGATGTTGTGCAAAATGATCTAGTTGCTTGTTCTTTCACTATCTGCTTCCTTTTTGTTTATCAAGCCATCCCAAATTGCCATGTCAGCCTCCTTTGCACCTTCCTAGCAAACCGTTGTTTGGCTATGTTACCTTTGCTCAGCCCCTCTTATAGCGTTGCTAGTTGCGGTGAAGATGAAGTTTGTTCCTTGTTGGAACATGGAGATGTTGTTCCTTGTTGGAACATGTTTACTTATTGGGATATCACAATATATCTTATTTAATTAATGCATCTATATACTTGGTAAAGGGTGGAAGGCTCGGCCTTATGCAGTGTTTTGTTCCACTCTTGCCGCCCTAGTTTCCGTCATATCGGTATTATGTTCCCGGTTTTTGCGTCCCTAACAGGTCGGGTGATTATAGGACCCCTTGATTCGCTTTGAATAAGACTTTTCGGAAAGGCCCAACATTGGTTTTATTTGCCTCACCACCACCTACCTTTTCCCTTGGAATCGCTCTCTCGAGGTCATCTTTAGCCCCGGACCAGTGCTTCTCTAAGTCTGGCTGAACGAAACGCCTCTTGAGGCCACCTTAGGGCAACTTGAGGTTGGTTTACTCGTGCTTTGTCTCATCGGTGTTGCCACGAGAGAGATATGTGCAGCTCCTATCGGGATTATCGGCGCATCGGCGTCTTGCTGGTCTTGTTTATTCTGTGAAATGTCTTGTGGCAAGGATTCAGAGACGATCGGGTCTTCCGGGAGAAGATCTATTCGCCGTTGATCGCGAGAGCTTATCATGGGCTAAGTTAGGACACCCTGCGGGTTTGAACTTTCAAGCCGTGCCAGCGGTTATGTGGCAGATGGGAATTTGTTAATGTCGGTTGTAGAAAACCGAAGTGGATCTCAATTAAAATACACCAAGTATGTAACCGTGAGTGTCTCTTTTGGGGTTGATCGAGAGGAGAACCGGTTTACAGGTTATGTCGGCGTGGTAGGTTGAGGATCACTTCTTGATCATTACTAGTTGTGACCGTTCCTTTGTTTCTCTTCTCGCTCTCATTTGCGTTGGTTAGCCACCATATATGTTATCGCTCTGCAACCTCACCACTTTATCCCTTCCTTTCCCATTAAGCTTTGCTAGTCTTGATACCCATGGTAATGGGATTCTTTGAATCCTCGTGGCTCTGATTACTACACCACCGGTTAAAGTGAGTTTGCGATGATCATGGCGTGAGGCGATGTTTGCTTGTGTTGGGTTCTTCGCTTCTTCTTCGATGAGGGATAGGTTCAGTCGGCAGCACAGGCTAGCGAGGTGGATGTCGTTGAGTTTACATTTATGTTTCATCCGTAGTCGGATGTTGATCTTATATATGATGTTGATGTATTCTTGTGGCATTTGTGCCTTATGTATGTATCCACTATTATGTAATGTTGATGTAATGATATCCACCTTGCAAAAGCGTTTCAATATGCGGGTCTATCCTTGGTGGGACCGTCGAGGTTCCTTTTGGATAGGGTCGCATATTGGTGACAAACTCCTTGGCAGTTGAGTCTAGTCAATGAAAAACTTTTACTAACTTGGTTGTGTGGCTTATGGGCCCATCGCCATTGGATGGTATTAGGATTTTATTCCTCGTCTATACTACGGGACTCAGTCTCGTCTATTCGGGTTAAACATTTTACTAAGTCGACATTAGGATCTCGTACCACTTTCTCGAAGAGCCCCTTGATCAGGATGATGTTGCTGCTTCACAAGATTTGAAGATACTCTCCGATGTTTCCCAAACCCTTGCCCTTCATCATTCAATTCCATATCACCGATAAACCCCTACGGATAACTACATACACCATCGTTCATATTGTCATCCCAAGTTGATCTTGTTATTACAAGATGCCTTGTAATACTGAGGATATTTCGAGAATCCTTTGTGCTTTCGTTGCAGCTCCTTTTCCTTGAATACATGTACAAATAATTCCTCACAATTATCGAGGATTAGTTCATCCCCAATTGTTTAGGTATTTCACAAAAGTCTTCAAAATACGCGTCCGGCCCGTCCGCGGAGTGGCGGCCAACTCGCTCATCACCGGCGCCACCGAGCGAACACGCATCGATCTGTTTGAAGTAATGTTGGAAAAATAATGATTTGAGGGAGAATAACAGGATAGAAGGTCAGATGTGGGTCCCTCGTGTCAACGGTCAAACAAAATGTGTTGGTTTAAGCTGCCTCGTCAGCACGGACGTGTGGGCCAACCCAGTCATAAATGGGTTTAAATGAACCTAATCGGTAGGAGTACTAGGTAGTAGTTTTTGGCGTGGATTAAGAAATTTTGGGTATGTTTTTGCTATTTTTTGTACAATAGATTCTTCCTAGGGCTGGTTGAAAGTGGTAGTTTTTTGTTAAATACTCTACATATTGTAAGTAGGAGTGAAAGTTAAGCTTTGGAAACCAATAAGCAAGGCTAGTTACATAGTGCATATGTGTACATGATTGAAAGTAAATATCAACCATGAGTGACTAATATCTTGATGAAAAACTCGAAACTATGGAATACTAGGAAAAAAATGCATGGTTGGAAATACTAGCAATGTTCATGTCCGTTTAACGAATCATAATTAGAATAATACTTATTCACAAACTTGGTACAAAACACCCTAATTTTGATATACATATGTCACTAGAGATATATTATGTTTCAATTAGAATATATTCCTTGGGCTGTTTTGGTGAGGTCGGGGAGGGATGTGGTTGGTTTTAAGATACTAATTATGGGTTTTTCGCAAATTGGTAGACAAGTGGGATGTTGGTGAGAAAAGGCAACAACTTACCTCACAATCGTTAGATGTAGATCTAATGGTCGAGAAGCGACGGATGGCGAGACACAAAGCATCACCAACTTAGTCTTGTGTAGGAGTACTAGCAAGATCCGTGCATTGCATCGAACATCAAGATGCATTTTTTATAAAACACTTGTTGTGATTGACCCTTGGGAGTAATCCCATGTGTAAAAACTAATGATATCTCGAGAAATATGAGATAAGGTGAAGAGGAGTGGGGTGTGGTGGTGGTTGGTGGTCGGACCGGCGGAGGCATGGGATGACGACGCCGGCAGCGGCCACCGAGGCCGCTTTGTTCCGAGGCTTCCTTTCTTAATTGCTCAACAATGAGGTTTGTTGGAGATAAGGATGAGCGAGGGAAGGCCTTGTCTGCAAATGTGGAGAGGGTGCGGGTATCTTTTAGTTTAATTTCCATCCGTCCGATATAGATCGGACGGTCTATATTGCAAGATGGCACACGTACCATCATCACCAACTCGGTTTTTATAAGAGAAGAAATATAAGTATGGAGATACAAGCGTATTATCGATACTTGCTTAGTAAACTAGCATCTACATTCTATTCAACGCCTTGGAATGTGGGGCCTTAGCACAATGACTTCTCATTGTGTAAAACAAAGATTTTCCGTCACCGACAAGAAGGGGGTGACGGCGCGCGCTTTTGGCTTGCTCTAGTCCTAGTAGTCATACTAGGTGGTCTAAGCACGTGTAGATTTATTTTTTCACGTCTCGTGTTCGCCGACTGCCATGATTGTTGATGAATAGGCGGTAAGTTATTCACGGGAAACCCTTGTTGGCGTGTTTGCAGAGAGAGAGAGAGAGAGAGAGAGAGAGAGAGAGAGAGTGCGTGTGTGATATGTTAGAGGCTGAGGCAATGATAACAGATTCTTTGTGTCTATGTGTGTGGAGGATAGAGAGAGACATGTACATGGGGCTTTGTGTTGTGTAAGCGTGGAGACACATATACATAATTAGAGAGTGAGTGTGTGAGATACACATGCGGACATGGGGAGAGATGAGGATCCAGATAAATGGGTGTTTGTGCGTGTCTATGTGTGTTTGTGCAGCGTTTGTGTGTGATAGGGAGAGAGTGTATGTGGAGTAGAGACCACTGATGATGTAAACCTAGTATAAGGGAAGGGGAATGGTGTGACATGTGTAGTAGCGAGATAGCAGGTGTCGGGCGGGGGAGCAGACTATTTGGAAGAGACATCGAGTGTGTGTGTGGGAGAGGGTGTGAGAGCGAGAGAAAGAGATCTAGCGAGAGAGAGAGAGAGAGAGAGAGAGAGAGAGAGAGAGAGAGAGAGGAAGAGAGGGGCTAGAGGGTCTTTGTGTCCATAAATGGCATATAGATAGGGAGACAATGTTGATGTTGTCCAAATTGGCCTATGAGCGGAGAGCGCAAGGGAAGCGAGTCATCGTGTGTGTGTGATAGGGACTTCATGAGAGATCTAGAATAGATGGTGTAGAGAACAATGTGCGAAATCGAGAACGATTATACATTAGGGAGCTATGCAAAGAGTCACGACATATATGTATCAGGGAAGGAGTGGGGCGGGTCCGCATGTGGGAGAGATAGAAAGAGGAGAGTGGTGCACAAGGAGACAAAGTGTGCTTGTTTGCAGTGGGGGTGGTGTGTGAGGTGAGTGCGAGAACCACATAACTAGGGAGATAGGCGTTTGGGGCTGACGTTTTGTGTGTATGGGAAATATACACTCTACATAGTGCGTGTGCTTGGGTAAGAGAGATAGCGGAGACCTAGAGTGAGGGAAGAGATGTGTGCATGCAGAGACAAAGTGATAGAGACCTATGTTGGGGTCCGGACTTTACAAGAGAGAGGGGTGTTAATGTGCTCGTGTGTTGGTGTTTGGGGGAGAGGACGACTTCTCTATGTGTGTGTGTGTGTGTGTGTGTGGTGGTGGTGGTGGGGGGGTTGACTTCATATAAACAGTGAGGTGTCTATATTTGAGGAACTTTAGCGTAATTGAGATATTGTGCACTCATGGTTGATCAATTTGTTTCACAGTTTGTACTATGAGATAACGATACTTTTGAACATGCGTGATATACCTTGATGTACCAGAATTACAAACCTAAGATTGGAATTTTGGAATTCGACTCCATCATTAGCTTTTGTAATTCATTTAAACGGAGGTACATTTTTTAAGCCGGGATTTCGTGATTTCAAATTCATATATCAAACCTAGAGATATACACATACGGGCATGTTCAAACTTTATAATCATTCACTTTATTCATACACATACACATTTTTGCTTTTGTCATCATATTTAGGATAAACACATTTGGAATTTCATTTGAATTGGACCGTATGATGGTATTTGCTTGTAGTAGCTCAATGATCCATATTTGAATTGAATGGACAATCTAAGTTTGAGTTGGAGACATTGATTTTCAAAACTTGCACATTTTTGGTGCAAAACAAACAAATTATCGGCCATGATATCATAGTCGGCCGTCGAGAGCAGAATACTTATAATTTTAGGCGCCAAAAGCTTTCAAACTTCCGCTCACATCGAAATATCACGCACCGAAAGTTTAGCCTGCGATATTCCTGTTTTACCCTGCCACATGAGCGGAAAAGGGCTGCTTTGGTAACTCCATTGTTTTCCCTCTTTGCCCCAACATTCTTCCCAGAGCCCTCCCGACCCCCCAACCACGGCAAGCCGCGAATCTAGTCCTCCGCCGCAGCGGTGGACCTCACACCGCCGGATCTACCTTCCGCACCTTGGAACCCCAACGCCAACTCACCACTTCACCGAGCCACTTCAACAACTGGTTTGTCCACCGCTCGGATCTCCTTGACCGCCATCATGGTCCATCGCACCGGATCTGCTTAACGGCGCCCTCGTCCACCACAGCGTAGGCCCTTCATCGACTCCCTCGTCCGCCCCTTCGCTGGCCCTTCATACAAGCCCTCGTCCATGACAACAGATCCGCCTCACTGAAAGAACTGTACAAGCGCGCCCTTGAAGCCTTCGCCCATTGCACCGGACCCGCTCCACGGACGCCATATTCAACTCCACCGCCCTGCTTTACCGACGCCGCAGCCTCATCGAGTTATTTTGATTTGTACTCCTTGGTTTTCTCTTTATCGTGCAACTGTTCACTTACCACAGATGAGCTTTCTTGTATGTCGATAGCGCCGCATAACCGTAGCACCGGGCCGCTTCAGCGACGGTGACACCGCCCAAACTCAACGCAACACGAGCACCATCGGCGATCCTTAGCTATCAAGTATGACAACGATACCCATCGCCGCCAAGAATTTGGTACTATTATCCAACGGCGGCGCCTCGTTCACTTTCTAGCATAAGCACCGCACCTTTGAATTTCTTGAGGCATCATTCAGTTTTTCATGAGACGCGTTATTACGCTTGCACTGTAGGGCCATACTTACGGCGATGAACATGTTACATGTGCTAAATTACATACCGGTGCACATATAGTTAATATGCTTTAGTTTTGTTACGATGCCACTGTTGGTTCCATCGATCGCTTAATGTTCTCTATTAATTACACATCAGCAAACTAGCATGTGGTTCGCTGCTTTTTGTTCATTTTACCCTACATTTTCTAATGCTAGCTATTACATCACTGCTCCGAGCCTCTGTTCATTACTTGTTTGTGTGTTCTTGATCTTCCCAAGTTGCATGACTAATTTGATGCTTCTATTAATTATGGAGTTGCCAACCCCATCAAGCAAAATATTTGTTCTTCTGGGGCTGGCACCTCAAACACGCATAAAAATAGAGGGAAGCAGATATATTGTCGTGTATGCACACACCCTTCTTTCATTAGTTTAGATGAACCATTGATTATCAATTCGGACCAGTGCATGCGATTAAAATTAGTTTTACCTAAATAGATGGTGCAGAATAAACTACAACAACTAGATTTGCAACCACGGGATGTTGACGATATCTTCAAAGAACATTGCAATAGCAGCTAGGCTTCACGGCAACATATGGTAAGCCAGTGTGTTTTAGTACATCTGAAATGTAATGCGAGTGGGCTGCTTTCTTGGCTTGTGCCCTCAACGTGTAATCCTACCGAATTACAAATAGTTCGGTTATGCGCTTTGCTGTATTGCTTGATTGAATGCTTGTTTGTTGTTACGCTATACAGAGTTGGCCAATATGTCGTGAAGGCTGCTGTACTAATGTAAAGAAATGCATGCCTATTTCATTTGAGTCCTTAACTTTTCCTCTCAACTTCATCACAAGACTGTCTTCGTAGTTTATATGAGGCCACTTTGTTAAGTGCTTTCTCGATTATTTCAACTACTTAGATGCCTTGGCAACAAATATAGCGATTGTACACTCCCTTTCAACTAGGGATGTCAAGCGGGTCCCGTTTAATCGATTAAAGTCCACTAGTGGTATGATAGTTCAAAATAGTTTTTGTTTTTGAGGAAAATGAACTAGGAGGTAGCAAAACTAACTAGATGGGATGGCGGATGTCATTTATTTGCCACTTACATCCCTAGTTTCATCTTACCATTTTAATTTCTTTTGGTGATGCTTCTTGAACCATTTAAATATAGTTTGCCATGCTCGGCAATAATTAGTTCATCGTTTACCATGTAAGCTTACTGCTGGATCATACGATAACTATCTCTTACTTATGTCCAGGTGAAACCTTTCGGGATGCCGTTCACACTAGGACACAATGTACAACCCAGAATCTATTTGTGGAAGCGAGGCGCCATCCATGTTACCAGATGGTAGCAGTTCAGAGGCAACACCGCTGGAGAGCGATCGAGCACATATATTATAGTGCTTGAGGCTCTACTAGAGGCAGAAAGAGATGGTGTGGCTGCCATGAATGAGGTAATCTTTATCTTGAGGCTGGAAATTACGGAATTAGCGGCACGCATTATGCAAGCAACCCAAGAATTGGAGGAAGTAAGAATGTTGCATTTGAAGACGGAGGAGGTCCTGCTGTTTCCGCTATCTGAAGCCAAGGTAATCCGGTTCTTCTTTAGATACCAGTTGAAATTGTCATTACATTATTATACTTGCATGTTGTGTCATGTCTCTGAATGGATTATGTTGCAAGACCCCCTATGTTGTCCATGTGTTGTAATGATCCGAATTTTTTAGGCGAGGTAATCCTCAGTACTTGTATGATTGACATAAGGTGAACTGTTTTTCGTGTGAGCGTATTGTATTGGATGAAATAACTGTTTGAATCAAAGTGTATCCAACCTACTGAATTCGAAGATCATGGCATTTCTAAATCATAATCATATATAAAGGTGGAATAAATCTTTGTTGTGGTTTGGAAGAAATAAATAACAAAACGTATAATTATCTACGGATATTCGTAATCAAATACAAATTGGATTTTAATTTAGTTTGCCAGGTCCCAGGGCAAATGTGAATGCTAATTCTCCCAAGTTTTGAACGAAGCGGCTAAACACCCACTATAATTTGTGGGCTGCCGGAAGCAAGTGTTTGCGAGATGGAAATTACTGTCTACCCCTGACACTTGACATCCTTATCGACGGATTTACACTGCTGTCGATAGGGGTAGACTAGTAACTTCAATCAGACGTGACACGACGGCCTCCGAGCCCATTCAGACACGATGGGCGCCAAACGTGGGTGGCAAAACACATTTGATTCAAGCTCGTCCGAAAGACATGTGTCTCTTCCTCCATTTCCCCATTCATACACGGTGGGCGGCAAAACAAACTCTCCTCGTCCGAAATCGATGTAGGCTAATATTTTAAATAGGGGCAGATGTGTAACTTCCATCAGACGTGACACAACCGCCCTACCTGTCAGCCCCATTCATACACCGTGGGCGCCAACCGTGGGCGGCAAAACACCTTCTCCTCACCCGAAATAGTTACCGGCAAATATTTGGGAGATGCGAGATTACCGTCCTATCCCCAACCGACGCGATGTCCGAAATTTTAAACGGGGGATAAGTTCGTAACTTTCCCCCATTTCAGAGAAGCGCATCCCAAAGTTTCAGATCCCCCCTCCCCTCAATTTCCCCATTCATACACCGGCGGCGGCACGACAACCTCCGCACTACGGCCAGCCTCCTCCGTCCGCCACCCCATCCTCCACCTTGCCGGAGCCGCTACCCCTACCCCGTCGTCCACTGCAAGAGATGGACGTCTCTCATCCACGGCGCTGGACCAGGATCCTTTCATCGCCTCCTCTCGCTCCATCGGCGTTGTCGTCCACCTTGCCGTTGCCGCTCCTACAACCACCTCGTCCACGGCAAGGATATATCCCCCGACCCGGCTGTCTGCCGTCTAAAGACTTCTTCCCCGCCGCCGACAGCCATCGCACCCGCAGCACCCTCAACGTATCAGCATAGGCCTACACGGCGTCGCAAGAGAGGTGGTACTCTTCCATATGTGCTTAAGTTATTGATCTCACCCGGAAAATAGATCGTAATTTGTTTACTGTACTTTTCTTGTCCGTACCAAATCGTAGTGGCTAGTTGAAAGCAAACATTGGTTGCGAAGTAGCTTTGTCCGGTTTGCACCTTCAGATCCGCCATGGCACGGGTACTATACTCGTAAAGCTTATGGTTTCCCCCCTTTATATTCACTACCATCATCTTAGGTGCTTCGTGTCGTGCTAACACTGCTCCTCAAGACTTCAACCCAAAGCTTACGTGTTGAAATACGAATCTGATATGATGCTCATATCACTAAAACAGAGAACGTTTAATTGGTCACCTAATGTTCCTATATTCGTTTCGAAAAGCATGTGCACCACCCTTGGTCCAGCTAGTTCCACTTTCCTGATTTTTCTCTTGATGCTTAGGGTTTTCCCTTTTATCTACTCTACTATGATCTGCGTAGGTGCTTTACGTCAGTACTAGCATTACTCCACCCTTCAAGCTAAACAACACAACACTCGAATTGAAAGCTTAGTTGTTCAAATATGATTGTGATATGATACTAATATTAGTTAACCGACACATTTAATTGGTTAGCTAAAGGTCCCACTGGAGTTTCCAAATGCATGTCGCGACATATAGAGAGACAGCATAATTGCATTTGTTTGTCACTTGTTGACTGTACTTTCTTGTCCATACCAAATCTTAGTTGTTATTTCAAAGCAAACATCGGTTGCTAACTACCCTTTTTGCGGTTTGCGCTTCAGATCTGCCATCTAAGCGCCACGGTCAACCTTGTACTCATCATGCTTATGTTTTCCCCATTTTATGATGACCACAATCAGCTATGTGGTTCGTGTCGTAATAGCACTGCTCCACCCATCGAGCTAAACAAGCTTAGTTGTACAAATTCATATCGATATTATTGCTGATATTAGTAAAACTCAGAGATGTTTAATTGGTGAGCTAAATGTTCCTACTTTAGTTTGAAATGCATGTGAGCCACATATGGAGAGACCGAAAGAATAGTATTTCTCATGCGCTCGGTTCATCATGGGTGGCCAACCGACATTGTATTGAAAGACTTGTAATATCTTCAATCTGCTTGCTCTTACGCTCTTCTTTAAGATGATACTCTTCTCTTGCGGTCGTTGGTCAGTCGAGTTGTTCTCCTTAGTATATTTTGAATCTGTCGGTCAGTCGACTTGTTCTTCTTTACTATATGTTGAAGCTATCATCTGCGAAGTGTCATCACTTACGGAGCTCTCATATTTTGAGTAGTAGGCCACATTATATTAATGCACACAACAAATTACAGCATGCATGGCATCTTTTAAAAGAATTGCAGAGATAGCACAAAGGGGTTTGGGGAGGCGAGATTGGATTAGAATCATACGCATTACAAAGAAAATCTCACTTGTTTTATGTTTTCATGCATGTCGATATTGAACATTATCAAAATGAATATGAGAATGGGCGACGAGAGGAATATTGCGGAACGATCCTTTGGCTAACAAACTTGGCATGGTGGAGGATGGCCTATCTTATTCACCCATCAAGGTGCTTGCTCTAACTTTGCAAAGTTGTATTGGTCGCATATATTTTGCATCGACCTCTTGCATTACTTCTACTTTGTTACACCATCTCGCTTAGTTTAAGCATCATATATGATTATATGCCATACCTATCCATTTTACTGTACCTATTCCATGTGTCGTCACACTATGTTTTCCGATCAAATGTTGTTCTTTCGTAATAGATGTCCAAAAGGAAGAGGGTGAGTGCAGATCCTCAAGGAGTACAAACTAGGTATTTGGAAAAGGTAGTGATACCTGTTAAATCAGATAGATCAGCAGCCACAGAAAACACAGGCCCAACTGTACCACACTTTACCCCTACTCCAGTGGCCAAACCCCTATTAGAACTGCTGGGAGCCCAGCGTCAGGTATTGTCTATGATATCAATTCAAAATTTGAACTCCTAAATTTCTGCTTGTGCCTTACCTTGTCTCTTGTATGAAAACTAATTTCAGATGAATCTCCTTGCTCAAAGGATCATATGATCTCAAAACAATAATGTGCTCTGCATTGCTCTTGTCAGTAACTCTCTCCCTTTTGCCTTGTAACAATGTACTTAATTAATTGCTATTGATTATGTATCATCAGTCTGCACCTGAGCTTTATTATCCTCTGTTTCTTCCAATATTATTTGATCTATATTTACTCTTTGCAAAATGTAGAATAATGGCAACGCTTATAAAGAATTTTCTTTGGGGAATTTATTGAATTATCCTTCCATCAACATGGAGAAGGGCTTTGTCCAGCCCGTGTTAACATGTAATGTAAGTTCATCCTTCTCAAGCCTTCAAACTTTGTTCTAGTATAGATTTGGATAGGCATCATTTCCTCCACTGCTGTTTGCTTTGTTGTTTACATCTGATTGGATGTTTGCAACAACTACCAGTTTCAAATTGTAGTTGTAAAAACATGTTCCTTATGCAGAACAGATCCATTTATTTGCTTATATAATTGTGAAACCTGTTACGTGTCTCCTTGTTTCTCTTTCAGAGTTGTATCTCTTACTCCAGACAGAAATTTAGGGAAGATAGTGAGCCAAACCATCTTGAGGATAGCGAGATGACCCCAAGGTCCTGTCTTGATGAAGACAGTGAGTTGAAGCTACTCACCAGCAGGTGTGAGACAACCTTTGTGCAGTCGCTGCCTCAATCAGTTCGACGTCTTTAGTCTCAACTTAAAGCGGAAAGGCTTGCTTCAGCTCAGCTCTGACTTGAAGTCAAAGATGCAATGAAGATGTCAGAGGACTGCCGTGTGCACCATCATGCCTTAAATCTAGTGTTGATGCATCTATCGTTGACACTGGCGAGGTCTACTCAGCTTCTTCACTGCTTTGGGGCCCGAGCTTGCCAGGCCTAGTGCCTTCTGAAGTGCTCTCAGTTTTGTACATTCTTTTGTCGGTGCATTTATTTGCACTGGTGGCGAACTTTGATGCCCAGTGGATGTAATATGTGATAGCCATGACAGCCTAGCATAAGTTGCTTGCTTATTTATTTCCTTGTTGTCTTGTTTATTTGTTTGCTTGTAGTCATTGCAGTTCTTTTTCCGCGGTTTGCTAGTGGCTGCAATAACCTATTTTTTAAAACTAGGCTACAATAACCATGGGCTAATATTTCTTGTAGTGACCTTTGGGCCTCCTACGGGCCGTAGAAAGCGATGGGCCTTCTACGGGCCGTAGAAACAATGGGCCTTCTACGGGCCGTAGAAACAATGGGCCTTCTACGGGCCATATCATCAATGGGCCTTCTACAGGCAAGATGATAACATGGGCCAATAACAGGCCGCATTATGGCCGTAAACGGGCTAGAGTGGGAATCGTCCGTTCATGGACGACCATAATCGCCATCGTTAATAGGCCGTATTTCATGGCGCTATGAAGCGGCCCAATGTATTAACGAACCACAAGCGGGCCATTGTAACCACGGGCTGAATTTGGCCCACAAGCGAAAATAGCGAGAATGAGGCCGTAAGTAAGCGAATGCTAGAAATGAGCCCAAGAATAAATGGGCTCGAGAAGGCCGAAACATAACATGGGTTGAAACGCCCAGCGGAATAACGAGCCGTTAATGGGTATAAAGTGATACCTTTGTTCATTACGGGCCGTTTCACCACGGGTCGTTAATGGGTGTAAAGTGATACTTTGTTCATTACGGGCAGTTTCACCACGGGCCGTTAATAGGCCAAGAGTTACATAGGGCCTCATATGGGCGAAAAGGCGTCATGGGCCATACATGGGCGGAAGAAAACGGGCTGGAATCATATTGGGTGGCCGGATAGCGCTCTGGGCCTAATTCGGAGAGAGGTGTAACGGGCCTTGGGTTAGCGGGGCGTAAATGGGCTATATGCGAACAAGCCATTAACAAAGCTTTCCATGTGCCGCCCGCCACCTTTTGACCAAGTCAAGCGGGCGGCCTTTTCACAGGAATGGGCCTATGTTGGGCGTGCCACATGTCGACGTATCATAGGCGCCTTACGTCCAATGAGTGGATGACATCTGTCCCAACGATGAGCCGACACGTGTTTCCTCCAGCCAATGATGATTTTACACGTGGAAAATCCCCATTGGCCGGGGTTGTTAATGGGTTATCGGATCCAAAACCCGACCCGATAGCTTAACGGCGTTCCGTTACGGTGGATGCCACGTGTCAGTCACCCTTGACGAAAGCACGTCATGGAAGTGGACACTTCCGTGATGATAATTTTGGTAATGTCATGGAACACTTCTACGACAGCACATGTATGACTATCTTGATTCTTTCATAAAGTCGTCATGGATGTACATGCATGACAAAAAACGCGACCTACTGTGACAAACACGTATCATCACGGATGTGTATTTTTTTGTAGTGTATGGACCCAAAGGTCTGAAGTAAACTACTCACACTTCATCGGAGAGGCTATGGTGTTGATGTAGAAGCCCTCCATGATGGATGCCCCCTCCGGCAGAGCTCCGGAACAGGCCCCAAGATGGGATCTCGTGGGTACAGAAGGTTGCGGCGGTGGAATTAGGTTTTTGGCTCCGTATCTGATCGTTTGGGCGTACGAAGGTATATATAGGAGGAAGGAGTGCGTCGGTGGAGCAACAGGGGCCCACGAGGGTGGAGGGCGCATACAGGGTAGGCGCACCTACCTCGTGGCCTCCTCCTTTGTTTCTTGACGAGGGTCCAAGTCTCCTGGATCATATTCTTCATAAAAATCACGTTCCCGAAGGTTTCATTCCGTTTGGACTCCGTTTGATATTCCTTTTCTGCGAAACTCTGAAATAGGCAAAAAACAGCAATTCTGGGCCGGGCCTCCGGTTAATAGGTTAGTCCCAAAAATAATATAAAAGTGAATAATAAAGCCCAATAATGTCCAAAACAGTACATAATATAGCATGGAGATACGTTGGAGACGTATCAAGCATCCCTAAGCTTAATTCTGCTTTCGTCCTCGGTAGGTAAATGATAAAACAGAATTTTTGATGCGGAGTGCTACTTGGCATAATTTCAATGTAATTCTTCTTAATTGTGGTATGAATATTCAGATCCGAAAGATTCAAGACAAAAGTTTAATATTGACATAAAAATAATAATGCTTCAAGCATACTAACAAAGCAATCATGTCTTCTCAAAATAACATGGCCAAAGAAAGTTATCCCTACAAAATCATATAGTCCGGCTATGCTCTATCTTCACCACACAAAGTATTTAAATCATGCACAACCCCGATGACAAGCCAAGCAATTGTTTCATACTTTTGACATTCTCAAAAAAATTCAATCTTCACGCAATACATGAGCGTGAGCCATGGACATAGTGTCGTGGTTCTAAGTCTGACAGTAGAATGGGGGGTAGGTATGGAGAGGCAAGATCCTAGCTATGGAGTAGTTGTATACGCAAGATGTTTACGAGTTCAGGCCCTTCTTGGAGGAAGTAATAGCCCTACGTCTCGGAGCCCGGAGGCGGTCGACTGTATTATATGCGTATGAGTTACAGGGGTGCGAACCCTTTACACTGAGGAGGGGAGTGGCTTATATAGAGTTCGCCAGAGCCCTCCAGCCCTCAGTTATGTAGGGATTAAGGTACATTAAGATAGGGAGTTACTGGTAACGTTCCACATAAAGTGCTATGATGACCATAAAGCCACTTAATGACCGACCGTTTGCGTGCAGATTGATTGTAGATCTTCTAGCGGTCGAGTGGTTGGCTGATGGTCGAGTGTCTTCAGGTCCGTCGAGTGGAATCCTTCCAGGTCGACTGAAAGGTGTTTTCTTCAAGAGATGTCCTTGGGGAGGGTATCTTGGACAGGTCCATGACCCTACCCTAGGTACATGACTTCATCAGTAGCCCCTGAATGGATCGAGGTTTGAGTGGGGAAGGAGTTGAGAACTCTTCCGACCCACTTTTCGTGCGATGAGCACTTCTTGTCCTGGATCAATAAGCTTAGGTGGCGGCTTCAACTTCTTTTTCATCGCCTTGATCCATTCTTTGTATCTGTCGAGTGTGTTTTTCGTACTTGGAGAACTCCGAATAGCGGGACCGAGGAAATCTTCATCGACAATTTGCTCTATGGCCTTGGTTTAGTGGGATTCAATTTTCGAAGCGAAAGGCGGAGAAACCGCGATAATTGGATGGGATAAGGCAGGGGCGCCTCGATCTCTGCGCCACCTTTTTCGCCACGACGTATCGCGGGCGATTATCGCTATGAGATTTGACAGATCGCCGGGCCCACCAATCGATCACTCGGAAGCAACCTCATATAAGGCCCTGGACGGGGTTTTTGAACAGTGTGTTCCCCTTTCCTCCTCCCTTCTCCAGATTCATCCGCTGCGAGCGATTTCACCTCAGCACTGTTGTTCCATGCACGTTTCACCGGCGACAATGGTGAAGGAGAAGACGGCGGCTTTGGAGCGGCGAAGAAGCGGCGGCAAGGCGAAGGGAAGAAGCGACGGTCGGGCGGATCTTCGTCGAGGGCGGCTTGCGCAGGCTGGATCGAGGGTGACTGGATCCGCTCGACGATCAGCCAGAAGGATCTCGACGACACGGCCAATGAGGGACGGATCCCCCATGGATCAGCGCGGCTCCCGGGGAAGGAGTGGAGCCACAACCTCTGGAGGGTGAGTGTGTTCTCTTGGCTACCCATGTCGACCGTGGGTTTTCTCTGCCGCCTCACCCTTTCTTTCGGGGATTTCTGAACTTCTTTGGGGCACAACTTCACCACTTCACTCCCAATTCCATCGTGTATCTCGCTGCTTTCGTGCCTTTGTGCGAGAATTTCTTGGGTTGCCGGCCTCATTGGGGTCTTTTCAAGCACATTTTCACTTGTCGCTCCCAGACGGTGAAAAAGGCCAATCCAGTGACGAGAGAACTCAAGTGATTCAGATGTGTGGGGTCTTGGGGTTCAGATGAGAGGAAAAGTTCTTTTCGGCCATGATCTTACCGAGTCGGTCAGTGGGTGGCGATCGACTTGGTTCTCTGCAAGGACCAATAGCCAACGCCTTGAGCGGTCATTGGACTCCTTGCTTTTCCATGGACCGAGTGAGCAAGCCATCTTCTTTGAAGGTGATTCCGGAAGAGAGGGCGCATGTGAAGGTGTTGGTCAAACGAGTTGTCCAGCTCATCCGAGACGGGGTGACTGGCATGGATCTCTTGGAGGTCTTCCTTCGACGACGCATCCAGCCACTTCAAGCCCGAGACCATCCGATGTGGCTGTACTGTGGAACTGAGGACACCACTCGGATCCACCCGGAGGAGATCGAGGATGCCATGCTGGAAAGGTGCCTTGCGGGCATCACAGGGAACAAGGACAACCCTCGAGGAGCGGGAGGATCCTCCACTCGACCGATCATCTGAAGTAGACAAGGTCCATTCTGCATCTTGGACTGTGATCCGCTTTCTCCATCCTGTTTGCTTAAATCGGTCGATTGACTTTTTTCTTGTTTGTCGTCTTCCAGGACACCACCGAGATGTACTCGATGCCCAACGGGGCGCAAAGACCAGTCGAGGAGGAGGAAGGGAGTGGAGGTGAAAGCCAGGAGGAATGGCAATCTGATGGTGAGGAGGGCGAAGCGGCGACAGCTCGGCGAAGAGGAGGAGGAGGAAGAGGAGGAAGAAGTCGACCCTCCCCGCATGGAAAGGCGATCCAAGCTCACCCATGACCCCGCGGTCGAGCGTGGCAAGGCTATCGCGCCTGTCGGGCAGTCGATGAAACGTCCTCGGACGACCTCCCCGGCATCGACTGAAAAAGCACCGAAGCAACCCCGAGAGATGCCGTCAAAGCCGACGAAGGCTTTGCCCAAGATGAAGATGGCCATCCCCACCATTTCCGGGTACAGCAGAACTTGTGTTTTCTTGTTCAGCATGGACATACTTTTGGTCGACTTGTTGACTGATCAACTGATTTCTGAAATCTGTAGCGCTGCCACCTCCGAGACCTCAGCCAGGAACGAAGACCAGGAGATGGAAGATGTTGTTACCTCTAACCTTGGTATGATCGCTGTAGTTTCGCTTTTGGTCGATTGGATTTCCGTTTTTAACTTTGAATCTTTCCTGTAGTCCCTCCTCATGTCATTGATCTCCTTGATGATGATGATGAGGCGCCATTGAGGCAGAGGAGGACTAAGAAGGCGCCTGCTGGCAAGACTGCTCAGGTTGCATCAGTGCCTGAGGTGCTGGTTCATGAGGGTGGCAACATCACTCGGACTTCCGTGTCTTTCGCTGTGCCGCTGACGAGTATCCGGCCTTCATCGTCGACTGCTGATCCTCCCTCCCTTTTCGCCACACACCACGTCCCAGAGGACCAAGTGGGTGCTGCTAAGAAGCTATCGCCAAAGAGGATCATGATGGAGCAAGTGAAGGTGATCCGGGAGGCCAGCCAGGCGGCCTATGATGCCAGCTCAGCTCTTCAGAGCAACGTCCAGGTTAGTTGATCACCACTTGTTCTGTTAGGATATGCTACCTGAAAACTCTTCTTTCTGAAGATCTTCGTATCTGTACACCCACTGGGTGTGTCGAATGAATTTTTGGACTGGTGGGGGCACGCTGAGTGCACCATTGGGTGTAGTCCCCGAGACTATGGTGGACTGCTGGCAGTCGACCGTAGTCTTTATACTTTGTATTTCTTTGGTAACTTCTTCACTCGGTGCCGGTGGGACCATGTCGAATGGAATCTTGAAACCGGTGGGGCACGCTGAGTGCACCCACCGGGTGTAATCCCCGAGACTATGGTGGACTCTTGGCGATCGAACCGTAGTCTGAAGAACTCTTTTTTATGATACCGAGGCTGATGCTGCGATCGTTAGCTATGGTTTGGGATCGTAACCTTTTTGTCTCTTTCGGTCGACTGATCGAACCGAGTCGGTAGGACCAGTGGGGGCACGCTAAGTGCACCCACTGGGTGTAGTCGCCGAGACTACTGTCGAATATTTTGATTGGTTGTAGTCTCGTAAGCATAATGATTTTTCTTAGTCACTCGGAAGTAACCTATCTTTGATGTCTGTCGATTGATTCTTCGCAGAAATCATGTGAGCTTGTGGCTCGCTATACTGAATTGGAAAACAAACAGATCCAGCTCAACCTTGACTTGAAGCTTGCTCAGGAGAACTTGCAGAAGGCGAGAGACGAAGCAAAAGGTATGGCTGGTGAGAACTTGACGATTGTCTTTGTCTTTCTGTCCCTTCCTAATTCTGATCTCTTTGTCATTTTGCGAGACAAAATGGAGGAGGCTCAAGAAGAAGGATCATGACCTTGCCGAGGCGCAGAAACGGCTTTGAACAAAACCAAGCTCGCGGAAGAAAAGCTATCTTCACTCGGAAAACTTGAAGAAGAGAACGCATAATCTGAAAGCTGCTCGACGCGGCCAACAAGGAGGTTAGCCGATGAAGAGCGACAAGATAGCTCGGCGACAAAGGTGGCAAATGGCGGGGAAGAGGAACGATCTGGAGGCTTATCTGGGAGGGCTCGCCAAGAAGTTATTCCTCATGCTTGAAGGTAATTCCTCTTATCCGATTGACTTGTTATCACTGACTCATCATAGAACCATTAGCTTGAACTCGAGTTGTGTTTGCAGAATTCTGTCAGAACTTTGAGGAAGAGACTTGTCGAGTGGAGACAAGCCTGGACCCCATTAACTCCCCCGTGAAGGATGAAGCCGCCATGAATGTGCTCCGACTGGAGTCTCGTGTCGCTGCTGTGGTGGACTACCTCGCTCAACTGAAGGTTGCGGTGTCGCGGATTGACTCGACACTCTGGCCCGGCGAAACACTTCAAAATGACCTCGAGTCTTTAACGACTCGATTGAATGACGTTCCAAGTCGAGTGCAGGAATGGAAAAGTCTTACGCGGATGCGGTGCCGATGTTGCTCTGTCCCTGGTCCGCGTTCACTGCAAGGAGGCGCGAGAGGAAAAGTCGGCGTCCATCAAAGTTGCCAATACCAAGAAGTACGACTTTCGATCTTTCATGGAGACTTTCATTGGTGCTGCCACCCGGATCGTTGACGGATTGACTGGACCAGTTAAATCGCGCCTTCCAGTCCTCCACCTGAGGAGTAAAAAACTTCTATGATTCGTCTTAAATTTGCCTCGGAATGTTGAGTGATCTTGTAACCGATAAACTTTAACAGGCTTGATGCCTGGGTACTTCTTCATCCGTAGGATGTTATCTGAACTTGGCTTATTATCGAATATGCTTTCGTTTGCCTTCGAGCGAGCTTTGTTCTACACTCGAAATATACTTCAGTGCTTGAGATGCAGCTCTGAGGTGAAAAATTCAGTCAACCTACACTTCATTGTTCTTGCAGGTAGGGATAGAGCATGGATTGTACTTGTGGCGCAGCTCCAAAGGAGAAGGTAACAGTCGACCTGCACCTCGTCGTCCTTGCGGACCGGGATGGAGCGCACGTTGTACTTGTGGCGCAGCTCCGTAGGAGAAGGTAACATTCGACCTACACCTCGTCGTCCTTGCGGATCGGAATGGATTGCATACTTAGGCGAGTACCGGACTGCAGCTAAGCCTCCGAGTGGGAGGGTTGCTCTCCACTCGATAGGATTTTCAGATACTTAGGCGAGTACTGGACTACAGCTAAGCCCCCGAGTGGGAGGGTTGCTCTCCACTCGGTAGGATTTTCAGATACTTAGGCGAGTACTGGACTGCAGCTAAGCCCCCGAGTGGGAGGGTTGCTCTCCACTCGGTAGGATTTTCAGATACTTAGGCGAGTACTGGACTGCAGCTAAGCCCTCGAGTGGGAGGTTTGCTCTCCACTCGGTAGGATTTTTAGGTACTTAGGCGAGTACTGGACTGCAGCTAAGCCCCCGAGTGAGAGGTTCGCTCTCCACTCGGTAGGATTTTAGATACTTAGGCGAGTACTGAACTGCAGCTAAGCCCCCGAGTGGGAGGTTCGCTCTCCACTCGGTAGGATTTTTAGATACTTAGGCGAGTACTGGACTGCAGCTAAGCCTCCGAGTGGGAGGATTTTTTGTGTCGTAGCTCTGAAGGGGAAGGCAACAGTCGACCTGTACCTCGTCGCCCTTGCAAAGCGCACATTGTATTAAACACTTAGGCGAGTACTTGGACTGCAGCTAAGCCCCCGAGTGGGAGGCTGGCTCACCACTCGGTAGGATTTTAAACACTTAGGCGAGTACTTGGACTGCAGCTAAGCCCCCGAGTGGGAGGCTGGCTCACCACTCGGTAGGATTTTAAACACTTAGGCGAGTACTTGGACTGCAGCTAAGCCCCCGAGTGGGAGGCTGGCTCACCACTCGGTAGGATTTTCAGATACTTAGGCGAAACGGATTCGCAGCTAAGCCCCCGAGTGGGAGGCTGGCTCTCCACTTGGCAGGGATTTTTTTTACAAACTTAGGCGAAACGGGTTCGCGGCTAAGCCACCCACTGGGGGAAATTTCTCATGTAAACAAAACGTAATAACAATCACTGGGAAAATTATAACATTTTTGTCTTTGATAAACAAACTACAGAGGTACTTTTATTACATCTCACCCGAGTGAGTATTTAAGTGTAAAAGGGGCAGAGCAGCTCCGCATTCCAAGCTCGAGGCTCATCAATCTGGCGATCGACATTGTAAAGATGGTATGCTCCATTGTGGAGAACTCTGGTGACAATGAAGGGACCTTCCCAAGTGGGAGCGAGCTTGTGTGGTTTCTGTTGATCCACTCGGAGGACCAAGTCTCCTTCTTGAAAGGTTCGGCTCTTCACATTTCTAGCATGGAATCGACGCAAGTCCTTCTGATAGATGGTCGAGCGGATCAGAGCCATCTCTCTCTCCTCTTCAAGGAGGTCGACTACATCTTGCCGGGCTTGCTCCGCTTCATCTTCAGAGTAGAGTTCGACTCGGGGTGCATTGTGAAGCAGGTCACTCGGCAGAACTGCTTCAGCTCCATAGACCAGAAAGAATGGAGTTCTCCCAGTCGACCGATTAGGAGTGGTCCTCAATCCCCAAAGAACCGATGGAAGTTCGTCGACCCACGCTCCTGCTGCATGCTTGAGATCACGCATCAGCCGATGTTTCAGTCCTTTTAAGAATTAGACCGTTTGCTCTTTCTGCTTGTCCATTCAACTAGGGGTGAGCAACCGAAGCATAGTCGACTCGCGTGCCCTGAGAGGCGCAAAAGGCTTTGAACTTGTCGGAATCGAAGTTTGACCCATTGTCAGTGATGATGCTATGCGGAACTCCATATCTGAATATCAACTCTCTGATGAAACTGATAGCAGTGCACGCATCGAGGTTCTTGATAGGTTTAGCTTCGATCCACTTCGTAAACTTGTCGACTGCCACTAGCAAGTGAGTGAAGACGCTTCTGCCAGTTCTTAGTGGTCCAATCATATCCAACCCCCAAACAACGAAGGGCCAGACGAGTGGAATGGTATTCAAGGCTGAGGCGGGTTTGTGTGACATATTGGAATAGAACTGACATCCTTCACACTTGTCGACTATTTCCTTCGCCATTTCATTTGCTTTTGGCCAGTAAAATCCCGCTCGGTATGCTTTAGCCACAATGGTCCGAGAGGACGCATGATGACCACAGGTCCCCGAGTGGATATCATCAAGAATTATCTGACCTTCTTCTGGTGTTATGCATTTCTGGCCGACTCCAGTCGCGCTTTCTCTGTACAACTGTCCCTTGATCACAGTAAAGACTTTGGATCGGTGGACGATCTGTCGAGCCTCTTCTTCGTTCTCTGGGAGCTCTTTCCTCAGGATATACGCGATGTACGGCACTGTCCAGTCGGGAGTAATGACCACGACTTCCATGATCAGGTCGACCACCGCTGGGACCTCAACTTCAGTCGGATCAGCGACACTTTTTGGCTGTGGGGCTTCTTCGGTGAAAGGATCCTCTTGAATTGACGGTGTGTGGATGTGCTCCAAAAACACATCACTGGGAATGGCTTCCCTCTTGGACCCTATTTTCGCCAAATCATCAGCAGCTTGATTTTTCGGTCGGGTACATGATGAAGCTCTAACCCTCAAACTTCTTCTCTAGCTTCCTCACTGCATTGCAATAACCAGTCATGGCTAGACTTACGACATCCCACTCCTTCATCACTGATTAACCACTAGATCTGAGTCGCCATAAACCATGAGGCGACGGACTCGAGTGAAATGGCCATCGCAACCCATACAACAAGTGCTTGCCGTATTTCGCTTCATTGTTGGAAGAATCAAAGTGAATCTGGAGCACATATCTGAGCTTATGTCCTCGGGGGGAAAACAACACTACCCCAGCACCGGAACCATTCAGCATCTTGGAACCATCAAAGAACATGGTCCAGTGCTCCGAGTGAACTTGAGTCGGCAACTGCTGTTCAATCCACTCGGCGATGAAATCTGCTATTGCTTGGGACTTGATGGCTTTCTTTGCCTCAAACTTGATATCAAGGGGAAGGAGTTCAATCGCCCATTTCGCCACTCGACCAGTTGCATCTCTGTTGTGCAGAATTTCTGACAATGGGGCGTCGCTGACGACTGTAATGGAATGATCAGAGAAGTAATGAGCAACCTTCTTCGTGGTCATGTAAATCCCATAAACAAGCTTCTGATAATGAGGGTATCTTTGCTTTGATGGGGTCAATACTTCAGAAAGATAATATACTGGGCGCTGAACTTTGAAGGCTTTTCCTTCTTCTTCCCGCTCGACCGTAAATCTTGTCTTGACGACTTGTCCTGTGGCTGCGATGTAAAGCAGCAAAGGCTCTTGCTGATTAGGGCAGCAAGCACGGGTGGGTGGAGAGCGAGCTTTTAGCTCGCAAGCGCTGCATCAACTTCGGAGTCCACTCGAACTTTTCGACTTCTTCATCGATCGGTAAAGAGGCAATGCCTTTTCACCGAGACGAGATGAATCGACTTAAAGTGGCCAAGCATCCAGTAAGCTTCGGACATCGTGCACGCACGTATGCGTTTCATTGGAGTATAGTGCCAACTTTTTCGGGTTGGCGTTGATTCCTCGTTCGAAGCGAAAACCGAGTAACTTTCCGCGGGAACCCGAATGTGCACTTTGATGGATTAAGCGATATCATACCTCCCGAGATTGGCAAATGTTTCAGCAAGTTCGGTCAACAGGTCGGAACCTTTCCGTGACTTAACCACAATATCATCCATGTATGCTTCCACATTCCGACTGATTTGAGTGAGCAAACACTTCGAATCATCCTCATGAACGTGGCTCCGGCATTCTTGAGGCGAATGGCATGGTGACATAACGAAGCACCGAATGGAGTGATGAAAGCTGTTTTGATCTTGTCGGGTCCATACAGACGGATCTGATGGTAACCGGAATAGGCGTCTAAGAAAGACAACCGCTCACATCCCGCAGTCGAGTCGACTATTTGGTCGATGCGGGGGAGTGGAAAATGATCTTTCGGGCAGGCCCGATTGATATGTTTGAAGTCGATGCACATGCGAAGTGATTTGTCCTTCTTAGGGACCATGACAACATTGGCGAGCCACTCGGAGTGGTAAATCTCTCGGATAAACTCTGCTGCTAAGAGCCGAACCACCTCCTCGCCAATGGCCTTTCTCTTCTGGATGGCGGACAGTCGAAGATGTTCTTTGACAGGTTTAACTTTTGAGTCGACTCGTAGACAATGCTCAGCCATCCACAGGAACACCGGCATGTCGTGAGGCTTCCATGCGAAGATGTCCCGATTCTCACGGAGGAACTGGATGGCGCTTCTTCCTATTTAGAGTCGAGTGTTGTTGAGATGTGAGTCGAGCAGCATTGGGATCAGTCGGGTGAATATGAATCGGTTTCGTCTCCCGGACGGTGAAATCTTGACTCGTGGCGGGCTTCTTGGCTCGCAACAAATCACTTGGGTCTGCAGTTTTACGGTACTCTTGCAACTCTACCACGCCATCGAGCATCGGCGATCTTAGAGCCTTTACGAAAACACTCTTACGCTTTCTTCCGATTGCCAGTGACAGTGATCACACCTTTGGGGTCTGGCATCTTCATTTGAGGTATACATAACATGGTCGAGCCATGAAATGTGCATACGCCGGCCTTCCCAGAATAGCGTGATAAGCGCTCTGGAAATCCACGACCTCAAAGGTCAACTTTTCCTTACGAAAATTCTTGTAATCACCAAAAACCACATCAAGAGCAATTTGGCCGAGTGACTCAGACTTCTTTCCAGGAATGACTCCATGGAAGCTCATGTTGCTGGTGCTGAGTCTGGACATCGGAATGCCCATCCCTTTCAACGTCTCTGCATACAGTATGTTTAGGCCACTGCCACCATCCATCAAAACCTTAGTAAGTCGAGTGCCTTCGACGACTGGGTCGACCACCAAAGCTTGCCTCCCAGGGGTGGCTATGTGTGTCGGGTGATCAGACTGGTCGAACGTGATGGCGGTCTGCGACCATTTCAGATAACTGGGTGTCACCGGAGCGACCATGTTCACTTCCCGGTTGATAACTTTCAATCGACTTTTGCTTTCAACGTCAGCAAAAATCATCAGGGTGGAATTGACCAGGGGGTATCCACCGTCACTATCTTCCTTGTCCTCAACTTTGTCCGACTCCTTCTCCTTATCCTTGGGCTGCTTCCCGGGCTGCTGAATCAAGAGTCGACAACTTTGTCGAGTGGTATGCTTTGGGTAAATGAGTTTACCCTCTTCGTCTTTCTTCGTGTGAATGTGACATGGCAAGTCCAATACATCATTTCCATCTTGGTCTTTCACCTTCTTGGGGTTCCAAGGCCCCTTGGATTTCCCCTTGAACTTTCCTGGAGTCACGGCGAGGGCTTCTCCAGAGCAGCTGGCTCGCTTTCGCTTCGCTTCATTGGAGTTCCCTCCCGGTTTCATTAGCGGCTGACTTGTACTTTCCACTCCGGAGCCGATCCTCTTCTTCACCATTGGCGTACTTGGTGGCAATCTCCATCATTCGACTCAGGGTCATGTCTCCGGTCCGACCGAATTTCAAACTTAACTCTCTGTTCTTAACACCTTCCTTGAAGGCCTGATCGCTGATGATCAGATACATTCTCTACTATGTGATGCAAAGTGATCCATCTCTGGATGTAATCCCTTAGAGTTTCATTTGACTTCTGCACACACGACTGCAACTCTGTCAACCCTGCTGGCCGCTTGCAAGTTCCTTCAAATGTCCTGACAAACACTCGGGCAAGATCTTCCCAAGTGTAAATGCTGTTGGGTGCTAACTGATTCAACCATGCTCTGGCCGAGCCCTCCAACATAAGAGGCAGGTGTTTCATGGCCACTTCATCGTTGCCGCCACCAATCTGAACAGCCACTCGGTAGTCCTCAAGCCAAGTATCCGGCTTAGACTCACCAGTGAACTTACTGACTCCAGTCGCCAACCTGAAGTTGGGAGGAATCACCGCGGCTCTGATGGCTCTGCTAAAACACTCTGGTCCTGAGACGTGTACTCTGCTGCTGGTGGGCGCATTTCTGTCATGGCCGTCTCGGTGAGCTCTGTTCCTGTCGACCAAGCCTTGAACGATGATGGATCTCGCATCAAAGCCTGGTTCCCTGGGGTCGACTGGAATCCTTCGCCCAACACTGTGCTGGCGTCTGTCATCTTGCTGTCGAGGCGCATATGACCCACCCCTTGGGGGAGGAGTGGGCACTCGACGTCGATCATCACGATCGAATCGGTCCTCATACTGATCACGCCGGCCTCCATGTCCCTCACGCCTCGGGGGCGATCTTGGGCTATGAGCCGACTGGACTGTATTCGCAGCGACGGATCTGCTGTGAATCCTATTCCGCGACTGTGATACAGCTGAATTTTGATCTCCTGCTGCCCGGAGTAAATCTCTGATCTGTAGCAAGCCTCTGCCAGCCTCTGACTGGGAAGGCTGAATGGACTCTGCTATACGGGCTGCAGCTGCTAGATTCTGAATTGGAGTTCGGTATACCTAAGTCGGTTGTGGAAAGAGTTGACGTCAACTGGACGATGGGACCCGTTGTTGCGCTCGTTCGTCGAGCACTCGCTGGAGATTTTCCAGTCGAGTGCGTTCAGCCAAGTTGGCCAAACGCGCGTCTTCTAAGGCACGGGCCTCGGGGGTTTCTCCAACAATAGGAGTGTGAAGCGCATCCATGTTCCGGCGGCGAAGCTCCTCCCTCTGCATCGAAGTGAGGGGCTCGGGTTGATACTCTTCGTGAACCTGCGCCGGCTCGCCTCCGCCAACACCTCCGTCGGCGCGGGGGAAACCAGGAGGACTACATGGTCTGTCGACCATCAGAACCTCCGCCGCTGGATCACTGCTATCGCACTCGGATGCAGTCTCTGTGGAGCCAGTCGACAGATCGAACAGGCCGTAGAGAGATTCGTCGGGCTCGATTGCCGCGACTTGAGGGGTGGCCGACTGGCGGGCCACCGCGTGCCTCACCCACCTCTGAAGCCTCGACCGACCGGAGCGCTTGCGCCGGCGAGAGACTGGGAGGGAGGACGGCACAGGAGCCGACCGATACTGGGTCGATGGCTGTCGCAGGAGGACGCCGCGGACGCACGCGCAAAAGTGCGTTGCCCCACGGACAGGAAGTGCGTCGACGTCGAGTGGAGCCTCCTGTAGCCAAGCGGAGTCGTCGGCGATGAACGTGAGCGCGCCGAGACGGATCTCGCAGCCCTCAACCAAAACTCCACCTGAAACCATGATGAATGGGATCGGAAAAACTACAACTTCTCCCTCAAGTCGCTAAGACACCTTCCCCATGGTGGGCGCCAACTGTCGTGGTTCTAAGTCTGACAGTAGAATGGGGGGTAGGTATGGAGAGGCAAGATCCTAGCTATGGAGTAGTTGTATATGCAAGATGTTTACGAGTTCAGGCCCTTCTCGGAGGAAGTAACAACCCTACGTCTCGGAGCCCGGAGGTGGTCGACTGTATTATATGCGTATGAGTTACAGGGGTGCGAAACCTTTACACTGAGGAGGGGGGTGGCTTATATAGAGTTCGCCAGACCCCTCCAGCCCCCAGTTATGTAGGGATTAAAGTACATTAAGATAGGGAGTTACTGGTAACGTCCCACATAAAGTGCTATGATGACCATAAAGCCACTTAATGACCGACCGTTTGCGTGCAAACTGACTGTAGATCTTCTGGCGGTCGAGTGGTTGGCTGATGGTCGAGTGTCTTCAGGTCCGTCGAGTGGAATCCTTCCAGGTCGACTGAAAGGTGTTTTGTTCAAGAGATGTCCTTGGGGAGGGTATCTTGGACAGGTCCATGACCCTACCCTAGGTACATGACTTCATCACATAGCACTATATGTGGAATAGAATGGTGGTTGTGGAGAAGACAAAAAAGGGAGAAGATAGTCTCACATCAACTAGGCGTATCAACGGGCTATGGAGATGCCCATCAATAGATATCAATGTGAGTGAGTAGGGATTGCCATGCAACGGATGCACTAGACCTATAAGTGTATGAAAGTTCAACAAAGGAAACTAAGTGGGTGTGCATCCAACTCGCTTGCTCACGAAGACCTAGGGCATTTTGAGGAAGCCCATCATTGGAATATACAAGCCAAGTTCTATAATGAAAATTCCCACTAGTATATGCAAGTGAAAAAATGAGAGACTCTCTATCATGAAGATCATGGTGCTACTTTGAAGCACAAGTGTGGTAAAAGGATAGTAACATTGTCCCTTCTCTCTTTTTCTCTCATTTTTTTATTTGGGCCTTTTCTCTTTTTTATGGCCTCTTTTCTTTTAATTTTTTTTCGTCCAGAGTCTCATCCCGACTTGTGGGGGAATCATAGTCTCCATCAACCTTTCCTCACTTGGGACAATGCTCTAAAAATGAAGATCATCACACTTTTATTTTCTTACAACTCAACAATTACAACTCGATACTTAGAACAAAATATGACTCTATATGAATGCCTCCGTGATGTGCGGGATATGCAATGAATCAAGAGTGACATGTATGAAAGAATTATGAGCGGTGGCTTTGCCACGAATACGATGTCAACTACATGATCATGCAAAGCAATATGACAATGATGGAGCGTGTCATAATAAACGGAACGGTGGAAAGTTGCATGGCAATATATCTTGGAATGGCTATGGAAATGCCATGATAGGTAGGTATGGTGGCTGTGTTGACGAAGGTTTATGGTGGGTGTATGGAACCGGCGAAAAGTGCACGGTATTAGAGAGGCTAGCAATGGTGGAAGGAAGAAGGGTGCGTATAGTCCATGGACACAACATTAGTCATAAAGAACTCATATACTTATTGCAAAAATCTACACGTTATCAAAGCAAAGTATTATGCGCATGCTCCTAGGGGGATAGATTGGTAGGAAAAGACCATCGCTCGTCCCCGACCGCCACTCATAAGGAAGACAATCAATAAATAAATCATGCTCCGACTTCATCACATAACGGTTCACCATACGTGCATGCTACGGGAATCACAAACTTTAACAATGGTATTTCTCAAATTCAAAACTACTCAACTAGCATGACTCTAATATCACCATCTTCATATCTCAAAACAATTATCAAGCATCAAACTTTTCATAGTATTCAACACACTCATAAGAAAGTTTTTACTAATCTTGAATACCAAGCATATTAGGATTATTTAAGAAAATTACCATGCTATTTAAGAGTCTCAAAATAATCTAAGTGAAGCATGAGAGATCAATAGTTTCTATAAAACAAATCCACCACCGTGCTCTAAAAGATATAAGTGAAGTACTAGAGCAAAACTATATAACTCAAAAGATATAAGCGAAGCACATAGAGTATTCTAACAAATTCCAAATCATGTATGGCTCTCTCAAAAGGTGTGTACAGCAAGGATGATTGTGGTAAACTAAAAATCAAAGACTCAAATCATACAAGACGCTCCAAGCAAAACACATATCATGTGGTGAATAAAAATATAGCTCCAAGTAAAGTTACCGATGGAAGTAGATTTAAAGAGGGATGCCTTCAGGGCATCCCCAAGCTTTGGATTTATGGTGTCCTTAGATTATCTTGGGGGTTCCATGGGCATCCCCAAGCTTAGGCTCTTGCCACTCCTTTTTCCATAATCCATCAAAATCTGTCACCCAAAACTTGAAAACTTCACGACACAAAACTTAACAGAAAATCTCGTGAGCTCCGCTAGCGAAAGAAAACAAAAGACCACTTCAAGGTACTGTAATGAACTCATTCTTTATTTATATTGGCGTTAAACCTAATGTATTCCAACTTCTCTATGGTTTATAAACTATTTTACTAGCCATAGATTCATCAAAATAAGCAAACAACACATGAAAAACAGAATCTGTCAACAACAGAACAGTCTGTAGCAATCTGTAACTAACTCAAACTTCTAGAACTCCAAAAAATCAGCCAAAATTGGAAGACCTAGGAAATTTTTTTATTGATCAGCAGAAATTGGAATCACTATTTTATCACGTTCTGGTGATTTTTAACAATTGTTTTCGTGAACACAAAGTTTCTTGAAATTTCTGCAAGATCAAATAACTATCATCCAAGAAGATCCTATAGGTTTAACTTGGCACAAACACTAATTAAAACATAAAAACACATCTAACCAGAGGCTAGAACAAATATTTAATCCTAAACAGAAGCAAAAAGCAAAAAACTAAAAATAAAATTGGGTTGCCTCCCAACAAGCGCTATCATTTAACGCCCCTAGCTAGGCATAAAAGCAAGGATAGATCTAGGTATTGCCATCTTTGGTAGGCAATCCATAAGTGGCTCTCATGATAGATTCATATGGTAATTTTATTTTCTTCCTAGGGAAGTGTTCCATTCCTTTTTTAATGGAAATTGGAATCTAATATTCCCTTCCTTCATATCAATAATTGCACCAATCGTTCTAAGGAAAGGTCTACCAAGAATAATAGGACATGAAGGATTGCAATCTATATCAAGAACGATAAAATCTACGGGCATATAATTCCTATTTTCAACAATAATAACATCATTAATTCTTCCCATAGGTTTCTTAATAGTGGAATCTGCAAGGTGCAAGTTTAGAGAGCAATCATCAAAATCACGGAAATCTAGCAAATCGCACAAAGTTTTGGGAATAGTGGAAACACTAGCACCCAAATCACATAAAGCATAGAAATCATGATCCTTAATCTTAATTTTAATAGTAGGTTCCCACTCATCATAAAGTTTTCTAGGAATAGAAACTTCCAACTCAAGTTTTTCTTCATAAGATTGCATCAAGGCATCAACGATATGTTTAGTAAATGCTTTATTTTGACTATAAGCATGAGGAGAATTTAGCATGGATTGCAACAAGGAAATACAATCTATCAAAGAGCAATTTTCATAATTAAATTCCTTGAAATACAAAATAGTGGGTTTAACATCTAGGGTTTTGATTTCTTCAATCCCACTTTTGTCAATTTTAGCATCAAGATCTAAAAACTCCGAATTTTTGGAACGCCTTCTAGGTAGAGGTGGATCATATTCAGTCTCATCATTATCAAGATTCATGTTGCAAAACAAGGATTTAATAGGAGACACATCAATAACTTTTAGATCTTCATTTTTATTTTCATAGAAATTCGAAGAACACGCTTTCATAAAGCAATCTTTCTTAGCACGCATCCTAGGGGTTCTTTCTTTGCACTGATCAATGGAAATTCTCATGGATTTGAGAGACTCATTGATATCATGCCTAGGAGGAATAGATCTAAGTTTTAAAGAATCAACATCAAGAGAAATTCTATCAATGTTCCTAGCCAATTCATCAACTTTAAGCAATTTCTCTTCAAGCAAAGCATTGAAATTCTTTTGTGAATTCATAAAATCTTTAACACTAGTCTCATATTCAGAGGGCATCTTATTAAAATTTCCATAAGAGTTGTTGTAGGAATTAACATAATTATTAGAGGAATTGCTAGGATAAGGCCTAGGATTAAAGTTTCCTCTATACGCGTTGTTACCAAAATTATTCCTACCAACAAAATTCACATCCATAGATTCATTATTATTCTCAATCAAAGTAGACAAAGGCATATCATTGGGATCGGAAGAAACACTCTTATTAGTAGCAAATAATTTCATAAGTTCATCCATCTTTCCACTCAAAACATTAATTTCTTCTATCGCATGCACTTTTTTATTAGTAGATCTTTTTAGTGTGCCTTTGAGAATAATTAACCATAATATTATCTAGGAGTTTAGTAGCTTCTCCTAAAGTTATTTCCATAAAATTGCCTCCCGCGGCCGAATCTAAAAGATTTCTAGAAGCAAAATTCAATCCAGCATAAAAAATTTGTATTATCATCCACAAATTCAAACCATGTGTAGGGAAATTACGTATCATTAATTTCATCCTCTCCCAAGATTGTGCAACATGTTCATGATCAAGTTGCTTAAAATTCATAATATCGTTTCTAAGAGAGATGATCTTAGCGGGAGGAAAATACTTAGAGATAAAAGCATCTTTGCACTTGTTCCAAGAATCAATACTATTTTTAGGAAAATACGAAAACCAAGCTTTAGCACGATCTCTAAGCGAAAAAGGAAATAGCTTCACTTTAACAATATCATTATCAACATCTTTCTTCTTTTGCATATCACACAAATCAATGAAGCTATTTAGATGAGTAGCGGCATCTTCACTAGGAAGGCCGGCGAGTTGATCTTTCATGACAAGATTCAACAAAGTAGCATTGATTTCACAAGATTCAGTATCGGTAAGAGGAGCTATCGGAGTGCTAAGGAAATAATTATTGTTGGTATTGGTAAAGTCACATAATTTGGTATTATCTTGAGCCATCATGACAAACAAGCAATCCAACATACGAGCAAACAAAAAGCAAGCGAAAAAGAGGCAAACGGAAAAGAGAGGGCGAATAAAACGGCAAGGGTGAAGTGGGGGAGAGGAAAACGAGAGGCAAATGGCAAATAATGTAATGCGGGAGATAAGGGTTTGTGATGGGTACTTGGTATGTTGACTTTTGTGTAGACCTCCCCGGCAACGGCGCCAGAAATCATTCTTGCTACCTCTTGAGCACTGCGTTGGTTTTCCCTTGAAGAGGAAAGGGTGATGCAGCAAAGTAGCGTAAGTATTTCCCTAGGTTTTTGAGAACCAAGGTATAAATCCAATAGGAGGCTACACGCGAGTCCCTCGCACCTACACAAAACAAATAAATCCTCGCAACCAACGCGATAAGGGGTTGTCAATCCCTTCATGGTCACTTACGAGAGTGAGATCTTATAGATATGATAGGATAATTTTTTTGGTATTTTTGTGATAAAGATGCAAAGTAAAATAAAAGAAAAGTAAAAGCAAAGGAAATAACTAAGTGTTGGAAGATTAATATGATGAAGATAGATCCGGGGGCCATAGGTTTCACTAGTGTCTTCTCTCAAGAGCATAAGTATTTTACGGTGGGTGAACGAATTACTGTTGAGCAATTGATAGAATTGAGCATAGTTATGAGAATATCTAGGTATGATCATGTATATAGGCATCACGTCCGAGACAAGTAGACCGACTCCTTCCTGCATCTACTACTATTACTCCACTCATCGACCGCTATCCAGCATGCATCTAGAGTATTAAGTTCATGAAAACAGAGTAACGCCTTAAGCAAGATGACATGATGTAGAGGGATAAATTCATGCAATATGATAAAAACATCTTGTTATCATCGATGGCAACAATACAATACTTGCCTTGCTGCCCCTACTATCACTGGGAAAGGACACTGCAAGATTGAACCCAAAGCTAAGCACTTCTCCCATTGCAAGAAAGATCAATCTAGTAGGCCAAACCAAACTGATAATTCGAAGAGACTTGCAAAGATAACCAATCATACATAAAAGAATTCAGAGAAGACTCAAATATTGTTCATAGATAATCTTGATCATAAACCCACAATTCATCGTTCTCAACAAACACACCGCAAAAGAAGATTACATCAAATAGATCTCCACGAGAGAGGGGGAGAACCTTGTATTGAGATCCAAAAAGAGAGAAGAAGCCATCTAGCTAATAACTATGGACCCGAAGGTCTGAAGTAAACTACTCACACTTCATCGGAGAGGCTATGGTGTTGATGTAGAAGCCGTCCGTGATGGATGCCCCCACCGGCAGAGCTCCGGAACAGGCCCCAAGATGGGATCTCGTGGGTACAGAAGGTTGCTGTGGTGGAATTAGGTTTTTGGCTCCGTATCTGATCGTTTGGGGGTACGTAGGTATATAGGAGGAAAGAGTACGTCGGTGGAGCAACAGGGGCCCACAAGGGTGGAGGGCGCGCCCTGGGGGGGGGGGGGGGGTAGGCGCGCCCCCTACCTCGTGCCCTCCTCCTTTGTTTCTTTACGTAGGGTCCAAGTCTCATGGATCATATTCTTCCTAAAAATCATGTTCCCGAAGGTTTCATTCCGTTTGGACTCCATTTGATATTCCTTTTCTGCGAAACTCTGAAATAGGCAAAAAAACAGCAATTCTGGGCTGGGCCTCCGGTTAATAGGTTAGTCCCAAAAATAATATAGAAGTGAATAATAAAGCCCAATAATGTCCAAAACAGTAGATAATATAGCATGGAGCAATCAAAAATTATAGATACGTTGGAGACGTATCAGCCACCTTCCTGGTGATCTATTCTAGTATCAGACGCAATAATTTTTTGTTGTTGTTGCTCTGAACCCCTTTCACCTTTTGATTAGGTATCGAATGATTTTCTGCCCGTTAAAACTTCTCATGGTACCTTCATACTTTGCTCTCGATGTTTTATTAAATTTCAACTCGAGAGATACTTCTGTCACATTCCCTGCATTGTTCACCAGACAATTAACCCTATAAGGGTCAGTTCACCCGAAGTTACTCTTTACTTCCCCACTTAAATCTCGGGACGAGATTTCTTGTAGTGGAGGAGATTTGTAAAACCCCAGTGTCATGCTACAGTAATCCCCTGTTAATGGTTCCTTGTCATCTTTTTTCACTGTTTCTAAATCTCCCTTCTGATTCAATCCGGTCCTAATTCAAATTTCAAATTCTAAGTGAACTCCAAAAGTTTGAAAAACATGGAAATTTAAAATGTTGATCATGTGACAAATATTCATTTGTTAATATTGGTGGTGAACCAAAATTCTTGCAAATTGGTTTAATGCCCTAAACTAAAATAAAACAAAGTGCTAAAAGAAAAATAGAAAATGCCTCCCTTTCCCTCGTGGGCCTCGGCCCACACCCAGCCAGCCCACCCCGCGACTCCCTGGCCTAGATGGCTCTAGGCCCAACCACCCACCACTACTAACCCCCTGGCACCTAACCCTAGCCCGATCCACCACCACACTCCCACTTCCCCCACGATCCCCTCGCTCCTCCCCCTCCCCCCTCGATCCAGATCAGGCGCCCGTGGAGCCAATCGACACCAACTCCGCCGCCGCTCGGACCCTCCCTCGCTGGACCGCCTTGCCCCACCGACATCGCCCTTGACCTCTTCGTCCCCGACGGTGCCACCTCGCCCCGACGTCGCCCCGCTGCCTTGTCCTCATCACTGCGCCATCCTCGACCTCCTCCTCAACCGCGGCTCCTCCGAGTCTCGCCGGCGTTCCCCTGCAACGGGGGTGAGCCGCCGTCCGTCCTCCTCTTCCCCCTCTGCCCCGATGCGTCCACCACACCCCGCGCCTCACCCCGCCGTGGCCATGCGCCGGTCGCGCCCGTGTAGCGCCGGCCACGTCCGACAGCGCCATGAACCGCAGCCCTTCTCGGCGCCCTCACTGCGCCCGCGCCCAGCCTCTGTCCCATGATCACAAGACTCACGGAGCTCTGCCGCTCAGCCGCCCTGAATGCCTCCTCCTAGCGCCGCGACGCCGCCGCCCTGCAGCCCTATCACTACCGCCGCGCCTAACTCCGCCGCTCTGCTCCGTCCCGCGACCCCGTTCGTCGTAGCTCCGGCCACCCCCGGGACCGCGCCGGTCGCTGCCTGTCCTGGCCTTGGCCACCGATGCCCCTGTGCCCGTGCGAGGCCGGGCAGGGGGGCCGGTTGTGCCCCTGTCTAGTGGGGACGGCCCTGCTTAATTAGGGGGCCTAATCCCCTGGTTGGTGCTAATCCCCGTTTGCACCAACCCCCTAGCTAACTAAAACTGTTAGATTCAATTTTTTTATTAAAATGTGGCACTGACTGGTCGACCCCCCTCTAATTCTTAAAATTAATAGAACTCTGATAAAATTGCCCCTATGACACTTGGGCCCCACTGCCTAGTTTTGACTAGTCAACAGTCAACACTTTGACTGTTGACTGCTGAGTCAGCACCCCTTTGGCCCCACATGTAATAGACTCTAGCTAGAATAGCACTAGGTACAAATGTATATTTTGTTTTTTATTTCAAATTATTAATAAATTAGAAATCAATTAAAACTTTGAAGAATCATTTAAAATAAACTGTATATCAGATGAAAATGTTCTCTACATGAAAGTTGCTCACAACAACGAGACGAATCCGAATACGCCCTCCGTTCGTCTATCACACGTCCCTAGCATAGCAAACGTTGAACTTTTCCCCTCCGGTTCATCTGTCTGATAGACTGTAACATCCCAAATTTCCTATTTGGAATGTTTTACAATTATAGCTAAGCATCTATGCATTCTGTTTGAATTTGAATGCCATTTGGAGTTTCAGAGATTTTGAGTTTTGAATTTGAATTCAAACTTTGGCAAGTGGGAATCATTTCAAAAACTATGCCTGATAAATACTTGATCAAAAGTATGAGAGGAGTAAACATGACACTCCAAAAATATCAGAGGAAAACCTTGCCAAAAGTTTTGAATTCAAACTTGAGATTTATTTAAATTTGAAAAAAAATGAAATTTTATAAAGTTTGGATTTTGCCTTTGGAAAAATGTTCAAATGATAGGAATATTCCCTGATCATTTTGGTATATATATGTCCTATATAAAATATTTATATTTTATAAGTTACCTCTGTTTTGTTTTTATTAAAAAATAATTTAAAAAAAAAAAAACACCCCAGCGCCAGCCGAGCCCCCAGCCCAGCCTGGCAAAGCCACCGATCAAGACTGCCCACCAGTGCCCAAGAAAGCCAGCCCAATGAGCCAATGAGCCGAGCCGGCCTCACCTCCCCCGCCTGAAACCCCTTCGAGCCGGTCGCCCGACCGCGCCACACTCCCTCTCTCTCTCTCAGCGGACCCCACCCCGTCTTCAACCCCCCCACGCGAACGATCGCCGCCGCCGATCGCGGGATCCGTGAGCTCCGGATCCGATCCCCGATCGCCCCTTGCCAAGCCGAGGCCCTCCCTATTTATACCCCTCCCCCCCACCCCATTCGCCCCTCGCCGAACCCTCCTCCTCTCACGCTTCCTGAGCCCGAGCCGACCGCCGCCGTTCCCTCGCCGCGCGTCGCCCTAGACCTCGCCGACCTCCACCGACTCCACCAAGACCCTTCCTCGTCGCCCCAAGACCACGGACCACTCCACCGACCTCCCGACGACCGAGAGGCTAACGACGCCGCCGCCGCCACCGAGCTCCGGTAAGTCGCCGGAGATCACCTCCCCCGTCCGATTTGTGCTCGACGGTTATGATTAGAACACCCCCGAAGGGGTACGTTCTTTATATAAAAACCCGGTTCGACCGGTTTAGTCCGGTTTAGTTTTTAGTTAGGGTTTTGTTTTATTTAGCCCGGCCCGACTCGTTTAACCCTAGGCCCGTTTAGTTTATATTACGCACAGTGCGTAGATTAGGCCCATTAGGCCATTTTTCTTTTATTTTCGTTTTCTGTTTTAACAGAATAGTTCCTGATTTGAAAAATTCATATCTTTTATTCAGTTTAATATTTTTAGGTGATTCTTTTTTTGTTGGTTTGCAAATTTCTTATAGTTTCTGTAGAAAATATTATTAGCTATGTTAAAATTATTTTAAATTGCTTTATTTTAGTTTTAGCCAGAATAGTAAATCTGTCATAAAATGAGCTAGGAAAATTATTTTTAAATGATTCTTTTGTCCCAACTTTGTTTTAACATTGCCAAACCATAGAAATTAATTTGGGCATTTTAGGATTAATAAAAATAGTTTTAAGCAGAATCTTGTTAATCCTAATTAATTAACTAGCTGCTGTTTTCCTATTATTTAAATTAGTAAATAAATTTATTTTTAACATGTGATTGATTATTCTAGGATAGTTTCTGTCACTTTAAGGGATCAACTTTTATTTATGTTTTATTTTATTTTTCTTAATAGAAATTTAATTAGGCCTAATAGGAGTTTCATAATAGATTTTAAGTTAATTCTTTTTGCTCCTAATTTGCTTAATGCATTCTTTTCTGTTAAGTTAACATAAATCCATGATTAGGTTATGTTAAGAAAATTTTTGTTATATAAAACTATTTTTAGTTGTTGCTTGAAGTAGGAAAAAACTTGAGTTGGTTTTTCTTTGAGTTTTCCCTTTGGGTTTTGATTTGTTGTTTGGTGTGTTATGTTACTATGTTGCTATGTTATGTGATCCTATGCTATATTCTTATTGTGGTTATTGATTGTCTCGGTAGAGTTTCCGGAGTGCGAAGCTTGCTACTACGAATCTTTAGCTTACGAGGATCATCAGCAAGGCAAGTCTTGATCATGTCATTTTCAATACCTATGATTTTGTGCATTAGAAATTATACCACCCCCACCATGCATGCAGTAGTTGAAATTTTAAAGTTATTAACCTTGAGTAGTATCATGTGGTAGGATGAACCAATCCCCTTGTTACCATGACCCCCGGGACGAAGTAGTTTACTTTGCTATGCTCGTAGACGGGTTTTGGGTTGAGTGAAATTCATAAGAAAGATGTGAGAGTCAATGATGATGACAACCCCATGAACTACAAGAATCAAGATGGACTTGAATTCACTCATTGGGTGGAGGATTTGTTGACGGGCACCACTGGAGAACCCGGTGGTTGGCGGGATGCATGGAGAAGTGCCATGACATCTTGCGGAAAGCTTCACCCAGCCACGAAGAGACGGATGGATGCCCCATTGACCGAAGCTTACTGTGCAGCCGCAAGCCATTATGGGCTCTGGCTGGGTCAACCCTAGTAGTGACGCTGGCTGGACGGTACTACGAGATGTAGAAGAACGGTAGGATTGGATGGGTACGGCAGAGCGGAAGAACTCTTTGGAAGACCTTGTTTCATTCGTCCGTCTTCAAACACCATGAAGTGCGAAGACTTAAAAGGAGGAATGATTCTTGCGGGAAAGTCATAAACCTCTGCAGAGAGTTAAAGATCTAATCGATTAGCCGTGTCCCGATTCACGGACAATTTGAGCCTCTGGAACTTGGAAGTATTCGGAAATCTCAACATTAAAACTAATGAATTAATTTGAGGGGTTTATGACTTAATAATTTGGGAATGAGATATTGGTTGGCGGAACCATCTCAATAACTACCAACAATTTGTAGTAATTTTTGCAAGCAAGTCCACTGTAGTAGGAGAAAATTGGCTTTTTCGCAAAATGATGAAACTTAGAGCCCCACAGCCAAAAATGCATATAGTATTAGCAATTGTATTATTGTTTTCTCTTCATTGACTTGCCAGCTTATTCAAAAAGCTGACCTACACGGCTGCAACGTCTTATGTTGCAGAGATTTATTCCGATCAGGAGTGAGGCTACGCTCCGCGCTTGGCGATTGCCCTTTGGAGTCGGATGGACTCGCTTTATCTTCTACGCTTCCGCAGCATTAGTAGTTTATTTCTCATGAGTTGGCCTTGAGCCGAATTTATTCTCTTGTACTAAAGACTCTATATGAGGATCGTGTAATAAATTCAGGTGTGATTGAACTTTGATTATTTCATCGATGTACCGTGAGTACCGGCATGATCTTGGGATGAATACAGATACGTAGATTTGACCGATGTTGGGTCGGTCGCTCTGAGATGGTATCGAGCACACGCCTGACCGTAGGATCGTAACCCCTAGGATCGGAAAGCCATAGGAAGAGACCATTTACTTTATATCCTTATCATTCCGTAATTCTCCCTATTCATTTCTAACTCCTCTCCGATTTTCAACATTCTAGATGGCGTCGAGTTCACCCCAGTTTTGCTACGGAGTTTTGCCAGCCCGATGAGGCGATGCCCTTGGCAGAAGCTGGTCCAGATGGTGAAGAAGCTGAAGATTGCTCTACCCTCGATCACCGGAAGCCAACTAATGTGCTTCCGGCGGACACCCGCCTTCTGAGATTGAAGTGCATATCCTGGGAGAACCTTCGGAGGACATACGAGCCTATTGACTTTGAGTTCACCGACTTCAACCGGATCATCGGAAGGGACATGGCGATCTATCGTGCCCTTGGACATCTCCGAGAAGAGTCTGAGGCGAGCTCGATCCCTCGAGACCTCGCCATGGTTTCTCGCAGGCAAGGAATGGAGATATCATCCGCATCGTGAGGATGACTCCACTCTCTCTTATATCCGGGACTTGGAGTGTCTTCTCCGGAAGCGGAGATCCGGATCGCCGTAGCTCAAGGTACACAGAGGCTGTTGTTCCATGACTCGAACTGGAGGAGAAGGCACACGCAGATTTCCTTAACCATGAGGAAGAAGTCGCGGACTTCATGGAGACGATCGACGACCGAAGATGAGGCTTGCCGCGATAGAGGAAAAGATGGACTTGGGAGAGGACCTTTTTCCGAGTGGAGATGATGGACCCCTCGTGAGTAATGATCAGGATTATGAAGGGAGTTCCACTGGAGGAAGCCGCAAGAGGAGGCGCCACAACAGAGGACATCACACCAGAGGACGCAAGGATTATTGATGAAGACTTTTTAGTCGACCACCATGTCATTTTTACTTTTTTTCGTCGATCAGTTAGGCCGATATTTTCGATTAGTCATGAGCTTTTGTAATCAAGATTGAACCATGTTTGAGTGGAATGAATAAATGATTGGTGTGTTTTATGATTGTGCATTCATATGGGTAGTGTTATTTCTCATAGACCATTGTTCTATTCTAATTTTCTCATCCACTCCAAAACACCAGATGCCTCCGAGACGTGACACCGGTTTTCCGCCAGAGCTCACCCAGCTGCTCCAGCAGCAGAATGCCCTTATGCAGCTACTCATCCAGAATCAGAACAACAACACCAACAATCCACTGCCACCACCCCCTGTGGACAACTTGACTCGATTCCTGAGGCTGAATCCGCCAGTGTTCTCTAGTAGCACCGAGCCGATTGTGGTGATGATTGGCTCCGCAAAGTCGGAAGAGAGCTAATCTTTGTTGGATGCATTGATGCAGAGAAGGTGCGCTTTTGCGGCGCATCAACTTGATGGACCTGCAGCCTCTTGGTGGGAGAACTACACCGCCACTTATCCCATCGGTGCCATCACGTGGGATCAATTCCAGCGAGCTTTCCGCACCGCTCATGTTTCAGTTGGAGCCATGAGTGCGAAGAAGCGTGAGTTCCGCAACTTACGCCGAGGGAACCGTCTGATGGCACGATGCGTGGATGAGTTCAACAAGCTAGCTCGCTATGCCCCGGATGATGTGGCCACAGATGCCGCAGCAGGAGAAATTTCTCGAGGACTCAACGATGAGCTGAGTATGCAGCTTATTGTGGCTACCTTCAACAACTACCGGAGCTGGTAGACAAGGCCACCATACTTGAAGGCAAGCAGCAGCAGATTGAAAGCATAGCGGAAGTACAGCCAGGGAAGCACAACTCGGGAGCTCGGCGGAAGCCCGTTATGCACCATACTCGGGAGGGCACACCCATCACAACCATGGAGGCCATAACCATGGAGGAAATGGGAACAACCGCAACCAGGACAACAAGTCAGGCCATGGCAATGGCAATGGAAGCGGTAATGGCAATCAGCATCGTTCGCCCGGCTCGAAGGATCTGAGCCACATCACCGCTTCAAGTGCCGGAAGACGGGGCACTATGCCACCGACTGCCCGGAGGCCAAGCAGAGGAATGGAAAGCGGCAATGGAGGCTCAGCGAAGAAGCCCAATCCGTTCCCTCGTGCTCGGTGAACCACATTGGCGTGGAGGGCGTCTATGATCAGCCGAACAACGTGGTTGGTAAGTTTTATTGAATTCACGTTCAGTATTGGTACTCTTTGATTACGGTGCAACGCATTCATTCATATCAAGGGTAGTTGTGGAAAAGTACGGGTTGCCCACTAAAACCCTTAGAAGCCCCTTCGCGTCGGTTCGCAGAGGAGAAATGATGGCGAGCTTAGGCTGTCATGCAACCCTCAACATCGGGAACCATAAATTTCCCGAGACCTCATAGTGTTGGAAACCAGACCTTGGATGTAATCCTAGGCATGGATTGGTTGACGAAGTTGAAGGAAACATAGGCGTGTTCAAGAAGTCTATTCTCGCTCACCACCCCGGAGCGAAGAGGATCAAGTATGTAGCAGGCATAGCGGATGAAGAATCAGTGCATTCCCTCACGGGAGTTGTTCGGGAGGAAGTGTTAGTAGTGCAAGATTTTCCGATGTGTTTCGGAGGAATTACCAGAATGCCACCGGACAGGACATTGAATTTCTGATCGAGTTATTGCGGCACAGCCCCAATATCCAAGAGACCTTATCGGATGCCACCGAATGAGTTGAAAGAGATCAAGGATCAAATTAATGAGTTATTGGAGAAAGGATATATTCGGCCTAGCTCATCACCTTGGGGAGCCCCAGTTCTTTTGGTAGAGAAGAAGGATGGAAGCTTGAGGATGGTTGTGGATTATCGTGCGTTGAACGAAGTAACCATCAAGAACAAGTACCCTCTGCCGATGATTAATGATCTGTTTGATCAGCTAGTTGGAGCCAAGGTATTCTCTAAGATCGATCTTCGATCAGGATATCATCAGTTAAAGATCCGTGAAAAGGATATACCCAAAACAGCATTCACTACCAGGTATGGTTTATATGAGTATACCGTCATGTCATTTGGATTGACTAATGCTCCTGCATACTTCATGAATTTGATGAACAAGGTGTTTATGGAATATCTGGACAAGTTTGTCGTGGTGTTCATCGATGATATATTGATTTTCTCCAAGAGCGAGGAAGAGCATAAGGAACATTTGCGTCTAGTTCTGGAGAAACTTCGAGAACATCAGTTGTATGCCAAGTTCAGCAAATGTGAATTTTGGTGAAGGAAGTTGGATTCCTCGGACATGTTATTTCAGGAGAAGGAATAGCAGTTGATCCCGCCAAGGTTGAATCGATCACCGATTGGCGATCACCCACCTCGACCAAGGAGATCCGCAGTTTTCTCGGACTCGCAGGATATTATCGGAGGTTTATTGAGAACTTCGAAGATTGCCAAGCCCATGGTGAGCTGTTGAAGAAGGAAGCCAAGTATGTTTGGACCGAGGAATGTGAAGCCAGTTTTCAGGAATTGAAGAAAGCGGTTGGTTACAGCCCTAGTGTTGATTTTGCGGACATACACAAGGAATACCAGGTTTATTAGGCGCTTCTCGTCAAGGACTCGGAGGAGTACTAATGCAGGAAGGAAAAGTGGTAGCTTATGCCTCCAGACAGCTACGACCTCATGAGATGAATTATGCCACACATGATCTGGAGTTAGCAGCCGTAGTGCATGCACTCAAGACCTGGAGACATTTCCTCATCGGAAACCGTTGCGATGTTTACACAGATCACAAGAGCTTGAAGTATATTTTCACGCAGAAGGAATTGAACCTCAGGCAGAGGAGATGGCTAGAGTTGATAAAGGACTACGACATGAGGTTGCATTACCACCCAGGTAAAGCTAATGTTGTAGCGGATGCTTTGAGCCGTAAGAGTTACGTGAATACGCTTACAGCAGGAGGATTACCCCAGGAGTTAGTCGATGACCTCGAGATCTCCGGTGGAGATAGTTCGAGAGGATTTGTTGCAACTCTGGAAGTACAGTCCACTTTGGCCGAAAGGATTCGTGCAGCCCAGAAGTCGGACAAGGAAATTGATGAGATAAAGCAAAAGATGAATGAAGGAAAAGCTAAAGGATTCCGTAAGGATGAACACGGAACTATATGGTTCGAGGATCGTATTTATGTGCCCAATGATCCCGAACTCAGGAAGCTAATTCTTCAGGAGGCTCATGATTCACCTTTTCGATTCACCCCGGCAACACCAAGATGTACCTGGATTTGAAGGAAAGTTTCTGGTGGACAGGTATGAAGAAGGATATTGCCGAGTACGTAGCCGTATGCGATGTTTGTCAACGAGTAAAGGCAGAACATCAGAAGCCAGCAGGGTTACTTCAACCTTTGCCGATTCCCGATTGGAAATGGGAGAAACTTGGAATGGATTTCATCACAGGATTACCCAGGAACCGTTCAGGTTATGATTCCATCGGGTAGTGGTTGATCGTTTGACCAAGGTAGCTCACTTCATTCCGTGAAGACTACCTATACCAGTGCTAAGTTGGCCAAGATATACATGACCAGGATCGTATGTCCGCATGGAGTTCGACGAGTATCGTGTCGATAGAGGAACGCAGTTTACCTCAAAATTTTGGAAGCGATTGCATGAAACTTTGGGTGCGAGGCTGGAATTCAGCACAACTTTTCATCCGCAGAGCAGATGGACAGATCGAGAGAGTCAACCAGATTACGGAGGACATGTTGAGAGCTTGTGTGCTAGACTATGGGTCTAGCTGGGATGATAATTTGCCGACGCAGAGTTCTCATACAACAACAGTTATCAATCCAATTCGAAAATGGCCCCTTCAAGCTCTATACGGAAGGAGGTGCGAACACCATTCTTTGTGGGATAGTGTTGGAGATCGATCACTTTTCGGTTCCGACCTTATCGAGGATTCGAGAGAAAGTCAAGCTGATTCGAGACAGACTCAAGATAGCACGATCGAGACGTAAGAGTTATGCCGACAAGAAGCGCAAGGAAGTGACTTACGGCGGGAGACCGAGCATATCTTCGTGTGTCTCACTTCGTGGAATCAAGAGGTTTGGTGTCAAAGGAAGTTAGCACCCGATTCATTGGCCCTACAAAATCCTCGAACGTCGTGGAGAAGTTGCTTACAAGTTGGAACTGCGGAAGGATTGTCCGGAGTTCATGATGTCTTCCATGTTTCTCGGTGAAGAAGTGTCATGCCGACATGGCCGATGTTCCGTTGAGAGACACAAGTGCCCCTAGAGGCCATACAGCTTGACGGTGATCGACCTACAAGGACAAACCCGTCTGAATTCTCGAGATCATGAGCGAGTCACCCTTGCAAGGTCATCAAATTTTGCAAGGTGCTGTGGAGTCACCACACCGAGGAAGAAGCCACAGGGAGCGAAGAAGACCTTCTTCGAGACCACCCGCACCTATTTGCTAGCCAACCCGAATCTCGAGGGCGTAGATTCATCTTAAATGGTAGGTTTGTAACATCCCAAATTTTCTATTTGGGATGTTTTACAATTATAGCTAAGCATCTATGCATTCTGTTTGAATTTGAATGCCATTTGGAGTTTCAGAGATTTTGAGTTTTGAATTTGAATTCAAACTTTGGCAAGTGGGAATCATTTCAAAAACTATGCCTGATAAATACTTGATCAAAAGTATGAGAGGAGTAAACATGACACTCCAAAAATATCAAAGGAAAACCTTGCCAAAAGTTTTGAATTCAAACTTGAGATTTATTTAAATTTGAAAAAAATGAAATTTTATAAAGTTTGGATTTTGCCTTTGGAAAAATGTTCAAATGATAGGGAATATTCCCCTGATCATCTTGGTATATATATGTCCTATATAAAATATTTATATTTTATAAGTTATCTCTGTTTTGTTTTTATTAAAAAATAATTTTTTTTAAAAGAAACACCCCTAAGCGCCAGCCAGCCCCCTGCCCAGCCCGGCCTGGCAAGCCACCGACCGCACTGCCCACCAGCGGCCCAAGAGCCAGCCCAATGAGCCAGCCGAGCCGGCCTCACCTCCCTCGCCTGAAACCCTTCGAGCCGGTCGCCCCGACCGCCAGCCTCCCTCTCTCTCTGCAGCGGACCCCACCCCGTCTTCAACCCCCACGCATAACGACCGCGCCGCGCCGATCGCCGGGATCCGTGAGATCCGGATCCGATCCCCCGATCGCCCCCTTGCCAAGCCGAGGCCCTCCCTATTTATACCCCTCCCCGCACCCCATTCCCTCGCCTCTCACCGAACCCTCCTCCTCTCACGCGCCGGAGCCCGAGCCGACCGCCGCCGCCGTTTCCCTCGCCGCCGTCGCCCTAGACCTCGCCGACCTCCACCGACTCCACCAAGACCCTTCCCTCGTCGCCCCGCACCCGTCGGACCACTCCACCGACCTCCCCGACGACCGGAGAGGCCAATGCACTCGCCGCCGCCGCCGCCGCCGCCGCCGAGCTCCGGTAAGTCGCCGGAGATCACCTCCCTCGTCCGATTCGTGCTCGACGGTTAGGATTAGAACACCCCCGAAGGGGTACGTTCTTTATATAAAAACCCGGTTCGACCGGTTTAGTCCGGTTTAGTTTTTAGTTAGGGTTTTTTTTATTTAGCCCGGCCCGACTCGTTTAACCCTAGGCCCGTTTAGTTTATATTACGCACAGTGCGTAGATTAGGCCCATTAGGCCATTTTTCTTTTATTTTCGTTTTCTGTTCTAACAGAATAGTTCCTGATTTGAAAAATTCATATCTTTTATTCTGTTTAATATTTTTAGGTGATTCTTTTTTTCTTGGTTTGGAAATTTCTTATAGTTTCTGCAGAAAATATTATTAGCTATGTTAAAATTATTTTAACTTGCTTTATTTTAGTTTTAGCCAGAATAGTAAATCTGTCATAAAATGAGCTAGGAAAATTATTTTTAAATGATTCTTTTGTCCCAACTTTGTTTTAACATTGCCAAACCATATAAATTAATTTGGGCATTTTAGGATTAATAAAAAATAGTTTTAAGCAGAATCTTGTTAATCCTAATTAATTAACTAGCTACTGTTTTCCTATTATTTAAATTAGTAAATAAATTTATTTTTAACATGTGATTGATTATTCTAGGATAGTTTCTGTCACTTTAAGGGATGAACTTTTATTTATAATAAATAAAATTTTATTTTATTTTTCTTAATAGAAATTGAATTAGGCCTAATAGGAGTTTCATAATAGATTTTAAGTTAATTCTTTTTGCTCCTAATTTGCTTAATGCATTCTTTTCTGTTAAGTTAACATAAATCCATGATTAGGTTATGTTAAGAAAATTTTTGTTATATAAAACTATTTTTAGTTGTTGCTTGAAGTAGGAAAAAACTTGAGTTGGTTTTTCTTTGAGTTTTCCCTTTGGGTTTTGATTTGTTGTTTGGTGTGTTATGTTACTATGTTGCTATGTTATGTGATCCTATGCTATATGCTTATTGTGGTTATTGATTGTCTCGGTAGAGTTTCCGGAGTGCGAAGCTTGCTACTACGAATCTTTAGCTTACGAGGATCATCAGCAAGGCAAGTCTTGATCATGTCATTTTCAATACCTATGATTTTGTGCATTAGAAATTATACCACCCCCACCATGCATGCAGTAGTTGAAATTTTAAAGTTATTAATCTTGAGTAGTATCATGTGGTAGGATGAACCAATCCCCTTGTTACCATGACCCCCGGGACGAAGTAGTTTACTTTGCTATGCTCGTAGACGGGTTTTGGGATGAGTGAAATTCATAAGAAAGATGTGAGAGTCAATGATGATGACAACCCCATGAACTACAAGAATCAAGATGGACTTCGGAATTCACTACTGGGTGGAGGACGGTTGACGGGCACCTGGAGAACCCAGTGGTTGGCGGGATGCATGGAGAAGTGCCATGACATCTTGCGGAAAGCTTCACCCAGCCACGAAGAGACGGATGGATGCCCCATTGACCGGAAGCTTACATGCAGCCGCAAGCCATTATGGGCTCTGGCTGGGTCAACCCTAGTAGTGACGCTGGCTGGACGGTACTACGAGACGAGAAGAACGGTAGGATTGGATGGGTACCGCAGTAGCGGAAGAACTCTTTGGAAGACCTGTTTCATTCGTCCCGTCTTCAAACACCATGAAGTGCGAAGACTTAAAAGGAGGGAATGATTCTTGCGGGGAAAGTGCGCAAACCTCTGCAGAGAGTTAAAGATCTAATCGATTAGCCGTGTCCCCAGTTACGGACAATTTGAGCCTCTGGAACTTGGAAGTATTCGGGAATCTCAACATTAAAACTAATGAATTAATTTGAGGGGTTTATGACTTAATAATTTGGGAATGAGATATTGGTTGGCGGAACCATCTCAATAACTACCAACAATTTGTAGTAATTTTTGCAAGCAAGTCCACTGTAGTAGGAGAAAATTGGCTTTTTCGCAAAATGATGAAACTTAGAGCCCCACAGCCAAAAATGCATATAGTATTAGCAATTGTATTATTGTTTTCTCTTCATTGACTTGCCGACTTATTCAAAAGCTGACCTACACGGCTGCAACGTCTTATGTTGCGTAGATTTATTCGATCGGAGTGAGGCTACGCTCCGCTTGGCGATTGCCCTTTGGAGTCGGATGGACTCGCTTTATCTTCTACGCTTCCGCAGCATTAGTAGTTTATTTCTCATGAGTTGGCCTTGAGCCGAATTTATTCTCTTGTAATAAAGACTCTATATGAGGATCGTGTAATAAATTCAGGTGTGATTGAACTTTGATTATTTCATAGATGTACTGTGAGTACCAGCATGATCTTGGGATGGTACAGACACAGAGATTTGACCGATGTTGGGTCTGGTCGCTACACAGACGTCCGGAACCGGGAAAACTTTCCCGGATGTTATCTTCTGATACGTCTCCAACGTATCTATAATTTTTGGTTGCTCCATGCTATATTATCTTCTGTTTTGGACATTATTGGGTTTTATTATTCACTTTTATATTATTTTTCGGACTAACCTATTAACCGGAGGCCCAGCCCAGAATACCTGTTTTTTTTGCCTATTTCAGAGTTTGGCAGAAAAAGAATATCAAACGGAGTCCAAACGGAATGAAACCTTCGGGAACGTGATTTTTGGAATGAACATGATACATGAGACTTGGACCCTATGTCAAGCAACCAACAGGAAAGCCACGAGGTAGGGGGGGCCCTCCACCCTCGTGGGCACCCTGTTGCTCCACCGACGTACTTCTTCCTCCTATATATACCTACGTACCCCCAAACGTTCAGATACGGAGCCAAAAACCTAATTCCACCGCCGCAACCTTTACACCCACGAGATCCCATCTTGGGTCCTCAGATCGAGCTTCACGGGGGGGCATCCATCACGGAGGGCTTCTACATCAACACCATAGCCCCCGATGAAGTGTGAGTAGTTTACCTCAGACCTTGGGTCCATAGTAATTAGCTAGATGGCTTTTCTCTCTTTTGTATCTCAATACAATGTTCTCCCCTCTCTCATGGAGATCTATTCGATGTAATCTTCTTTTTATGTGTGTTTGTTGAGACCGATGAATTGTGGGTTTATGATCAAGTTTATCTATGAACAATATTTGAATCTTCTAAATTCTTTTATATATGATTGGTTATCTTTGCAAGTCTCTTCGAATTATCAGTTTGGTTTGGCCTACTAGATTGATCTTTCTTGCAATGGGAGAAGTGCTTAGCTTTGGGTTCAATCTTGCGGTGTCCTTTCCGGTGTGATGAGGGGCAGCAAGGCACGTATAGTATTGTTGCCATCGAGGATAACAAGATGGGGTTTTTATCATATTGCATGAACTTATCCCTCTACATCATGTCATCTTGCTTAAGGCGTTACTCTGTTCTTTTGAACTTAATACTCTAGATGCATGCTCGATAGCGGTTGATGTGTGGAGTAATAGTAGTAGATACAGGCAGGAGTCGGTATACTTGTCTCGGACGTGATGCCTATATACATGATCATGCCTAGATATTCTCATAACTATGCTCAATTCTGTCAATTGCTCAACAGTAATTTGTTCACCCACCGTAAAATACATATGCTCTTGAGAGAAGCCACTAGTGAAACCTATGGCCCCATATCTTCATCATATTAATCTTCCAACACTTAGTTATTTCCTTTGCTTTTATTTTACTTTGCATCTTTATCATAAAAATACCAAAAAATATTATCCTATCATATCTATCAGATCTCACTCTCGTAAGTGACCGTGTAGGGATTGACAACCCCTTATCGTGTTGGTTGCGAGGATTTATTTGTTTTGTGTAGGTGCGAGGGAGTCACGCGTAGCCTCCTACTGGATTGATACCTTGGTTCTCAAAAACTAAGGGAAATACTTACGCACCTTTGCTGCATCACCCTTTCCTCTTCAAGGGAAAACCAACGCAGTGCTCAAGAGGTAGCAAGAAGGATTTTTGGCACCGTTGCCGGGGAGGTCTACGCAAATGTCAACATACCAAGTACCCATCACAAACCCTTATCTCCCGCATTACATTATTTTCCATTTGCCTCTCGTTTTCCTCTCCCCCACTTCACCCTTGCCGTTTTATTCGTCCCCTCTTTTTCATTCGCCTCTTTTTCGTTTGCTTTTCATTATGGCTAGTCCTCTAGCTTCTCCGTTGTCTCCCGAGAATGAAGTTCTAAATTTTAAACAAAGGGATGGAGAAAATCTAAAAGATTCTTGGTATAGAATTTGCAATGCTCAAAATAGATCTACGAGGAAGCAATCTACTTCCGTTCTTCTCCGCAATTTTTATGTAGGTGCTAATCCTTGGTATAGATATATTCTTGATACCATTACCGGAGGAATTTCTTGGGTAGCCATACTTTTGACTCTTATAATGCTATGATAGATTTATTTGGCTCACCACCTCTCTTGGTTAATGGAACTATATTAACTTTGGAGCATGTAATGCAAAGACTTGAAATTATTGAAAACAAAGTTGCTACCGTAGAGTTAATTGAAAATCTTGATAAAAAGTTCCACAACCAAATTACTCAATATGGATCTAAGGTAGGAGTCACTTTGAAAAATATTAAGGAAAAGGAACCCATAGTTAATGAAAGAATAAATCAAGATTCCACTAGAATCGATAAACTTGAGGGTACCATTACCAACTTGGGAACCGCTTTTTCTTCCGTAAAGAATACTCCTAGTACCCCAAGTAAAATTTCCAAGCTTGTATATGTTCCTAAAAATAAGGATGAATCCTCTAGTAAAGAAACTGCGGATCTTAAATCTATAAGTATTCATCCCAATCTTTTTGCTTTCATTAAGGAACCATTTGCTACAAATGAATTTTTCGATCTTGTTCCTAAAAGTTTGATAATTAATAGAAAAAAAGAAACCCTAAGGGAAGATAGTTGCCTCATTGAAGAATTGCCTACCAAAGATGGCAATACCTAGATCTATCCTTGCTTTTATGCCTAGCTACGGGCGTTAAACGATAACGCTTGTTGGGAGGCAACCCAATTTTATTTTTAGTTTTTTGCTTTTTGCTTCTGTTTAGGAATAGATACTTGATCTAGCCTCTCGTTAGATGTGTTTTTATGTTTTAATTAGTGTCTGTGCCAAGTTAAACCTAGAGGATCTTCTTGGATGATAGTTATTTGATCTTGCAGAAAATTCCAGAAACTTTCTGTTCACGAAAACAATTGTTAAAAATCACCAAAACGTGATAAAATATTGATTCTAATTGCCGATGTTCAATAAACAAATTTTACAGGTCGTCCTATTTTTTCTGATTTTTTGGAGTTCTATAAGTTTGCGTTAGTTACATATTACTACAGACTGTTCTGTTTTTGACAGATTCTCTTTTTCGTGTGTTGTTTGCTTATTTTGATGAATCTATGGCTAGTAAAAGAGTTTATAAACCATAGAGAAGTTGGAATACAGTAGGTATAACACCAATATAAATAAAGAATGAGCTCATTATAGTACCTTGAAGTGGTCTTTTGTTTTCTTTCGCTAACGGAGCTCACGAGATTTTCTGCTGAGTTTTGTGTTGTGAAGTTTTCAAGTTTTGGGTGAAAGATTTGATGGATTATGGAACAAGGAGTGGCAAGAGACTAATCTTGGGGATTCCCATGGCATCCCCAAGATAATATAAGGACACCAAAAAGCCAAAGCTTGGGGATGCCCCGGAAGACATCCCCTCTTTCGTCTACTTCCGTCGGTAACTTTACTTGGAGCTATATTTTTTATTCACCACATGATATGTGTTTTGCTTGGAGCGTCTTGTATGATTTGAGTCTTCGCTTTTTAATTTACCACAATCATCCTTGCTGTACACACCTTTTGAGAGAGCCATACATGATTTGGAATTTGTTAGAATACTCTATGTGCTTCACTTACATCTTTTGATTACATAGTTTTTGCTGTAGTACTTCACTTATATCTTTTAGAGCACGGTGGTGGATTTGTTTTATAGAAAATTTTGATCTCTCATGATTCACTTAGATTATTTTGAGAGTATCAAATAGCATGGTAATTTGCTTAAATAATCCTAATATGCTAGGTATTCGAGAATAGTAAAAATTCTTATGAGTGTGTTGAATACTATGAGAAGTTTGATGCTTGATAATTGTTTTGAGATATGAAGATGGTGATATTAGAGTCATGCTAGTTGAGTAGTTGTGAATTTGAGAAATACTTGTGTTAAAGTTTGTGATTCACTTAGCATGCACGTATGGTGAATCGTTATGTGATGAAGTCGGAGCATGATTTATATATTGATTGTCTTCCTTATGAGTGGCGGTCGGGGACGGGCGATGGTCTTTTCCTACCAATCTATCCCCCTAGGAGCATGCGCGTAATACTTTGCTTTGATAACTTGTAGATTTTTGCAAAAAGTATATGAGTTCTTTATGACTAATGTTGAGTCCATGGATTATACACACTTTTCCTCCTTCCACCGTTGCTAGCCTCTCTAATACCACGCACTTTTCGCCGGTATCATACACCCACCATATACCTTCCTCAAAACAGCCACCATACCTACCTATCATGGCATTTCCATAGCCATTCCGAGATATTATTGCCATGCAACTTTCCACCGTTCCGTTTATTATGACACGCTCCATCATTGTCATATTGCTTTGCATGATCATGTAGTTGACATTGTATTTGTGGCAAAGCCACCATTCATAATTATTTCATACATGTCACTCTTGATTCATTGCATATCCCGGTACACCGCCAGAGGCATTCACATAGAGTCATATTTTGTTCTAAGTATTGAGTTGTAATTGTTGAGTTGTAATTGTTGAGTTGTAAGAAAATAAAAGTGTGATGATCATCATTTCTAGAGCATTGTCCCAAGTGAGGAAAGGATGATGGAGACTATGATTCCCCCACAAGTCGGGATGAGACTCCGGACAAAAAAAAGAGGCCATAAAAAAGGCCCAAATAAGAAAAAAGATGAGAGAAAAAGAGAGAAGGGACAATGTTACTATCCTTTTACCACACTTGTGCTTCAAAGTAGCACCATGATCTTCATGATAGAGTCTCCTATGATATCACTTTCATATACTAGTGGGAATTTTTCATTATAGAACTTGGCTTGTATATTCCAATGATTGGCTTTCTCAAAATGCCCTAGGTCTTCGTGAGCAAGCGAGTTGGATGCACACCCACTTAGTTTCTTTTGTTGAGCTTTCATATACTTATAGCTCTAGTGCATCCGTTGCATGGCAATCCCTACTCACTCACATTGATATCTATTGATGGGCATCTCCATAGCCCGTTGATACGCCTAGTTGATGTGAGACTATCTTCTCCTTTTTGTCGTCTCCACAACCACCATTCTATTCCACATATAGTGCTATGTCCATGGCTCACGCTCATGTATTGCGTGAAGATTGAAAAAGTTTGAGAATGTCAAAAGTATGAAACAATTGCTTGGCTTGTCATCGGGGTTGTGCATGATTTAAATATTTTGTGTGGTGAAGATAGAGCATATCAATACTATATGATTTTGTAGGGATAACTTTCTTTGGCCATGTTATTTCGAGAAGACATAATTGCTTAGTTAGTATGCTTGAAGTATTATTATTTTTATGTCAATATGAACTTTTGTCTTGAATCTTTTGGATCTGAATATTCATACCACAATTAAGAATAATTACATTGAAATTATGCCAAGTAGCACTCCGCATCAAAAATTCTGTTTTTATCATTTACCTACTCGAGGACAAGCAGGAATTAAGCTTGGGGATGCTTGATACGTCTCCAACGTATCTATAATTTTTGATTGCTCCATGCTATATTATCTTCTGTTTTGGACATTATTGGGATTTATTATTCACTTTTATATTATTTTTGGGACTAACCTATTAACCGAAGGCCCAACCCAGAATTGTTATTTTTTTGCCTATTTGTCACAGCCCTAGAATTGCTTGACATTAGTTGCATTAAGGCATTCATGTCATCATGTTAATTTCCATGAAAATTGAAATGGGGATTGTTGAAACCCTAGCACCAATTGAATTCTAATAGGTTCAAATAAAATCATTTTCAATAAACCCAAAATGCCTTTGGAGATGTTCATAATTTTTGATAAAGGTAAAACCCTCTGCCAAAAATGATGAGCATATTTCTTGGCCATTTATGGATCTTTGAATTAATTCGTGAAGTATTTGAATTTGGGCATTTGAATGCTATAAATAATTTAAATGCTCAAATAATGTTGGAAGTATTTGTGGGCCATAGAAATAATTCAGAAAGTGCCCGTGAATATTTTCAGGATTTATAAAATTGATTTGGTTTTAAAACTGGATCAAAACAAAGCTGCAAATAGAAAATGAAATAATAAGAGAGAGAGAAGAGGCCCTGTGCCACTTACAGCCCACCTGTCTAGCCCACCCACCGCCCAGCTTCTCTTTCTCCCTCTCCCCGCTGGCCCACTCCAGTGCCCAGCCAAATGACCTCCCTCCCCTCGTCTTCCTCGCGCCGTGGGCGTGGCGTGGCCGACAGCGTGCACCGCCAAGGCCGCCGCCACCTCCACCCGCCTGCTTCACCCCGACGCCTGGACGCCTCCCGTGCACCACGCGACCCCCTGGACCCCCTCACTCTTCCCGCACCCTCTCCCTCCTCTCTCTCGCTCTGCGCCTCGTGCCCGAGAGCCGCCGTCGCCACCGCGCCGTAGTCACGGCCACAGCCCTCCCTCGCCTCGCCGACGTGTCCATGGCCTCCGCCGTTCCGCCTCGTCCTCCTCGTCATCTCACGCGACCAGAAAAGAGCCCGGGCGCCGTCCTCGACGTCTTCTTCCCCTCTCGGCCACCGAGATCGCCGGGCGACCTCCGTCGTCACCAGCCCCTCCCGAGCACGCCGAGGCCACCTCCGCATTCCTCGTGAGCTCCTCTTCTCTTCCCCTCACTCCGTGCATTCGATTCCGTTCCCTAGCTAGCTGCCCCACCGAACCCGAGCTCCGGCCGCCGCCAAAGCTCGACGCCGGCGAGATTCCGGCCACCCCCGCACCTCCCGCTAGTCCCCTTAGATGCGCGACGAACCCAAGGCCACGTAGCACCCTCCGCCTCGCTTTTGGTCACGGAGGAGGAAACCCGCTCCCCTCCGCTGCGTCTCTGGCTCACGCGGCGACGAGCAGCTGGTCAACTCCGCGAGTTGACCGGGTTTGGCCTAGTTGACTTCCCCGGAGTCACTGACATGCGGGCCCCGCCCGGCTAACCACTCTAGTTAGGTTTAAACTAACTTAACTAACCCGGGTTAGTGCTAATTAACTAGATTAGTTTAGTTAGTCACTGACGTGTGGCCCCCACACGTCAGGTTTGACCTGGGGCGCCCAGTTGACCCGCTGACGTCACACTGACGTCAGGCTGACGCAATATATATTTTATAGATTTAATTTAATTCAGTAAATTTCAGAAAATACTCCAAACTTCTAAAAATCATATAAATTCAACCGTAACTCGGATGGAAATAATTTATATATGAAAAATGATCAGAAAAATATGAAGAATCTGTTTATGCCATGATCATGCATGTTTGAACAAGTTAACATCACTGAATAGGATGAATCATGATTAGGGTAATTTAGGAAATGGCATTTTGAGTTGGAATTCAACCTTGTTTGAATTCCACTCCAACTAACTTGGATTATTATTGCATTAGGTAAATTCAGTACCTTAATATGACATGTCATTCATGTGAATGTGCATTGCATTGATTGTGTTCTCTCTTGTTTGCCGGTAATTGTCCCTCTCGATGAGCGACGTCATCGACGATGAGTTCGATGACACCGATGAAGAACTATATTATCTTGAAGTGCCGTGCAAGCAAAACCCCTTGTTCATTCCGATATAATCCCACTCTCTCGCTCCTGCTCTATTTTATTGCATTAGGACAACAACGACTCATGTGTTACTTGCTGCGGTAGCTGAACCCTTGATCCTTTGCATGACTGTCATTCCACAAGAATTAGATGAAACCCACTAGCATGAGTAGGAATTGTTTGAGCCATGATGTGCCTACTCATTTATGCTTGTTTGTCATGCCTGCCATCGCTTAGAGTTGAGTCGGGTCCGATTCATCGGGAATGAATTGGAATTGTTATGAACATGTCCTATTGTGTGTGAGCTAAGTGTGTGAACACGATTTGGTAAAGGTAGCGGTGAGAGGCCATGTAGGAGTACATGGTGGGTTGTCTCATTGCAGCCGTCCTCGAGAACCGAGTTCGTGTTTGTGATCCATGATCTGATTACTACCACGCATTGGGCCCGAAACCAATGGACCCTCTCGGCTTCTTGACCACCCTTGTCCTCGGTCAGGGAGTTGCAAGTAGTTTCGGTGTTTGTAGCATGTTGGGGCCGCACGCAACGCTGACCTTAGGGGTGGGTTGTGTTGCGGTAGGCACCGTGGCCCGTGTACCGAAAGTGCCCGTTTGGTATCTCGGGAACCCTGCACACATCGTTCGGGCTGTATGGGAAACCTCGGCGGACTCCTGCGGATGGAACCCGAATAGGCGATAAACTGGACTAGGGACTTGAGTGTTTAGGTAGGCCGTGGCCGACACCCACGTTGGGCTTCCGCTTGAAGGTTGCGAGTACATGTCGTGTAAACGATAAGTGGTGAGAGCGTGTGAAGAAGTACACCCTGCAGGGTTTAATATGATCTATTGAATAGCCGTGTCCACGGAGAAGGACTTCGGGTTGCCTATATCGGTTCATAGACAAGTGAAAGTGGATACTCTAAAATGCGCAAGATAAGCGTGAGTGCTATGGATGGCGTTCTCGTGAGGGAGACGGGGCGGGTCCATAGTGGTGTATTGATATGGTGATTATGTGGACTCGTAGCGCCACCTCAAAAGAGTTACTTGCGATCGTAGTTCAGATAGCCACCGAGTCAAAGCTGGCTTGCTGCAGTCAAACTCCACCACCCCTTTTGATAATGATGCATATGTAGTTAGATCGATGTAAGTCTTGCTGAGTACAATTGTACTCACGTTTGCTTATTTTATGTTTTGCGAGAGACGTCGGTCTCGCTAGTAGTTCCGCTTGGACTTGACGCTTAGCTTGTTACCTCAGCTACGATCTTGTGCCTCGGCAGATCTGGTAGATAGTCGGGCTCCTCAGCCTTTTTCATTTATAGTTATGCGTACTCGGACATGATTAGCTTCCGCTTGTGCTTTGACTTGTATGCTCGAGTGTTGGGTCATGAGACCCATGTTTGTAATATCTCGCTCTTGAGCCTAATGTATTATATCTGAGTCGAGAGTTATGTTGTGATGCCACGTCGTATTTACACATATTGAGCATATTGTGTGTATGTTTGAAATGCTTGGTATGTGTGGGATCCGACAAACTAGTTGTTTATCCTTGGCAGCCTCTCATATGGGGAAATGTAGTCTCGTGCCTCCGGCGATAGTAGTTCGCTTCTGCCCGGTTCACGAGTCCTGCTAGCCCAAAGACTACTGCTTGGACACTTGATCTGGCGGCATGTGTTTCACTTCGTTCCTATGTCCATCCTTCGGGAAATGTCACGCGGTGTTATTCGAGTCCTGCCTAGCCTGCTACAGCCGGGATACGAGTCCTGTTAGCCAGTGCTACAGCCCGAATACATACGTTGATGACCGACATGCTCGATGTGATTCATGTATGCCTGTCCCCATGGGTTAGCGCCGCTTTGGGTTCACGACTAGCCATGTCGGCCCGGTTCTTTGTCATATGGATGCTAGCGACACTATCATATCGTGAGCCAAAAGACATAAACGGTCCCGGGCCATGGTAAGGCGACACCTGTGGGAATACCGTGCGTGAGGCAAAGTGATATGATGTGTTACATGCTAGATCGGTGTGACTTAGGATCGGGGTCCGACAGCGTTGGTATCGAGCTGATTGCTCAGAGGATTACCAAGCCAAACTGGTCGAAGTTGAGTCTAGAAATGCTTTAGTTACATGTAGGGGAATTGATTGTGGGAGGGAACGTAAGGCTCTTTTTACTTCTTATACCTCATGGCCTTCTGATCTGAGTCATCCTCTTCTCTTCTACGGGGTTTAAGAACTAGGCTTCTCATCTATCTATCAGGATGACGTGTTACTAATCCATAGACCTTTAAGATTGTTGGATGTAATCCCCAGTTCAGTTCCTACTATTTCTGAATGATAACTGTTGATCTCAGAATCTTGTTATGATGTTGTTGAGTGCTTATGCCACCCTTTCTGCAGGATGTCTCAAATCATTTTGAGCATTTACAGCCGTTATGCTGTCCGAGTCATCCCAGGTCTCTAAATAGTCTGATGCAATTGCAAATCCTTTCTTTCTGTCCCGATGTCCTTTTGGCCAGATTAAGCACACTAACCAGTCAGTCGAGGTACTCCATTGCCTCGACATATATGTTGGAACTATTATTATGACCCTAGATGTCTAGGAAGTCACCTAGCAATTTAGCTATGCTTTTGTATCCCCAGTGTGATGATTCTGGCCATCACTTTCGAAAGCATCCCGTGATGCCATTTAGTAGTAGGTATTCTACTCCTGGGTTGCTGAACCCGAGATCCATCCTACTTCATGTTGTTAGTATTTATTAGTGCCTTTAGGATATTAGTAACCTTGCGATAGTCTTCAAGGTCCGTGATATTTCCTTCTTCCAGATACTACGAACCGCCTATGGCAGAAGTTCTTTTGAGCCAAAACATCACAATAAGAGTGCTCTTGAGGAGTTCTCCATTCATAATTGTGAATCTGCCAATTCTACCTTTCTGCATGGGTTATCCGGAAGAAATGCTGAGCTTGCTCGACATACTAATCTGTGCATCCACAACTCAGAAAATTATATGTTCCGTTGAGTTGTTCTCTTAGATGCCTTCTGACCTTCATCCATCAATTGATAGCCAAGGGTATGTGTGCATTTGTGTTCATCGATGCAGTTTATCCTTGTGGTCCGTCAAGCCATTCTATTCCGGAATGACTAGGAGAAACAAACTCCAGTATCTCATCCATTTCTAGGATTGGGTCAAAGTAGTTGTATCCCGCAGATCAAAACGCCAATTCAGCTTTTGTTCTGTTCTACCTTCGAGTGTTACCATCTTATGTCAAGAGTGTCATGGGAATTGCACAACCTCCTAGGAATTCTTGATGCAGTAATACTCTCGCTATCATTATTCATTCCTCGGTTCCGTGTTGTTGTAACCGGAATGCCGGCAAGTGAATTGTGATGTGTGAAATCAATACTCCGAGCAACTTGTTGCTTGGTAGTGAATGGACAATATTTTTATTCTTAGCGTGTTGGTTATCAAACCATCATCCTGAGGTTGATCGTGCTACCTAGTCCTTATTTCTGGTGCACACTTCGATTGATGAGTTAGGATTGTGTCAAGTCCTCACTCATTTGATCATATCGTCTTGCCCTTAAAAGCAAGATTACTCTCGAGCTTAGTAACATACCGGTGGTTCGTGACTTTCCAAATATCTTCTTGGAAGTGTTACCGGGTTGTTCCCTGACTGTTATGTTGAGCTCGTGATCAAGTTGGTTTCTTGTGAACCACCCCTTCTCCAAGAATCTGTGTTGGTTATCCCTGAGCTAGTTGGTTAAGCTAGACAATAACTTGGAGAGTTGGAAGATAAAAGTTTGTCCAACTTAGCTCGATCCAAAGGGATATTCTTGTGTAGTGTGTGTTGAAGAAGGATGATATCTTCATCGATTGGTCCCTGTGATCAGTTGTTGGACCTATTGTCCTACCAATTCTTTGACTTGAGTATGGGCCATTGTCAAGTCAAATCAGAACCAACGATATTCGTAATGTTGTCTTACTCGTGGTTGATCCTCGAGCATACACCATTACATCTTTGGTCGACCAATATTATCACGTGTTCACATGATGGTGGAAGTCGATGATATGGAAATTCCGATGAGTTGCTGTTGAGCCCATCAGTAGCATTTTGTCTCCCCCATGAGTCATGTTGAGCATCAACCTAGTATTGGAAACTTGTGTAAGCAATTCTTCGTGTTTCGTTCATGAAGCATATGTTTGGATGAAAGTAGTGACTTCCTCTAATTCATGTGCATCTGGTGTAAGTTGCCGCCATGAATTTGAGAAAGGTTTGTTTTGTTCCTTTGGAATCATCCCAAGTCAGTCATGCACGCGAAGTATTCTATGGTGCGATAGATCGATCATCTTCATTCCATATGGATTCCATAGCACACCAAGCCACCGATTGACTTGATCAAGGAAAAGAAGTCTATGCTTGGGATCTAATCCATGGACTTGTGTAAAGACTTGATACCCTCGATGATGGCTCCCCACCGAACTCGGTAGTGTTTTATTATAAGACTACCATGTGGTCATGCTTGTCTAGGACAACGTGTTCACATGTTTGTAGCAAAACCAGCTCACGTTTTGGAGCTTGCTATCGTAGTTCATATCCCGAGAATCTCGCAACGCCATCTCGTCGAATTGTGTTGCAACCCTTCCTATCAGACATGATAAGTCTGAAATATCCTAACACCAACCAGATCTGAATCTCAGGCAGATATGATGGTTGAAACATTCCAACAGTTGCATTTCGTTCCCAGCTTGCACCGTCCTTGTGTTATCTCGCTATAGACGGTCTTCTTAGCAATTCTTGTCCAGGGTTATCTTCAAAGTGGACTTACCCTAGGCCCCCTCCACCCCCGATGATAAGCAAAATCATCCATTGCGTTGTCTTCAACAAGGTAGTCCACATCATCCATTCTAGTCCGGGTGTACCATTCCTTTGCACTCCACCAAATGATCGCTTGTGATCGCCTTTGGCTGGCATAAAGAGTTCCAATGATCTATGGATCAAAAGTAATTCTTTTTGCCACTTAAGGGAATATTTCTTTGCGCAACCTTTCTCGAGGTGTCCCGTTACGGGATCATGGTAAATATTTCCTCGCCACCTTGACACCATCCACCATCTTCCTAAAGCGTGGAATTGTTGCCACTAATCAAACCTCGTTGTTGTTCTTCCATCCCTCTCGATGCATTTTATGTCTCAACTCGAGATGTGTCACCGTCTCCGTCCGTAATGTCGATCATGTTTGCTTAATCTTCGTGAAGATCGAATCATGTAGGGCTTCCCCTTCTTTCTGTTGTCGTGTCGGGTGAAGATCTCGAAGACGTCAAAACCAAGAAGATGGAGTGAACCAACATCTTCGAGAAGACAATGGGATCATGAAGATTGTAATAGTTTGTGACCTCCCTTTTCCTCTTACCTCACGTCTTGAATCTCGGGGCGAGATTCTTGTTTAGTGGGGGTGAGTTGTCACAGCCCTAGAATTGCTTGACATTAGTTGCATTAAGGCATTCATGTCATCATGTTAATTTCCATGAAAATTGAAATGGGGATTGTTGAAACCCTAGCACCAATTGAATTCTAATAGGTTCAAATAAAATCATTTTCAATAAACCCAAAATGCCTTTGGAGATGTTCATAATTTTGATAAAGGTAAAACCTCTCGCCAAAAATGATGAGCATATTTCTTGGCCATTTATGGATCTTTGAATTAATTAAGTGAAGTATTTGAATTTGGGCATTTGAATGCTATAAATAATTTAAATGCTCAAATAATGTTGGAAGTATTGTGGGCCATAGAAATAATTCAGAAAGTGCCCGTGAATATTTTCAGGATTTATAAAATTGATTTGGTTTTTAAACTGGATCAAAACAAACGCAAATAGAAAACAGAAATAATAAAGAGAGAGAGAAGAGGCCCTGTGCCACTTTACAGCCCACCTGTCTAGCCCACCCACCGGCCCAGCTTCTCTTTCTCCCCCTCCCCACGCTGGCCCACTCCAGCGGCCCAGCCCAGCAGCCTCCCCTCCCTGTCGTCTTCCTCGCGCCAGTGGGCAGCGCGCGTGGCCGACGCGTGCACCGCCGCGCCGCGCCACCTCCACCCTGCCTGCTTCACCCCGACGCCCTGGACGCCTCCCCGTGCGCCACGCGACCCCCCTGGACCCCCCTCACTCTTCCCGCACCCCTCTCCCCTCCTCTCTCTCGCTCTGCGCCTCGTGCCCGAGAGCCGCCGTCGCCACCGCTCGCCGTAGTCACGGCCACAGGCCCTCCCTCGCCTCGCCGACGTGTCCATGGCCTCCGCCGTTCCGCCCTCGTCCTCCTCGTCATCTCACGCGACCAGAAGAGCCCCGCAGCGCCGTCCTCGACGTCTTCTTCCCCCTCGGGCCACCGAGATCGCCGGCGACCTCCCGTCGTCACCAGCCCCTCCCCGAGCACGCCGAGGCCACCTCCGCATTCCTCGTGAGCTCCTCTTCTCTTCCCCTCACTCCGTGCATTCGATTCCGTTCCCTAGCTAGCTGCCCCACCGAACCCGAGCTCCGGCCGCCGCCAAAGCTCGACGCCGGCGAGATTCCGGCCACCCCCGCACCTCCCGCTAGTCCCCTTAGATGCGCACGAACCCGGGCGTCACGTAGCACCCCTCCGCCTCGTTTTTGGTCACCGGAGGAGGAAACCCGCTCCCCTCCGCCGTCTCTGGCTCCGCCCGGCGGACGAGCCGGGTCAACTCCGGCGAGTTGACCCGGGTTTGGCCTAGTTGACTTCCCCGGAGTCACTGACATGCGGGCCCCGCCCGGCTAACCACTCTAGTTAGGTTTAAACTAACTTAACTAACCCGGGTTAGTGCTAATTAACTAGATTAGTTTAGTTAGTCACTGACGTGTGGCCCCCACACGTCAGGTTTGACCTGGGGCGCCCAGTTGACCCGCTGACGTCACACTGACGTCAGGCTGACGCAATATATATTTTATAGATTTAATTTAATTCAGTAAATTTGAAAATACTCTAAACTTCTAAAAATCATATAAATTCAACCGTAACTCGGATGGAAATAATTTATATATGAAAATGATCAGAAAATATGAAGAATCTGTTTATGCCATGATCATGCATGTTTGAACAAGTTAACATCACTGAATAGGATGAATCATGATTAGGGTAATTTAGGAAATGGCATTTTGAGTTGGAATTCAACCTTGTTTGAATTCCACTCCAACTAACTTGGATTATTATTGCATTAGGTAAATTCAGTACCTTAATATGACATGTCATTCATGTGAATGTGCATTGCATTGATTGTGTTCTCTCTTGTTTGCCGGTAATTGTCCCCTCTCGATAGACGACGTACCGACGATGAGTTCGATGACACCGATGAAGAACTATATTATCTTCAGAAGTGCCAGGCAAGCAAAACCCCCTTGTTCATTCCGATATAATCCCACTCTCTCGCTCCTGCTCTATTTTATTGCATTAGGACAACAACGACTCATGTGTTACTTGCTGCGGTAGCTGAACCCCTTGATCCTTTGCATGACTGTCATTCCACAAGAATTAGATGAAACCCACTAGCATGAGTAGGAATTGTTTGAGCCATGATGTGCCTACTCATTTATGCTTGTTTGTCATGCCTGCTACTGCTTAGAGTTGAGTCGGTCCGATTCATCGGGAATGAATTGGAATTGTTATGAACATGTCCTATTGTGTGTGAGCTAAGTGTGTGAACACGATTTGGTAAAGGTAGCGGTGAGAGGCCATGTAGGAGTACATGGTGGGTTGTCTCATTGCAGCCGTCCTCAGAACTGAGTTCTATGTTTGTGATCCATGATACAGATTACTACCACGCATTGGGCCCGAAACCAATGGACCCTCTCGGCTTCTTGACCACCCTTGTCCTCGGTCAGGGAGTTGCAAGTAGTTTCGTGTTTGTAGCATGTGGGGGCCGCATTTAACGCTGACCTTAGGGGTGGGTTGTGTTGCGGTAGGCACCGTGGTTGGTGTACCGAAAGTGCCCGTTTGGTATCTCGGGAACCCTGCACACATCGTTCGGGCTGTATGGGAAACCTCGGCGGACTCCTGCGGATGGAACCCGAATAGGCGATAAACCTGGACTAGGGACTTGAGTGTTTAGGTAGGCCGTGGCCGACACCCACGTTGGGCTTCCGCTGAAGGTTGCGAGTACATGTCGTAAACGCGACGATAAGTGGTGAGCGTGTGTGAAGAAGTACACCCTGCGGGGTTTAATATGATCTATTGAATAGCCGTGTCCACGGAGAAGGACTTCGGGTTGCCTATATCGGTTCATAGACAAGTGAAAGTGGATACTCTAAAATGCGCAAGATAAGCGTGAGTGCTATGGATGGCGTTCTCGTAGGGAGACGGGGCGGGTCCATAGTGGTGTATTGATATGGTGATTATGTGGACTCGTAGCGCCACCTCAAAAGAGTTACTTGCAATCGTAGTTCAGGATAGCCACCGAGTCAAAGCTGGCTTGCTGCGGTCAAACTCCACCACCCCTTTTGATAATGATGCATATGTAGTTAGATCTGATGTAAGTCTTGCTGAGTACAATTGTACTCACGTTTGCTTATTTTATGTTTTGCAGAGAGACGTCAGTCTCGCTAGTAGTTCCGCTTGGACTTCGACGTTTAGCTTGTTACCTCAGCTACGATCTTGTGCCCTCGGCAGATCTGGTAGATAGTCGAGGCTCCTCAGCCTTTTTCATTTATAGTTGTCGTACTCGACATGATTAGCTTCCGCTTGTGCTTTGACTTGTATGTTTCGAGTGTTGGGTCATGAGACCCATGTTTGTAATATCTCGCTCTTGAGCCTAATGTATTATATCTGAGTCGAGAGTTATGTTGTGATGCCACGTCGTATTTACACATATTGAGCATATTGTGTGTATGTTTGAAATGCTTGGTATGTGTGGGATCCGACAAACTAGTTGTTTATCCTTGGCAGCCTTTCATATGGGGAAATGTAGTCTCATGCCTCCGGCGATAGTAGTCCGCTTCTGCCGGTTCACGAGTCCTGCTAGCCCAGACTACTGCTTGGACACTTGACTGGCGGCATGTGTTTCACGCCGTTCCTATGTACGTCCCTTCGGGAAATGTCACGCGGTGTTATTCGAGTCCTGCCTAGCTCTGCTACAGCCGGGATACCGAGTCCTGTTAGCCAGTGCTACAGCCCGAATACATACGTTGATGACCGACATGCTCGATGTGATTCATGTATGCCTGTCCCCATGGGTTAGCGCCGCTTTGGGTTCACGACTAGCCATGTCGGCCGGGTTCTTTGTCATATGGATGCTAGCGACACTATCGTATCGTGAGCCAAAAGACGCAAACGGTCCGGGCCATGGTAAGGCGACACCGTGGGAATACCGTGCGTGAGGCCGCAAAGTGATATGATGTGTTACATGCTAGATCGGTGTGACTTAGGATCGGGGTCCTGACACTATTTCAGAGTTTCGCAGAAAAAGAATATCAAACGGAGTCCAAACGGAATGGAACCTTCGGGAACGTGATTTTTGGAACGAACATGATCTAGGAGACTTGGACCCTACTTCAAGCAACCAACAGGGAAGCCATGAGGTAGGGGGCGTGCCCTCCACCCTCGTGGGCCCCCTGTTGCTCCACCGACGTACTTCTTCCTCCTATATATACCTCACGCACTTCAAACGATCGATCACGGAGCCAAAAACCTAATTCCACCGCCGCAACCTTCTATACCCACGAGATCCCATCTTGGGGCCTGTTCCGGAGCTCCGCCGGAGGGGGCATCGATCACGGAGGGATTCTACATCAACACCATAGCCCCTCCGATGAAGTGTGAGTAGTTTACCTCAGACCTTCGGGTCCATAGTTATTAGCTAGATGGATTTCTCTCTCTTTTTGGATCTCAATACAATGTTCTCCCCCTCTCTTGTGGAGATCTATTCGATGTAATCTTCTTTTGCGGTGTGTTTGTTGAGACCGATGAATTGTGGGTTTATGATCAAGTTTATCTATGAACAATATTTGAATCTTCTGAATTCTTTTATGTATGATTAGTTATCTTTGAAAGTCTCTTCGAATTATCAGTTTGGTTTGGCCTACTAGATTGATCTTTCTTGCAATGGGAGAAGTGCTTAGCTTTGGGTTCAATCTTGCGGTGTCCTTTCCCAAAGGATGAGGGTCAGCAAGGCACGATAGTATTGTTGCCATCGAGGATAACAAGATGGGTTTTTATCATATTGCATGAATTTATCCTCTACATCATTTCATCTTGCTTAAGGTGTTACTCTATTCTTATGAACTTAATACTCTAGATGCATCTTTGGATAGCGGTCGATGTGTGGAGTAATAGTAGTAGATACAGGCAAGAGTCGGTCTACTTGTCTCTGACGTGATGCCTATATACATGATCATGCCTAGTTATTCTCATAACTATGCTCAATTCTGTCAATTGCTCAACAGTAATTTGTTCACCCACGTAAAATACTTATGCTCTTGAGAGAAGCCACTAGTGAAACCTATGGCCCCCGGGTCTATTTTCATCATATTAATATTCCAACACTTGGTTATTTCCTTTGCTTTTATTTTACTTTGCATCTTTATCATAAAAATACCAAATATATTATCCTATCAGATCTCACTCTCGTAAGTGACCGTGTAGGGATTGACAACCCCTTATCTTGTTGGTTGCGAGGATTTATTTGTTTTGTGTAGGTGCGAGGGACTCGCGCGTAGCCTCCTACTGGATTGATACCTTGGCTCTCAAAACCCGAGGAAAATACTTACGCTACTTTGCTGCATCACCCTTTCCTCTTCACGGGAAAACCAACGCAGTGCTCAAGAGGTAGCATCCTCCTTCGCCAGTATCGCCTAGCGCTGCGTTAAAACACCTCTAGCACTGCTTATTGTCTTGTTATGCTTATGTTTGCGTGTATTTACTATTTCTTCCCCCTATTCTTCTCCGGTAGACCTCGAGACCGCTGCTAATGCCCCTGTGATCGACTACGTCAACGACGACCCCTCATTGCCAGAGCAACCAGGCAAGCCCCCCCTTTGATCATCCCGATATCGTCCATTCCATTCTCTCATGCTTGCATTAGATTTTGCTACTGTTATTGTTTGCTCCTATTCTGATGCATAGCCTGCTTTTGTATTTGTTGTTGTCCCTTACCTGCTTATCCTAAACTGCTTAGTATAGGTTGGTTAGTGATCCATCAGTGACCCCCACCTTGTCCTTGTTGCCCCTGCTTCATCATTGAAGACCCGATCAACAGGATCGAAGACCAGGCCCCGACACCGCACATCACTTTCCCCTTAGTTGCTCGACACTACTGGGTTACTATCGAGTGTCGAGGTGAGACCTCTGCAAAACTTCTGATGTTAACCCTGTAGTGTAGCTATTCGGTCGTGATCATCGAGGGTGATTCCGCCTTAACCACTTCTGATACGATTCTGTCATGCAACCCCTCAAGTGTGAACCTCGGGGGTGGTTCCTCTTACGTTCACCTTGATGATTACATCAAGTGGAATCCACCGGGGGTGATTCCTCGGGTTTTCCCTTGATATTTGGACACACAGTTACTATGAATTTACATTGAACAATGTTACTAAAGACGGGTCGGCCGTGAGGGGTACCCGCGCGAGCTTAATTGCGAGTGATGTGGAGACGGGTTGACCTTGAGGGTGCCCGCGAGATAATTACGAGGCGTGGCCGGGCATTCCTAGACCTTGCTGCAAGTCCTCGAGACGGGGCAACCGGGTCACATCATTCGTGAGTCTCTGCTTGTTACCGTGCGTTCCTAATCCACTACGATTTGGATATTTGATCCGAGGGGCCTCTAGCCTGATAGCACTAACCATCATGTGGGCATAGTATGGGCGTTCTGCGTCATATGCATCAGCCGAAGCTTAATAGACGTCAGCGACTGAGTGGCGCGCGCCGGTTGGACTGGTAAGCTCCTGCCTTTTTAGGGAGGTAGCTAGGTCTGCTCACCGGCCGCGTACGCAACATGCAGGAGTTCCCGGGGCGATGGCCCATGACCCCTGGGGGCATAGGTTTAGTCCGGCGTGCTGACCTCTCTATTAAGCTAGGTTGGGTTGCGGCGTATTGTTTGGCCGAGGCCGGGCATGACCCAGGAAAGTGTGTCCGGCCAGAGTTAATCGAGCGTGGTGGGTAAGTTGGTGCACCCCTGCAGGGAAGAAAACATGTATCGATAGCCTGTCCTATGGTAATGGACACTTGGAGTTGTACCCCGATCGATACGACTAGAACTGGATACTTATGATGAGAACTGGATGGTGATGAGAATTGGATTGTGATGACACTTGGATAGTATGGCTCTGGGATTGCTTTCTCGCAGGGAGTCGAGAAAGGATCTTTGGCCGAGGTTGATAACACTACTACTACTTTACTTTATGCTACTCTACTCCCTCCTGTTGTTGCAAGATGGTGGTTTCAAGAAGATGCTAGTCTTCGATTGGACTAGGTTCTCCCCTCTATTCTGGCATTTCTGCAATTCAGTCCACATACAATCCATTTCATTGATACTGATGCATATGTAGTGTAGTTCCTTGCTTGCGAGTACTTTGGAGGAGTACTCACGGTTGCTTTGCTCCCCCCTTTCCCCCTTTCTTCTTCTTTATGGTTGATGCAACCAGATGTCGGAGCCCAGGAGCCAGATGCCACCGCTGATGCTTACTACTACGTGGAGGCTGCCGACGACTAGGAGTAGTTAGGAGGCTCCCAGGCAGGAGGCCTTGCCTTTTCGATCGATGTTGCTTTTGTGCTAGCCCTCTTAAGGCAAACTTGTTTAACTCATGTCTATACTCAGATAATGTTGCTTCCGCTGACTCTTGTGTATTCGAGCCCTCGAGGCCCCTGGCTTGTAATATAAAGCTTGTATTATTTTAATTTGTTTCTAGAGTTGTGTTGTGATATCTTCCCGTGAGTCCTTGATCTTGATCGTACACATTTGTGTGTATGATAGTGTACGATTGAATCGAGGGCGTCACAATCAAACTCCAACATCGACCCTGCTTCTTCGTCTACTCTTGCTAGGAACGAGTAGATACTCTATGTCTTCAAACCTTTTTGGTCATTAATGACAAAAGGGGGAGAAGCATATGAGTTCATAGTCTTCAAGCGGGTCCATATGGGTGGTTGCAATATTTTTGCTAAGTCTTTACAACTCCCGTCTTTTGAAACAATTTGGTTTTTGAGTTGTAACACTTAAACTCGATGGTCGTCTGCTACTTTTTCTGCTACCTTGTGATGCGATGATAAGTTTCGCATGTAGTCATTCTACAGACGTCCATTTTTCATTGTGCATGTCATTATCTTTGTTATCTGTTTACATGCATGATGAATTGTCTTCATAAGCTGAAGAGGATCTCCACAAAGTAAAACCTGCCATGTGCATTTGCATTCAAAAGCAAACTACTTATATGCACATATTCAGGGGGAGCCTTCTGGTACTTATGAAGACAATGTCTTATTCCTTAACTTTCACATACTTTTATCCCCGTTGAAAACTTCAACAGTTTGTCACCAATCACCAAAAAAGGGGAGATTGTAAGTGCTTCTAGTGCCACCCCTAGTTGGTTTTGGAGTATTGACGACAAACCTGGTTGAGGGACTAATGTGTTTGTGAGAATTGCAGGATAACACAGGTTGTAGTCCCTTATTGATTCAGTTTACCTACCAGAGATGACCCCTAAAAATGTGTGAAGACATTGAAGACAATGGTGGTTTGTGAAGATATTCACAGTGAAGATTATGACATGACAAGACATTCACGTGAAGACTATGGGGTGCGAAGACATAGTTGTTTCGTAGTTTCCTTTTCTTCTTTGTTGAGTCATAGGAACCATCGTGCTGTTAAGTGGGGTCCAAGTGAAGAAAGTTAGAGCGATTGATGTGACGCTCAACCAAAATCCTATGTCTTCGAGCGAAGACAATGAAAGCAAATCTTATCTAGAGCTGGATGAGCCAGCTTTACTTGTAGCCCAAGTCAAGCTGCCGCGTGTGTTTGAAATCCGACCGTTGGACACGTGTCGGTTCCTTAGTGACCCAGGGTCATTTCAGACAAATCAGGTCGGGTTGCCTCCTGGCTATAAATAGCCCACCCCCTACACCATAAATTGGTGGCTGCTCAGAGTTAGTTCACGACTTATGTTGTTTGAGAGCAACCCACCTCCGAAGCATGTGAGAGAGAGATCCTTGCGAGGACAAGGCCCAAAACACCCAGAGCCAAAGAGTGTTAGGCATCACTGAAGTCTTTCTATCCGCGTGATCTAATGACTTGTTACACTTGAGGACTATGAACCCTCCAGCCGGTTAGGCGTCACGTTCTGAGCATCCAAGAGCCATTGTGGATCGCTGGTGAACGAAGTCTGTGAAGGTTTGGAAGTCTATCTTGAAGACTTACCATAGTGATTGGGTGAGGACTTGGTGTCCTTAGCTCAAGGGGAATAAGGTGAAGACGCGGTCTTCTGAGTTAAATCTCAGCCTCCCTAACAAGACGTACAGTTGTCGCAGCAACTGGAACTGGTCTACCAAATCCTTGTCTTCATCAAGCAACTGGTTCTATCCTCCACTTCCCTTTACTTTACAGTTTGTCTTCGTGAAGTCATTACCTGCTTGCATGATCTGATTGTCTTCACTGTGTGAATACTGTTTACTGTTTGGCTTCATACTATCTTCCATCCTGACCCATACTACCTAGCTGCTGATAGTCTTCGTGCTTTCACTTCATTACTTACATGACTATGGCTTGTCTAGTGTAGTCTACCTTCCGCTGCATATCAATAGGCTCATTTCTATGGTTTGTCTTCAAAGCCCCGTGTTTTGAAGACTTTCATAAAAATCGCCTATTCACCCCCTCTAGTCGATAACTAGCACTTTCACCAAGCACCCACATGTAACATCCCAAAATTCTAAATTTTGGAATGTTATATTAAATAAATAGTTTTGATTGTTTGTTTGATTGTTGTCTGAATGATTGAGTGAAATTCGAAACTTTTTGAAGGTTAAATGAGAGGGAATTAAAGGACTTTCCCAAACTTTCATTTTTCTTTTATGATCTCCGGGAATTCAAATTCTTTTCATCACAAAACCCTGGAGAGAAGATGACATGACTTCTTCCATTTATTTAAATGACAAGGGTATTGAAAATATTTTCCAATTCTGAAACTTTATGCAACTCAATGATTTTCACGAGCGAAGATAAAATGACTTCTTCAAAACATATGAAATATGAGTTGGGAGTTTTAAAAGAATTAAATTCAAAGTTCTTTTGAATTTATTTCCAATTTGGAGTTATTTGAGTTTTATTCAAATTATTTTCTCCAAAAACAAAATATATGGAAAATAGGGTAACATGATTCCCTACATCAGAAAATTGGAGAGAAATTAATTTGAAGTCATTTTGGTATTTTAAAATGATTTTATTAGATTTTATTGGACCAGTAGCACTGTGTGAATTATTAAAATTTGTGTGGATTTTATTTGACATTAGAATAATGTTCATCTTGTAAGAAATATTTTTCTGCAAATTTTGATATATTATATGCCTATATAAAAGTTTTAATTATTTTGTTTTTGTTTTTGTTTTTGTTCTGTGAAATTTAGTTAAAAAAATATGCAGCGCCTTGGGCCAAAGGCCCAAGCACGACCAGCCACCGGCCAAGGCCATCGCACGACACACCTAGGGGCCAGGAGCCAGGTTTCCTATTCTTTACAAATCCTAGTAGGATTTGATCCCGTTCGTTATTCCGTTTATTACGATTTGTTTCTAGATCTTTTCCTCTTTGTTCCTAATCCTAGTCTATTTCTTGTCCCTACCCCAAGCAAAGCCCTCCCTCCCCAATATAAATACCCAAGCACCCCCTCCAACACATCAAACCAACACCTCTCCTCTCCTCTCCGCAGCAGCAGCAGCAGTGCAGACCACCACCGCCGCCAAGTGCGCCGCCCGCCTCGACCTCTCCTGAGGTTTATATGATCTCCTCTCCACCGTCCCGTGATCTGCTTTCCTCTAGGAGCAACCGCAACATCGGATCCGATCTTCTTCCCCAACTCCGACGACTACTCCGGTGAGATCCACGAAATCCCGTAATTCATTTTTTTTCAGAAAATAGCAATCTTAGAAAATTCATATCTTTTATAGTTTTAGTATTTTGAGTGATTCCAATTGCTATGTGTCACAAATTTGCTGAAGTTTCTGTTAGTTCAATTTTATTTCACATTTGAGCAGTTTAAATTTGTGTTTGATGAATTTTCTCAAATCACTAGATTTGAGCTATTTTGAGTTAGGAATATTATTTTGACCGATTCTTTTTGCTCCTGGTCTCTAGGACCTTTGTTTATCCAGTAGTATTTAGTATTTTATTTCTAGGTTAATTTAAATTAGGTTTTTAGCAAAACAGTACTGTTTTAGTTATAGTTTTGTTTTAGTCTTTTCTTTATAGTTTTAATTGTTTTTAATTTTTTTTCTTTTTGTCACTCTTGAAAAATTTAGTTTTGTTTCTGTTAGTCAACAAAAGAAAATTTGTTTTATTTAAAAATTATTTTACTTAGTTTTGTACTGAAAACTTGTTTAGGTGATAGTTAGTGTTTCATAAAAGCTTTTATTTGTTTCTTTTTGCAAATAAAATTTTATGGAAAAATAGCTTCTGTTAACTTAGTTGTTTTACTTTGTATTTTCTGTTAGTTTATTAGTTTAGTATTTTCTTGGTTAAGTTTTACTTAGGACAAAACTATTTTGTGTTATGTCTTAGAGTTTTCTTTAGTAGTTTTGTTGTGTAGTTTTCCTTTGTTTTTATTGGGTGTCCCTTGATTTGCATTTTTATTTGTTGGTTTTATTATGAGTGTTAGAATTGTTTGCTAGGATGTTTGCTTATATGAATGCTATGTTTGACTATATAGATTTTCAACGGAGTGACGAATAGTTCTACCAAGTCATTATTCGAGAGTGTTGTTATCTTCATCAACTTACTAGGCAAGTTCACTTTGACCATGTTTTTCATACCTATGTGTTTTATTGCATCTAGTGTCATCTTCGCAGCAATCCCTCCAGTAGTGATATTGAATCCTTGTAGTTGAGTAGTATGCATGAGGTAGGAACCCATCACCCTGTTACCAAGCCCGGGACGTTATTTATTTTAATGTTACGCTATAGTAGACGGGGTTGGTATGAGTGCTCGGGAGTGGTGTGAGAATGGAGGATCTACGTCAATGACGACAACTCCATGATGGAATCTGCAAGGACTGCATCTTCAAGGCCTCAAGACTTCAAGACTCGAGACAAGAATTCAATACACACTACTGGGTGAAGGATGGTTGACGGGCACCCTAGAGAATCCAGTGGTTGGCCGGGATGCATGGAGAAGCGCCATGACATCTTGAAAGCTTCACCTGCACCCAAAGAGACGAAAGAATACTTCATGCCCGGAAGCTTACCTGTGCAACCGCAAGTCACTATGGGCTCTGGCTTGGTTGACCTTAGTGGTGACTCTGGCTGGGACGGTGCTAGCAGATGTAGAACTACGGTAGGATTGGATGAGCACCGGACAGTGGTCAGGGGAACTCTTCGGAAGACCATGTTTCGGTCGTCTTGTTCTCAAACACCGTGAAGTGCGAGAACGTAAAGAGAGGGATCGAATCTTGCGGGTAAAGTGTACAAACCTCTGCAGAGGGTTAAAACCTAATCGATTAGCCGTGTCCCCGGTTACGGACAATTTGAGCATCTGGACTTGGATCTATCTCGGAACTCTCAACACCGGACTGATAACTTAATTGTGGGCAACTTATGATGATTTTGGGCTATGAGACATCGGTTGGCGGAACCATGTCATGATAGAAAAACTCCATAGTACAGGCTCCATTTATTCCTTTGATGTAGGGAAAATAAACCAGCTTTTACGCAAACAAAACTCAGACACAGAGCCACAAAGCCATACTGCATATAGTATAGTTTATCATCTGTTTTCTCTTATTGTGATCTTGCCGGTACATTCAATGTACTGACCTACACGGCTGCAACGTATCATGCTGCAGATATTTCCTCGACGAGTAAGAGTTACGATACAGGTTTACGGTCTACACTCAACCTGCCGATGGCGTTGATGGGACTCCACACCCGACTATTTGTTTCCGCTGTGACTTATGAGGTATATATATCAGTTTTACGTTAATTATACATGTGATTGCACTTTGATATATACATTGATGTACTGTGTGTGCCAAAGATACTGATCGAGGATGGCACGAAACACGAGGCTTGACCGTCGAGGTCGGGTCGCTTCTGATATGGTATCAGAGCACATGTTGACTGTAGGACGTGACCCTAGAAATCGGAAAGCCCCTAGGACAGGATGTCTCAAAAAAAACTTTATTTTCAAAAGGATCCTTTACTTCTCGTCTTGTCTGATTTTATCAAGTAGTCCCTCTCACCTCAAATAGTTAGAATATACACCTTTCCCTTTTGACCACACGGAAGATCAACTGAAGTTGCTCCAAGAATTAAAGATATCGGACAACTGATGGCCATTTCAGAGTAAAGAGGATTTCACCATGCGTTGGAAGAATTGCAGCTGCAACAATTGAAGACTCCGAAGACTTGAAGAATTTGAAGTTCCTGAAGAATTATTTAACCTTTAGAGACCAAACCCTGTTATACACCTACGTTAGATGCGACGATTTGTGAGCTGTCATTTGTTTGATGTTTTCCGACAGCCACAAAGTAAAACTTGTTTCTTCAAAAACTATCGTTTGTATTGTGTGTATCCCTCCCCACCTCTCTCATATCTCATCCCAAAACTTTTGGACCCCATATATGATGAATGAAGAAGGACTGGTATTCTCTGGACCGATGACTCAGTTGGAGTCAGAGCTATGGATTAAAAACATGGAGGATCACTTCGAGAAGAAAATGATTGCAAGGAAGTATGAGGTTCAATATGCTCTTCAGTATTTTACCGAGAGTGCTGCAACCTGGTGGAAAATGCATCAAGCCATACAAGGATTTAATGGAACAAGAACTTGGGAGGAATTCAAGAAGACCCTGTTGAGATCACGTCTCATCCGGAAGCACTACGATAACCCGAAGAAGAAACCTTGTGCCTGCAAGATTTATGGAGAAATAGGACACACCTGTGGGGAACACAAGGATGGATGCCCTCATTGTGAGGAGAAACACCCAGCTGAGGAATGCCCAACTAGTCAGGTGACTTGTTTCTTGTGTGAAGGAACCACCCACTACCCGACTCAGTGTCACATTTACCCCATGGTGCAACAAACTATTCAGGAGCAGGAAGAAGGAATGAAAGAAGCCCTCCGAGAAGTTATGAAAGAACACTGTGATGAAGGAATGTGTTGAAGACCCCGATGGAGAAGGCCTCAACATATTTTACTCCAATGCCGCTATTCATGTGGAGAAGAAGGACATTTTTCGCAGATTGCACCAAGGAAAGAAAAGAGTATCTGGGATATTTCCGACAGCAGAAGTGAAGTTTGACCCTCGGAAATAGAAGCTCGATCATTACAGAGAAATCCAGAAGAGAAAAGAAGGCAACCCCGAACAACACAATTTTCGCAGAGAAGGACCTGAGTCATATCACTTGTTACAGGTGCAAGGATTTAGGTCATTACGCTAGTAAATGTCCGAAAAGAAGCCAAGAATCCAAGGAGCCTACATAATCACAAAGAAGCCCGAGACATGTCGGAAGTCTTTTGTTTTCGCTGCAAGGAAGCAGGACATTATGCTACTAAATGTCCCAACAAGATGAAAGCTGGAGTTGAGTAGTTGGAATTTTGATATTGGAAACAAGAGTAATAGAAAGCAATTTCATTTTATGAGTACAATAAGTTGAGTTATGTAATGGGTGCTCAGAGTTTGTAATGGATTCATGAAATCAATAAAGTTAAGGTGACATGTTTTCATATGTTTAATTGTAGGAGTTGTTACTCGTGAACAAAGATTTTGACCATTTTCGAGGATATGAGAAATATGGTCTATGGATGGATTTGTGAATTTCATTTTAGGGTGGTAGTACCCTGTGAAGAAGACTAGACTAATGGATAAGAAAATATATATATTCCACGGACTGTAGTTCAAGGAAAAAAAGTTGGAGTTTTGCTTTTGATATGATGGTATGAAGAAAGCAGTACTCTTTGGATTTAAAGGATGTGTAATATGGAACAAGAGAGTTACCCCAAGGATGAGTTAAAGCTGCACTAGTGTTGAAGTGGGCCATAACCCACAGGCCCAAGAATTAATAAGGATCAAGTACCCTTTGGAGAAAGAAATTTTGGGAATAGACTACGATTTGATCAACCGAGCGATTCTATAGGAGTTTACATAAAACCCGAGAGTTGTTAAGGAATGATAGATGTTTGTTTGGCCTGCAGAATCAATGGATTTTTCCGAACTTGGTTCGTCGACAAGAGAAATTCTGCAATGCTTGTGAGGATGACCGAGTGTTAGAATGCGAGATTCGCTAAACCATGTACAAGGTAATGATTTGGGTGCGGGATGGATTGATCACCATACCGACTTACTCTTATTATTCGCTTTGCTATATGGGATGGTAAAATCTGAGTGACTTGCCTATAGTAGAGAGACGACGATCAAAACCTTGTTTAAACATTAGAAAGGTATAGGTATTTTTTTCCCTTGTACACGGCAGTTGTTGCCAACCGTAGGTTATACAGTGAGGTTCAACTCAGACCCGTTTTCTGCAGGGGAAACCATAAATCGTTGACCACCATGAGATACCGATAGTTGTTTAGTATTGGCGCCAGATCCTAAACTGAGAAGACCCTGTCTCGGAAGAACCTTAATTACCATGAAGGACTCATGATTTTGATAAAAGAGGTTATGCCCTTACCGGGAGAGCACCAGGAAAGAGTTACCACGAGAATATGAGAAGACCGACATTGTCAACCCAAAGGAATGGAGTACATGAGTTTTGTCGGAACAATAACCATGCTTCTAAGTGTGGTAGCACACTAGACCATACAGATCAATGGATTTGCTAGAAGACCCCCAAACCCTAACCCTTTTCTTGCTAGCCTCTTCGAATCTCGAGGACGAGATTCATTTTAAGTGTGTAGATTTGTAACATCCCAAAATTCTAAATTTTGGAATGTTATATTAAATAAATAGTTTTGATTGTTTGTTTGATTGTTGTCTGAATGATTGAGTGAAATTGAGTGAAATTGAAACTTTTGAAGGTTAAATGAGAGGAATTAAAGGACTTTCCCAAACTTTCATTTTTCTTTTATGATCTCCAGAATTCAAATTCTTTTCATCACAAAACCCTGGAGAGAAGATGACATGACTTCTTCCATTTATTTAAATGACAAGGGTATTGAAAATATTTTCCAATTCTGAAACTTTATGCAACTCAATGATTTTCACGAGCGAAGATAAAATGACTTCTTCAAAACATATGAAATATGAGTTGGGAGTTTTAAAAGAATTAAATTCAAAGTTCTTTTGAATTTATTTCCAATTTGGAGTTATTTGAGTTTTATTCAAATTATTTTCTCCAAAAACAAAATATATGGAAAATAGGGTAACATGATTCCCTACATCAGAAAATTGGAGAGAAATTAATTTGAAGTCATTTTGGTATTTTAAAAATGATTTTTATTAGATTTTATTGGACCAGTAGCACTGTGTGAATTATTAAAATTTGTGTGGATTTTATTTGACATTAGAATAATGTTCATCTTGTAAGAAATATTTTTCTGCAAATTTTGATATATTATATGCCTATATAAAAGTTTTAATTATTTTGTTTTTGTTTTTGTTTTTGTTCTGTGAAATTTAGTTAAAAAAATATGCAGCGCCTTGGGCCAAAGGCCCAAGCCGCCGACCAGCCACCGGCCAAGGCCAAGGCCAAGGCCATCGCACGCACACACCTAGGGGGCCAGGGAGCCCAGGTTTCCTATTCTTTTATAAATCCTAGTAGGATTTGATCCCGTTTCGTTATTCCGTTTATTACGATTTGTTTCTATATCTTTTCCCTCTTTGTTCCTAATCCTAGTCTATTTCTTGTCCCCTACCCCAAGCAAAGCCCTCCCCTCCCCAATATAAATACCCAAGCACCCCCTCCAACACATCAAACCAACACCTCTCCTGTCCTCTCCGCAGCAGCAGCAGTGCAGCACCACCGCCGCCGCCAAGTGCCGCCGCCGCGCCCTCGACCTCTCCTGAGGTTTATATGATCTCCTCTCCACCGTCCCGTGATCTGCTTTCCTCTAGGAGCAACCGCAACATCGGATCCGATCTTCTTCCCCAACTCCGACGACTACTCCGGTGAGATCCACGAAATCCCGTAATTCATTTTTTTCAGAAAATAGCAATCTTAGAAAATTCATATCTTTTATAGTTTTTAGTATTTTTGAGTGATTCCAATTGCTATGTGTCACAAATTTGCTGAAGTTTCTGTTAGTTCAATTTTATTTCACATTTGAGCAGTTTAAATTTGTGTTTGTATGAATTTTCTAAAATCACTAGATTTGAGCTATTTTGAGTTAGGAATATTATTTTTGACCGATTCTTTTTGCTCCTGGTCTCTAGGACCTTTGTTTATCCAGTAGTATTTAGTATTTTATTTCTAGGTTAATTTAAATTAGGTTTTTAGCAAAACAGTACTGTTTTAGTTATAGTTTTGTTTTAGTCTTTTCTTTATAGTTTTAATTGTTTTTAATTTTTTTTCTTTTTGTCACTCTTGAAAAATTTAGTTTTGTTTCTGTTAGTCAACAAAAGAAAATTTGTTTTTATTTAAAAATTATTTTACTTAGTTTTGTACGAAAACTTGTTTAGGTGATAGTTAGTGTTTCATAAAAGCTTTTATTTGTTTCTTTTTGCAAATAAAATTTTATGGAAAAATAGCTTCTGTTAACTTAGTTGTTTTACTTTGTATTTTCTGTTAGTTTATTAGTTTAGTATTTTCTTGGTTAAGTTTTACTTAGGACAAAACTATTTTGTGTTATGTCTTAGAGTTTTCTTTAGTAGTTTTGTTGTGTAGTTTTCCTTTGTTTTTATTGGGTGTCCCTTGATTTGCATTTTTATTTGTTGGTTTTATTATGAGTGTTAGAATTGTTTGCTAGGATGTTTGCTTATATGAATGCTATGTTTGACTATATAGATTTTCAACGGAGTGACGAATAGTTCTACCAAGTCATTATTCGAGAGTGTTGTTATCTTCATCAACTTACTAGGCAAGTTCACTTTGACCATGTTTTTCATACCTATGTGTTTTATTGCATCTAGTGTCATCTTCGCAGCAATCCCTCCAGTAGTGATATTGAATCCTTGTAGTTGAGTAGTATGCATGAGGTAGGAACCCATCACCCTGTTACCAAGCCCGGGACGTTATTTATTTTAATGTTACGCTATAGTAGACGGGGTTGGTATGAGTGCTCGGGAGTGGTGTGAGAATGGAGGATCTACGTCAATGACGACAACTCCATGATGGAATCTGCAAGGACTGCATCTTCAAGGCCTCAAGACTTCAAGACTCGAGACAAGAATTCAATACACACTACTGGGTGAAGGATGGTTGACGGGCACCCTAGAGAATCCAGTGGTTGGCCGGGATGCATGGAGAAGCGCCATGACATCTTGCGGAAAGCTTCACCCAGACCCAAAGAGACGAAAGAATACTTCATGCCCGGAAGCTTACCTGTGCAACCGCAAGTCACTATGGGCTCTGGCTTGGTTGACCTTAGTGGTGACTCTGGCTGGGACGGTGCTAGCAGATGTAGAACTACGGTAGGATTGGATGAGCACCGGACAGTGGTCAGGGGAACTCTTCGGAAGACCATGTTTCGGTCATCTTGTTCTCAAACACCGTGAAGTGCGAGAACGTAAAGAGAGGGATCGAATCTTGCGGGTAAAGTGTACAAACCTCTGCAGAGGGTTAAAACCTAATCGATTAGCCGTGTCCCGATTACGGACAATTTGAGCATCTGGACTTGGATCTATCTCGAACTCTCAACACCGGATCGATAACTTAATTGTGGGCAACTTATGATGATTTTGGGCTATGAGACATCGGTTGGCGGAACCATGTCATGATAGAAAAACTCCATAGTACAGGCTCCATTTATTCCTTTGATGTAGGGAAAATAAACCAGCTTTTACGCAAACAAAACTCAGACACAGAGCCACAAAGCCATACTGCATATAGTATAGTTTATCATCTGTTTTCTCTTATTGTGATCTTGCGGTACATTCAATGTACTGACCTACACGGCTGCAACGTATCATGCTGCAGATATTTCCTCGACGAGTAAGAGTTACGATACAGGTTTACGGTCTACACTCAACTTTGCCGATGGCGTTGATGGGACTCCACACCGACTATTTGTTTCGCTGTGACTTATGAGGTATATATATCAGTTTTACGTTAATTATACATGTGATTGCACTTTGATATATACATTGATGTACTGTGTGTGCCAGCATACTGATCCAGGGATGGCACAGAAACACAGAGGCTTGACCGTCTGAGGTCGGGTCGCTATACCACAAAGGAAGGGAAGGAAGAAGGACGCGAGAAGCACGAAGCCATGGAGGCTCTAGGACCCTCGGGTGCCCGGGCCTTCGGCCACTGCCCAGGGCCTGCCCGCTGTGCACCCCGGGTGCCCGGCCGTGGCCTGGGTGGCGCCCCTGAGCAGCCCGGGGGCCCCCCCCCCCGGCTGGGAGCTGCACCGCCGCCCCGGGTGCCCGGTCCATCAACCCTGGGTGCCCGACCCCCCCTCCAGTCGGCTCCCCACCGCCCCGGGTGCCCGGTCCATCAACCCCGGGTGCCCGACCCCCCCTCCAGCCGGCTCCCCACCGCCCTGGGTGCCCGGGCCATCAACCCCCGGGTGCCCAGTCCCTACAGCCACTTGGCCGAGGCCTCTCTGACCGGACCGGGTGCCTGGTCCTCCGCACCCCGGGTGCTCGGACATCTCCTACTGCATCCCCTCCGGGTGCCCGGACTCCTTTACCCTGGGTGCCCGGACACATCCGGTTTGTGCCCGCGGGCACTAAGGGCAAATGACCCATGTACACTTGTTTTAGCCCCAATCCGTCCCTAGCCTACATTAACTCTTCCCCTAGCTCATTAGAGAGGATAGCAAAGTATTAGATAGACAAAGAGAGAGGTTTGCTCATCTTCCTACTCTTGGAGATCTAGACCTCATCTTGGAGAAGCTCCTCTTGGAGATCAAGCCCTCCTCTTGGAGAAGATCCTCTTGTGGATATCAAGGCCTCCTCTTGGAGAAGGATCCCCATCATAGGATCATCAAGATCTGTTTCCTCATAGGATTGGGATGAACTAGTTACCTCTTGTATCTTCTTGTGTTGGATTTGGACCTTTGTATCTCTCTTTGTATGATTGGATCTAGCACATGTGTGATTGGATCAAGTCAATTTGAGTGTTCCTCTTGTTTTCCCCATTTGTGTTCTTCTTGTTCTTGAGGATTTCCCCTCCAATTCGTGAAATATCTCCATCTAGGGTTGCACCCTACAACATATTGGTATCATGAGCCATGGTTTCTCACGAAATTGGAGCCCCCCTTCTTGTTCTCTAGCCTAATTTTGTTGTGTTCTTCCCCAATTTCAAAAATTCCCCACCAAAAATAGCCCCAATTTTTTTTTGTGATTTGTTGGTTTGATGAGGTTTTGTTGGATTTGATCCATGGATTTGCTTGGTTTCAAGTGGATCTGGCCTTCTCCCCATCCATCTCCGCCTTTCCCTCCACAAAATCCACCAATTTCTCCCATTTTCCCATAAATTTCCGCCCAAATCCGTGACCCTCGGGCACCCGGACCTCAAACACCGGGCACCCGGACCCCCCCAACCCCGCTGACCACCCCGGGTGCCCGCACCTCTTACCCCCGGCCACTTCTTCCGCCCAACCCCGCTGACCACCCCGGGTGCCCGTACCTCCGACCCTCGGGCACCTGCAACACCCAGAATCAACCCACCAACAAAAACCGTTTCGGCCATAACTTTCACTCCCGAAGTCTGATTTTGACGTTCTTTAGCTCGTTGAGTAGATATTGACATCCCCCATCCATATGGATAGATTCCAACACAATTTGACTCCATAAAAATTTAGGCATTTTGGCATCTTTGCCTAGGCCATCCACCATATCATCCGCAAAACCACCATAGCTTTCCGCAACCTAACCCATTTAGTTCCATATAGCATTTATGGTTACTTGAGGGGTGAATTGAATCTCCTAAGGTGTTTCGGCTACTTAGGGACGGTCGCTTCATCATCAACCACCACCACCACTTCCGCATTGCTAATTCCGGAACCACCTATGCATTCCGCTACCACCATTTGACATTCTCCTTTGAGATTTTGAGTTTGCGGTTTTTCCGTTTCCTAGGGTGTTTCGGCTAACTAGGAACGGTTTGCATAAGTGGCTATCTTGGTTTGTGCATTTCGCATAAGTGGCCATACAAAAAAAAGATAATAAGCTTTTAAGCAAAAAGAGAGCAAAGAAGCTTGTAAGCAAGAGCCATAGCATCACCACGTGGCATACCATACTACCATATTGATCATCTTGGATCATCGTATGCGAAACACCGGAACATCATACATATGTAGCATACTTGGGATAGAAAGTTGATACATTTTGCATCTTATAGATTGTGCACAAGTGTCGTATCCGCCTATTGAGCAATCGTGCTAGCGTCTCTCTAGAGTTGTGCAACACGAGCGTTTTCCGTGGATTCCACATTCTGTGCTCATTCCTTGGTTGCACGACCCCATTTATCTATCCGTGTGTGTGTTTTCATGTGCCACCCATCGCTATTAGTTTACTTGTTTCACTTACGAATTTGTGAATCTTTTCCAACATTATTGACTCTTGCTAACATTTTGCATCAAATTTTTGTGCCACTATCCTCACCGAGCTCCACCATAAGCCTTGTGTAGCTGTGAGAATTTACAAGATCCGGTACCAATTGTGCTATTTCCTTGATACATTATTGAGTGATCATTGATCCATCTTCAACATTGGAAAGGTACATTTGGTCTAGTTCTTTACTTTCTTCCACTCACATTTGCTCGAGTCTTGTGATGGATAGGCAAGGCATTTCATCTCCGTTCTTCCTCGACAACGATGATAACCCACAAGTATAGGGGATCGCAACAGTTTTCGAGGGTAGAGTATTCAACCCAAATTTACTGATTCGACATAAGGGGAGCCAAAGAATATTCTCAAGTATTAGCAGTTGAGTTGTCAATTCAACCACACCTGGATAACTTAGTATCTGCAGCAGAGTATTTAGTAGCAAAGTAATATGGAGGTAACGGTAATTATAGCAAAAGTAATATTTTTGGGTTTTGTAGTGATTGTAACAGTAGCAACGGAAAAGTAAATAAGTGAAGAACAATATGTGAAAAGCTCGCAGCATTGGATCGGTGATGGAGAATTATGCGGATGCGGTTCATCATGTAATGGTCATAACATAGGGTGACACAGAACTAGCTCCAATTCATCAATGTAATGTAGGCATGTATTCCGAATATAGTCATACGTGCTTATGGAAAAGAACTTGCATGACATCTTTTGTCCTACCCTCCCGTGGCAACAGGGTCCTAGCGGAAACTAAGGGATATTAAGGCCTCCTTTTAATAGAGTACCAGACCAAAGCATTAACACATAGTGAATACATGAACTCCTCAAACTATGGTCATCGCCGGGAGTGGTCCCGATTATTGTCACTTCGGGGTTGCCAGATCATAACACATAGTAGGTGACTATAGACTTGCAAGATAGGATCAAGAACTCACATATATCATGAAAACATAATAGGTTCAGATCTGAATATCATGGCACTCGGGCCCTAGTGACAAGCATTAAGCATAGCAAAGTCATAGCAACATCAATCTCAGAACATAGTGGATACTAGGGATCAAACCCTAACAAAACTAACTCGATTACATGATAAATCTCATCCAACCCATCACCGTCCAGCAAGCCTATGATGGAATTACTCACGCACGGCGGTGAGCATCATGAAATTGGTGATGGAGGATGGTTGATGATGATGACGACGACGGATTCCCCTCTCCGGAGCCCCAAACGGACTCCAGATCAGCCCTCCCGAGAGAGTTTAGGGCTTGGCGGCGGCTCCGTATGGTAAAACGCGATGAATCCTTCTCTCTATTTTTTCTCTCCCCGAACACGAATATATGGAGTTGGAGTTGAGGTCGGCGGAGCACTAGGGGGCCCACGAGGCAGGGGGGCGCGCCCAGGGGGCAGGCGCGCCCCCCACCCTCGTGGCAAGGGTGTGGGCCCCCTGGCCTTGATTCTTTCGCCAGTATTTTTTATTATTTCTAAAAATAATCTCCGTGGAGTTTCAGGTCATTCCGAGAACTTTTGTTTCTGCACATAAATAACACCATGGCAATTCTGCTGAAAACAACGTCAGTCCGGGTTAGCTCCATTCAAATCATGCAAGTTAGAGTCCAAAACAAGGGCAAAAGTGTTTCGAAAAGTAGATACGATGGAGACGTATCAAACGACGGCGCGAACAACTACATCATTAAAACGTCCATCTTCGGACTACAACAAGCAATGCAAGGCATTGAGCGACTCGCCATCGACATTCGCCAAAACGAAGCAAGGAAAAGGGACTACATCGACACCAAGTTGGACGAACAAATGGATCAATTACGAGACTTGGTGGCCAAATACAAGTCTTCTTCCCCTTCATCATCTTCACGGCGGAGAATGATGTCTACTATGCAACCTTCTTCTTGTAGACGTTGTTGGGCCTCCAAGTTGCCACTACTTATTCCTTAGTCCATCGAATCTTTACCCAAAACTTGAAAACTTCACAACACAAAACTTAACAGAAAACCTCGTGAGCTCCGTTAGCGAAAGAAAACAAAACACCACTTCAAGGTACTGTAATGGACTCATTATTTATTTGTATTGGTGTTAAAGCTACTGTATTCCAACTTCTCTATGGTTTATAAACAATTTTACTAGCCATAGATTCATCAAAATAAGCAAACAACACACGAAAAACAGAATCTGTCAAAAACAGAACAGTCTGTAGTAATCTATAACTAACGCAAACTTCTGGAACTCAAACAATTCTACCAAAATAGGACGACCTATATAAAATTTGATTATTGATCTGATCCAATTGGAATCAGTATTTTATCACATTCTGGTGATTTTAAACAATTGTTTTCGTGAACAGAAAGTTTCTGGAATTTTCAGCAAGATCAAATAACTATCATCCAAGAAGATCCTATAGGTCTTACTTGGCACAAACACTAATTAAAACATAAAACTACATCTAACCAGAGGCTAGATGATTTATTTATTACTAAACAGGAACAAAAATCAAGGAACCAAAATAAAAATTGGGTTGCCTCCCAACAAGCGCTAACGTTTAATGCCCCTAGCTAGGCAAGATGATTTCAATGATGCTCACCTAAAAGATAAGAATTGAAACATAAAGAGAGCATCATGAAGAATATGACTAGCACATTTAAGTCTAACCCACTTCCTATGCATAGGGATTTTGTGAGCAAACAACTTATGAGAATAATAATCAACTAGCATAGGTGCTCGAGTGGCCTCTTTGCTAGGTTGTGACGTTAGCACGATGCCTTTCACGTATCTTGGTTTGCCCATGGGAACCTCTAGGCCCTCTATCTATGAGTTGATGCCTCTGGTGGATCGAATCGAGCGCCGTTTATCTGCCTCTTCATGCTTGCTTAACCAAGGATGCCGACTGCAACTTGTTCAGTCCGTGTTGTGCTCCATGCCAATTTATTTTCTGTGCACTTTATCTCTCCCAAAGGGCATTATTCAGCAGCTTGAGAGGATCATGAGGTAGTGCCTATGGAGGGGTAACACGGATAACCCACACCAATCTTTGGCTGCTTGGGATCTAGTCTGTCGTCCTAAGGATTTTGGAGGTTTGGGTGTTCTCAGCTTGTCTATCCAAAATGAAGCCTTGCTTATTAAGCATCTTTTCAAGTTTTTCAACAAAGTGGACGTGCCTTGGGTATCACTAATTTGGGACACCTATTATGCTTCATCACCACCCCAAAGCACCAGTGCCTGTGGTTCATTTTGGTGGCGTGATATTATGCGGTTATTCCCCAAATTCTCCAACCTGGCGGTTCCTCAAGTTCATGTTGGTGATATGGTTCTATTTTGGCTTGATCGTTGGCAGCTGGGAAATCATGTTGTCTTGTTGTAGGAATCTTTCCCAAGGCTCCACTCCTTTGTTGTGGACAATGCAATCACAGTTAAAGAGTTCTTGCTGCGGTCTGACATCTTGGAGCACTTTCATCTGCCTCTATAGCAGGAGGGCCTTCTCAGAGCTCACACAATTACAAACACTCCTGCCGTCGATCAGTTTGAATGGTGAGATCAAGGACGTTTGGAAGTGGCCTTCCAAATCTGGTGATTACATGGCAAAGATATACTATGATTTTTGCTTCTCACATCTGGTGGTAGATCCTATTTTCAAATGGATTTGGAAGAGTGCATGCACGCTAAAGATAAAAGTTTTTGGTTGGCTCCTGTTAATGGATCGTTTGAATACAAGAGATATGATGCAACGAAGGCACTGGATCATTCAGGATGATACTTGTGTGCTTTGCAATCTTGCTCAACATGAGGATCGGGCTCACCTTTTCTTTGCTTGCAATTATAGCCAAAGGGTTTGGAACTAACTTGGGATTTCTTGGTCTGCGCAACCAAACCAAACCACATATGCTATGGCTCAAGCAGCGAGGAAGGATTTTGGACACCCTTTTTTCTCTGAGGTGGTTTTCTCTGCTACTTGGAATATTTGGACACAAAGGAATGGGAAAATTTTCAGGAATGAGCAACCATCATTTAGAGCTTGGAGAAGAAACTTTATACATGACATCTCTCTTCTGTCTCACAGGATTAGATGTAAATATAAGGATAGTTTTGTTTCTTGGATAGCTGACCTCACATAGTTTCTTTTGTAAGTTTTCTCTCCTTTCTTGTAAATTTGTATAGTTGTAACTAATACTCTTTTATTTATTTAATAAAGGACTGTGAGGCTGTTGCCTTGCAGTAAATAGTCAAAAAAAAAACTAGCATAGGAAGGCAAAACAAGCATAACTTCAAAACTTTAAGCACATAGAGAGGAAACTTGATATTATTGCAATTTCTACAAGCATATGTTCCTCCCTCATAATAATTTTCAGTAGAATCATGAATGAATTCAACAATATAACTATCACATAAAGCATTCTTTTCATGATCTACTAGCATAGAATTTTTATTACTCTCTACATAAGCAAATTTATTCTCATCAATAGTAGTGGGAGCAAACTCAACAAAATAACTATCATGTAAAGCATAATCCAATTGAAAATTAAAATCATGATGACAAGTTTCATGGTTATCTTTATTCTTTATAGAATACGTGTCATCACAATAATCATCATAAATAGGAGGCATGCTTTCATCATAATAAATTTGCTCATCAGAACTTGGGGGACTAAACATATCATCTTCATCAAACATAGCATCCCCAAGCTTGTGGCTTTGCATATCATTAGCATCATGGGTATTCAAAGAATTCATACTAACAACATTTCAATCATGCTCATCATTCACATATTTTATTCCAAACATTCTATGTAATTCTTCTTCTAGTACTTGAGCACAATTTTCCTTCCCATCATTTTCACGAAAGACATTAAAAAGATGAAGCATATGAGGCACCCTTAATTCCATTTTTTGTAGTTTTCTTTTATAAACTAAACTAGTGATAAAACAAGAAACAAAAAGATTCGATTGCAAGATCTAAAGATATACCTTCAAGCACTCACCTCCCCGGCAACGGCGCCAGAAAAGAGCTTGATGTCTACTACGCAACCTTCTTCTTGTAGACATTGTTGGGCCTCCAAGTGCAAAGGTTTGTAGGACAGTAGCAAATTTCCCTCAAGTGGATGACCTAAGGTTTATAAATCCGTGGGAGGCGTAGGATGAAGATGGTCTCTCTCAAACAACCCTGCAACCAAATAACAAAGAGTCTCTTGTGTCCCCAGCACACCCAATACAATGGAAAATTGTATAGGTGCACCAGTTCGGCGAAGAGATGGTGATACAAGTGCAATATGGATGGTAGATATAGGTTTTTGTAATCTGAAAATATAAAAACAGTAAGGTAACTAATGATAAAAGTGAGTACAAACGATATTGCAATGCTTCGAAACAAGGCCTAGGGTTCATACTTTCACTAGTGCAAGTTCTCTCAACAATAATAACATAATTGGATCATATAACTATCCCTCAACATGCAACAAAGAGTCACTCCAAAGTCACTAATAGCGGAGAACAAACAAAGAGATTATGGTAGGGTACGAAACCACCACAAAGTTATTCTTTCTGCTTGATCTATTCAAGAGTCCGTAGTAAAATAACACGACGCTATTCTTTCCGTTCGATCTATCATAGAGTTCATACTAGAAATAACACCTTAAGACACAAATCAACCAAAACCCTAATGTCACCTAGATACTCCAATGTCACCTCAAGTATCCATGGGCATGATTATACGATATGCATCACACAATCTCAGATTCATCTATTCAACCAACAGAACTTCAAAGAGTGCCCCAAAGTTTCTACCGGAGAGTCAAGACGAAAACGTGTGCCAACCCCTATGCATAGGTTCACGGGCGGAACCCGCAAGTTGATCACCAAAACATACATCAAGTGGATCACGTGATATCCCATTGTCACCACAGATAAGCACGGCAAGACATACATCAAGTGTTCTCACATCCTTAAAGACTCAATCCAATAAGATAACTTCAAAGGGAAAACTCAATCCATTACAAGAGAGTAGAGAGGGAGAAACATCATAAGATCCAACTATAGTAGCAAAGCTCGCGATACATCAAGATCGTACCACCTCAAGAACACGAGACAGAGAGAGAGAGAGAGAGAGAGAGAGAGAGAGAGAGAGATCAAACACATAGCTACTGGTACATACCCTCAGCCCCGAGGGTGAACTACTCCCTCGTCATGGAGAGCGCGGGATGATGAAGATGGCCATCGGTGATGGATCCCCCCTCCGGCAGGGTGCCGGAACAGGGTCCCGATTGGTTTTTGGTGGCTACAGAGGCTTGCGGCGGCGGAAATCCCAATCTCTTTTGTTCCCCGATGTTTTTAGGGTGTATGGACATATATATAGGCGAAAGAAGTCGGTCAGGGGAGCCACGAGGGGCCCACGAGGGTGGACGGCGCGCCCAGCGGGGGTGGGCGCGCTCCCCTGCCCCGTGCCTTCCTCGTTGCTTCCCTTACGTACACTCCAAGTCTTCTGGATTGCTTCCGTTCCAAAAATAACTCTCCCGAAGGTTTCATTCCGTTTGGACTCCATTTGATATTCCTTTTCTGCGAAACACTGAAACAAGGGAAAAAAGCAAACCTGCACTGGGCTCGGGTTAATAGGTTAGTCCCAAAATAATATAAAAGTGCATAGTAAAGCCCATTAAACATCCAAGATGGATAATATAATAGCATGAATACTTCATAAATTATAGATACGTTGGAGACGTATCAGAGACGCTCAAGTCGCACACCTTCGGAGCGGCCACAAGATGCAAGTACCACGCGGCACCGTCAATAAAATCTTCATGAGCACAAGAGAAGACCGCGAGAAGAGCACCAACAAGATGGAGCTATGACTACTACCACCACTTCGGCATCTTCACCAAGTGTTATCAAGGCATCTTCGCCTTTGGACGTACAACATCTTCGCCTACCTCCGACGAGTACGCCTACATCGGCCTTCATCCATGGCGACGGTGACGAGATTATCGAGCATGGGATTTTCCCTTTGGTCATGGAGGAGAGGGATGATGTTCCATCTTCGGCCTTCATCCACAGCGACGACGACAAGATGGTTGAGCATGGGATTTTCCCTTCGAACACGGCGACGCATGATGACTTGAGTGACTTGTGTCGCCATATTGAGAGTGAGAGTGATTGCACCACTAGCCCCATATACGATGAATTGTCACAATTCCCATGTGAGGAGATCCACAACCCCCACCACATGAGTGAGATGAGTGACTCCACCATATGTGACGTTGAGTGCACCTATTTTGAGGGAGTGAGTGAACCACCACATAGAGAGAGTGTGATAGTTGATTGGGCATGTGAGGCCACTATGATTTCTAACGACGTAACCTCTACCTCTATTGTGTCTTCTCCTTCGGTGCTAGGTCCCATATATGATGACACACCGATTCACGGCGACTTCGTCCTTCCTTTGGACAAGACGATGGCCATGGTGGAATATGATGCACCCCCCACATAGTTCCATCAAGTCGATGATGATTGACCACCATTTGGTCTTTGCCACCTCACCTACACCACATGAGTGGAATGAGAATGGTAACATAGGTGAAGGTGATGCTCTAGTCCCACTAGTGGACATTCTTGACATTGATTTCTTGCATGATGTTGATCCACCTATTACCATGCTTCATGCTAGTGTGACTTTCCCATGCGATGATTTACACATTTATGATGAGTTTGATGATTGCCATGTGGAGTCCATTAATTGTGATGCCAGGTTACATAGGATTTCTTGTGACAATTCTCTAGGTTACATCATGTTTGACAATCCGCTTGACTTGTCATATGCTATGCATGAGACCAACGATATGTCATATTTGCAATCTCATCGTAGTGACTATGCATATGCCTTTAAAATAAACCCAATTTGCACTTATGGCATAGATTAAAAGCCCATGGTTATTGGCATTTGTTTCTCTTGTGATGATATTGATATGCCCCCTTTGCATAATTTATCTCATATGCCATGCCATGACCACCTAGCTTCGGATATGCATTGTTTTGGATGTTGTTCATATTCTCCATATGATGTTTCCACTATTGCTCATGAGGAGACCCCCATAGTTTCCTCATACATTTTAGGAGATTTTGATTCATCCTATCCATTGCATGATCCCACTACTTGTGCGCACCATATGCTCCCCATGAATAAACATGCCAGTGATGTGCCATATACTTGCATTCTCAATTTGTGTCCCCATCATGTCATACAAAACAACTATTTTTTTCATGATGGATGACATGTTCTTATACCATGCATCAAATTTCTTTGAGCGATGCTTATCTTGTGCTAACTCACACATGCACATACACATCATGATGGATCTCCATGGTAGAGGCAAAGGTGTCTCGATGTTTCGATGAGATAGCAATCGTTTTCTGTGGGAGTCGACTTTGACGATCCGACTGCGAACGTGCGAAGATGTCGCGCCTTAGCAATCGCTAAACCAACTTCCGAGGGGTTATTGACCACGCCGGAGCACGATCAACCTGACCACGAGGGTCTATTTCCTGCGAGCAAATGAAGAACAAGCAAGAAACTGAGATTGCAATCTGGATATTGCGAATAAAAGAGGAAATCTTTATTAAAGAAGGTGGGGTTCTGTGACGCCTTTGTCTGGTCGTTGAACACAAACGAAGTACGCGAAGTTGCAGCTATGGCGAACTTTTAATCTAAACAAAACCCAAAGTCTAAACGACGCCCAAAGGGTTGTATATATGGAGGAAGAGGAGGGAATTTCGTGGCCCTCGGAGGAGGGGTCCGAAACCAACCCTAACTCTTGTTTCCCCACACACACGGACTCTAGAGACAGCCTATACTTAAGTATTTCAAAAATACATGGGCCTGGCCCAATAATAAGGTGAAGCAGCACCTAGAATAGCCTCTGGACGAAATTTATGAAGTGGCATCTTGTATATTTCGTCCAAGGCTTCATGCACTCCTTATGGTGGCTTCAAAGTCCTGAAATCATCACTTGTAACTCCGTTCTTGATCCCCTTGCGCATGCCATCATCTCCCTGCTTGGTCTTGCTCCAGTGTTCATCCCTCTTATCCATGCCAGGCCCTTCATTTGTAAGCAAACAAAAGTATCCAATTTAGGCAGCATCATATTCTCATGAACATTAGAATCATTACCAAGAAACGAAAGTACCTGGTAATTCAATTGGCGTGCGCGAACTCTAGTAATTGGTCCGGTATGTATAGCAGCACGGGCTGTGGGTGTAACAATGATATTGATGTCCTCATCATCCTCCCCTTCTTGAAATGAAGTCGTCCTCGACGGAAGCTCATCTTCCTCACCCAAATAAGGCTTCAAATATGCAATGTTAAAAGTGGGACTAACCCCAAAATCTGCAGGCAGCTCAAGTTTATATGCATTATCATTTATTTTCTCTAACACCTTAAAAGGAAAATCAGCACGTGGCATTAGCTTTGATTTTCGCAAATTAGGAAATCTATCCTTACGCAAATGTAACCAAACAAGATCTCCAGGTGCAAACACAACATGTTTTCTACCCTTATCTCCAGCAAGTTTATATTTAGCATTCATACGCTCAATGTTTTCCTTAGTTAACTCATGCATTTTTAAAATCAATTTAGCACGTTCTTTAGCATCAAAATTAACCTTCTCCGAAGATGGAACAGGCAACAAATCAATAGGTGCGCGAGGTACGAAACCATACACAATTTCAAAAGGGCACATCTTAGTAGTAGAATGCAATGAACGATTATAAGCAAATTCAATATGAGGCAAGCATTCTTCCCACATTTTCTTATTATTCTTCAAAACAACCCTAAGCATAGTAGACAATGTTCTATTGACTACTTCAGTTTGTCCATCAGTTTGGGGGTGACAAGTAGTACTAAAAAGCAGTTTAGTCCCCAACTTAGCCCATAAACATCTCCAAAAGTGGCTAAGGAATTTAGTATCACGATTTGAAACAATAGTACTTGGCACACCATGAAAGCGAATAATTTCCCAAAAGAACAAATTAGCAACATTAACAACATCATCGCTTTTATGACATGGTATAAAGTGTGCCATTTTCGAAAATCTATCCACGACAACAAATATGCTATCCCTCCCCTTCTTTGTTCAAGGTAAACCTAAAACAAAGTCCATAGATATATCCTCCCAAGGAACACTAGGTACAGGCAAAGGCATATATAAACCATGAGGATTGAGACATGACTTAGCTTCTTGACATGTAGTGCAGCGAGCAACAAAATGCTCAACATCCCGTCTCATCTTTGGCCAAAAGAAATGTGTAGCAAGTATATCCTCCATCTTCTTGACGCCAAAGTGCCCCATTAATCCTCCTCCATGCGCCTCCTGCAACAACAAAAGACGACCAGAGCTAGCTGGAATGCATAGCTTGTTAGCACGAAACACAAATCCATCGTTAAGGACGAACTTGTTCCAAGTTCTCCCTTCCTTACAATTCTGCAATACATCTTTAAATTTAGCATCATGCACATACTGATCTTTGATGGTCTCCAAACCAAATATTTTAAAGTCAAGTTGTGAAAGCATAGTATAACGACGAGACAATGCATCAGCGATAACATTTTCTTTACCCTTCTTGTGTTTAATGACATAAGGGAAAGTCTCAATGAATTCAACCCATTTAGCATGTCTACGGTTCAGTTTTGCTTGACTTTTAATGTGTTTCAAATATTCATGATCAGAATGTATAACAAATTCCTTGGGCCATAAATAATGTTGCCATGTTTCTAAGGTCCGAACAAGAACATATAATTCTTTATCACAAGTAGAATAGTTCAGACTAGGCCCACTCAATTTTTCAGAAAAGTATGCAACAGGTTTGCCATCTTGTAATAACACACCTCCTAATCCAATTCCACTAGCATCACATTCAAGCTCAAAAGTCTTATTAAAATCAGGAAGTTGGAGTAAAGGAGCATGTGTCAACTTATCTTTCAATACCGTGAAGGCTTCTTCCTATGTGGTACCGCAAACAAAAGGCACATCCTTCTTTGTAAGCTCGTTGAGAGGTGCAGCAATGGTGCTGAAATCTCTCACAAAACGCCTATAGAAACCACCGAGGCCAAGGAAACTCCTCACTTGTGTGACCGTTTTGGGCTGCGGCCAACTCTCAATAGCTTAAATCTTGGCTTTATCAACTTTAATCCCCTGTGGAGTAACAACATAGCCAAGAAAAGATACTCGGTCGGTGCAAAAGGTGCACTTCCCAAGGTTACCAAACAAACGTGCATCACGTAGAGCAATAAAAACAGCACGTAAATGTTTCAAATGTTCCTCCAAAGATTTGCTATAAATCAATATGTCATCAAAGTAAACTACCACAAATCGTCCAATGAAAGCACGTAAAACTTCGTTCATTAATCTCATGAAAGTACTAGGTGCATTAGTTAACCCAAAAGGCATGACTAACCATTCATATAATCCAAACTTAGTTTTAAATGATGTTTTCCATTCATCTCCCAATTTCATATACGAATTTGATGGTATCCAATACGCAAATCAACTTTGGAGAATATTGTAGAGCCACTCAATTCATCAAGCATATCATCTAGCCTAGGAATAGGATGACAATAACGAATAGTCATATTATTAATGCCTCTACAATCAACGCACATACGCGACTTACCATCCTTTTTCGGCACTAAAATGATAGGAACAGCACAAGGACTAAGGGATTCGCGTGTATAACCTTTGTCGAGCAGCTCTTGTACTTGACGCATAATCTCCTTCGTCTCCTCTGGATTGGTACGGTATGGTGCAAGGTTGGGTAATGATGCACCGGGAATTAAGTCAATTTGATGCTCAATCCCTCGAATAGTTGGTAATCCCGGTGGCACGTCTTGTGTAAATACATCAGCGAACTCCTGCAAAATGTTAGTGACAGCAGGAGGCAAATAGTAAGGCACGTCCTCGAATGAAAATAATGCCTCTTTGCACACAAAAGCATAGCAAATAGATTTGCTAAAATCTAGATCATCAATATCAGATTTGGTGGCAAGTAAACATGCACTTTTCAATTTAATTTCAGAAGCAACTGAAAGTGCAATCATGCCCTTAATCATATTTGATGTTGATGACAACACATATGTTCGGGACTAATCATGTTTATCATGTATATCTCAGGATTATGTTTCAAAGACCGTGTGCATGGATCATGACTAGGGACAAAAAGCATATAACTCAAGAATGGAGATACAAGATGTCGACTTCATTTATGGTTTGTTCTTGAGTATAGGGATCCCGCAGTATTAAGAGGGGATCGATGGATCTAGTGAAAAACTTGCTCAAAAGCTACTATTTCTATACCTTGCCTTCGGACGTCCGGTGTTCTACGGACGTCCGGCCACTTCCGAACGTCCGGCGTTCCACAACAGAAGCATTTCTACGGATTTCCAGAACTCTCTGGACGTCCGACACGTTCACAACAGAAGCTTTCTTACGGACGTCCGGACCCTCCGGTCGTCCGTGCTCCAGATGCACGTTCACAACAGAAGCATTCTTACGGACGTCCGGACCCTCCGGTCATCCGTGCTCCGGATGTCCGGCCCTGCTCGGTCGTCCGTATCCTGTACACTGGGTTGTGGCTCACGTTTTCACAGCGGCCGGTCGTCCGATGACTGTCGGACGTCCGGACCTATTTGTGCCTCCGGACGTCCGACGTTCTCCGGACGTCCGGCCCATCCTGTACCCAAAACGGTCACTTTTACCCACCACCTACATATATACCCTTCCTTTCCACGGGATAGGGTTGCATTCACCTTGAACCTATCAAGAACACTCCTCACTCCCTCTCTCATTCAACCACACCAAATCCTAGATTCCCAAGAGTTCTAGGAGCATTTGAGAGAAGTTCTCCAATCAAGTGATAGATCCACTTCTTCCCCTTCTTTGCACCAAAGGAATTCGTGACTTGAGCAAGTTTTGAGCTTTCCCCCATCGTTCTTGTTACTCTTGGAGGTTGGAGACTCCTAGGCGGTAGGAGTCATTCGGAGAGGAATCGAACTTTGTGATTTCCCTCGGAAAAGTTTGTGAGGGTTTGGAGACCACCCCAAGGTCTACCACTAGTGGTTGAGAAACGCCTCCGTGGTGTTGTCTCAAAGAGAGAATAGGGTGAGCCTTCGTGGCGTTGGTGTGCCTTCGTGGTAACATCCACCTCTCCAACGGTGACTAGCTTCCCTCCAAGGAAGTGAACATCGGCATACATCCTCGTCTCCCGGAGTTGCGGTTATTACTAACCTTTACTCTCTACTTGTGGTTACTTGTCTCTTTACACTTACGTACATCATATTGTGCTTGCCTACTTACGTGTTTGTGTTACTTGCTCAGTACTTTGTGCTCACTTGCAATTGTTAGGCTCATCTTCATATTCCGCACTATTGCCTAAAATTGCTAAGTAATAATTAAAATTGTAATTGTACCTATTCACCCCCCCCTCTAGGTCCATCTCGATCCTTTAAATTGTTATCAGAGCCTCATGCTCTATTCTTGTGGCTTAACCGCCCTAGAGCGAGATGAACCCGGATGGGACTCCCCTGGTTGTAGATCCTAAGGATAAAGGCGGGGCTTCCTCTGAAGTCAAGTCCTTTACGTCGGAGGATCTAGAACGGGCCCTTGCTAAGCAAAAAGAGGAGCATGATGCTTCTCTTGAGGCCTTGGTCCAAATGAGATTATCCATGTTGTCCACGGTGCTTGCACCACTCTCGGGTGGTGCTGCTTCAAGGCCAACTGTGCCTACTCCATCACTTGGTCAACAACCTCCTAGCAATGAACACGTCGGTGTTCCTTGGCTTTATGAAAGACCTCAGGTTGAGAAACCAAGATATAATCCTCAAGGCAATCCTCCTTTGCTTAGTGCCACTTCCGATTTTCCTTTGTGGAGAGTTGCTATGCAGGATAATCTTCGACATGGAAACGATGAGATGCTGGAGATCTTGGAGTATGGCTATCATGTGGTTGATCCAAAGAACCCCACACCAAGAGAAATATATGACAAGAACCTCAATGACACTGCAATCATGTAGATAAGGAGAGGAATGGATGAAAAGCAAAGGAGACCGTTCATACACATCACAAGTGCCAAGGAACTATGGGAAACTGTTGTACGATCCAACTGGCACTTCTACCCTCCGGAGTGCTCAATATGAAATTGCCAAGGGGCAATTGCAAAACTTTTGTATGGAGAAAGGTGAAACCCCCAATCAACTCCATGAGCGTCTCATGACTCTCACTGCCGATATTAAGTCATGTGAGTGTGACAGACACAAGATGGATTCAACATGACTAAGAGGTTCCTTGTGGATAAGTTACTTCATGCTCTTGCTCCATTTCACCATTAAATGGTGTGGGACATAAGACAACACCATACCTTCAAGGAAATGACTACAGATGACATCGTATCCACCTTTCAACTATTTGAAGAGTCAAAGACTAATGCCACAAAACATCTTGACATGCATGGTTCCCCATCATCAAAGATCAATATTGCATTGAAGGCCAAGCATGTATGTGAAGATGAACAAAGTGAAGAAGAAGAAGAGTGAAAGATCGAGGATGTCGCCTAGAGGGGGGGGGGTGAATAGGCGCTTTAAAATAATTACGGTTTAGGCTTGAACAAATGCGGAATAAACCTAACGGTTAATTTGTCAAGCACAAAACCTACAAGAACTAGGCTCACCTATGTGCACCAACAACTTATGCTAAGCAAGATAAGCAACTATGTGATAGCAAGATATATGACAAAGAACAATATGGCTATCACAAAGTAAAGTGCATAAGTAAAGGGGCTCGGGTAAGAGATAACCGAGGCACGCGGAGACGACGATGTATCCCGAAGTTCACACCCTTGCGGATGCTAATCTCCGCTTGGAGCGGTGTGGAGGCACAATGCTCCCCAAGAAGCCACTAGGGCCACAGAATCTCCTCACGCCCAAGACAATGCAAGATGCCGTGATTCCACTAAGGGACCCTTGAGGGCGGTCACGAACCTGCATAAATGGCAACCCTTGGGGCGGTCACCGAACCAGACACTTTGGCAACCCTTGGGGCGGTCACTGAACCCGTCAAATTGCTCAAGCGATCTCCACAACCTAATTGGAGACCCGACGCTTGCCGGAGCTTTACACCACAATGATTGAGCTCCGAACACTACTAACTGCCTAGGGCGCCCAAGCACCCAAGAGGAACAAGCTCAAGGGCACCAAGCACCCAAGAGTAATAAGCTTCTCAACTTGTAACTTCCACGTATCACCGTGGAGAACTCAAACCGATGCACCAAATGTAATGGCAAGGGCACACGGAGTGCCAAGTCCTTTCTCTCAAATCCCACCAAAGCAACTAATGCTAGGGAGGAAAATGAGAGGAAGAACAAGAAGGAGAACACCAAGAACTCCAAGATCTAGATCCAAGGGGTTCCCTCACATAGAGAAGAAAGTGATTGGTGGAAATGTGGATCTAGATCTCTCTCTTTTCCCCCAAAACTAGCAAGAATCCATGGAGGGATTGAGAGATAGCAAGCTCGGAGAAGGTCAACAATGGGGAAGAACACGAGCTCAAAAGGATAAGGTTCAATGGGGAAGAAGACCCCTTTATAGGAGGGGAAAATCCAACCGCTACCCCATCGAAAATCCTCAAGACAGAGCGGTACTACCGCTAGGGAAGGGCGGTATTATCGCTGAGGGCGGTACTACCGCTTCCTATCCAGCGGTACTACTGCTACTGAAGAGAAAGACAAAGCCATCGCCCCAGAGCGGTATTACTGCGGGAGTAGAGCGGTACTACCGCCAGAGCGGTAGTACCGCTTCTCTGCCGCCCTAGTGCCGCAAAACCCGACACGAGAAAACACTGCTCGAGAATCGAGGCGAAGTAGCCCAGACGACAGCAGTATTTACGGCCGAAACTCCCAAGCGGTACTACTGCTCGAGAGCGGTATTACCGCTTGAGCGGCATACTACCGCTCGAGAGCGGTACTACCGCCCGAGAGCGGTACTACTGCTGGGAGCTTGGCGGTACTACTGCTGAGGGCACGGTATACTACCACTGGCACCAACCTTGAAAACAAAGAATACTCCAAGGAAAACCAGAACTGCCATAACTTCTTCATATGAGCTCCGAATTGAGCAAACTCAAGCTTGTTTGAAACAAGACAACGAGTAGCATACATGAGAAACAAGACACCAAGCTTGTTATAGTAAGAAGAGGCAGGGGAGGTATGCTTAGCAAACAAAGGAGTGAAACCTCCAACCGAGAAGAACCGCATACCCTCCAACATCGAAAACATCATAGAAGATGCATGAGAACTCCGCTGATGAACTCGAGCTTGTCATAAAATGACCATAAGCTCCAAATCTCACAAGGAGAAGACCCAAACAAGAACCAAGAAGATGATGCAAGGATGCAATGGTTTGATCTCTGCATTAATGATACGATCAAGCTACTCATCGAGAGCCCCCTTGATAGTACGGCAATCGATTCTATAACCCGTCTCCCGGCTACCATCATGAGACCGGTAAAATAGAAAACCTATCAAGGGCAAACCTTTGTTTGCACATGGTCCACTTGAGCTAGACGATGACGATCTTGACTCCCTCAAGTTGGACCACCTTTCTTGATTGCATTGGCTCGAAGAAGACTAGTTGATTGCTCCCCATACTCCACTATGGGTGAGCCACTCTTCTGCACATCTTCACAAGTCCATTGTCGCCACAATGGACGGCAAGCTTCAAGCATATGATCTCTTCGTGATGATTCAACTTGAGCTTGCACACCGCAACCTAACCCCACAAAGAACTCTCACGAAGGCCATGGGTTAGTACACAAAGCGTAATTGATAATGCTTACCATACCATGGGATCACTTGATCCCTCTCGGTACATCTTCTACGCTTTGAGAGTTGATCAACTTGATTCACTCTTCACTTAGTCTTGATCAACCTTGAATCTTTCCAACTCTCTTCGTTTGGATGATGTCTTGAAGGTAAACATGAATGATCACACAATCTTCTTCTTCAAGACATGCTTGCAATAAGCTCAACACTCACATGACCAATCTTTGGATAATTCCTTAATAGCACCTTGGTCAGCACATAAACTCCTTGAAACCAACACATGGACTTCAAGAAATGTCTATGGACAAATCCTTCAAATATAACTCAATGCAACCATTAGTCCATAGAGAATGTCATCAATTACCAAAACCACACATGGGGGCACCGCATGTCCTTTCAAAGAGGATGATGAAGATGGTGATGAGATTGGGTCCGACGAGAGCCCTTCGTATGAAGACATGGCTCTTTTTGTCAAGAAGTTTAGCGCGGGAAAATTCAAGGGAAGATTTCAAAAGAAGAAAGTAAGTGTAAGTGCATCTAGTGCCACCCCTAGTTGGTTTTGGAGTATTGACGACAAATGTGGTTGAGGGACTAATGCGTTTGTGAGAATTGCAGGATAACGCAGGTAGTGTCCCCCATTGATTCGGTTTACCTACCGGAGATGACCCCTAAAAATGTATGAAGACATTGACGACAATGGTGGCATGTGAAGATATTCACATTGAATACTATGACATGAGAAGACATTGAGTGAAGACTATGGAGCGCGAAGACTGTGTCGTTTCGTTGTTTCCTTTTCTTCTTTGTTGAGTCATAGGAACCACCGTAATGTTAAGTGCGGTCCAAGTGATCAAAGTCAGAATGACTGAAGTGATGCTCAACCCAAATCCTATGTCTTCGAGCGAAGACAATGAGAGCAAAACTTATCCAGAGCTGGATGAGTCAGCTTTTCTTGTAGCCCAAGTAAAGTTGCCGTGTGTGTTTGAAATCTGATGTTGGAACACGTGTCAGTTCCTTAGTGACCCAGGGTCATTTCGGACATATCAGGTCGGGTTGCTTAGTGTCTATAAATAGCCCACCCCCTACACCATAAATTGGTGGCTGCTCAGAGTTAGTGCACGGCTTTTGTCGTTTGAGAGCAACCCACCTCGAAGCCTTTGAGAGAGAGAAATCCTTGTGAGGACGAAGCCCAAACACCCAGAGCCAAAGAGTGTTAGGCATCATCAAGTTTTTCCGTCTCATGCGACACAAGACTTATTACACTTGAGGACTGTGAATCCTCCCACCGGTTAGGCGTCGCGTGCTCGAGCATCCAAGAGTCATTGTGGATTGCCGTGAACGCAGATCTGTGAAGGTTCGAAGTCTACCTTGAAAACTTACCAGAGTGATTGGGCGAGGACTGTGTCCTTAGCTCAAGGGGAATAAGGTGAAGACACGGTCTTCTGAGTTGAATCTCAGCCTCCCTAACCAGATGTACAGTTGTCACAGCAACTGGAACTGGTCCAACAAATCATGTGTCTTCAACAAGTGACTGGTTCTATCTTCTCCCTCTCCTTACTTAGAGTCATTGCCTACTTGTCATACCTGTTTGACTTCATTGCTTGACTACTTTTGTTGATTGGCTTCTCACTATCTTCCATCTTGATCCTACTACCAAGCTGCTATTAGTCTTGTACTTTCATGTTATTACATACTTGACTATGGTTTGCTTGTTGTAGTTTATCTTCCGCTGCATATCAATTAGGTCATTTCTATTGTTTGTCTTTGAAACATCCGTGTTTTGAAGACTTTCTTAAAATTCGCCTATTCACCCCCCCTCTAGTCGATAACTAGCACTTTCAATTGGTATCAGAGCAAGGTACTCCCTTGTTCTGTGTGATTTGGTTTAACCACCTGGAGTTTTAGCTATGTCGATCGCAGGATAATCAAAGTCTCCGCTGCTTGCCCCGTGTTCGATGGAACTGACTATCCCTACTGGAAGAATAAGATGCGCATGCATCTTGAAGCCATTGATGTCGACCTCTGGTATGTCGTCAAGAACGGCATTCCCAAAACTGGTGAAGGTGTCACCCCTGCCGATGTCAAGAAGTTCATTCAATCGACTCTACCGCAAAGAACATCATCTCGTGGTCATCTAACCAAAGGATAGTATGGCCGTGTGAGTGCTCGAAACGCCGGTTAGTCTGGGACTGGCTATCCAAGGTCAACGAAGGCGCCTCAACCCGAGAGATCAAAGGATCGGTGTTCTTGCAACCTCTTCAACCGCTTCAAGAGAAACGACAATGAAAATGTCCAGCTCACGCTTGATCGCCTCACCGACATCACAAATGAACTTCATGCTCTCGGCGCCACCGAGATCACCAAGCATGAAATCGCCAAGACACTACCGAGATCACTTGACAGCTCTTTTGACACCCTTGCCCTCATGATACAAGAACGCCTCGACTTCAAGACACTCGATCCGTCTCGATATACTTGAGAGGCTCAACACACACGAGTTCCAACTTTTCGAGAAAAGAGATATCTATGGTCCCAACTATGGCCGAACTCGCTTTGAAGGAAAAAGTTGTTTCCTCATCCAAGAAGAATGATGCGGTTACGATGATCCCAAGACATTGGAAAGGAACTTGCTATGCTTGTGAAGAAGTTCCAAGTTCACTAGGAAGAAAGGCTTGTAAAGTCTTCATGATCTAGCTCAAGAAATGATGAAGCTTCCACTCATGACAACAAGAAGAGAACATGTCACAAGTGCAAGAAAACTGGACACTACATCTCCGAGTGTCCACAAGTGGGACAATGAGAAGAAGAAGAAGAAGAGCAAGGAATATGATTTCGATGACAAGAAGAAGAAGAAATCTTCAAAGTCTTCTTCCAAGTCCTCATCTAAGTCTTCATCTCATAAGAAGAGCTCATCCGCAAGGCTCGTGCTTTTGTTGGCAAGGAAATGGATTCAGAGGAGGAGTCTGCTTTTGAGGAGGTGGAGGTGGAGTCCAAGAGGAGTCCGACCTGGCGTTGTAAGTCGGCTTTAGCCACAGCCTATGTTGCCAAGTCCATCTTCAACATCAAGACAATGACTTCCACACCAACGCTCAAGCTAATGACAAGGACGACCTGCTCCCACCTATCGCTTCATGGCACGTGGTGCCAAGGTAAAATCACGTGATGCTTACTTTCAAACATCAAGTGAAGATGACTCGATTGTGAATCCAAACCCAGCTACAAAACACTTGCTAAAATTGCAACCGAACAACAAAGAGCTATGGAACATACTCAAAACTGTTAGACAAAAGCGATGACCTGTTGGACGCGAAATGACACGCTCACAATCCTTAGTTGAAGACATTAAAATCTTCATGCTAAGTAACAAGAACTTGAAAGTAGTCATGAAACGCCTCAACTACTCATGAAAAGCTCTCCTATGATTATCTTCAAAGGAAGCAAGAGCTTGAGTAATTGAGAGCGGCTCATGAAGATCTTCAAAAGAGAATGAGTCACTTCGCTCCAATGATCAGTTCCGCCGGGATGGATTTGAACCACCATGTCTAAAATGTCTTGAGCGTGATATCGCTACCTCTGTTGTTGAATGTTCAACTGCTGCTACTGTTGCATTGTCTTCAACTACTAATGTGGTAACTAACCCTCTACGGAGGATACCACCGCTATTGTTGATGAAAATGCTAGGTTGAAGACATTGCTTGAAACAGGATGTATAAAAGTGCGAAAGGGCATCAGACACTTTGCGATGTCCTCAAAAAGCAGATTCTGAACCAAAACCCTAGGAAAGAGGGTGTTGGGTTCGAGAGGAAAATGAATGTTGATGGTTCCTATCGAAGCCCGAGCAAGATCCCAAAACCACATGGGTTGTGCAAAGGGACCTTGAAGGATCCATCCACCTTATCCGGCTTTACCTGTGCTAACCCTATTATCATTGATGAATCCTTTGATGCAAACTATAAGCTGTTCAAGAATCGAATGGTGAAGTGTTTGCCAGGTATATTGGTATTAACTGCAGGAATGGACCACCTATGAAGAAGATCTGGGTTCCCAAAAGCTGTCTTGAGAATCTTCCAGTGAATGTCATCATGACACCACCGGGAAGAAGACAAACCCTGCACCTAAGGCGCCATATGGTCCAAAGGCTTCATATGCACAAAGGACTCACCGAGTCACCCTAACGCCAATGTTTTGCAGGAAACCGTACTCAAATTTATGAATATGCGTGTGTCTTCAAACCGCTATGTTCATAGAACTAAGAACTTTTTCGCTTCATATGAGTATCATTCATCTCCTGCAAGGCTATTTGCTAGGGCTCCAAAGTCAAGTTCTCAGATGCTGCACTAAGACTCATTGCTTCTAAGCCACCCTCAAGATGTGGGTGGTTAAGAAGAATTAACTTTCTTTTGCAGAAAGGGTCTCCACCGAAAATCAAAGGCGTCGATGCTATTGCTGGGGACCTAAAACATCTTGTAGGGCACAAGATCAAATGCCCAAATGGTCTCACTATGTATTTTGTTCCTGAATTGTTTGCCATTCATCCTATCAGTCCTAATCTTGATCTAAGCTTCAATAATCCACTTGCCCGTCAAATGTTTATGCTTCACAATGCTCTTGGTGAAGCCTATCCCCTAACTGCATCAGAGGGTATGACACCTCATGCTTCGTAATGGATTATGGACAGTGGATGCACTAATCATATGACTGGTGATCAAGTCTTCTCATGGACTCAACCTTACGCCCATCGGACAAGAGTCACATCACATTTGTTGACTTGGTAAAAGCAAGGTGTTGGGTCTAGGTAGAGTTGCAATCTCAAAGGATCAACACATGGATAAAGTGATGCTTGTTGAATCCCTTGGTTTCAACTTGATGTCCATCTCAATGCTTTGTGACTTGAACATGATTGTGATATTCGAAAATATCGCTGCCTTGTACTAATGGAATCGACAAGTCTCTAGTCTTTGAAAGGTATAGGAAAGATGATCTATACATGGTAGATTTCTTAGCAAGTCCACAGACTTGTCAGATGTCTTCTTGCAAAAGCTTGAATCTTGGCTCGCATCGGAGGCTAGGGCATCTTGGCATGAGGAACTTACACACACTCGCCAAGAAGAAGCATGTCATAGGCATCAAGGTGTCAAGTTCAAGAAGGATCATTTGTGTGGTGCTGCGAAGCTGGAAAGATGACTAGGCAAAGCACCCTCAAGACAATCATGACGACATCTCAACCCTTTGAGCTGTTACACATGGATTTGTTTGGCCCTACTCACTACTCTACCCTCACAACAACTGCTTGTCTCTATGGCTTCTTCATTGTTGATGACTATTCAAGATACACATGGGTGCACATAATTCTCTACAAGACTGAAGCGCAAGACGTCTTCAGACGCTTCGCCAATCGAGCAATGAACAATTATGGCGTCAAGATGAAGCATATCAGAAGTGACAACGGCACTGAATTCAAAAACACCGGACTTGATCTTTATCTGGATACCATGGGAATCACTCATGAGTTCTCTGCCCATACACACCTCAAAGCAAAATGGCATCGTGGAGCGCAAGAACAGAACCCTCATTGAGATGGCTCAACAATGCTCGACGAGTACAAGACACCAAGAAAGTTCGGCTCGAAGCTATTGATACAAAGACATGTCACGCCATCAATCGTGTTTATATCCATAAGCTTCTGAACAAAACATCCTATGAGCTCCTTACTGGCAAGAAGCCAAATGTCAGCTACTTCGGAGTATTTGGGGCTAAGTGCTGAATCAAGAATCCCCATCACAAGTCAAAATTTGAACCCAAAGCTCATGAAGGCTTCATGCTCGGTTACGGAAAGGACTCGCACTCCTACAGAGTCTTCAACCTCTATCACTACAAAATCGTCGAAACTGTGGACGTGCGATTTGATGAAACCAATGGTTCACAAAGAGAGCTGCTGCCAAGTACACTAGACGAAGCTCCACCCAAATAATCTATCAAGCTGATGGGAACCGTGAAATCATGCCTTCAAGCACATCCCAAGAAGAACTTATCATTTCGCACCTAACCAACTCGAAGACAATGCTCATCAAGACAATCCTCCCAATGATGACAATGATCGCAAGAGCAAAGTCTTCGCCCAGTTCATCCTCAAGTTGCAAATGAAGTACATATTGAGAAGATAATCGATAGCATCAATGCACTGGTCCGCTTACTCGCTCAAGAGCAACACAGCTAGCAAATTTTGTGGGCACTTTTCTTTTCAATATCGTAACCCAAGAAAGTTTGTCAAGCCTTTATGGAACCGTAATGGATACAAGCTATGAAAGAAGAACTTCAACAGTTCAAGCTGAACAATGTTTGGGAACTTGTCAAGCGCCCCGACCTCGCAAGCATAACATTATCGGCACAAAATGGATATATCGAAACAAGCAAGATGAGCATGGTCAATTCGTCAGAAACAAAGCACGTCTTGTGGCTCAAGTATATACTCAAGTTGAAGGAATTGACTTCGATGAAACATTTGCTCCTGTAGCTAGGCTTGAAGCTATTCGCATACTACTAGCCTATGCTAACCACCACAACATCTTGCTATATCAAATGGATGTGAAGAGTGCATTTCAACGGCAAGATTGAAGAAGAAGTATATGTCGCTCAACCACCGGCTTTGAAGATCCAAAACATCCCGATATGGTGTACAAGCTAAATAAAGCATCAGATGGCCTCAAACAAGCTCCTCGCTACCGGTATGATACGATCAAAGACTTCAAGAGCAAAGGCTTCAAACCTGGATCCCTTGATCCCACACTCTTCACGAAGACATATGATGGTGAACTGTTTGTATGCCAAATATATGTGGATGACATTATCTTTGGCTGCACCAACCGAAGTATAGTGATGAATTTGGATACATGATGCAAGAACAATATCGATGTCCATGATGGAGAGCTCAAGTTCTTCCTTGGTCTTCAAATTCATCAACAAAGGAATGGCATCTTTATATCTCAAGAAAAATACCTCCAAGATTGTCTCAAGAAGTTTGGAATGCAAGATTGCAAAGGATACACGACGCCAATGCCACCTAAACACCATCCGGGTCCCGACGACAATGGTAAAGAGTTCGATCAAAAGGTATACCGCTCCATGATTGGTTCCTTACTTTACCTATGTGCATCTAGGCCAGATATTATGCTTAGTGTTTGCATGTGTGCTCGATTCCAAGCGGCACCAAAGGAATCGCATCACTTAGTTGTGAAGTTTAATTCTTCGATATTTGGCTCACATCCCAACACTCGGATTATGGTATCCAAAGGGCTCAAAATTTGATTTGGTTGGATTTTCGGATGCTGATTATTTGGTGAAAAGGTGGATCGCAAGTCTACATCAGCACATGTCACTTTCTCGACGATCACTTGTCTGTTGGTCTTCAAAGAAGCGTAACTGTATCACTCTCAAGCTGCTGAATCTGAATACATTGCTGCTTTGGATCTTCTGTGCTCAGCTTCTATGGATGAAGCAAACTCTCAAGGACTATAGCATCAATCTGAAACAAGTACCTCTCTTCTGCGACAATGAAAGCACCATCAAGATTGCCAACAATCCAGTCCAAAGACTCAAGACAAAGCACATTGAAATTCGCCATCATTTTCTCGTGGATCATGTCATGAAGAAAGATATTGACATCATTCACGTCAACATCAAGAGCAATTGGCAGATATCTTCACAAAGCCCTTGGATGAGAAAAGGTTTTGCAAGTTACGGTGTGAGCTAAATATCTTGGAATCCTCAAATGTCCTGTGATCAAGCACGCATCCTAACACTTATGCATGTTGATGACTTAGATGTGCAACACACGAAGTAAAGTATATCTTCAATCAATGAAGACTTACATTCTGAATGTGAATACATTAATGTGGAATTTGACTTCGGAGTGCCACGATAATTGTGCGCCGTGTCTGGGTCTAATACTTCCTATACGGTGGGTAACGCCACCACCAAATTTCTCTGTTTGAAGTGTTTCGCTCATGGCGTTATTTCTGCAATATCTTCGCATTTGATTTGTCTTCAACTTCAACCTATCTTCATGATTTTCTTCACAATGTTGATTTGGTTGCTTTCTGATATATATTGTTCTGTCCTCTATAGCATTCACTTATAGCTATGTCTTCCTAGTTGAATCTTTTGAACTAAGTGAATGTGATCGGACCCTAATCTCTCTATGCTTTCTATCTCAAACTCTATCTGTCCAAATCATATGCATTCTATTGAAACTATCGAATGTCTTCTCTGCGTCCTTGTCAGCAGAAGACACAGAGACAAACTTTAAGTCTGTTTTAAATGATTCATCCTTATTGTTGAAATCCGGAGAAGCCGGAAAGACCATCCAACAAACCTGGCGGGCGTGGGAACGTGGGACAACTCAGAGTATGTTGCATGCTTGCCACGTGCCCCTCAGATGTGAACCGCCAGGGGCACCTGAGTAATTGTGCTGAGCTGCACACCTCCTTATAAATACATGTCCCAAGCGGTAAAGAAAACCTTCTTCCACCTCTCCACCTCATCAAAACCCTAGCGCCACCGCTAGCTCTCGACGACGCCGGCGACGAAGCGCTTAGCTGCCGCGACATCTCCGACGCCATCCTCATGCCGGCCGCGAACATCGTCCTCTCCGCCACCGCCGTAGGTGTCCTCCGTCGCCAAGTTAGGGCACGGTGGATTGAACTGCTCGGCCTCCTTTTCTTCCCGTCTAGCAGTTCTTCGAGTGGTAAATATAACTCTATTTTTACCATCTTTTTTATCCTCAAAGATTCATCCTACTTACCAAAATTGGTTTCTGCCTATACAATGTTAGATCTATTCTATCTGCATCTCATACTGCCTAGTATATTCACTTAAGCTTCACAACTAGTTAGATTCCTCACTTGTACTTATTCACGGATTCGCATAAATCGAACCAACTCTCAACAGATAAGTGAATGTCTTCGCATCATGAGGTCAATGTCTTCAAACTGATTTATCTTCAAAATCTTACGAGAATGCATATGACCTCTTCCCTTCCTCGCATCTCTAATGCTGTCACGGTACATGTCCGTGGGAGAATCCTTTGGTTCTCATAGTGCGCATTCATTTGCGAATTCTTACAACATCAACTTAACTCTCCGAAGCCGTTCTGTTTGTCCAGCAAACGCAAGCCTTTGAAGCCTTTGAACGATTGAAGCCATTCAGTTTGAAGTTCATGGCTGCGGATAAATCAGTTAGGAAGGGCGGGACAGCGCCGTGGGGAACCTCAAAAGATCTTCTGATGACCTCACAGAGCTTTACAAGACAGATCCCGAAGAGAATTACAATCAGCGCAAGACGCGAATCCAATGGATTCGTAGATATTGAGCTGAACAATGGTTCAAGTACAATTTCATGACCCAGGAATACGCCGAGAAGAATGCTATCAAAAGCCCTTGGGGTGATATTCTCTTTCGAGGCCTTCCACCCAAGAACAGGGCTGAAGCTATTGCACAGGGTTTCTATCCTTGTATGGTCCGTGGACCTCAGCCTGAGGATGCCGACCCAACGTCATTGCTCTGGTGTCGTGACGACAATCTCTTCAAGCGCAACTTCTAGCATGCAAAGGCTTCGGCCAAGGAAAACAAGAAGTCATCGGGATTAGACTTCAACCCTGGTCCCTCTGCTCCCCGTGCTGACGGCTCACGTGATGCAGAACCCAATGTCATCGGCCCCTTTTCAAACCTTGATGGCCTCATCACTTACATCTTGGTCCAAGGTGCCAAAGTGGATCACTCTGATGACGATGCTGACTTTGATGAAGTCCTAGCTCCTGCTCCTGCTCCTGCTCCAAAGCCGCTGAAGCAAAAGAAAGTCAAGGCTTCAAAGTCAGCTGCTCCTCCAAAAGCTTCACGTGTGAAGCCACTGGCTACTGCACCTCCTGAAGCTAGTGTGCAGTCTGAAGATCAATCCCGTATCTCCAAGAAGACGGAGAAGAAAAAGAAAATTGTCAAGAATCTCGACCTTACATCGACTCCTCGCCATTTTTGCGAAGAGCACATTGATCTGTCCAATGATGAAGATCTTGCAGATGATGCACTTGAGCAACTAATCAAGAGCAAGGAAGAAGCAGAAATTTTCAACAATTTGCCTCTCTTTGATGTGGAAATCATACATCACTTCATTGATGAGTGGTTTGACACCCCAAACATCAGCTTTGAAGATCTGCAACTTCCTATTGGCCTCAGCGTCTCCTTCAATGGAGCCATTGCTTCTGAGCTAGCTCTTGCTCAGCGCATTGTTGAACTGAAGCATAAGATTGACTATGAGAAGGCTCAGTTCAAGAAGCATATGGCTGCACTCAGCGTGCAAGATGTCAAAAACTTCAAGGTCATGTTGCATGACCTCAAAGAAGCCTTTCTCAAGAAGTGCGAAGAAGCCAGAGGCTCTCGTGAGCGCATGAAGAGTCTGGCTGACAAGTGTGTGCTAGCCTACAATGAGGCTGAGAAGCGCAAGGCTCTTGGCCGTCCTGGCATTGACCCCAGAATGGCTGCAAAGAAAAAAAGACTTCAACTGACCAAGCTGCACCTTCAAGGCAGGAAGAACCCGCATAGTCTTCCCAAGCAGCATGACTGGCTCAAGCCAAAGGTCAGTCAACCGCTTCAATGTAAGAAGACGAGGGCTGCCGAGGTGAAGCCGAAAAAGGAAAAATCCCAAGCCTCCGATGGTGCTCCCTCCAAGAAGAAACTCAAAAGCAAAAAGAATCGGGCTGCTCCCACAGATCCCTTGGTTGTTGAACCTATTTCAGTGGTTCACCCTGCATCTGCAACCCAAGAACTACGAATGACTGTTCATGAGCCTGCTTCCACAGAGGCTCCTCAAGTGAAGAGATTCCAGCAGCTTGATCCCATCATCGCTGAAGACATTGGTCACCATGACAATGTTGAAGATGATGAAGTTCTTCCTCAAATTGAATACAATGTGGTATCATCGCGTGTTCGACGAACAGCGAAATCATCAGCATTGGTCGTCCTTTGACACCAATTGCTCAGGATGCTTCATGGGCTGATCGCCCGCAACAACAAGACTCCCCCAGTACTCCCCAACAACAAGTCACTCCCCAACAACAACAAGAAGAAGAAGAGGAAGACTTTGAGGCCCAGGCAATCCCATCTCCAAAGGCGTCGCCAGCATTTCGCAGGCTTCGCAAAGGTCAAAGGCCTCAAGTACCTCTCTCGAGCGTTCCAGAAGGAGAAGTGCACCACCAACCTGTTGCATGTCAAGTGTTTTCAGAAGCCACTCCAACTGTGAATGTCTCCAAGTCTGAAGCCAAAGTTGCCGAAGACAATCCGGCTGCATCAGCCGAAGACACCCAAGAAGAAGAAGAACGTGTCCCTACACCCCCTGTTATTGAAGAAGTTATTCCTGATATCAACGTGCCAGTGCTCGACCCTCCAGCTCCTCAAGTGGAGGTTGAAAACATTGAGGCTGCCACCTCCAACACCAATGAAGCCAATGACAAAGTCATGGCTGAAGCAAATGTGGAGCCTGCACCAAGTGTGCCTGAAGCCAATGAGGCAACTGCTCCTGAAGCATCTGCTGAGCGGCATGAAGCCTCAGTTGTTTCCACTGCTCCAGTTCTGCCACCATGGCCCTACACAATTGAGCAAGCATACAACTATGGTCAGCTAATCACAAGAAGATGGCCCGCTCGTCCCTCCGCCTCATGCCTCTGGTCCTCGTTTGAATATCATGTTGGGCATAGGCCTCGGTCCGTAAACCAAAGCCACGATCGCCAAGGTTTCGTGCACCGCCACCTCTCTGTGGTCTTTCAATGCAAATGGCTTCAAAGCCCACAACACTTTCTTTGACAGAGCAAAGAACCCCTACACAAGGCCAAGGATATCATCGACCGTTTCGAGCTATCAAGAACAAGCTATTACTCCTGCTCGTATGATCAAGGGCGATTTTCCTCATATGCGCCTCGACATCGGGCCATTGCGGACTGCCGTGCTTAGAAGAAGCACTTGATTGCTTTCGAGATGCAGTGTCCGCTCGGCCGTAATGCATAAAGAACACTGGAATGAAGAACTTTTGCTTCAATTCTATGCTACCCTCCACATCCGCGGCTACTACAGAGATACGAAGACATGGGTTCTCGAGTGGATGACAGGAAATGTTCGTCATGAAGCCAAAGCTATTGACGTCATTGAGCTCACATGCCTACCCACTCCCGGAGAGCTGTTTGAACCTGGTTGTCAACTCCACCGCGATGCACTGGAGAGCATCTTTCATAAGCCAGAGCCCAACATGAGCCAGATGTTGAGCATGATGAAGCCTCGCCACATGACGCTGAATACCCTCAGAATTATTTGTTGATGACCTTGAGTATCGCCTCGCATAATATATCACATCATCAGCTAACTCTATGGCCTATCAAAGGGCATTCATCATCTGCAAAACTTGAAGGAGCCATGAAGACATTGGTCTTTACATCCTCAATGGCATCAGCTTCAATACGCAAGAATTCTTCATCCGCCAATTGGCTGCGCCTCGATCTGATCTTTTCGATGTAATTTTATGCTCCATGGGTCATGCGCCTCATCAAGATGCACTCGCTATCAACTATCAGCCTTCGCCGCAATCATCCGATCTTTCTACGAGAGGTTGATATGTCGATTGAAGCCATATACCCTGAGCCTGCCAAGACGCCACTTTGTCTTCAGAATGCAGATCACCATAGCTTCTCTCAGCCCATGGAAGGCGCCCAAGCAGATCTCGTGTCTATCCTCGGCTAGGAACACACGCCCGCCTCACCGCGCAGACCGAAGCTACCGAGAGCACAATTGGCCAAAGACCTGTGAAGCGCCTCGCATCCTCAATGATCGAGAACTTCTTGTCGCACTGCATTAGAAACAAGATAAGCATCACTTCGGCTCAAGCGACAGATGCAAAGCCTCTTGGTGGACGCCAATCGATTCAAACCTTGCCACCAAGAATGCTTTTGTCACTCACGAGACACATCGGCGATTATGGGAGAGTTTGACCCTGCTCAAGGTCAAGCAGATCTTCAAGACGATGGCTTCACCGAACGCTTCAAGTTTGACTCCACCTCCATGGAATGCAGTCCCACGATTTAACTCCATCACTTGAAGACTCGACTATTCTTCCTCCGCGGCAACCGTCAATGCCAGAGTGATCGATGATGAAGCCGATGCTACTTCACCGCCCCTACTCGCGCACATCGACATTGCACTAAGTTAAATCGCACCGCCAACCAACAACGACAACCCTGCTGCATCATCTACTTCTGAAGAGGACGAGTAGATGCTCTATGTCTTCAAACCTTTTCGGTCCTTACTGACAAAAGGGGGAGAAGCATAAGAGTTTGATAGTCTTCAAGCGGGTTCATAAGGGCGGTTGCATAATATTTTGCCTAGTGTTTACAACTCTCGCTTTTGATACATTTGGTTGTTTGAGTTGTAACACTTAAACTCGATGGTCGTCTGCTACTTATTTGCTTTACTGTGGTGCGATGATAAATTCTGCATGTGCGATGATAACTTCCGCACTTAGATCATTCTACAGACGTCCATTTTTCATTATGCATGTCATTCTCTTAGTTATATCATTTCATGCATGATGAATTGTCTTCATAAGTTGAAGAGGATCTCCACAAGTACAACCTGCCATGTGCATTTGCATTCCAAAAGCAAACTACTTATATGCACATCTTCAGGGGGAGCCTTTGCCAATTATGAAGACAATTCCCTATCCTTTACAATTTCACATACTTTATCCCCGTTGAAAACTTCAACCAGTTTGTCATCAATCACCAAAAAGGGGGAGATTGTAAGTGCACCTAGTGCCACCCCTAGTTGGTTTTGGAGTATTGACGACAAATGTGGTTGAGGGACTAATCGTTTGTGAGAATTGCAGGATAACGCAGTAGTGTCCCCATTGATTCGGTTTACCTACCGGAGATGACCCCTAAAATGTATGAAGACATTGACGACAATGGTGGCACGTGAAGATATTCACATTGAAGACTATGACATGAGAAGACATTGAGTGAAGACTATGGAGCTTGAAGATCGTGTCGCTTCGTTGTTTCCTTTTCTTCTTTGTTGAGTCATAGGAACCACCGCATCGTTAAGTGGGGTCCAAGTGATCAAAGTCAAAATGATCAAGTGATGCTCAACCTAAATCCTATGTCTTCGACGAAGACAATGAGAGCAAAACTTATCCAGAGTGGATGAGTCACTTTGCTTGTAGCCCAAGTAAAGTTGCTGTGTGTGTTTGAAATCTAACCGTTGGAACATGTGTTAGTTCCTTAGTGACCCAGGGTCATTTCGGACATATCAGGTCGGGTTGCCTAGTGGCTATAAATAGCCCACCCCCTACACCATCAATTGGTGGCTGCTCAGAGTTAGTGCACGGCTTTTGTCGTTTGAGAGCAACCCACCTCGAAGCCTTTGAGAGAGAGAAATCCTTGCGAGGACGAAGCCCAAACACCCAGAGCCAAAGAGTGTTAGGCATCACTAAAGTTTTTCTGTCTGTGTGACCTAAAGACTTATTACACTTGAGGGCTATGAATCCTCCAGCCGGTTAGGCGTCGCGTTCTGAGCATCCACGAGTCATTGTGGATTGCCGGTGAACGCAGTCTGTGAAGGTTCGGAAGTCTACCTTGAAGACTTACCAGAGTGATTGGGCGAGGACTGTGTGTCCTTAGCTCAAGGGGAATAAGGTGAAGACACGATCTTCTGAGTTGAATCTCAGCCTCCCTAACCAGATGTACAGTTATCACAGCAACTGGAACTGGTCCAACAAATCCTGTGTCTTCAACAAGTGACTGGTTCTATCTTCTCCCTCTCCTTACTTAGAGTTTGTCTTCGTGAAGTCATTGCCTACTTGTCATACCTGTTTGACTTCATTGCTTGACTACTTTTGTTGATTGTCCTCTCACTATCTTCCATCTTGATCCTACTACCAAGCTGCTATTAGTCTTGTACTTTCACGTTATTACATACTTGACTATTGTTTGCTTGTTGTAGTTTATCTTCCGCTGCATATCAATTAGGTCATTTCTATTGTTTGTCTTTGAAACATTCGTGTTTTGAAGACTTTCTTAAAAATCACCTATTCACCCCCCCCTCTAGTTGATAACTAGCACTTTCAGTAAGAAAATGCTACAACTGTGAAGAAACCAATCACTTCTCCAACGAGTGCCCTTATGAGAAGAGAGAAGATAAACCAAGGTTTCCCAAGACCTTTCCCAAGAAGAAGTTGCCAAATCCTTTGAACTCCAAGCTCAAGAAGAGAGATGGAAAGGCAATGGTTGCTCAAGAAGAATCTGATCCGGATGATGTTAGTGGTGTTGCCGGAGTTGCTCAAGACTCACAAAACACCTTGAGGTTAGTAAACAAGAGTGGTGACGTGGTCACCTACAACTACATGAAAGATTACAAGGGCAACGCTCACAAATGCCTAATGGCAAAGGCCATGGTTGAAGAAGAAGAGGACCAAAGCTCTTCTGACAAGGTCAAGGTAACTCCACGATCAAATCCTCCTCTTTTCACTCCTTCTACTCCTAGTGATGAGTATCTTGATGCGGAGAATAGTTATGAGGATGATGATCTAACTGATCCTATGCTTGCTAAACTTAATAATTTCATGTGCTCCCTCAAAGGAAAGAAGCTCACTATATTTCGTATGCTTATGGAGATGGTGAGTAAGCACATCATCACCATTAAGGAACTCGAAACCCTCGTCACCGAGGAAAAGGAAAAATGTGAAATCCTTGAGCGGAAAGTCAAATATGAGGAAGCACGAAATGATGAACTATGCTTAAAAATTGGTGCAAATATTGATGTTCATACTAAAGATCTTGCCTCCTTGAAAAAGGCTATTGGCTCTTGTGAAGAGTTGATGAATGATAAAAGTAAGCTTGCGAAGTCTCATGCTTCTCTCACTAAGGATTGTGAGCTTCTATCTGTGTCTCTCAAGACTAAGGAAGAAGAGCTCACCCTTCTTACAAAGAGTTTTGAGACGCTCAAACTTACTTATCTTGAAACTCTAGCTAAGGCTTACTCATCTCCTATTATCAATGTTGATGCTTGTTCTACTAACTCTAGTAGTGATCTAGCATCCATTCTTGAGGAGAATCGTTTTCTCAAAGCTCAAATCGAGAAAGGGCTCATGACATGTGCTCAAGGGCAAAAGAACCTTAATGAGGTGTTGAGCCAACACAATGAAGTGTTCGCCAAAGAGGGACTCGGGTTTGACCCAAGCACAAGCAAGAAGAAGACGTCCTCCCAAAAGTGCACCACCCCTTTAAAAGAAACCTTTGTACGAGAAGGACACAAGGAGAAAGGTAAGGTTGTTAGTGGGAAGGCCACAAGGGGCATGCCCACTCTCAACAAGCCAAAAGAGTTCATGCCTCCAACCTATGTAGTGCGTAAGACTAAGGATGGAGAAGTTTATGCAAAGTTTGTTGGTCCCCGAAATGCATTTCGTTTTTATGCTATTTGGGTCCCTAAGACCCTTGTGACTAACTTGAGAGGTCCCATTGCAAAATGGGTGCCTCTAACCAAGTAATAATTGTGTGTAGGTTGCCTTCTCCGGTGGAGTAAAATGGGTGATTGATAGTGGATGTACCAATCATATGACCGGAGATAGCAAATTGCTCTACGATTTCATGGAAGCTATTCAACCATTTATGAGCATTATGTTTGGTGGAGGATCAAAAGGACAGGTACTTGGGTTGGGAAAGGTGGCTATCACAAATGACATGTCTCTTGCAAATGTCATGCTTGTCCAATCCCTTAAATATCATTTGCTTTCTGTCCGCCAATTGGCTTCTGTTGGTTATGATACACTATTTGGACTAACGGATGTGAAAGTCTTTAAGAGAGATACTCTTGAAGTGGCCTTTGTTGGAGAGTTGGATGGCAACCTTTATGGTTGATTTCTCGAAAGAGAGCACATTCCATGCAACTTGTCTAATGGCCAAGGCTGACAAGGGGTGGCTATGGCATCGCCGGCTAGCCCATGTCGGCATGAGGAATCTTCAAGATCTCTTAAAGGGTAATCACATCCTTGGACTAACAAATGTCTCTTTTGAGAAAGATCGTGTGTGTAGTGCATGCATAGCCGGGAAGCAACATCAATCAAAGCACCCACCCAAGAACATAGTATCTACTTCAAGGCCCCTGGAGCTCCTTCATGTGGATCTTTTTGGGCCTCCTTCATGGGATAGTCTTGGTGAAAAAAAATATGGGCTTGTTATTGTTGATGATTACTCAAGATATGCCTGGGTGTTCTTCCTCAAGTCCAAGGACGAAACCAAGATCACCTTCATTGATTTTGCCAAGCAAGCCCAACGCAAGTTTGACAAAGAAATCCTGGCAATAAGAAGTGACAATGGCTCTGAGTTCAAGAATTATACCTTGGAAGAATTCCTTAGTGATGAAGGGATTGAGCATCAATATTCAGCTCCATACACTCCTCAGCAAAATGGTGTAGCCGAAAGGAAGAACCGTACACTTGTAGAGATGGCAAGGTCCATGTTGGATGAATACAAGTCACCACATAGTTTTTGGGCCGAAGCTGTCAATACTGCATGCCATGCATCAAACCGGCTCTTCCTCCGTACTATATTGGAAAAGGCTCCATATGAGCTGCTAACTGGGAACAAGCCAAATGTCAAGTACTTTCGTGTATTTGGGTGCAAATGTTTCATACTCAACAAAAGAGAACGGTTAGGAAAATTTCAATCCAAAACAATTGAGGGTATATTTGTTGGCTATGGATCAAACTCTCACGCCTATAGAGTCTACAACAAATCCAATGGATGTGTTGTAGAAACTTGTGACGTGGTGTTTGATGAATTTAATGGCTCCCATGGGGAGCAAGTTGATCTAAGTGATGCAGATGAAGAAGGTTCTTCTCAAGACATTTTGACCATGGGTGTTGGTGCACTTCTTCCTATGGAACAAGAACCTCATTATGATGAAGAAGAAGATGGAAGTCTCACACAGCATCAAACTATTTCAACACCCATACCATCACAAGCTCCTAGTGTTCAACCAATGCCCTTAGCCCGAATAGAAGAAGATGATCAAGTTCCTCTTCATGAAAATCTTCAAGAACTAGATCCTCATCAAGTGCAAGAACAAGAAAGTCCAATCGTTGATGATGAACCTCAACAAATGCAATATGAACAAGAAGATCTTCCTCCACACATTAATGATCCATATGTTGAGGGCGTGGATGATGGACATGAAGTTGAACCTCGTGAAACCCTTACCTCCATCATGCCTCGAGTGGCCGGTCGTGTTGATGTTGACAAAATTCTCACCGGCATATCGGAAGGTAGAGTCACTCGTAAACATTTGACAAACTTTTGTGCTCACTTCTCGTTTGTGTCTAGTGTTGAGCCCCTCAAGGTACAAGATGCATTGATGGACAACGATTGGCTCGTTGCTATGCAAGAAGAGTTGAACAGTTTTGAACGCAACCAAGTGTGGTCATTAGTCAAGAGGCCACCTACCGAGCACAACGTCATTGGAACAAAATGGATTTTCAAGAACAAACAAGATGAGAATGGTGTAATCATTCGCAACAAAGCAAGGTTAGTGGCACAAGGGTACTCACAAGTTGAAGGTTTGGACTTTGGTGAGACCTTTGCCCCTGTTGCCCATCTTGAATCCATTCGCATCTTACTTGCTTATGCCGCTTTCAATGGTTTTACATTACATCAAATGGATGTGAAAAGTGCTTTCCTTAACGGTCCTCTACAAGAAGAAGTATATGTGTCACAACCACCTGGGTTCGTTGATCCCGATCACAAAGACTATGTGTACAAACTTCATAAGGCTTTGTATGGCCTCAAACAAGCACCTCGTGCTTGGTATGATCATTTAAAGAAGTTTCTACTCGATGATGATCATTTAAAGAAGTTTCTACTCGATGATGGTTTTGTGAGAGGGGTGATCGATCCCACTCTTTTTACTAAGAGGGATAAGGGTGATTTGATCTTATGCCAAATCTATGTAGATGATATCATTTTTGGTTCTCCTAACATTCATTTGTGCAAGAAGTTTGCGGCTTCAATGACCAAGAATTTTGAAATGTCACTCAATGCGGATTTGAAGTTCTTCCTCGGATTTCAAATTCAACAATTTCAAGAAGGAATTTTCTTGTCTCAAGCAAAATACCTTAAGGATATTCTAGAGAAGTTTGGTATGTCTGATGCTAGCCTGTGCAAGACACCAATGCCAACCAAAATAACACTCACCGAAGACACCAACGGTATTCCTTTTGACCCATCTAAATACCGCTCTATGATTGGTTCGTTGCTTTATCTTTGTGCATCTAGACCAGACATTATGTTTACTGTGTGCATGTGTGCTAGATTTCAAGCTTCCCCTAGGGAAAGTCATCATAAGGCGATTAAGCATATTCTTAGATACCTTGTTCACACCCCAAAGTTGGGTCTATGGTACCCCAAGGATGCTAAGTTTGATCTCATTGGGTACACGGATGCGGATTGGGCTGGAGACAAAGTGGATCGTAAGTCCACATCCGGTGCATGTCAGTTTCTTGGACGCTCCTTGGTAAGTTGGTCTTCGAAGAAACAGAAATGTATTGCCCTCTCTACCGCCGAAGCTGAATACATTGTTGCCGCTAGTTGTGCAACTCAGTTGTTATGGATGAGGCAAACTTTGAAGCATTACGGTATCACCTATAGAAATGTGCCTCTTCTGTGTGATAATGAAAGTGCCATCAATATTGCTGAGAACCCCAAAGATCATCTCCGCACCAAACACATTGATATTAGGTATCATTTCTTGAGAGATCATGTTGAAAAGGGTGATATTCACATTGATCACATTGGCACAGATTTTCAACTAGCAGATATCTTGACCAAACCTTTAGATGAAGCAAGGTTCTGTCGACTTAGGCGTGAACTTGGTATCTTGGAGCTTGACAACATTATGTGAAATCTAGTACCCATTCATGCATGAATCTAATGTCTTGTCATGATGTAGGCATATATTTAGGGGGAGACATTCAATTCATGAATGTTCTCACCCTAGTCAATGCATAAAAAGAACCAACACTCTCAAAGTAACCATGGGTCTAGACCTATGGTGCTTTAACATGATGGAGTAGTGACTATGCACTCAAAGTTAAAATCTTTCCGTGTCATGTCATGTCTACTCAGACATTGTGGCATTAGCCACCACTTGTAGTATATGGCTATGATTGGGTGAGGTAGGGTATTAGTTACTACATAAATAAATTTTTACTGTTGACAAAAATTGCCTTCTCCTCATCATGATCAGCACTTGCATCTTTGCCTCCTGTCAAACTTCTGGCGTCGGACGTCCGTAAAATCTTCTCTGATTACCATCGACCGGTCGTCCGGCCTCTCCGGACGTCCGTAATAAACTTTCTGTTACAATCTGTCCGGTCGTCCGAAGCCGTCGGTCATCCGCAGAATCATCTCTGTCATCGTCTACTTTCTGTTGGTCCCGACTCCGGTCGTCCGTACCCCCCCGGACGTCCGGACACATATTCAACTCCGGTCGTCCGTAGGCTCCGGACGTTCGGACGTTTTTTATTGGCCACTATATATACTGCACGGTAGGGTTTCTCAACTGACCACATCCTCTATCCGCTATTCCCCAACGCCGCCGCCGCTCCTGCTGTGTGGCCACTCACCGCGGCCGCACGCCGCCGTGCCCCTCGTCGGGGCTTCTCTCCGTCGCGGATCTGCGGCCCGCTTGGCGCTGCTCCAGCCCGTCCAGCCCGTCGGCCACCTGCTCCAGCTCGCCGCTCGTCTCCTCCGTGTTCTTCCTTTCAAGGACACGATGCCTCGGTCCAAGCTCTCCGCTCGCAAGCAAGTCGCCGGAGGGCCGGCTCGTCCGTCTCGTCGTGGTGGCTCCGACGACTCCCAGGAGGAAGATCGCCTCGGAAACGTGCCGCTCGTCCTCCCAGCTCGTCAAGTGATTCCTCCTCAGAGGGGTCGGACTTTGAGGATGAGCTTGAGGAGGTGGATCCGTCCCCGATGGTTGGTGTTCGCGTCGCTGCACCCAAACCGGGCACTCGTCGTCCAACCTTTCACCCTCCTCCTCCTCGGCTGCAACCCCAAGGTGATGCTCGCCACATCTCAATTGAGCCTCCACTGTCACTCGGCCGTCATGTTAAGCGTTTCAACGAGGTGCCCAAAACTTCCTATCTTAAATTGTGTCGTGATGTAGATCAATTTACTGCTGTTAGGGATTCTCAGGATAGTCGCTTTCGCACAAATGTCCAAGCCGACATCTTTACCACGATTGTCCTCCCTAAGGGATTGTCTTCATCTTTGCATTGATATTGAGCACATTCGCACTCATCCGGAGAAATATCCGGGAGCCATTGAGCTCATTGAGTCGTCCAATCTAGCTGCTCCATTCGCCTTTCAACATGATTTTAACCACGCTGCCATCCACCAGTTTTATGCCACATGTTACTTTGCTCCTGATAACACTGTCACATGGATGACCTCCGACACTGCACTCACGGCATCTTATGCTCAGTTTGTCACTGCCCTTGGATTTCCCGACACTGGGTTCAAAATCCACAAGGATGACCCCAATCATAAGCCCATAGGCTTGCGGTCTGTCGGATCTCCTTAGACCTATATCAACTTTGTCTGCCACTGAAAAGCAAAAGGGTCTAAACCAAGTCTCCATTTGGCGCTTTCCATTCAACATCATTTATCAGTGTATCATCCGCACCATCTATCCCAAGATGGGTGACAAGGGCTCCTACAGCAGCTACTGCATTGATCTCATTCATCGCCTCTTCACATCTCCTAAAGGGAAGATCAATGTTCCACACTTTCTATGGCATGAGATCCGCCTTGCTAGCTTCCAGCACAAGAGGGCTTTTCCTCATGCACCTTTTATTCAGGCTTTTATCGAAAGTGTAGCTCCCTTTCCTATTTCCCGCACTCATGTACATGAGCGATGGGTCATTCCCGCTCACATGGCGGCTGATCATGTTCCTCCTCCTCCCGCTACTCCTAGTCGCACCGCCGCTAGTGTTCCTTCTCATGCTACCCATCCTCCTTCCACTGCTGCCCCCTTTGGGCGCATTGCTCGTTTTCTTGGGAAGGCTCACTCAGCCATGATGAAGATGTTCACCTACCATTGCTCCCAACACCACGATGTGGTCACTCGCATGGTCACTTCCAAGAACGCTCTGAAGGCTCGTCTGAGAGACTCAGGAGTGTATGATGTGAGTGACGATGAGCGTCTTCCTGTAGACCCCCCTTCTGACTTTGGTTTTCCCTCCGGTCCTGAGTGGGCTGATTTCTTCGACGAGGCTGGTGGCAGTGGTGTTCATGATGATGATGATGAGGATGATCTCTAATGCTATTATGTTTTCCCCCTAGTTCTCTATCTTTTTGGATACTTGATGCCAAAGGGGGAGTAGGCTCTATATGCATGTTTGTCTAGCTCATTATGTAATCAAACTTATTGTTATGGTTATGTTTTCGCTTGTACTGAACCTATGTTATGAGTTTGGTGAATCTACATGTGATGAATCTATATGAAGTTTAACTCTTGATTATCGTGTGTAAGAGATTTGGTTATATTGGGGGCATCATTTTGAGGGGGAGCCCTCATCATTTTGTTTTAGTAGTATCTATGATATCACTTTGAGGGGGAGCTCGCTCGCTACTCATTTCTATTATGATTATTGAGCTCCACAACAAATACTTCCGATTACTATTATGAGTATGCATATGAGTTGTCATCAACTACCAAAAAGGGGGAGATTGAAAGTGCAATCATGCCCTTAATCATATTTTGATGTTGATGACAACACATATGTTCGGGACTAATCATGTTTATCAAGTATATCTCAGGATTATGTTTCAAAGACCGTGTGCATGGATCATGACTAGGGACAAAAAGCATATAACTCAAGAATGGAGATACAAGATGTCGACTTCATTTATGGTTTGTTCTTGAGTATAGGGATCCCGCACTATTAAGAGGGGATCGATGGATCTAGTGAAAAACTTTGCTCAAAAGCTACTATTTCTATACCTTGCCTTCGGACGTCCGGTGTTCTACGGACGTCCGGCCACTTCCAAACGTCCGGCGTTCCACAACAGAAGCATTTCTACGGATGTCCGGAACTCTCCGGATGTCCGACACGTTCACAACAGAAGCTTTCTTAAGGACGTCCGGACCTCCGGTCGTCCGTGCTCGGATGCGATTCACAATGAAGCATTCTTACGGACGTCCGGACCCTCGTGTCGTCCGTGTTCGGATGTCCGCCCTGCTCGGTCAGACGATATCCTGTATACATCGGGTTGTGGCTCACGTTTATTAGCGCCGGACGTCCGATGACTGTCGGACGTCCGGACCTATTTGTGCCTCCGGACGTGCGACGTTCTCCGGACGTCCGGCCCATCCTGTACCCAAAACGGTCACTTTTACCCACCACCTATATATATATACCCTTCCTTTCCACGGGATAGGGTTGACCATTCACCTTGAACCTATCAAGAACACTCCTCACTCCCTCTCTCATTCAACCACACCAAATCCTAGATTCCCAAGTGTTCTAGGAGCATTTGAGAGAAGTTCTCCAATCAAGTGATAGATCCACTTCTTCCCCTTCTTTGCACCAAAGGAATTCGTGACTTGAGCAAGTTTTGAGCTTTCCCCCATCGTTCTTGTTACTCTTGGAGGTTGGAGACTCCTAGGGGGTAGGAGTCATTCGGAGAGGAATCGAACTTCGTGATTTCCCTCGGAAAAGTTTGTGAGGGTTTGGAGACCACCCCAAGGTCTACCACTAGTGGTTGAGAAACGCCTCCGTGGTGTTGTCTCAAAGGGAGAATAGGGTGAGCCTTCGTGGCGTTGGTGTGCCTTCGTGGTAACATCCACCTCTCTAACGGTGACTAGCTTCCCTCCAAGGAAGTGAACATCGGCATACATCCTCGTCTCCCGGAGTTGCGGTTATTACTAATCTTTACTCTCTACTTGTGGTTACTTGTCTCTTTACACTTACGTACATCATATTGTGCTTGCCTACTTACGTGTTTATGTTACTTGCTTAGTACTTTGTGCTCACTTGCAATTGTTAGGCTCATCTTCATATTCCGCACTATTGCCTAAAATTGCTAAATAATAATTAAAAATTTGTAATTGTACCTATTCACCCCCCCTCTAGGTCCATCTCGATCCTTTCAGCAACACTAGATGGTTTATTATTAGGCATCATTTGTTGCTCAAATTCTTTTGCCACAATCTGATTTTCACTCTTTATTTTGCTCCTGTTTTGCTCTATTAGCTCTATTAATATCATTTTTCAAAATGGAATCAGGAGTCATAGGAAGCAAAGTAATATTTTTGTCCTTATGAACAAGAGTATACTGATTGTTTCTACCATGGTGTACAGAATTTTTATCAAATTGCCATGGTCTACCAAGTAATAAGGAACATGCTTGCATAGGTACCACATCACAAACATAATCAACATATGTAGAGATACTAAAATGCACATAAACAGTACGTGTTACCTTAACCTTGTCGCTGTTGTTGAACCATTGGATGTAGTAAGGACGTGGATGTGGTCTTGTGGTGAGAGATAGCTTCTCCACCATCTCCATGCTAGCCAAGTTGTTGCAGCTCCCTCCATCTATGATGACGCGAACAGAACGTTCCTTCACAACTCCCTTTGTATGGAACAAATTATGCCTCTGATTTTGCTCAGCTTGTGTAACCTGCACACTCAAAACACGTTGAGCAACTAAACATTCATACCTGTCAGCATCTTCAGCAGCCATGTATTGCGTCTCATGATCAGAATCACCTCCACCGTGTTCTTCATGTGTAATAAGAGCCAAAGTCTCCTTATCATAGTCACTGGCGGACTCATACCCACCATCCTTAGTAGCAATCATCACACGCTGAGATTTGCATTCTCTCGCAAAATGTCCTCTTCCCTTACAATGATGACAAATAATATCACTTGTGTGCCCTGTTGATGCCATGGAAGAAGAAGAGCTCTGCGCAGGCCCGGCAGGTGCGCTCTTGGTAGATAGTGGTGGTTGTGCCTACTTTCTTGTATCACGGCTGGAGGTGGCACCTGATGGAGGTGCCGGTGCAGTGGAAGTAGAGGATGCACGTGGTGTCCATGATGAAGATCGACCTGCAGAAAAGTTAGTTAGCGCCAATGCCTGTCGATCCTGCACTTCACGTTCATCTTTACAAGCAAGATGGAATAAACGAGTGATATTATTATACTCCTTATACTCTAGAATGGTCTGAATCTCTCTATTTAATCCACCCATAAAACGCGCAAGCATAGCTTCATTCTCCTCAACAATACCACATCTAATCATGCTAGTTTGTAATTCCTGATAATATTCTTCTACATAATTTTTCCCTTGTCTTAAACGCTGCAATTTTTGAATTAATTCACGTTGATAATATGGTGGAACCCAACGAGTACGCATAGCAGTTTTCAAAGCAGCCCAAGTAGCTGGAATAGGATATAATCTACAATGTTCAGACCACCAAACACATGCAAAGCTAGTGAAAGCACAAACAACAGCAGGAACACGTCTCTCCTCAGGATATTGTAAACATGTAAATTGTTGTTCAGTTTCTAACTCCCAAGTAAGATATATATCAGGAACATATCTACCCTCAAATGGTGGAATATTCAATTTCAGTTTAGGAAGATGGTTATGATCTCGTACCTGAGGGAGAGCCCTGCCATTGTGATTATTTGCATGTGGGCGACCTGGTGGTTCTGGTGCTGGTGGTTGCACGTAGTTCTGATTTTGATCAACCTCATCCTCGTAATCTCCCGCATAATCATCCTGCGCATCAGCAGTAGGAGCCACAGAAGTATCAACAGCAGCACCAACAGTTCTGCCAGGCTGAAGAAGCACACGGCTCGCTCGGCGGAGGGCTGTTTCGCGACGTGGAGGTAGTAGTAGTAGTAGTAGTTGTTGTTGCAGAGGTGCGGCAGGTGCAGCCGGTGGTGCAAGACGCGCAAGCAGTTCATTGAATCTTTTATCGAGCTTTGTTTCGAATGTCTTCTCAAGGCCAGTGATCTTCTCCATGGCCTCTTCAAAATTGTTCAGCAAATCTTGCACCTGTTCAGTCATCATTTGCTGAAACTTATCATGAAGCTCCTTGTTCGTTAAGTTCTCCCAGTCAATCTCGTCGGCTTGTGATCCTGGCTTGGTTAGCAGCAATAGAAAAACACAAGAACATGATCCTACAGACTACTAACAAGTGGTGGTGGTGGGTGTCACAAATCCGTCAAGCAAAACTCAAATTCTTACCAGTTCTTACCCAGCAGCAGGCGGTGATCGGCAACCGTTGTAGTCAAAACTCTCAAATCTTGGATAGAGCGATTACCAGGGAGAGTCAAACGCACGATGTAGATGTATGTGGAGCTGGGAAGGCTTATAATATGGTAGCAAAAAAGGTCAGCAATAATCAATTCAGAGATGCAAAGTTAAATAAACGCTCAACGACGGTACTATGCTGGTCCTAGGCTAGTCCGTGCTAGAGATGCGAGCCTAGAACACTAACAAAATCACGTCGCTGCACGTAAACAAGGGAAAACACACTCTGGAATTTTTTTCCGCTCTATTTTTTGGGTGCTCTTTTTTTGTGCTCCTCTTTTTTTTTGCGAAAAATCACTATAATGGCGAGTGTCTCAAAACTCTTCCCAGGTCAAACTGACAGGATGGGCACGAATTTTTTTTACTTTTTTTTTTGGAAATCAGGGCAGCATTTATTTAAAAAGTGCGACAAAAAATCACTATGATGGCACGTGGCTCAAAAGACTCAGAAAAGCCAAAAAACAGGATAGGGAAAAAATATTTCCGGCTGCCAAAATTTTGGCCTAAAAACTGCCCGGGGGGTCTCCAGACTCTTTTTTTCCCGAAACCTACTCAGGCAAGGAAACACGAATCGGAAATTAGACGGATCTCGAAAAACAAACCTAATATGAAAGTAACTCGGATTGGTGGTGGATATATGGTGGTAGGATATGGCAGCGGTGGTGGTATATGAAGACGGATTGGTGGTGGTATATGGATACAGATTGGTGGTGGTATATGGATACGAATCGGTGATGGTATATGGAGATGGATCGGCGGCGGATAAGCGGTGGTGGTAGATGGCAGGGGCGATGATGATGGTGCGGCGGCGGCGTGACAACTTATGACCAAAACTCGAAACTCTAAAAGACTAGACTCTAAGACCAGCAACTAGACACGACGATGCAACCACAAATTCAACAAAGCAAAATACTGAAAAGACTATGCAAAGGCTCAGACTGGTTCAGATATGATGAACTAACCCTAATTTTTTTTGGCTTTTTTCGTGGACTATAGGTATGAAGAACAGACTCGATCTAAACTACGAAAAACTGTAAAATCTCACCGAGCAACGTGGAGATCTGATACCACTTGATAGAGGCAAAGGTGTCCCGATGTTTCGATGAGATAGCAATCGTTTTTTGTGGGAGTCGACTTTGACGATCCGACTACGAACGTGCGAAGACGTCGCGCCTTAGAAATCGCTAAACCAACTTCCGAGGGGTTATTGACCACGCCGGAGCACGATCAACCTGACCACGAGGGTCTATTTCCTACGAGAAAACGAAGAACAAGCAAGAAACTGAGATTGCAATCTGGATATTGCGAATAAAAGAGGAAAGCTTTATTAATGAAGGTGGGGTTCTGTGACGCCTTTGTCTGGTCGTTGAACACAAACGAAGTACGCGAAGTTGCAGCTATGGCGAACTTTTAATCTAAACAAAACCCAAAGTCTAAACGACGCCCTAAGGGCTGTATATATGGAGGAAGATGAGGTAATTTCGTGGCCCTTGGAGGAGGGGTCCGAAACCAACCCTAACTCTTGTTTCCCCACACATACGGACTCTAAAAACAGCCTATACTTAAGTATTTCAAAAATACATGGGCCTGGCCAATAATAAGGTGACGCATCACCTAGAATAGCCTCTGGACGAAATTTGTGAAGTGGCATCTTGTATATTTCGTCCAAGGCTTCATGCACTCCTTATGGTGGCTTCAAAGTCCTAAAATAATCACTAGTAACTCCGTTCTTGATCCCCTTGCGCATGCCATCATCTCCCTTCTTGGTCTTGCTCCAGTGTTCATCCCTCTTATCCATGCTAGGCCCTTCATTTGTAAGCAAAACAAATGTATCCAATTTAGGCAGCATCATATTCTCATGAACATTCTAATCATTACCAAGAAAAGAAAGTACCTGGTAATTCAATTGGCGTGCGCGAGCTCTAGTAATTGGTCCAGTATGTATAGCAGCAGGGGCTGTGGGTGTAACAATGGTATTGATGTCCTCATCATCGTCCCCTTCTTGAAATGAAGTCGTCCTCGACGGAAGCTCATCTTCCTCACCCAAATAAGGCTTCAAATCGGCAATGTTAAAAGTGGGAGTAACCCCAAAATCTGCAGGCAGCTCAAGTTTATATGCATTATCATTTATTTTCTCTAACACCTTAAAAGGAACATCAGCACGTGGCATTAGCTTTGATTTGCGCAAATTAGGAAATTGATACGTCTCCGTCGTATCTATAATTTTTGATTGTTCCATGCCAATATTATTCAACTTTCGTATACTTTTTGGCAACTTTTATATTATTTTGGGACTAACATATTGATTCGATTGCTCAAAGCCGCCTCGTCTATTGCATGTTTTTGGTTTCATGGAATATCAATATCGACGGAGTCCAAATGGGATAAAACGGTGGAGCTTATTTTTAGAAAATATGGAAAATTTGAAGGAAAATCAACGAACCGGTGTTCGAGGTGGTCACGAGGCGGGCGCGCCGCCCTAGGCGCGCCTCTACCTCGTGAGCCCACCGTAAGGCGGTTGATGCTCTTCTTTGCCGCAAGAAAGCTAATATTCGAAAAAATCACGGTGAAGGTTTCAGGCCAATCGGAGTTACGGATCTCCATATATACTGTGAAACGGTGAAACAGAGGCGTAATGTAACGCAGTAAACAGAGAGATAGATCCAATCTCGGGGGCTCTCGCCTCCCAAGCCATGGGAGCCAAGGAACAGAGGGGAAACCCTTCTCCCATCTAGGGAGGAGGTCAAAGAAGAAGAAGAAGAAGGGGGGCTCTCTCCCCCTTGCTTCCGGTGGCGCCGGAGCGCTGCCGGGGGCCATCATCATCACCGCGATCTTCACCAACACCGCCGTCATCTTCACCAACATCTCCATCACCTTCCCCCTTCTATATTCAGCGGTCCACTCTCCCGCAACCTGCTGTACCCTCTACTTGAACATGGTGCTTTATGCTTCATATTATTTTTCGATGATGTGTTGCCATCCTATGATGTCTGAGTAGATTTTCGTTGTCCTATCGGTGATTGATGAATTTCTATGATTGGTTTGAATTGCATGTTTTATTATTGGTGCTGTCCTATTGTGCCCTCCGTGTCGCGCAAGCGTGAGGGATTCCCTCTGTAGGGTTTGCAATATGTTTATGATTTGCTTATGGTGGGTGCCGTGAGTGACAGAAGCACATACCCGAGTAAGTAGGTTGTTTGCGTATGGGATAAAGGGGACTTGATGCTTTAATGTTATGGTTGGGTTTTACCTTAATGAATCTTTAGTAGTTGCGAATGCTTGCTAGAGTTCCGATCATAAGTGCATATGATCCAAGTAGATAAAGTATGTTAGCTTATGCCTCTCCCTCAAATAGAATTGCAATAGTGATTATCGGTCTAGTAATGTAGTCAGTTGCCTAGGGACAATTCCACAACTCCTACCACCACTTTTCCACACTCACCATATTTACTTTAGTTGCTTCTTTATCTAAACGGCCCCTAGTTTATATTTACGTGATCTTTATTATCTTGCAAGCCTATCCTGTCACACCTACAAAGTACTTCTAGTTTCATACTTGTTCTAGGTAAAGCGAACGTCAAGCGTGCGTAGAGTTGTATCGGTGGTCGATAGAACTTGAGGAATATTTGTTCTACCTTTAGCTCCTCGTTGGGTTCGACACTCTTACTTATAGAAAGAGGCTACAATTGATCCCCTATACTTGTGGGTTATCAAGACCTTTTTCTCGGCGCCGCTGTTGGAGCAATAGCGTGGGGTGAATATTCTCGTGTGCTTGTTTGCTTTATCACTAAGTAATTTTTATTTTCTGTTCTTAGTTGTTCTCTATCTTTAGTTATGGATATGGAACACGAAATACCAAAAAATTAGGTGTACTTGCTGCTCATGGAGATGGGGAACCTCCTAAAACCCTCGATGTTTGGTTATGTGAAAGATATTATGTACTACTTTAATAATCCCGAGAAAACCCCATTCAATTATGTAATGGGAGTAACGTTGGATCAACGTGAATACTTTAGGGATTATCGCTAACACAAAAGGGAAACTATTATGGGATCAAATTCATATATTGAAGTGGTATGCTAGACAACTATGCGTGGAATTTGATTATACTTGTTGCTCTAGGATGAAGGCTCCACACCTTCCCTTTTCATGCAAATTTAATGATAATAAAACCTTAGCTTCTTATGCTAATGGTATATATGATTACTATGATATGGAACAAATAGAAGAATTTGTTGCTTTTATGGGTGCTTATGAAATTGAAGCTATGTGTAAAGAGTTTGAGGATTTTGATGATGCTGTTTATAGATCTGAAAATTTAGCTATCCTCAAATATTGCTATGAGAATTATAAATACAATTATGAAATTAATGCACTTATTGAAAAAGTCTCCGCTGTCCAAGAAGAGACTAATATTTTGCAGGAAACTATGGAAGAAGAAATTGATGAAACTGTGAGCTCATTGGATGAAAGAGATGATGAGGAGAGCGAAGAACAAAAGGAGGAAGAGCGGATTAGCTACCCGTGCCCACCTTCTAATGAGAGTAACCCTCCAACTCATACATTATTTAATTCCCCTTCGTGCTTACGGAAGGATGATTGCTATGATGATTGTTATGATCCCGTTGATTCTTTTGAAATATCCCTTTTTGATGATGCTTGCTATGCTTGTGGCCAAGATGCCAATACGAATTATGCTTATGGAGATGAACTTGCTATAGTTCCTTATGTTATGAATGAAATTGTTACGATTGCACCCACGCATGATAGTCCTATTATCTTTTTGAATTCTCCCAACTACACTATATCGGAGAAGCTTGCACTTATTAAGGATTATATTGATGGGTTGCCTTTTACCATTGCACATGATGATTTTGATAGATGTAATATGCATGTGCTTGCTGCTCCTACTTGCAATTATTATGAAAGAGGAACTATATCTCCGCCTCTTTATGTTTCCAATACAATAAAATTGCAAGAAACTGTTTATACTATGCATTGGCCTTTACTATGTGTGCATGAATTGTTCTTTTATGACATGCCGATGCATAGGAAGAGAGTTAGACTTCGTCATTACATGATATATGTTACTTTGTGCTCATTACTAAATTACAAATCACTGCTAATTAAAATTGGCTTTGATATACCTTGGGATCCGGGTGGATTCACTACTTGAGCACTATATGCCTAGCTTAATGGCTTTAATGAAACCGCTGCCAGGGAGACAACCCGGATGTTTTAGAGAGTCATTTATTTCTGTTGAGTACTTTCATATAGTTTCAAAACAACAAAAATAAAGAGGGGAACCCAAAACTTTTTCAAAAAGGAAAGTGAAAGTGAGAAAGACAAGCATTGTTGAAGTGGGAGAGCTCCTTGAACTTTGTTCATGCTCACGGCAACTTTGTGAATCTTGATTACAGAAACTTTTCAACAAAAATAATTACCCCCTTGTACAATTCCATTGTATCATAAAAATAATGTGCCAAGGTTTGCCTTTAGGATGTTTACAATGCTTGTTGGTTTGTACGCTGCAGGACAGAAACTTTGGTTGTAGTGCGCGAATTTTAGTTTTTACTGGAACGTCAAATGGTTCTGATTATTTTTGCACTGTCTTTCTGTACAAATTTTTTTAATTTTCCTAATTTTGGCAGAATTGTTCAAGTATCAGAAGTATGGTGAATGTTCAGATTATTACAGACTGTTCTGTTTTAGACAGATTCTGTTTTTGATGCATAGTTTGCTTGTTTTGATGAAACTTTCAATTTATATCAGTGGATTAGGCCATGAAAAAGTTATATTACAGTAGACACAATGCAAAAACAAAATATGAATTGGCTTGCAACAGTACTTAGAGTAGTGATTTGCTTTATTATACTAACGGATCTTACCGAGTTTTCTGTTGGAGTTTTGTGTGGATGAAGTGTTCGATGATCCAGAAGGTTTCGAAGTGAGAAGAAGGAAGAGAGGCAAGAGCTCAAGCTTGGGGATGCCCGAGGCACCCCAAGTAAATATTCAAGGAGACTCACGTGTCTAAGCTTGGGGATGCTAGGGAGGCATCCCCTCTTTCTTAAACAAATATCGGTATGTTTTCGGATTCGTTTCATTCATGTGATATGTGCACATCTTGGAGCGTCTTTTGCATTTAGTTTTCATTTTTCTTTTATGCACCATGCTGGTATGAGATATTCCTTGGTTGATTTATAGAATGCTCTATGCACTTCAGTTATTCTTTTGAGTATGGCTTTATAGAATGCTTCATGTGCTTCACTTATATCATTTGAAGTTTGGATTGCCTGTTTCTCTTTACATAGACAACTCCCATTTGTAGAATGCTCTTTTGCTTCACTTATATTTGTTAGAGCTTGGGCATATCTTTTGTAGAAAGAATTAAACTCTCTTGCTTCACTTATATCTATTTAGAGAGATGACAGGAACTGGTCATTCACATGGTTAGTCATAAAATCCTACATAAACTTGTAGATCGCTGAATATGATATGTTTGATTCCTTGCAATAGTTTTGTGATATAAAGATGGTGATATTAGAGTCGTGCTAGTTGAGTAATTGTGAAATTGAGAAATACTTGTGTTGAGGTTTGCAAGTCCCGTAGCATGCACGTATGGTGAACCGTTATGTAACGTAAGTCGGAGCATGAGGTGTTTATTGATTGCCTTCCTTATGAGTGGCGGTCGGGACGAGCGATGGTCTTTTCCTACCAATCTATCCCCCTAGGAGCATGCGCATAGTACTTTGTTTCGATGACTAGTAGATTTTTGCAATAAGTATGTGAGTTCTTTATGACTAATGTTGAGTCCATGGATTATACGCACTCTCACCCTTCCATCATTGCTAGCCTCTTCGGTATCGTGCATTGCCATTTCTCACCTCGAGAGTTGGTGCAAACTTCGTCGGTGCATCCAAACCCCGTGATATGATACGCTCTGTCACACATAAGCCTCATTATATCTTCCTCAAAACAGCCACCATACCTACCTATTATGGCATTTCCATAGCCATTCCGAGTATATTGCCATGCAACTTCCATCATCATCATATACATGACTTGAGCATTTATTGTCATATTGCTTTGCATGATCGCAAGATAGCTAGCATGATGTTTTCATGGCTTGTCCCTTTTTTGATGTCATTGCTACGCTAGATCATTGCACATCCGACATCACGGAGGCATCCATATAGAGTCATATCTTTGTTCTAAATATCGAGTTGTAATATTGAGTTGTAAGTAAATAAAAGTGTGATGATCATCATTATTAGAGCATTGCCCCAGTGAGGAAAGGATGATGGAGACTATGATTCCCCCACAAGTCGGGATGAGACTCCGGACAAAAAAATAAAAAATAAAATAAAAAAAGAGAAAGGCCAAAAAAAAAGAGAAGGCCCCAAAAAAATGAGAGAAAAAGAGAGAAGGGGCAATGTTACTATCCTTTTACCACACTTGTGCTTCAAAGTAGCACCATGTTCTTCACATAGAGAGTCTCTTGAGTTATCACTTTCATATACTAGTGGGAATTTTCATTATAGAACTTGGCTTGTATATTCCAACGATGGGCTTCCTCAAATGCCCTAGGTCTTCATGAGCAAGCAAGTTGGATGCACACCCACTTAGTTTCAGTTTGAGCTTTCATACACTTATAGCTCTAGTGCATCCGTTGCATGGCAATCCCTACTCCTCACATTGACATCAATTGATGGGCATCTCCATAGCCCATTGATTAGCCGCGTCGATGTGAGACCTTCTCCTTTTTTGTCTTCTCCACATAACCCCCATCATCATATTCTATTCCACCTATAGTGCTATGTCCATGGCTCATGCTCACGTATTGCGTGAAAGTTGAAAATGTTTGAGAAACGTCAAAAGTATGAAACAATTGCTTGGCTTGTCATCGGGGTTGTGCATGATGTAAATATTTTGTGTGGTGAAGATGGAGCATAGCCAGACTATATGATTTTGTAGGGATGAGCTTTCTTTGGCTATGTTATTTCAATAAGACATAATTGCTTGGTTGGTATGCTTGAAGTATTATTGTTTTTATGTCAAAGGATAGACTATTGCTTTGAATCACTCGTGTCTTAATATTCATGCCATGATTAGACATATGATCAAGATTATGTTAGGTAGCATTCCACATCAAAAATTATCTTTTTATCATTTACCTACCGAGGACGAGCAGGAATTAAGCTTGGGGATGCTGATACGCTCCGTCAGATCTATAATTTTTATTGTTCCATGCCAATATTATTCAACTTTCATATACTTTTGGCAACTTTTTATATTATTTTTGGGACTAACATATTGATCCAAAGGCTCAAAGTGCCGCCTCGTCATTGCATGTTTTTGGTTTCGCAGAATATCCATATCAAATGGAGTCCAAACGGGATAAAAACAGACGGAGCTTATTTTTGGAAAATATGGAAAATTTGAAGGAAAATCAACGCGAACTAGTGTGTGAGGTGGTCACGAGGAGGGGGCGCGCCGCCCCCGGCGCGCTTCTACCTCGTGAGCCCACCGTAAGGCGGTTGATGCTCTTCTTTGCCGCAAGAAAGCTAATATTCGGAAAAAAATCACGGCGAAGGTTTCAGCCAATCGGAGTTACAGATCTCCATATATACACGAAACGGTGAAACAGAGGCGTAATGTAACGCGTAAACAGAGAGATAGATCCAATCTCGGAGGGGCTCTCGCCCCTCCCAAGCCATGGGAGCCAAGGAACAGAGGGGAAACCCTTCTCCCATCTAGGGAGGATGTCAAGGAAGAAGAAGAAGAAGGGGGTCTCTCTCCCCCTTGCTTCCAGTGGCGCCGGAGCGCTGCCGGGGGCCATCATCATCACCGCGATCTTCACCAACACCGCCGTCATCTTCACCATCTCCATCACCTTCCCCCTTCTATATTCAGCGGTCCACTCTCCCGCAACCTGCTGTACCCTCTACTTGAACATGGTGCTTTATGCTTCATATTATTTTCCGATGATGTGTTGCCATCCTATGATGTCTGAGTAGATTTTCGTTGTCCTATCGGTGATTGATGAATTGCTATGATTGGTTTGAATTGCATGTTTTATTATTGGTGCTGTCCTATTGTGCCCTCCGTGTCGCGCAAGCGTGAGGGATTCCCGCTGTAGGGTTTGCAATATGTTTATGATTTGCTTATGGTGGGTTGCGCGAGTGACAGAAGCACAGACCCGAGTAAGTAGGTTGTTTGCGTATGGGATAAAGGGGACTTGATGCTTTAATGCTATGGTTGGGTTTTACGTTAATGAATCTTTAGTAGTTGCGGATGCTTGCTAGAGTTCCAATCATAAGTGCATATGATCCAAGTAGAGAAAGTATGTTAGCTTATGCCTCTACCTCAAATAGAATTGCAATAGTGATTATCGGTCTAGTAATGTAGTCAGTTGCCTAGGGACAATTCCACAACTCCTACCACCACTTTTCCACACTCGCCATATTTACTTTAGTTGCTTCTTTATCTAAACAACCCCTAGTTTATATTTACGTGCTCTTTATTATCTTGCAAGCCTATCCTGTCACACCTACAAAGTACTTCTAGTTTCATACTTGTTCTAGGTAAAGCAAACATCAAGCGTGCGTAGAGTGGTATCGGTGGTCGATAGAACTTGAGGGAATATTTGTTCTACCTTTAGCTCCTCGTTGGGTTCGACACTATTACTTATCGAGAGAGGCTACAATTGATCCCCTATACTTGTGGGTTATCAGAAATCTATCCTTACGCAAATGTAACCAAACAAGATCTCCAGGTGCAAACACAACATGTTTTCTACCCTTATCTCTAGCAAGTTTATATTTAGCATTCATACGTTCAATGTTTTCTTAGTTAACTCATGCATTTTTTAAATCAATTCAACACGTTCTTTAGCATCAAAATTAACCTTCTCCGAAGATGGAAGAGGCAACAAATCAATAGGTGCGCGAGGTACGAAACCATACACAATTTCAAAAGGGCACATCTTTGTAGTATAATGCAATGAACGATTATAAGCAAATTCAATATGAGGCAAGCATTCTTCCCACATTTTCTTATTATTCTTCAAAACAGCCCTAAGCATAGTAGACAATGTTTTATTGACTACTGTTTGTCCATCGGTTTGGGGTGACAAGTAGTACTAAAAGCAGTTTAGTCCCCAACTTAGCCCATAAACATCTCCAAAAGTGGCTAAGGAATTTAGTATCACGATGTGAAATAATAGTATTTGGCACACCATGCAAGCGAATAATTTCCAAAGAACAAATCAACAACATTAAAGATCATCGCTTTTATGACATGGTATAAAGTGTGCCATTTTCAAAATCTATCCACGACAACAAATATGCTATCCTCCCTTCTTTGTTCGAGGTAAACCTAAAACAAATTCCATAGATATATCCTCCCAAGGAACACTAGGTACAGGCAAAGGCATATATAAACCATGAGGATTGAGACGTGACTTAGCTTTTTGACATGTAGTGCAGCGAGCAACAAAACGCTCAACATCCTGTCTCATATTTGGCCAAAAGAAATGTCTAGCAAGTATATCCTCCATCTTCTTGACGCCAAAGTGCCCCATTAATCCTCCTCCATGCGCCTCCTGCAACAACAAAAGACGAACGGAGCTAGCTGGAATGCATAGCTTGTTAGCACGAAACACAACCATCGTTATGACTAACTTGTTCCAAGTTCTCCTTCCTTACAATTCTGCAATACATCTTTAAATTTAGCATCATGCACATATTGATCTTTGATGGTCTCCAAACCAAATATTTTAAAGTCAAGTTGTGAAAGCATAGTATAACAACGAGACAATGCATCAGCAATAACATTTTCTTTACCCTTGTGTTTAATGACATAAGGGAAAATCTCAATGAATTCAACCCATTTAGCATGTCTACAGTTCAGTTTTGCTTGACTTTTAATGTGTTTCAAAGATTCATGATCAGAATGTATAGCAAATTCCTTGGGCCATAAATAATGTTGCCATGTTTCTAAGGTCCGAACAAGAGCATATAATTCTTTATCATAAGTAGAATAGTTGAGACTAGGCCCACTCAATTTTTCAGAAAAGTATGCAACAGGTTTGCCATCTTGTAATAACACACCTCCTAATCCAATTCCACTAGCATCACATTCAAGCTCAAAAGTCTTATTAAAATCAGGAAGTTGGAGTAAAGGAGCATGTGTCAACTTATCTTTCAATACCGTGAAGGCTTCTTCCTGTGCGGTACCCCAAACAAAAGGCACATCCTTCTTTGTAAGCTTGTTGAGGGGTGCAGCAATGGTGCTGAAATCTCTCACAAAACGCCAATAGAAACCACCGAGGCCAAGGAAACTCCTCACTTGTGTGACCTTTTTGGGCTGCGGCCAACTCTCAATAGCTTCAATCTTGGCTTTATCAACTTCAATCCCCTGTGGAGTAACAACATAGCCAAGAAAAGATACTTGGTCGGTGCGAAAGGTGCACTTCCCAAGGTTACCAAACAAACGTGCATCACATAGAGCAATAAAAACATCACGTAAATGTTTCAAATGTTCCTTCAAAGATTTGCTATAAATCAATATGTCATCAAAGTAAACTACCACAAATCGTCCAATGAAAGCACGTAAAACTTCGTTCATTAATCTCATGAAAGTACTAGGTGCATTAGTTAACCCAAAAGGCATGACTAACCACTCATATAATCCAAACTTAGTTTTAAATGTTGTTTTCCATTCATCTCCCAATTTCATACGAATTTGATGGTATCCACTACGCAAATCAACTTTGGAGAATATTGTAGAGCCACTCAATTCATCAAGCATATCATCTAGCCTAGGAATAGGATAACGAAAACGAATAGCGGAACTCGGATGCTCATATTGGTTCCTACATATTCTACGAAGATCTTTATCGGTCAAACTGTAATGACAACATACGTCATTCCCTTTGTCATTGGTATGTTACTTGCCGAGATTCGATCGTCGGTATCTTCATACCTAGTTCAATCTCGTTACCGGTAAGTCTCTTTACTCGTTCTATAATGCATTATCCCGCAACTAACTCATTATTCACATTGCTTGCAAGGCTTATCATGATGTGCATTACCGAGAGGGCCCAAAGATACCTCTCCGATACTCGGAGTGACACATCCTAATCTCGATCTATGCCAACCCAACAAACACCTTCGGAGATACCTATAGAGCATCTTTATAATCACCCAGTTACGTTGTGACGTTTGTTAGCACACAAGGTATTCCTCCGGTATTTGGGAGTTGCATAATCTCATAGTCAAAGGAATATATATAAGTCATGAAGAAAGCAATAGCAATAAAACTTAACGATCATTATGCTAAGCTAACGGATGGGTCTTTTCCATCACATCATTCTCCTAATGATGTGATCCGGTTCATCAAATGACAACACATGTCTATGGTTAGGAAACTTAACCATCTTTGACTAACGAGCTAGTCTAGTAGAGGCTTACTAGGGACACTAAGTTTTGTCTATGTATCCACACATGTATCAAGTTTCCGGTTAATACAATTCTAGCATGAATAATAAACATTTATCATGATATAAGGAAATATAAATAACAACTTTATTATTGCCTCTATGGCATATTACCTTCACGCGTGACAGGGATTGGCACGGTATGGCGATTGGCGCCCGGAGGTGCTGGCTGCCACGGGGCGGCCGAAGGTGCCGGATGCCACGATGCTCTCCCCATATGGATCTGGATAGCCGGATCTGTTGGGGCGACGCCTTCCCCTCCCGGGCATGTTGGCCGACGGCACGGGGCTAGCCCGCTAGTGCAGGGGTTGATGGGTCCCCCTGACTGGGGCTGGTTGCTCCTCGGGCTTGCTCCAGTCACCTCCGGCCATGTCGAAGCGGTGTTCTGTGGGTTGCTTGGGGGTTGCGTCTGCTTGTTATGGCGTCGGTGTAGGATTCGTCATTGGATGCCGGGTGGCGGCCAGGGAAGGTGGGCTACCCGGACTGCTCTCCGGCGGGCTCCATGGTGGCGGTGGTGACTTCGACTCTTGGTCGTGTGGGCAACAAGGGGAGTAGCGACGGGAGGCTCTGGTCTGCTCTCTTCCAGCGGAAGTGGTGGCGCCCAAATCTAGTGTGGACGGGCTGTTCTTCGATGCGGTGGTGATCTAGGTGTCTCCTGTGGGGCGGAGGAGTTCTGAGTGAACGCTTAGCGCTTCGGCGTCAGTGACGGCGACACTTGCGGGTTTCGTTATCCTTTTGATGGCGTTGTCGCGGGGCTCTTCCCGATTCCAGGGTTCCGGATGAAAATCTATCTATGCGGACTCCGCAGCGGCAACACCTGGTGTCATTACCCTCTTGAGGGCGCTGCCTGTTAGCGGAATACATCCATGTACGACACGTACATGGCTGTATTTCGCTAACATGTGGAGCTCAGGCACCGGTGGTCGGGCCACGACGATGTATTAGGATCGTTCCATGCTTTATGTTGTATCTTTAGATTTGCTTTGTTGAGGGCTTTCTTACTATCATGTATTGTTCGGCCGTGTCCTTTGTTGTGTTGTGCTTTTATATATATATAAAGCGAGACGAAAACCTGTTTCAAGAAACCAACGTACTATGCCTGCTGTACGAGTGCCACTCTTTGCTCTGCGATCCAGGCTGTAGCCGTGGCTCGCCCCGCCGCCATTGTTCATCAATCAAAATTAATAACACGACGCATCCTCAACTTCCCCCGCTACTGAATTTTCAAAAGCGAAACTAACCAGGAGCCGTGGCGACTGAACCGAAAGATCCGAAAGTCACATGACGCCGGCGCTGGCAGCTCGACGGTAAACGCAACAAACAGCCAAGCTCGAGCCAGCGAAGTGTACAAGGGGCGGTTGAGCAAACCAGCGTGGCAGTCGTCCCCCGCTAAGCATAACGCCACGCCGGAGCCGCTCGCTGCCTGCCCCACTCCTCTCCCACCTCCCACTCTTCTCCCAATCCTATCCCCTTTGCTTTGCTTCTCGCGTGGGAGTTGGGATCCTTCTCTTCGGCGGCCATCTTATTTAGTTCCAACATGGTGCCGTCCCGGATCCGCTTCGCCCGCCAAACCCCCCTCCCCTGCTGCTCTGACACCGAAGAGGAGGAGGAGGAAGAGGAGGAGGAGGAGGAGCCATACGAGGAGGGGGAGGAAGAGGTGCCGGTCGCGTCGCCGCTGATACTGCCGGCGGCGAGGGGAGGGGTCTCCGTGGTGGATATGGTGGCGGCGGCGCTGCGGAGATCGCTGCTGCTGTGCAGCAGCGTGCGCGCCGAGGAGGGCACCGGCACCGCGGCTGCGGGGATGCAGATAGGGCAGCCCACGGAGGTGCGCCACGTCTCGCACGTCACCTTCGACCGTTTCGTCGGCTTCCTCGGCCTCCCGGCCGACCTCGAGCCCGAGGTGCCGCGCCCCGCGCCCAGCGCCAGGTCAGTCCGCCGCTCCGCCGCCTGTGTTTCACCAGTGCGTCTTGCGTTCCATAGATTTTGCAGATGATTTTCGTGGCTGGGCTCTGTGCTTTTGGATGTTGTTTGTGGACTTGCGGCGTTACATTTGTGGATTATAAGCTGAATTTTGACGTTGTTTGCATTTCTCATTTTTGAATTGGTCACGTGATGCCCAGCTAATTGGTCCACCTAACTAAGAAAAACTGAGCACGGAGTAGTAGCTGTTAGTCTGTTGAGCCTTTAGATTGGCTTGGCTTTATCCCACTGGTTGAGCCAATGGGGCTCCGCCCAGTTTAAGGACGGTTTGTGGGATTTTAGGCGTCCAGACCGGTCCGGACCGATTTGGTGAGCCGCGATGGATGGCTAAAAGTGTCTAGACCTCCGGAACAGACATTTGCGGGCGTTTTGGTGATCAGCGTTGGAGATGCCCTTACTCACCAGTCACTACTCACTACTTACAAGTTCCATTCTCCTGGTACCGTTGTATCTGATGTAGTATGCCTTTCAAATTTCGAGGAATTATAAGAGTTCGACACCTTGTTCAAATAAATAAATATGAGTTTAACACATTCAACCTCCAGTTAAGTTAATGTTTGTTAGAACATTGGACCATACCGTAGTTAAATGTTTGTTATATCTATTGAACTGTAACACAGTTTACGTTTACTAAATATATTTCTCTGCAGTGTAAGTGTATTTGGAGTTTCACCGACGTCCATGCAATGCTCATTTGATAAAAGAGGAAACAGTGTACCAACAATACTATTGACCATGCAAAGGAAGCTATATTTACTTGGGGGCCTTCAGGTAAACCCAAGGATAATGAGAAAAGCTTTCAAATAATTTTGCGACACTCAAGTTATAAAAATATTTGTCTTGTTTTGCTAGGCTGAAGGGGTCTTCAGAATAAATGCTGACAATAGACAGGAAAAGCATGTCAGGGAGCAACTAAATAGAGGTGTTGTTCCAGATGGAGTTGACTTGCATTGTCTTGCAGGCCTTATAAAGGTGCACTGAACATTTTGTTTTACCAACGTTTCTTTGTTACCTTCATTTAATTTTTTTGGAAAGTAGGTCTTCTATGCCTAAGGACAACATTCTTGTTTCCGCAATTTGACTGTCTTGAACTGGATCATTTTTTATGTAATTTGAACATGTAGAGAGACTTCCAATATGAGAGTTCAGGTGTAGTCAAGAATCAATATGCACAGTGATACAATGCATAAACTTTTTTTGAATAAATTTACTTTGAAGAAATCTACAGGGAAATGACCTTTTTTTAAAAGACCCCTTTATTTATCAGTTGCTTCACATTTCATGATCAATATGGCTGCTGATTTGTAGGCATGGTTCCGAGAACTTCCAAGTGGAGTATTAGACTCATTGACTCCAGAACAAGTGATGCATTGCAACACTGAAGAAGAGTGTTCTCGTGTTGCGAGTATTGTACCTCCAGTGGAAGCGGCATTATTGGATTGGGCCATTAATCTGATGGCAGATGTTGTGGAGCATGAAAACTACAACAAGATGAATGCTCGCAACGTTGCTATGGTTTTTGCACCAAACATGACTCAGGTTATTGGGAACTCGACATACGTACTTTCAGATTCGCAGGCTAACCATATGACTTACCCCTTCATATATTCTCTCTCTTTCAGATGGCCGATCCCTTAACTGCTTTGATACATGCAGTACAAGTGATGAATTTTTTGAAGACATTGATCCTGAAGACTGTCAAAGAAAGGGAGGAGGCAGCTTCCGCAACAAGGGGATTCACCTCCAGCTCTGGTTCCCCGAGTGACAAAGATGCACCTCAGGCATTAAATCATTTGGACAACCCCTTAAACTGTTCAAGTCAGGAAGATGTCGAACGCCCCATGATTAGTGGGGCTACTCTTGACCACTTTCTCTTCAGCGTAGAACAAGCGCTTCACCAAGACGTGCAAGCCAGTATCGGAGAACCCAAGAAGTATGACACCGGTACAGCCCATGACAAATACAATGACGAATTTTCTCCTGTGGACAGTGATTTTAGTAGTAGCCAAGATGACAGCAGTTCTGGAAATAAATTCAGTAGTGACAATGTGGAAGGTTTGTTTGACAGATTCAAATTTAGGAAAGGGGTAGGCAGAATCTGCAGGCATCCAGTGTTTCAGTTGAGTAGGTCGATGAAGAAGTCTGATGAAGCAGGGCAAGCTTGTGCATGACATGGTAGGATGTGTATGTAAGTGATGATTCCCCTAGTTTTGCAGCTGTCTAGCGCTTAACTCGTACGCCATTTCTCCTAGTTCGTCTGTAGAAGCTATAAGCCCATTTGATTGTACTAGTACTGAACTGCTGATGTGGAGTTCTTGGCGTGTACAGTATATAGTTCAACTATATCGTACCAGCATCCTGTTGTTTGAAAAGATGAATGTATCTATTATTTGAGCCAAGAGAGGTTGCCTGAGTTTCAAGAGGACTTCTACATTTTTTGAGGGAAAACCATCATGGCTAGCTTTATTGATCTCATAACATCATTACATCTTCCACGAGCCTACTGACTAGATTCAGGTGGCTCATTAGTACAACTAATAGAAATCTTATTACAATAACAAATATAACTAGCACATGCGCTGCTTGATTAGCCGAGCCTACTGACTAGATTCAGGTGGCTCATCAGTACAACTAATATAAATCTTATTACAATAACAAATATAACTAGCACATGCGCTGCTTGATTAGCCAAACGAAAATAATGTTTAAAGGTGACCTTAGCAATCAAAGAAGTAATGTCCACACACTCACCCTCTGCAAAGAATGCCGATGCCACATCCCACCATCTTGATTGCCTAGTGCAGAAATCTACTACGTTTTGGGAATCGGATTCCGCCTCCACAAGATTAAACCCCAGAAAATTTGCGAAATTCAGTCCATCTCTCATAGCCATTGCCTCAGTGGTAATCACTTCTGCAGCAAAAGGGATGACCATGGAAAGAGCAGCAACTCTTTTTACCTTTCTCATCTCTTAAGTCGGCCGCCGTTGCACCCACTCCATCATCATAGTAGGTCGCATCAATATTAAACTTCATAGAGTATGGTTCTGGCTTACTCCACTAGTACTCCGAGGGGGAACTTTCTAGAAAATATTAGCAATAGCTAGGACAGACAAAGGCCATCTATAAGACGGAGGGTGAGATTCATTGTGTACAATTCTGTGACGGATCCACCATAAGCACCAGCATCCTGTGGCCAGAACTTGCTTTACAATCAAGGCTTAGCTCGGGCAGAGTACTGAAGGATTTACTTGAAGAAGTAGGAGATGTTCCATGATAGCCGATTAAGATCGTCCACTAATCTTGCTAATGAGAGAATGTCAGACATCCATAACTAATCCAGCACTGAAGGATTCATGAAGTCCTCGAAGGCCTAATAGTTCATAGTCCCACTGGATTAAAGACTTGCCTGATGTGTTCTTCGTCCCACGAGCCAGAGATTGGATCAATGAGGTCATTGACCTTGTTTAAAATGATATGGCCGCAGGGAGTTATAACCTTTCTATCCGGATTTGATGGTATCCATGGATCGTTCTAGACAATAAAATCCTCTCCTATACTAATTTTCTAGATGTATCCATGTTTAAACGTTTCTAGCCCCTTCATTATACCGTGGCATGCAAAAGGTGAACCATTCTTTAAAACTTACCTGCAATAGGATCCCATTAGGATAATATTTAGCATTTAGCATTTCAGCAGAAAGAGAGTCTGGATTAGTAATCAATCTCCAACATTTCTCTGACAACATTGCGAGATTGGAAGAGTGAAGATCCCGGAATCACATACCCCCTTCATATTTGATTCTTTGATAACATAGCTTCCACCAAGAGTATCAACACATCCTTTTGCTCTCAGCATCACACCCCACCAAAACTGGGAAATTATATCGGCAATCTCCTTACAAATCCCTTATGGCAAACAAAAAACGACATATAAAAAAACTGGGATATCTTGGGCTATCGCCCTTTAGCAAAATTTCTTTACCTCAACCCTTGATTCTCCGTTTGATTCTTTCGATAAAGTGCCTGAAACAATCACTGACATATGGTTCCACCATAGCAGGAAGCCCAACGTATTTTTCTGAAAGAGCCTCAGTATCAATATGTAATTGTTGACAAATCTCAGCTCTAGATTGGCACTAGTTGGGGCTAAAAAATATTCTTGATTTTGCCAAACTGATCCAAACTTTGACGTAGGTATTTAGAACTTGTTGTGAGGAAATTACATTTAAACATCTGCGCTCATAAGAATTAAAGAGTCATCAACAAATAAAAGGTGTGATACTGATGGTTCATTTCTGGACACTTGAATTCCCTCAGTGCCATCAACTTCTTCAGGCCGCAACATACTAGAAAACTCTTCTGCACATAGGAGGAAAAGGTAGGGAAAGAGCGAATCTCCTTACCTAATTCCTGTAGTAGGGGGAGAGGATCCATATTTTGAGAATTATAGCTCACTTTATATCTCACAGAGCTAACACAAGCCATTGTCATCTCTATAAATTGGTCATGAAACCCCAGTTTATTGCATCACATTACATAAGAAGACCCATGCAACACGATCATAGGCCCCTTGTGCATATCCTTCTTTACGGAATTGTGCATATCCAATTTAACTGCACATAAACATGTTTGGCCTGCTCCTTTATTTCAAATTTTATGTACACACTCATTAGCAATATAAGGACAATGTCAATAATTCATCTCCCAGGGACAAAAACACTTTGAGTTGGAAAGGACTTCCACTTAACATTACTACTAGTAGTAAATGCATACATGCAATTCATGTTGGAACCCTGCTATACACACGACGATACTAGAAAGTATATTAATTGCAAAAAGATATTATTTGCTTGTTAATTATGTGATTAATGCAGACGTTGATATTTGACATGATATTAATGTTGGAGAACGTAGCATGCAATTTTAAAAAATTTCCTACGATCACGCAAGATCTATCTAGGAGATGCATAGCAACGAGAGGGGGAGAATGTGTCCACGTACCCTCGTAGACCGAAAGCAGAAGCGTTAGCTTAACGCGGTTGATGTAGTCGAACGTCTTCTCGATTCAACCGATCAAGCACCGAACGTACGACACCTCCGAGTTCTGCACACGTTCAATTCGATGACGTCCCTCGAACTCTTGATCCAGCAAAGTGTCAAGGGAGAGTTCCGTTGGCACGACGGCATGGTGACGGTGATGGTGATGTGATCCGCGCAGGGCTTCGCCTAAGCACTACGACAATATGACCGGAGGAGTAAACGGTGGAGGGGGCACCGCACACGGCTAAGAATAATTGATGTGCCTTAGAGGTGCTCCCCCGCCCCCGTATATAAAGGAGGGAGAGGGCAGGAGGCCGGCCTAGGGGCGCGCCAAGTGGGGGGAGTCCCACTTGGACTCATAGTCCAACTCGCCCCCCTTCCTTCTATCGGAGGGGGAAAGGGAGAAGGAGAGGCAGAAGGAGAAGGAAAGGGGGGCCGCGCCCCCTCCCTTAGTCCAATTCGGACTCCCCATGAGGGGGGGGCGCCACCTCCTTGTGGGCTGCCTTGCCTCCCTCCTATGGCCCATCTCTTCCCGGGGTTCCGTAACCCCCACCCCCTGCACTCTCGACACGCGTCCGATACATTCTGAAACACTTCCGGTGTCCGAATACTGTTATCCAATATATCAATCTTTACCTCTCGACCATTTCGAGACTCCTCGTCATGTCCGTGATCTCATCCGGGACTCCGAACAATCTTCGGTCACCAAAACACATAACTCATAATACAAATCGTCATCGAACGTTAAGCGTGCGGACCCTACGGGTTCGAGAACTATGTAGACATGACCGAGACACATCTCCGGTCAATAACCAACAATGAAACCTGGATGCTCATATTGGTTCCTACATATTCTACGAAGATCTTTATCGGTCAAACCACAGTGACAACATACGTCATTCCCTTTGTCATCGGTATGTTACTTGCTCGAGATTCGATCGTCGGTGTCTTTATACCTAGTTCAATCTCATAACTGGCAAGTCTCTTTACTCGTTCCGTAATACATCGTCCCACAACTAACTCATTAGTCACATTGCTTGCAAGGCTTATCACGATGTGTATTACCGAGAGGGCCCAGAGATACCTCTCCGATACTCGGAGTGACAAATCCTAATCTCGATCTATGCCAACCCAACAAACACTTTGGAGATACCTGTAGAGCATCTTTATAATCACCCAGTTACGCTGTGACATTTGATAGCACACAAGTGAAAGTGCAACTATCCCTGGGTGGTTTTGGTAATTCCTAACAACATATAACTCATCTAGCTAATGCTATTTTAAGATAAATATTTCAGGAAAGCTCAATGATTGGCATGGCATGGATTAGAAAGTGGACCCCTCAAAATGCTAAGGACAAAAGATTGGCTCAATCTCAAAGCACAAGACTCTACATTTTACTTTTAGTGATCCAACATCACATTGAGTCCATAGGAAAAGCCAATACAATTAAAAGGGGGGGGGTGAGGTGTTGCTTAATGAGTTACTTTCTCAAAATGCTTAGTGATATGCTCCAAAAACCCTCAACTACTTTCTCATATCCACATATGTCCCAAACCAAAAGTCAAACTCGGCCTCACCGAAAATTCCTATCCAGTGCCACCGAGTTCACTTGACATAGCCACTGCCACAAACCCTAGTCACTTCGGTCTCACCGATAGGGATCTCGGTCTCACTGAGATGGGATTGCAACCTCTCTGTTTCCTTCGTAATGTTTCGGTCCAACCGAGATGAGCGATCGGTCCCACCGAGATTGCAATGCAAACTCTCTGTTTCCCCTTCGTAAAGTTTTGGTCCAACCGAAATGAGCGAATCGGTCCCACCGAGTTTGCCTGCCCAACTCTCTGTTTGCTTATTACCAAAATCGGTCCCACTGAGTTTGTGTAATCGGTCTCACCGAGATTACGTTATGCCCTAAGCCTAACGACATCGGCCCCACCGAGTTGACATGTCGGTCCCACCGAAAAATCTAACGTTCACATTTTGAACTAAATCGGTCTGACCGAGTTTTATAATTCGGTCCCACCGAGTTTGGTGATTTGTGTGTAATGGTTAGATTTTGTGTGGAGGCTATATATACCCCTCCACCCACTCTTCATTCATGGAGAGAGCCATCAGAACATGCCTACACTTCCAACATACATTTTCTGAGAGAGAACCACCTACACTTGTGTTGAGGTCAAGATATTCCATTCCAACCACATAAATCTTGATCTCTATCCTTCCCCAAGTTGCTTTCCACTCAAATCATCTTTCTACCAAATCCAATCCTATGAGAGAGAGTTGAGTGTTGGGGAGACTATCATTTGAAGCACAAGAGCAAGGAGTTCATCATCAACACACCATCTATTACCTTTTGGAGAGTGGTGTCTCCTAGATTGGCTAGGTGTCACTTGGGAGCCTCCGTCAAGATTGTGGAGTTGAACCAAGGAGTTTGTACGGACAAGGAGATCGCCTACTTCATGAAGATCTACCCTAGTGAGGCAAGTCCTTCGTGGGTGTTGGCCATGGTGGGATAGACAAGGTTGCTTCTTCATGGACCCTTCGTGGCTGGAGCCCTCCGTGGACTCGCGCAACCGTTACCCTTCGTGGGTTGAAGTCTCCATCAACGTGGATGTATGATAGCACCACCTATCGGAACCACGGATAAAAAATCTCCATGTCTACATTGCGTTTGCTCCCTCCAAACTCCTCCCTTTACCTTCATATGCAATTGTTTTACATTCCGCTGCTATACTCTTAGAATTGCATGTGTAGGTTGATTACTTGATTTGTGCTAAGTTGCTAAAAATCTGCCAAGACTTAAAATTGGGAAAAGGCTAGATTTTTATTTGTTCAAGTAGTCTATTCACCCCCCTCAAGACATACTTTCGATCCTACAAGTGGTATCAGAGCTTTAGTCTCCATTTGCTTTGATTTCCATAGCTTTTGGTGATCATAGCCTTGGTTTCACAACCTAGGAGAGTATGGCGTCTAGTGAGGGAAATTACCACCGTAGAGGTCCTTACTTTGATGGTACTAATTTTTCTAGTTGGAAGCATAAAATAAAAATGCATATTCTTGGACATAACCCCGCCGTTTGGGCTATTGTGTGTATTGGCTTGCAAGGTGAATTCTTTGATGGGAGAGAACCGAACCGTGAAGCTACCGCGGAAGAGTTGAAGATGCTGCAATACAATGCTCAAGCTTGTGATATTCTCTTCAACGGATTGTGCCCCGAATAGTTCAACAAAATCAACCGTCTTGAGAATGCAAAGGAAATTTGGGATACTTTGATTGATATGCACGAAGGTACCGATTCCGTCAAGGAATCCAAATTGGATGTGCTTCAAAGTCAATTTGACAAGTTCAAAATGAAGGATGGTGAAGGTGTCGCTGAAATGTACTCTAGGCTTGCTCTCATCACAAATGAGATTGCCGGCTTAGGAAGTGAAGAGATGACCGATAGATTCATCATCAAGAAGATCATAAGAGCCTTGGATGGAAAATATGATACCATGTGCACATTGATCCAAATGATACCCAATTACAAAGATCTCAAGCCAACGGAAGTCATTGGAAGAATTGTTGCTCATGAGATGTCACTTAGGGGTTGTTTGGATACCTAGATTATAGAGAACTAGTTTTCCTTAAACCTGATTTCTGGTGTAACAACCTAAAACATTGTTTGGATCGTCTAACTAACTCGTGGATATACTAAACTGAGTTTTCCAAAAGCTCAAAAACCCAGTTTATACAAAAACCACTAATTGACGTTTTTATACAAACGCATTTTCTACATGCATCACGAGATCGACCAAGTCCGACGTGCTGGTCATGGTAAACTCTGCCGGCCGTGACGGCAGCTTGACAAAGCCAAAAGACATCGCTTCCGATCTCGGCCAGGTAGCCGGAGCAGGTTGCGATTCTCCATCTAGCCCAGAGCCTCCATGGCGGACGCGGACTTCGGCCGGCGGCTGTCGTGTCCATCGGCCGCCTCACAACCACCGTCGTCGTCCATATGCTCCAGCTTGTATGTCGTCGTCGCGCCTCCCTAGCATGTGTGTTGTGCTCTGGTGCTACTGCTACATGCGTTCCCGGCCCGAGAATCAATCATGGTGCTTTAGGCCGTGTAGCCATATGTGAGCTGCATGTACGTGCCTCTTCGATGGGATCCTGAGACAACATGGGTGACACTGGCGAATGAAGCAGAGCACAATAAGGCGAGCAACGCGACCACCCGGCGGCCCCGGGATGGCCGCGCACCCTCTGGCCGGTGTTGTTGTCCACCGCTGTGCGTGTAGGTGCCAAGAGCAAGCCGAAGCACCGTGCCTCCATGAACTGTTTTGAGAGGAACCCAAAATCGAGTTTTTCTAATTTTCCCATCCAAACAAGGTATTGTGTATACTTACCTTAACAGAATAACTAACCGAAACTGGTTTCCTAAAAATTCTCCCAAAACTCGTTTTCTAAAATCTCACATCGAATTCCCTGTATCCAAACAACTACTTAAGGATAAGGAAGAGCTCCACAACAAGTCAAGTGGTGCTTTCAAAGCCTCATGTGAAGCTCCCACATCATCAAGTAAGAAACAAACCTTCAATGAAGAATTGAGCCTAACGGTGAAGAACTTCAACAAATTCTACAAGAGTGGAAGCAAGGAAAGAAGCTCCAAGTCAAGGTCCTATAATGACAAGAGATCTTCAAGTCGTGAACGAAATTGCTACAATTGTGGAAGACCCGGACACTACTCCAATGAGTGTACGGCTCCATACAAAAGAAGAGACGATTCTCCCAAAAGAAGAAGTAGAAGAGAAGAATCACCGCCAAGAGAGAGAAGGAGTAGAGATAATTGTTATGAACGAAGACCCTCTCGGAGAAGCAAGGATTCAGAGAGGAATGACAAATCATCAAAGAGCTACACAAAAAGAAGACACCAAGCTCATGTTGGTGAATGGGTATCCGGCTCCGACTCCGACCATCACTCCGAAAGAAGTTATCACTCTGACTCCGAATATACTCAAGATGAAGGTGTTGCCGGTCTAGCACTTGTGTCAACCAACTCCTATGACATATTTGACTCACCAAATGAAGGAATTAGAAGATGCTTCATGGCTAAAGGTCCAAAGATAACACACCCCGAGTATGTTGATTTTAATAGTGATGAAGATGATTTGCTAGGAGATGATGATTTACTTGTTGACAACTCTAGTTATGAAAACTATGATGAACTTGCTATTAATCATGATAATCAAGATAAGACGAATGACGATGATAAGAAGGAGATTGACGTCTAACTAAAGAACTAAACACTCTTAAGTTAGCTCATGAAACTACCTTGGAAGATCATCGAGAACTTTTAAAGACTCATGAGAAGCTACGCTTTGAAAAGCTCAACCTTGAGCAAGAGCATGAGTTCTTAAAAGCAATCAATGATGATCTTCGCAAGAAAAGTTCTTCTTACATTGCCAAGCGTTTACTCTTGTCTACTTACATGCCACAAGTTAAATCTAGCAACAAGAACAAGAAAGATTCTTCCTCTAGTAGTAACAACAATCATGCTAAATCCAATGTTGTAGCTTCTAGTAGTTCTCTTGATTCCACTAATGTTTCTCTTAGCCAAGTTACACTTGAGCAAGAAAATAGCTTATTGAAGGTAATTATAGAGAAAGGTGTTTAAAAGAGTCTTGCCGGAAGTGAGCAATTTGAGGAAATTGTACGCAAGCATGGAAGACACCGAAAGAATCAAGGTGTTGGTTTTGAACGAAAATTCAATGCCAATGGAGTTGAGTGGGAAGAAGATCAATACCCCAAGACGAAGTTTGTTCCTCAACAAGATAAGTATGATCCTACTTCTTTCCAAGCAACACAAGCTCAAGATGATCTTCCACCACAAGACCACAAGAAAAAAAGGCAAGGACAAGCTTCAAGAGGAGATTGATGCATTTGAAGAAGCACCTAAGGCCTTGGTCAAGTGGGTTCCCAAGACTACATCAAGTTCCACTTCATCAAGTACAACTACAACTCCAAGGATTCCCATCAAGATGGTGTGGATCCCTAAGAAGAACTAGAGAGTTCTTGAGGGTGACTCCACCAACATACTTCACTCTTATCATTTTGGCAAGGACAAGTGCAAACAACTTCCATATGTTGCACTAGTTCAAGGAGTCACAAACCCTCTTGTTGGTAAGACAAGGGACAAGGTAACCTAATGCTTTCATGGACATCATCCTATGTGAACATCACTCTATGTCTATGGATATCCTTGTTTGTTCCTTGTGGGACTAACCGATGTAGGTATTGAAAGTGCAACTCACTCCAAAGGATTGCTCCGAATGATCTACATCAACATTGAGCATCTACATCTTCAACACCTACATGAAGTCATCATCGACAAAACCCAAGGTTAGTTCATCCCTCTTAGGGGGGATATCACATCTAGGGGGAGCTTTACTCTAATCAATTGAGCTAAAGCAACTCTAATGATGTGAGCACAACAATGCTTTCTGTAAAAGTGGCAACCCCACTTGTGCTTAAACAATGAGTATGACCTATGATCAAATGTTCTCATTTGACTCCTAAGTCAGTATACTCATATATAGATGACCTAGTCATCGCCAAATTGCTTGATAGATGCTAGAGTGATTGTGCATGCTTTGTCACATATTTCATTCGTCATTTTGTTGTGTGAGCATGTTGGATGCATATTTTACTCATTCGAGGACATCCATTTGTTGCTTTGATTGTTTGACTTTTTATCTTTTGCCAAATGGATGGACAAGAATGCCTAAGAACTCCCTCTAGATATCTATGCTTTTCTCGTCTCAAACTCTATTCATGCTACATCACAAAGTTTGATCAAGTCAGATACGAACCACTCTGTGTGAGGAGCACTTGGAGTCCCTGATTCGTCATAGAATTAAACTTCCAAAACCTCTTTGTGTATTTCGGTATGACCGAGTCATCCGTTTCGGTCACACTGAGATCACTAAGTTGATCTAGGTTTTCAATCTCGTTGCAACCGATTTGAACCTTTCGGTCACACCGAGTTGCAGAAACCGCTTGCGATTCTGCATCTCGGTGCCACCGAGTTGTTCCACTCGGTCACACCGACAGGGTCGGGATATATAAACCCACGGGTGAGACTTTGGAAATTTCTTCGAAACCTCTCAGCCCGTGCGTATCCTGCTCTGCCGCCTCAGGTCTCCGGATCGTCCTCTCGCTGCCAGCGACCTCCCGCCGCTGGTTTCCATCGCCGACAACGGAATTCTGCCCCTCCGTTGCCGCCATAGCAAACTCCACCAAACTAGGGTACGCGTTCGAACCTTTGTGCTATTCTTTTACCTCTGATTCATAGCACATTGCTCTGCCATGATCATCACCACGTATGCAAACACTCTATCCACTGAAAACATCCCTTAGGTTAGGTTTGATTTGAAAATTTAGGGTTAGGTCTCCGCAGAACTCATCTCGGACCGACCGAGTTGTAGAAATCGGTCTCACCGATTTGGCTTAGGCCATTGCACTTGCACCGTCGGTCTGACCAAAAGTTGCAAATCGGTGTGACCGAGTTTGATTCTCTGTGAAACCCTAGCAGTCTCGGTGCCACTAAACTGTGACTCGGTCTGACCGAGTTCACTAGTTTAGGTTCCAAAATCTGCTTCGGTATCACCGAGTTTACAAATCGGTAGATCCGAAATGCTTTTTGTGAAGAACTAAAACTAAGTTTTTAAGTCATCTGTTTTGTAAAAACTCTGCACTTTGTGATGCTCATCCACTCTACCTCATCTATATCTATTCACAGGGTCTGCTGTCAGTAAGTTTGTAGAGATGTCTGATCAAAGTGACAGTCAAAACTGGCCAGGGGAACATGTGCAGATGAGTGAGGGCTCAGATCCCTCTAGCACTTCCGATGAAGGCAGCAGGAGCACTCCCAGCAACTTGCCAAAGGCAGCCACCAGATCTAGGAAGAAGAGAACCTCAAAATTTGAGGATGAGGATTATGTTGCCACTGAGGAGGAAGTAATCTCCAAAAAGAAGGTGCTGAAAAAGGAGTATGGCACAGCTGCTGCAACAAAGCCAAGACTGAACAAGGAGGCACCAGCAAGGAGAATTCCTATGTCTAAGGCAGAGCCTCTACTCAAGAGACAATGGAGTTCGCTCTTGAACCCAAAGAAGGTGGTGAAGGCAAGAAGAGGAAGGAAAGGGTCAAGAAGACCATTGCCAGAGTTATTGGCAAGCTCTCCATGATGAGAGATCCATCTGAAGAAGAGGAGGAGGAAGAGGATGCTGCACCAGCACCCAAAGCTCAGAAGCTTATGGGAGATGCTATAAAGGCAAGGGCTGCTCCATCTAAGCCCAAGTCTGCTCCCAAAGCTCCAGCTCAGAAGCCCCTAAAACCCAAGAGGAACACCAGAAGTATACCTGCTGAAGAAAAGAACAAGGCCCCAGTGCCTGAAGCTGAAGAAGAAGATGATGATTCACTTGTTTTGAGGAAGTTGAAGCCCAAGATTCCTGACCACAATGATGCTCATCTAGTAGCTGAAGACATGCGTATCAGAAAGGATGCTGGACTGATATTATGGAGACAGTCTGATCCTTATGCTGTAAGGAGGAGGACATCAGTTGATTACAGGTTTCACACAAAGGAACAACAAGACTTCTATGAGACTATTTTGCTTAACAAGAAGCCCATTGTATGTGACATGAAATGGGTGGATTGGGAATACATCAAGGAAGAAGAAGATCACTATCCAGGTGTTTATGACAGCTTCAAGGCATGTGGAGTTGACAAATTTGTTGGGCAGAAGCTCACCAAATGGAATGATGAGCTGATCATGCAGTTTTTACTCCACTGCCCACTTCTATCCAGATGGAAGGATAGTATGGATGTCTGAGGGTACAAGGTACCAATCCACGGTTGAAGAGTGGGCCAAGCTGATAAATGCCCCTGAAGAACATGAAGATGACTTGGATGTGTATGCCACCAAGAAGAAGGACCACAACACCATGGAAAACATGTACAAGAATATCCCAGATAAAGCTTTGGAGACACATGAGCTTGGATCTGTACACTATCTGTTGTCTGGTCTGCCAACTATCAACACAATCCTTAGTCATACTCTGCTACCCAAGTCTGGAGATCACAAGATGATCAGAGGACATGCTATCAATTTACTACATTTGTTTGATGTGCCTCAGAAGTTCAAGGTTATGAGTTTGATTGTAGAAACAATCAAGAGGACAGCTGCTGATCAGAAGAGAAGCTGTGGGTATGCTCCACACATGCAGGAGCTCATCAACTCCAAGATGGGCACAAGAACATATCTATTGGATAAGGAGCATCTACCCTTACATCCTGATTTTGAAGACAATACTGTTGTGATGAATGAGGAAGACCCCACATCTGTTCAAGCACAGGAGAAGAGAGACAAAGAAAAGGCTGAGAAAGCTGCCAAGATGCCAAGTGTTGAAGAGGCATCTCAAGTTTTCCTGAAGAGCAAGCAAGATCAACTTGCATATCTGATCCAGTCTACACTGAGGATTGAGAAGGGCTTGGCCACCCTGACTCAAAACCAGGAGAGCTTGGAGAGGATCATAGAAACCAAATTTTATGATCTTGATCTGAAGGTAACTCAGATTCAAACAACAGTTGAGCAGCTTCAGGAGGAAGCAAAAGAGAAGAGAGGCAAGGCTACTACTGATGCATTTGAGCAAGTGCCTAGAGGACAGAGGTCTGCTGCAGTGCTAGTGAGAGATTCTAGAGCTACAGCATCAGCACAAGCAGCTACAGCTCCAGTGCCACCTCCAGCAGCCACTCCACCAGCTCCAACTACATCAACAGATGCCTTCGTTCTTGGAGTTCTCTCTACACCACCTCCCGAAGACCAAGCCTGAGAGACGCATAGCACTATGCATATTTGAAGTTTTTGGTAACTTGTTGCCAAAGGGGGAGAACTATGTATAGATCATAGGCTTCGAGAGAGTGTTTTGTTTTCTTGCTTTTGGTTGAACTTTTTGATTGTGTGCTTGTGTGAGATACTTTATGTCCTTGTGAGATACTTGTGTGATCATGTGATTGATCATTTGCTACCTTAATGCTTGTTTGGATGATACTATCTTTTATATCTCATATATGATCATTCACTTGCTTGGTGATAAGTGCATGCTTTTAATTTCTATCATTTTGAGCGCTCCACCAAGATGTATGTGACATGGAGGAGTAACCCATGATCCTAATCGATTGTGCATTTGCATTCAAAAGCAAATTTTAAATAATGCACAAATTTAGGGGGAACTCTTGCTTATCACATGCTTCTCAAAGCGGCTATGTTTTTCAATCTTATGATCATTTGTCGAAGCTTTAATCTATATGTTGTCATCAATTACCAAAAAGGGGGAGATTGAAAGTTGTAAGGGCATTTTTATCCCGTAAGTGTTTTGGTGATTGATGACGATACTTTTGCGGACTAATCGTATGCTTTGAGTTTCTCAGATGGTTCATCACTAGGCACGAGACGATTCGGTGCCCCTCGGAGACTATTGAACACGCGCCGCCCCACGTTTCTTTTTGGTGGATTTGAGTCGAGGAGAGCCGTACTATTAAGAGGGGTCCGCGTCGGAAAGGTTTGGGCGGAATCAACACGCACACTTGTCCCTCCTTTCCTGCATTTTGGAGCTTCCCTTCGTTATCTTGGTTGTGCGGAAATCTGACGACTACTGCTGTACTTGCGGTAGTACCGCAAGTACACGCGGTAGTACCGCTGGGTGTCACGGTAGTACCGCTCCTCTGGAGCGGTAGTACCGCGGCTCCCAGGCCTTGTGCCGCTCCGGTGCGGTAGTAGGGGCGGATGTAATTTTTTACATCCGCGCCCCCCACGGTAGTACCGCTCGTCCAGCACGGTAGTACCGCGGGGGCCCACGGTAGTACCGCTCCCTAGGAGCCGTAGTACCGTGGCCCTCCTACCTAGTACCGCAGTGTCACGGTAGTAGGCGCAGAACGGTAGTACCGCTCCTCGGGAGCGGTAGTACGCGTCGGATTTTTGTACCACCTCGTGTTCAGCGGAAGTTGGCACGGATGTAATTTATTTCATCCGCGCCTTCCTGTGTCGTGATTCTCCCGCCTTGCGGTAGTACCGCAAGGGGAGCGTAGTACCGCCGCAAGCGGTAGTATCACTGCGCCCTAGTCGTGCATGTTCGCTCTGTGCTGCTGCTGCTGCAGTAGTACCGTGGTCCGCCACGGTAGTACTCGCGCAGCCTCGCATAGTAGTATCATGAGCTCGCGGTAGTACCGCTACCGAGCGGTAGTACCGCGCGTCATGGGCTGAACATGTGGATAACGGTTGGATTTTTCCCACGACTATATAAGGGGCGTCTTCTACCTCTAGTTGACCACCTCTTCCATCTGTAAGCTCCATTGTTGCTCCAAGCTCCATTTTGGCCCGATCTCTCACCCTAGCCAATCAAACTTGTTGATTTGCTCGGGATTGGGTGACAAGGGCCCGATCTACACTTCCACCCCAAGATATTTGATTCCCCCCACTTATCCCTTGCGGATCTTGTTACTCTTGGGTGTTTGAGCACCCTAGATGGTTGAGGTCACCGTGGAGCCATATTCCATTGTGGTGAAGCTTCATGGTGTTGTTGGGAGCCTCCAATTAAGTTGTGGAGATTGCCCCAACCTTGTTTGTAAAGGTTCGGTCGCCGCCTTCAAGGGCACCAATAGTGGAATCACGGCTCTTGCATTGTGCGAGGGCGTGAGGAGATTACGGTGGCCCTAGTGGCTTCTTGGGAGCATTGTGCCTCCACACCGCCTAACGGAGACGCATTTCCCTCAAAAGGAAGGAACTTGTAACACATCCTCGTCTCCACCGCTCCACTCTTGGTTATCTTATCCCTTTACTTGTGCAAGCTTATTTGTGTTCCTATCCTTGCTTGCTTTTGTGCTTGTGTTGTTTGCATCATATAGGTTGTCCACCTAGTTGCACATCTAGACAACCTTTATTATTGCAAAGTTTAAATTGGTAAAGAAAAGCTTAAACATTGTTAGTTGCCTATTCACCCCCCCTCTAGTCAACTATATCGATCCTTTCAATTGGTATCAGAGCCTCGTCTCTTTTAAGGACTTTACCGTCCAAAGAGTATGGTTGACGTCGAGATGATGTGGGGAGCACTCCTGCTAATCCGATATCATCTACGGAGATGGGGTACCTCGATCTCGTGAGGAATTTAATGTGGCTTTGGACACATTGAAGACCTCCATGACGACCGAGGTCAAGGACATGTTTAAGGAATTCCTAGAAGGGCTTAAACTTTCCACCGCACCCGTGAAAGTGGGTGATCCCTCCAACACGGAGCGGATGCTAACTCCGATAAGGGGAAGCTACTAGTGAGAAAGCCCCTCGCCTAGTGGTAAGAATGGCACCGCATCTTTGCCCATGTGCAACCTCCTCCCGCTTATGGTGGACCGATTCTTCCACTCATTTGAATCATGCCGTCCACCACCTAAGATTGATAAAACGAGGATTTTGATTCTTGGGTTTATCGTTTTAAGCGCCATTTAAATCATGTGAACACTAACCTTTGGAGAATCATTGAAGAAGGTTTCTATCCGCATGATCCGAGCAACTTTTCTCCAAGAGAAGTCGTGGACCATCAATTCAATGAGAATGCTCTTCATCATCCAAGAAGCAATCCTTCCGAAGACCTCCTCATCTCCGCCCTACTCCCTTGCCAAAGATGCTTGGCTCAAGGTGGTTTCCTTTATCGAGGAAGCGCAAGCATTCAACGTTCCAATTATGAAGTGGTCCAAGATGAAGCCGATCAGTTTGCAATGAAAGAAGAAGAAGAACCTCGTGAGCTCTATCGGAGAGTAACCAAGCTTGCAGTCTCCCTCCGGGATCATGGAAGTAAGGACACGGATGACAACTGGATCAAGCGCAAATTCCTCAAGGCAATGATGCCCTACCACAAAACCATGTCCTCCGTCATCCGTCAACGGCTGGACTTCCACACCCTGTCCTCAAGTGATGTGTTGGATGAGTTTGTGGCTATGAGCATATTGGACAAGACCGCCGACAATGCGGTGCTTCACTCCCAAAGAGCAAAGAAGCCCAACCTCGCTTTGAAGGCCAAGATTTGTGTCGAAGAAGATGGAGAGGAGGAAGAAGAAGAGAGCAACCTCGAAGATACAAAGTATGACTATCATGAACACATGGCCCTTGCTTCAAGGCAATTTTGGAGCAAGAAGAACTCAAGGCCCAACTTCAACAAGAGCAACTCAAGTGGCACTAAGGGCAAGCAATGAGTGAGGACTTGTTTCAATTGTGGCAATGTGAGTCACTTTGCTGGAGTGCCCATATGAGAAGAGGGAAGACAATGGTGGCAAGCTCATCCGTAAGGACAAGGCCAAGTCTTTCCCCAACAAGAGCAACTTCACCAAGAAGACTCCTCACAAAGCTTTGGTGGTTCAAGAAGAGTACAATGAGGATGATGATGATGATGAAGATGGTGAATCGGTTGTTATGGCCTCCGCTGCCATTGCAACGACTCCTCGGTGTCTCTCTCGATTCACCCAATGAAAGCATCACCGCTAAGTGCCTCATGGCTAAAGCCACCAACAAGGTAACCCCGACATCAAAACTACCATCATCAATCATTCTTCCTTGACGGATTGCATTGATGAACATGAGGGGACTAATGTGGAGGAGAATGAGTTTGAGATCTTTATGAGTAAACTCAAGGGCAAATCCAAGAAGCACTTCGTTGCTCTCTTGGAACAACTTGGTGAAGCCAATGTCATGATCGAGGCTCATGAAGAAACCATTTCTAAGATGGAAGGGCATAGTCGTGACTATGCCGATGAGATTTCGGATCTTTCCAATGTTCTTGAGGAAGAGCGTGGTCTTCGTTTGGCTCTTGAGGAGTCATACAACGATGATCATGCTAAATTAAAGAAAGACCTTGATCATGCACTTGTTGTGTCTCGTGTGCTTAGCTCCGAGAAGGCAAAGCTTGGAGTTGACCTTGCTAGACTCAACAAGGACTTTGACATTCTCGACAAGGCTCACAAAGTCTTGAAGGGTGCTCATGCTAGTCTCAAAGAGTCTCATGATCAACTCCAAGTGAAGCTAACCAAGGAGAAAGCCACCTTCCTCATATGATATTGATTGATAATGCAAATGCTACTAACCCTTGTTGTGAGCATGTGCATCTTGTTGAGGAGAATGCTAAGTTGAAGGAGCAACTTGAAAAGGGCCTTGTCACATGCATACAAGGTGAGAAGAACCTTAACGACCTTTTGAGTAATCAAAAGGAAGTTGTGGCCAAGGAGGGATTGGGTTCGCGCCAAGCCCAAGAGCAAGAAGAAGAATGACAAGACTACAACCTCCCCTCTCAAGCAAACTTTTGTGAGGGAGGAGAGGGTGCTTCCAAGAAGAAGAAGAACTGTGCAAAGGGTGGCAATGCCAAGAAGGACAACGCTATCCCCATGAACATAGCCGCGACTTTAACCCCTCATATGTGTTGTGCCGTGCATAGTGATGGGCATGTTTATGCTAAATTTGTTGGTTCTTCTTATGAGTACATTGAATGGTCTATTTGGGTTCCTAAGACCCTCGTTATTAACATCAAAGGACCCATTACCAAATGGGTACCTAAAACCAAGCATTGATCTGTTGTAGGGTTTGCTTCGGTGGGGATCATGGTTGCTCGATAGTGGAGCAACAAATCATATGACCGGGAGCAAGGACATGGTGGTGGACGTGCAAGAGATTCCATCTATGCCCACCAATGTCGAGTGGGGTGATGCATCACATTCTAAGGTATTGGGTCTCGCAAGGTTGTCATTTCTCATGATCTTACGATCGAGAAAGTCATGCTTGTTGAGTCCCTTGCATACAATTTGCTTTCCGCTCGTCAACTAGCAATCATGGGTTTTGCTACCTTCTTTGACATTGATACCGTGGCCCTCTTGTGGAGCAAGACTCTTAAAGTAGTTTTGTTGGGCATGTCGAGAACGGTCTCTATGTGATTAACTTTTCGGAGCGACCCACTAAGACCGCGACATGCCTAATGGCTAAAGTTGACGGGATGGCTTTGGCATCGCCGCTAGCCCACGCCAATATGAGATCTTTGCAAAGTCTTCTCAAGGGGGACCATGTCCGTGGACTAACAAATGTTAGTTTTGCCAAAGACCGTGCTTGCAGTGCGTGTATTGAAGGAAAGCTTCATGAGAAGGCTCACCCTCCCACGACCATCATATACTTAAAGAGACCCTTGGAGCTCCTTCACATGGATCTCTTTGGGCCACCATCATTTGATAGTCTTGGAGGTAGAAAGTATTGCTTGGTGATTGTGGATGACTATTCAAGATACACTTGGGTATACTTCTTCAAGAGGAAGAGTGAGACTCAATAAATCGTCATCGACTTTGCGAATGAAGCTCAGTGTCAACATAATGCAAAGATCTTGACTATAAGAAGTGACAACGGCACCGAGTTCAAGTACTACACCTTGGATGAGTTTCTTAGTGATGAGGGGGATCAAGCATCAATATTCTGCACCATATACCCCTCAACAAAATGGTGTTGCGGAGAGGAAGAACCGGACGTTGATGGATGCGGCAAGGACCATGATGGCGGAGTTCAAGTCTCCATACAACTTTTGGGCCGAAGCCATCAACACCGCATGTCATGCATCCAATCGGCTCTATCTCCGCAAAGGCTTGAACAAGACTCCTTATGAGATACTCACCGGCAACAAAGCCCAACCTCAAGTACTTCCGGGTGTTCGGGTGTAAGTGTTTCATTCTCAAGAAAGGTGTTCGTTTGTCTAAATTTGAAGCTAGAGCTCATGAGGGCATATTTGTTGGTTATGCTACAAACTCTCATGCTTATCGTGTCCTCAATAAATCCACGGACTTATTGAGGAGACGGTAACGTGGAGTTTGATGAGAATAACGGCTCCCAAGTGGAGCAAAGTGGCACTTGTGTTGTAGGTGATGAAATTCCTCCTCAAGCCATAAGAAGAATGGGTGTTGGTTTTATCCTACCCGCTGAGGAACCCTTGTGGCGAAGGAGAAGGACAATGCTCCACTCAAGTGGAGCCATCACCAACCCAAGGCCCACACGCTCAAGAACAAAGTGAAGGCCCTCAACCTCATGAACAAGACCAAGGGCAAGATCGTGCTCAAGACGATGATGACACTCCAAATGATGCCCAAGGTCAAGTTCTTCCCCGAGCATGCTCAAGAACAAGATCATGCTCAAGACGGCGCCAAGATGATCAAGTGACCCTCCTCATCTCACCTCCGAGGAGGAATTAGAGCGTCGTGCCGCCAAGATTGCTTCCAAACTAACCACCAAAGGCCATCTCATGGAGAATGTGGTTGGAAGCCTAAGAAAAGGGGTAAGCACTCGTAGACAATTGGCAAACTATTGTGAACATCACGCGTTTGTCTCTTGTGTTGAACCCCAAAAGGTCTATGAGGCGCTCGAAGACTCGGATTGGCTCAATGCCATGCATGAGGAACTCAACAACTTTGAGTACAACAAGGTGTGGAGATTGGTGCCAAGGCCATCGGGGAACCACAACATCATTGGAACCAAGTGGATCTTCAAGAACAAGCAAGATGCTCATGGGAACATCATTCGCAACAAGGCAAGATTGGTAGCACAAGGCTACTCCCAAGTCGAGGGTATCGACTAAGGTGAAACCTTTGCTCCCGTTGCTCGTCTTGAATCCATTCGTTTGTTGATTGCCTATGCTTCCCATCACAACTTTAAGTTGCAACAAATGGATGTGAAAAGTGCTTTTCTTAATGGTCCTATTAATGAGTTGGTCTATGTCAAGCAACCCCCCAGGTTCGAGGACCCCTACTTCCCAGATCATGTGTATCAACTCGATAAGGCACTCTATGGCCTTAAACAAGCCCCACGTGCGTGGTATGATGTAACACCCTCGATGCGGCTATATCTCCCACGTGTCGAAGCACGACTTAGAGGCATAACCGCATTGAAAGCAATGTCGCAAGTGAGGTAATCTTCACACAACCCATGTAATACATAAGGGAAAGAGATACATAGTTGGCTTACAGTCGCCACTTCACACAATACATAAATAAACATTCATCATTCAGAGTACACTCAAGGTCCGACTACGGAACCAAAATAAAAGAAGATACCCCAAATGCTACACAGATCCCCGATCGTCCCAACTGGGCTCCACTACTGATCATCAGGAAAAGACACATAGTAACGACCACGTTCCTCATCGAACTCCCACTTGAGCTCAAAAGGCCACCTGCACCGCATCGTCGGAACTGCAACTGTTTTGGTAGAATCTGTGAGTCACGGGACTCAGCAATCTCACACCCGCGAGATCAAGACTATTTAAGCTTATAGGAAGGACAGAGTGGTGAGGTGGAGCTGCCGCAAGTTTACTAGCATATATGGTGGCTACATTCGCAAAAGAGAGCGAGAAGAGGAGCAAAGCACGGTCGTGAAGCTAGTAGCGATCAAGAAGTGATCCTGAACTACTTACGCCAAACATAACTCCAACACGTGTTCACTTCCGGACTCCCGAGAAGAGACCATCACGGTTACACACGCGTTGATGATGTGTATTTTAATTGAGGTCAAATTCGGGTTTTCTACAACCGACATTAACAAATTCCCATCTGCCTCATAACCATGGGCACGGCTTTCAAAGATAATACCTGCAGGGTGTCCCAACTTAGCCCATCATAAGCTCTCACGGTCAACGAAGGATATTCTTCTACCGAAGACCCGATCAATCTCGAATCCCGGACTACAAGACATTTCGACAGCAATAAAACAAGACCAGCAAAGCCACCCGACAGCCGACAAATCCCGATAGGAGCTGCACATATCTCATTCTCGTGGCACATCCGGATGAGACAGGTTACGAGTAAAACCAAGCCTCGAAGTTTCCCGTGGTGGCCCCGCAGAGGTTCGGTTCGGGCCAAGACTCAAGGAGCACCGTCCGGGGTTAAAATAAAGATGACCCTCGGCTCGCGAAAACCCGGGGAAAAAGGCTTAGGTGGCAAATGGTAAAACCAAAGTTGGGCCTTGCTGGACGAGTCTTATTCAAAGCGAACTGTCAAGGGGTCCCATAAATCACCCAACCGTAAGGAACGCGAAATCAAGGAACATAACACCGGTATGACGGAAACTAGGGTGGCAAGAGGAACAAAACACTGCATAAGGCTGAGCCTTCCACCCTTTACCAAGTATATAGATGCATTAATTATAGCAGATATATATTGTGATATCCCCAACAAGTAAACATGTTCCAACAAGGAACAACATCTCCATGTTCCAACATGGAACAAACTTCAACTTCACCGCAACTAGCAACGCTATAAGAGGGCTGAGCAAAGCGGTAACATAGCCAATCAACGGTTTGCTAGGAAAGGATGGTTAGGGGCTGACATGGCAATATGGGTGGCATGATAAGCAAGTGATAGGCATCGAGCATAGGCATAGAAAAGAGCGAGCATCTAGCATAGCAAAGATAGAAGTGATTTCGAGGGTATGGTCATCTTGCTCGCAATGTTCTCGAGTTGTCGAAAGCTTGATCCTCGTAAGCGTTCTCAACAGGTTCCTCGCTCACGCACTCGCCTCCCGGCTCTACCCAAAGCAAAAACACAAACAAAGGAACCACAATAAATCACGGTGCAATGCACAAGCAACATGATGCAAAACATGACATGATATGCGAGATGTGATATGCAATGCGTAAAGGCCCGAAGGAAAATGATGAACCAGGCATCAACTTGGAAAACAAGTATGCCGCTGAAAGATGAGATGATTTCGCTGAAATCGATATAAAGATCAACGGAATCGGATGCACGGTTTGCAAATGACAAGCAAAACAAGAATGGCACAAATCTGCCATTAACAAAGATGATGCCACTTAGCAAGCAACAATAAATTAAGCTACTGCACCCAAACGTATCAACAAAGCACATGCCAGTGATCTACTCAAGATGCTTGACAAAAGATTAACACCGAGCTACGGCTAGTTCACATCATAACAGTTCAAACAAGCATGGCAAAAGTGCACAAAATATCAGTCGACATGGCTTCGGTGCCTCATGGAGGAGGCGGCGCGGCGACCGGGCCGGGCGGGCGACCGTGGGCCCGCAGGTCACGGCAAGCGGCGGAGAGAGGCGGCGGCCACGGACGCGCATTGATTGGCGCGACGCTGGGCGGCGGTTTCGTCTGGCGGCGCGGCGGACGCGTCTGTGGGCGAGGATGAAATTTTAGGGTTTCGGAGGAAGAAGACCCGGATTTGGAATGGGGTTTGCTTAAATAGGCATAGAGGGAGCTAGGAGAGTCCAAATGAGGTGTAGTTTTTACCACACGATCGTGATCAAACGACAGAGAGCATGGAAGTGACTTAGATGGGTTATTGGGCTGTTTTGAAGGGGTGTTGGGCTGCAACTTAAAAGAGGCCTTTTTGAGAGTGCGGTTAACCGTTGGAGTACCAAATGAGCTCCAAATGACCCGAAACTTGACCGGTGGTCTACGGGTGGTATACCAAGGCCACTTGACTAACCTCGGTCCATTCCGAGAAAGTTTAGTACCCGCACACGGAAAAACGTAAAAGGGGCCGCCGGGGGAGATAGGAGTGCCGGATTGCAAAACGGACAACGGGAAAAATGCTCGGAATCATGAGACGAACACGTATGCAAATGCGATGCACATGATGACATGATAAAAATGCATGACATGGACAAAATGCAAAAAGAAGGAAACCCAACCACGGAGGGAATATCATATCACAATGCCGAAAATGGCAAGAGTTGGAGTTACAAATATGGAAAGTTACATCCGGGGTGTTACAACACTCCACCACTACAAGAGGATCTCGCCCCAGATCTAGGACTGAAAGAACTCCGGATATTCGAACGGAGGTGATCCTCGCCCTGTGTGGCTTCTCGGTCGGAATGGTGTGACCACTTCACTTTGAGGAATTTGATTGACTTGTTGCGAGTCTTGCGCCGGTTTCTTCAAGAATAGCAACGGGTGCTCATGATAAGAGAGATCTTCTTGAAGGTCAATCTCTTGAAGTTGATAGTGCGCCAGAGTCTTGAAGCACTTGCGAAGGCTGTGACACGTGAAACACATCGCACATTCGCGAAGTTGGACGGAAGCTCGTTGATAGGCGAGATCGCCTTTTGCCAATGATCTTGAAAGGACCCACGATCTAGGGGCAAGCTTCCTTTGATACCGGGTTTACGAGTGCCTTTCATTGAGAGACGCGGAGATAGACATGGTCTCCGATTTCAAAAGCCACATCACGGTGCTTATCATCATAATAGCTTTCCGCGCGCTTATGCGGCTTTGAGATTTTCACGAATGAATTTGCACATTTCTTCCGCTTCGTGATCAAGTCATTGCCAAGAAGTTGGCGCTCAATTGCTCTGCACCAATTGAGAGGAGTACGCACTTTCTCGCCATAGAGAATTTCGAATGGGGCCTTGCTCGAACTCGCTTGGAAGCTGTTGTTGTAAGAGAACTCGGCATATGGAAGACAATCTTCCCACTTCATACCGAAGAAATGACACAAGCCCCGAGCATATCTTCAAGGATTTGATTTACTCGCCGACTTGGCCACTTGTTTGAGGATGGAAAGCTGTCTGAAACGAATGTTGGTGCCCATGGCCTTCAAAAGAATCCTTAACTTGGAGGTAAAGATGCTGCCACGGTCCAAGAGATCACTTGTGGAATGCCGCAAGGAGACAATCTCGAGGTGTATAGCTCGCCAACCGAGCTGCTGTGATAGATTCTTTGATAGGAAGAAAATGAGCCACTTTAGTAAGCTTGTCAATGACAACGAAGATAGCATCATTTCCACGCTTGACTTTGGAAATCCAATCCACTAAGTCCATTTCAATATGATCAAACTTCCATTCCGAATAGCAAGAGGTTGGAGGAGACCAGCTGGTCGTTGGTGTTCTGCTTTCACTCTTCCGCAGACATCACATTCATTCATGAATTGAGCAATTTCTCGCTTCATTCGAGTCCACCAATATGACTGCTTGAGGTCATGGTACATCTTCGCATTTCCGTGATGAATGGATAGAAGCGAATTGTGTGCCTCGCTCATAATGACTTTTCTCAGATCACCCTTAGGAACCACAATCCGTCCTCAAAGAAAAGAGTATCTTTGTCATCAATGTGGAAGCACTTGTATTTGAAATGCCCTTGTCGATACCACGCTTCACCTTTTTCACCATGGTATCCAGAAGTTGAGCCTCACGAATCTGATCTTCCAAAGTAGGAGAGACTATGAGGTTGGCAAGAAAGCCTGGAGGAACAACTTGAAGATTCAGCTTATGGAAAGGTTCACAAAGATCCGCCGAAGGGCTTGAGGATTAAACTGCTGCAATAAGCCTTCCTGCTCAAAGCATCTGCAATGACATTGGCCTTGCCCGAGTATATTCAATACTCGGATTGTACTCTTGAATCATTTCACCCATCGAGTCTGCCTCGAGGTTGAGGTTGGGTTGAGTGAAGATATACTTGAGACTCTTGTGATCGGTGAAAATGTCCACTTTCCTTCCCAACAAGAGATGTCTCCATGTTATCAATGCATGGACAATCGCCGCCAACTCAAGATCGTGAGAGGGGTAGTTCTTTTCGCTGGGCTTCAATCGGCGAGAGGTATAAGCCACAACTCTCTTCTCTTGCATTAACACAACACCGAGACCTTGAAGAGAAGCATCACGAAAACTTCAAATGGCTTGGATTCATCAGAGGAGTCAAGACAGAGCTGTGACGAGTTTCTCTTTGAGAGTATTGAAAGCAACGCCACACTCAGAGACCGTATATACTTCACATGCTTCGGAGGAGGTTGGAAAGAGGCTTTGCAATCTTGGAGAAGTTCTCAACGAATCTTCGCAATAGCTTGCAAGACCAAGAAAATCATGGAGCTGCTTGACATTCTCGAGGAGGTTCCCAATTCACAATTGCGTACACCTTCTCTGGATTAACAGCGATGCCCTTGGCGGAGATGATATGGCCAAGATAAAGCACTTCATCAAGCCAAAATTCACATTTGGAGAACTTCAGATAGAATTGATACTCTCGAGCTTGTCTAGCACCAATCGCAAATGTTTGGCATGATCCTTCTTATTCTTGGAGAAGACCAAAATATCATCAAGATAGACCAAAACGAATTCATTGGTGTAGGGGTTGAAGATGAAGTTCATCATCCGAGAGAATGTTGGAGGAGCATTGACAAGGCCGAAAGACATGACAAGATATTCATAAGAACCAAAGCTTGTTCGAATGCTGTCTTGGGAATATCTTGTTCACAAATGCGAACTGATGATACCCCATACGAAGGTCAAGCTTGGAGAACACTTTAGCACTTTTGAGTTGCTCGAAAAGCTCATTGATGTTGGGAAGTGGATACTTGTTCTTGATTGTCTTCTTATTCAATGGACGGTAATCGACGCAAAGTCGGTCCGCGCCATCCTTCTTCCGGACAAAAGAACACCACAACCCCAAGGAGATGAACTCGGTCCGATCAAACCAGACGCTCTTGTTCATCGAGCTGCTTCTTCAATTCCTTCAGCTCATCAGTCCAAGCTTGTATGGACGCTTGCAAACGGGTTCAATGCGTGCTCAAGATCGATAACGAACTCAATCGGCCGATGAGGAGGCATACCCGAAGCTCTTCCGAAAGACATCTTGGTACTCACAAGCGATCGAATCGAGAGATAGCATCCAATTCGCCCTTCTCATTGAGAGAAAACAACCGAATGGTTTCATCACGAACGCATAGATGATCACATCATTAGAAGAGTGAGTCAATTGAATTTTCGGCAGCACAATCAAGCTGAGCTTTGTGCTGAGAAAGCCATCCATTCCGAGAATAAGATCAATATCCGAGTCACCGAGAACAATTGGTTTAGCCAGAATCTATAATCGCCCATCTTGATACCGACATTCGAACCAACATGGTAGATCTCAAACGCTTAGCCGAGAAATAACTTGCATAGATTTAGGTAATGCCTCAGATCAAAATTGTGCTTCATGCAAAAGGATATGACATGAAAGAATGCGATGCACCAAGATCAAATAAGACTTTTGCAGAATATCATTAATCGAGAGATTACCCATTATCACATCGAAGATTCCTCCGCTTGAGCTGCATTCATCATATTGACCTTTGCGACTTGGGATTATGCTTGACCACCGCATTGCTGGAAGATTTCACAGAGGAGGAGGCGGAAGGCGCCTGGTTGAAGCATTTGTTCGCATAGTGACCTTCTGCCGACACTTGTTGCAAGTCACCTCCGAGAGCGGACGGTGGTAAGGAGCACTTGACCTTGGAGCTTGAGAATTAGACTTGTTTTGATAGCTTGGGTTGGGTGGGTGGGAAGATCCACGACCACCTGAGTTCTTCTCACGATAAGGCCGACGGAATGGAGGAGGAGGAAGGTAGAACTTCGCCGCTTAGCTGCCACTTGAGAGGAAGAAGAAGACTGAACTGCATCCTGCATTCTCTTCTTAGAAGCCTCACATTTGAGCTGGGCAGCTTCTTGCTTCAAAGGCCATGTTGTAGAATTCATCATACTTATCCGCTCAAAAGCACAAGAGCTAATTGCAGATCTTCTCTCGCACCACCTCCGAATTGATAGATCATACTCTTTTCATCAAGTACGCCTTGCTTAGCAAAGCGAGCGAAGTTTCGAACTGGATATTGTATTGATACACGACATGTTGCCTTGCTTGGGATTGCGGAACTCCTCACGCTTGCTCTCAACAACACTTTTGAATGTGGTGAGCTCAAATCTCGCGGAACTCATCCTGTAATGACACGACCTCCTCTCGAATCTTTGTATTGATGGTACCACTCAGCAGCTTGGTCCTTGAGTTGAAACGATGCAAACTTGACAAAGTCCTCGTGTCCGACATTGCTACATTCAAAATGCTTGCAAATGTCCACAAGCCAATCGTCGGCGTCTGTGGCCTCGATACGTAAACCGAAAGACTTCGCTGATTAGCGAGGAACCGACCGAGAGTAGCAAAGTGCGGCTGGTTGTTGCCTTGACCTTGATTTCCTTGACTGCCTTGCCCTCGAGTACGCTTCTTGCAAGAGCTGCAAAATCATCTCGAGCATTGGCATTGGTGGCTGCCATGATAGTTGCCGGGCCTCCGGAGGCGGAGGTGGAGGTGGAGGGTTCGATCGATTCCCTTCATTCCGCTCCGGATTTCGACGCTGGCGGAGCCATCTCAAGAGGGTGACATCCGTTAGCACTTGATAGACAAATAGCCAAGTTGAATCAACGGATAGAAATTGCAACATATAGTCTTCACAATAAACATTCAAACAAGAATGAACGAATGAATTCCAAAGTTAACATCACACGCCCATTAAGGTGAGAAGCCACTTGATTAAGGTTGATGAAAAAATAACAAGGTAAGATCGAACAAATAAGTGGTAAGGATTACCCAATCACGAACCAAATATCCAAGGAAGAAATGCTAGGAGCTACTTGAATCCCACCTATAAACTCCCAAACTTTCGGTTATGCAATCTGGTGTTGGGGATACAGGGACACAAAATATATCACCCAAACTAACAATACCTAGATCCATTGTATCCATCCGTCAACACATAACCAAGAAACCTTCGGAAATCGTGTACCTCGACCTTCGAAAAAAACATCCGTTATACAAGTCATGGCAATACTCCCGAGCTCGACCCAAGATCGGGTTATCGGGTTATCTCACCAACAATCGCACAAAAGAGATTTCGATGTCGGTAAAACTCAGGTATTCCGAACAAGAACGATAAAATTGTGACGACAACACCTCGGAGCTCAACTCCCCGGGACACCGCCACAACCCCTAAATATCGAGGCACCAAGAACAATGATCTCGTCACAAAACCATCGAACGATCCCAAGATACCCGCGTGATCCTAAATTTTTTAGTGAAATTTGAGGAGAGAAGAGTCAAAACTCTATGTCGAGACCTCACCAGAGCGATTTAAGGACCTGGGAGTAAAAGAATCCTACTCTCCGATATATATAATCCTAAGACTCAAAACATTTTCCGCTCTAGACTCAACAACGCCAAACAAACAATCAAGTAGGGGCTCTTAAGTCGGGAAGGCTCTGATTACCAACTTGTAACGCCCTCGATGGGCTATATCTCCACGTGTCGAAGCACGACTTAGAGGCATAACCGCATTGAAAGCAATGTCACAAGTGAGGTAATCTTCACACAACCCATGTAATACATAAGGGAAAGAGATACATAGTTGGCTTACAAATCGCCACTTCACACAAGACATAAATAAACATTCATCATTCAGAGTACACTCAAGGTCCGACTACGGAACCAAAATAAAAGAAGATACCCCAAATGCTACACAGATCCCCGATCGTCCCAACTGGCTCCACTATCGATCATCAGGAAAAGACACATAGTAACGACCACGTTCCTCATCGAACTCCCACTTGAGCTCGGGTCGCCACCTGACCGCATCGTCGGAACTCGCAACTGTTTTGGTAGAATCTGTGAGTCACGGGACTCAGCAATCTCACACCCGCGAGATCAAGACTATTTAAGCTTATAGGAAGGACAGAGTGGTGAGGTGGAGCTGCTGCAAGTTTACTAGCATATATGGTGGCTACATTCGCAAAAGAGAGCGAGAAGAGGAGCAAAGCACGGTCGTGAAGCTAGTAGCGATCAAGAAGTGATCCTGAACTACTTACGCCAAACATAACTCCAACATCGTGTTCACTTCCTGACTCCGCCGAGAAGAGACCATCACGGTTACACACGCGTTGATGTGTATTTTAATTGAGGTCAACTTCGGTTTTCTACAACCGACATTAACAAATTCCCATCTGCCTCATAACATGGGCACGACTTTCAAAGATAATACCTGCAGGGTGTCCCAACTTAGCCCATCATAAGCTCTCACGGTCAACGAAGGATATTCTTCTACCGGAAGACCCGATCAATCTCGAATCCCGGACTACAAGACATTTCGACAGAATAAAACAAGACCAGCAAAGCCACCCGACAGCCGACAAATCCCGATAGGAGCTGCACATATCTCGTTCTCGTGGCACATCCGGATGAGACAAAGCACGAGTAAAACCAAGCCTCGAAGTTTCCCGTGGTGGTTTCAAGCAGCGGCTCGGTTCGGGCCAGCACTCAAGGAGCACTGTCAGGGGGGGTTAAAATAAAGATGACCTCGGCTCGCGAAAACCCGGGGGAAAAAGGCTTAGGTGGCAAATGGTAAACCCAAAGTTGGGCCTTGCTGGACGAGTCTTATTCAAAGCGAACTGTCAAGGGGGTCCCATAAATCACCCAACCGTGTAAGGATCGCGAAATCAAGGAACATAGCACCGGTATGACGGAAACTAGGGTGGCAAGAGTGGAACAAAACACCAGGCATAAGGCTGAGCCTTCCACCCTTTACCAAGTATATAGATGCATTAATTATAGCAGATATATATTGTGATATCCCCAACAAGTAAACATGTTCCAACAAGGAACAACATCTCCATGTTCCAACATGGAACAAACTTCAACTTCACCTGCAACTAGCAACGCTATAAGAGGGGCTGAGCAAAGCGGTAACATAGCCAATCAACGGTTTGCTAGGAAAGGATGGTTAGGGGCTGACATGGCAATATGGGTGGCATGATAAGCAAGTGATAGGCATCGTAGCATAGGCATAGCAAAAGAGCGAGCATCTAGCATAGCAAAGATAGAAGTGATTTCGAGGGTATGGTCATCTTGCACGCAATGTTCTCGAGTTGTCGAAAGCTTGATCCTCGTAAGCTGCGTTCTCAACAGGTTCCTCGCTCACGCACTCGCCTCCGGCTCTACCCAAAGCAAAAACACAAACAAAGGAACCACAATAAATCACGGTTCAATGCACAAGCAACATGATACAAAACATGACATGATATGCGAGATGTGATATGCAATGCGATAAAGGCCCGGAAGGAAAATGATGAACCAGGCATCAACTTGGCAAACCAAGTATGCCGCTGGAAAGATGAGATGATTTCGGTTGAAATCGATATAAAGATATCCACCATATTGAAAATGCCACGAAATAATCAACGGAATAAAACTTAGATGAAATTTGAGGGGGGAAGAAGTCAACGGGATTTGAGATCCGATCGGAATCCGGCCCGATCCGAAGCGGCGGCGGCGGTGAGCAGCTCCGGTGGCCGGCGAGGAGAAGAGGCGGGGCCGCCGGGGGAGGTTGCCGGCGGAGGGCGGCGGCGGCGGCCGGAGGAGGGGCGCGCTGGCGGCGGAGATGGCGGCACGGCGGCGGGGCTGCTGTGGTGGCCGGAGACGGCGACGGCGCTGCCGGGCGAGGGCGCGCGGGCGGGCCGGGCCGGCGGGCGGCGAGGGCCGTGCTGGAGCCGGTGGCGGCGGCGGAGGCGCGCCGACCGGGGGCCGGTGCTCAAGGGAGGCGGCGGCGCTGGCGACCGGCCGGGCGGCGGCCGTGGCACGCAGGTCGCTGGGCGGCGGAGAGAGGCGGCGGGCCACATGGCGCGCGTTGATTGGCGCGACGCGGGCGGCGGTTTCGTCTGGCGGCGGGCGGACGCGTCCGGTTGGTGCGGGATGAAATTTTATGGTTTCGGAGGAAGAAGACCCGGATTTGGAATGGGGTTTGCTTAAATAGGCATAGAGGGAGCTAGGAGAGTCCAAATGAGGTGTAGTTTTTACCACACGATCGTGATCAAACGACGGAGAGCATGGAAGTGACTTAGATGGGTTATTGGGCTGTTTTGAAGGGTGTTGGGCTGCAACTTAAAAGAGGCCTTTGCGAGAGTGCGGTTAACTGCTGGAGTACCAAACGAGCTCCAAATGACCAAACTTGACCGGTGGTCTACGGGTGGTATACCAAGGCCACTTGACAAACCTCGTCCATTCCGAGAAAGTTTAGTACCCGCACACGGAAAAACGTAAAAGGGGCCGCCTGGGAGATAGGAGTGCCGGATTGCAAAACGGACAACGGAAAAATGCTCGAATCATGAGACTAACACGTATGCAAATGCGATGCACATGATGACATGATAAAAATGCATGACATGGACAAAATGCAAAAAGAAGGAAACCCAACCACGGAGGGAATATCATATCACAATGCCGAAAATGGCAAGAGTTGGAGTTACAAATATGGAAAGTTACATCCGGGGTGTTACATATGACCACCTTACCGAGTTGTTACAAGATCGTGGATTTGAAGTGGGGCAAATCGATCCCACTCTTTTTACTAAGAGGGTCAATGGGGAGTTGTTTGTATGCCAACTATATGTTGATGATATTATCTTTGGTTCTCCTAACAAAGCTTTCAATGAGGAATTTGCCGCTCTCATGACCTCCAAGTTCAAGATGTCTTGAAGTTCTTCCTTGGTTTCGATATCAAACAAAGAAGAGAAGGAACCTTCATCAACCAAGCCAAATACACTCAAGACATGCTCAAAAGATTCAAGGTAAGTGATGTCAAGCCGGCTACTACACCAATGCCTACCAAGTGCCAACTTGACATTGATCCCAATGGTAAAGCGGTGGATCAAAAGGTATATCGCTCCATGATTGGCTCCTTGCTTTACCTTTGTGCATCTAGACCGGATATCATGTTGAGTGTGGGAATGTGTGCACGGTTTCAAGCCGCACCGAATCTTTCGATATTTGGCTCATACCCCAAACTTTGGCTTATGGTACCCAAGAGGAGCAAACTTCAAGCTTGAAGGATTTACGGATTCCGATTGGGCGGGAGACAAAGTGGATAGGAAGTCCACTTCCGGAGGGTGCCAATTTCTTGGTTGCTCCTTGGTAAGTTGGTCTTCCAAGAAGCAAAGTTGTGTGTCTCTCTCGTCCACCGAAGCGGAATATGTGGCGGCCGGTAGTTGTTGTGCTCAACTCCTATGGATGAGCAAACTTTAAAGGAGTACCGTGTCATTTTTGACAAAGTGCCTCTTTGGTGTGATAATGAAAGTGCCATCAAGATTTCTCTCAACCCGGTGCAACACTTCAAGACGAAGCACATTGAGATTCGTATCACTTCATCCGGGATCACATTAGGCGAGGGAGATCGAGCTCAAGTATGTCAACACTCGTGATAACCTTGCGTATATATTCACGAAGCCCTTAGATGAAGCAAGATTTCATGAGTTAAGGCATGAGCTAAATATCATCGATTTGAGTAATGTGACTTGAACCGTGCACTCCCACCACACTCAACTTGTTGTCTAGTTTAGGTGTAGGCATGGACATAGGGGAGTGTTGTTCTCTCAATGAACTCTCCCTCCCCCCATTATGCATAAATCGATCACCTCTTTCACATTAGCCATTTTTTATGGTACTTGTGTTCCAAAGACGAGTTTTGGTCATGGGCCCAAGGATAATTCTTCGTGGTGCCATACCATCCAACTCAAACATAGGTGGCTTCGGCCACCGCCCTCCCTCCTTGAGAGGCCTTGTCGCTTGGTGGTTTCTTGTTGTCTTTTGCCTCTGGTTTGTGCTTGATCTTGTGGTTTCTTGTGTGTGAAAAGTTTCCTTGCAAAGGCCTTCTTCTCGTATTGAAACTTGCGGTGACTTGAGTTCACGGTACTACCGCGGCCAGCTGCAGTACTACCGCAGCCTGCCACGGTACTACCGCTTGCGGGAGCACGGTACTACCGCTACCACACAGCAGTAATTTTTTTATCGCCACCTGGTTGAGCGGTACTACCGCCTCGGTATGAACTTCACCGAGCGGTACTACTACATGATGATATGCGGTACTACCGCCGGTTCGAGGGCGTGGGGATAAGGACGGGCAGGGGGAGTTCTAACTCCCCATACCCATTCGCAGTCCTCTCTCCACGTCGCCTCCTTCTCTCCCTTGGTCAAGAACGGAACCGGCGTTCTTCGCGGATCTCCTCCACCGCTGCCCTCCGTGATTCCGACCGTGGGATCGCTCCTCACCACGTGCTCTTGCTATGGACCAGGTTTTTCCCCAACTCCCTCTCCGTGTTGATGGTGTTTGGTGTTTCTAGGTTTTGGGGGAGGCTTGTGTGTTCTTGAGATTGATAGACTTAATCTCTGCAAGAATAGGATGAAGGAGCGTGGTATTGCATAGGATTTATACTTGTATTGTTGTCATGCACTAGATCTGATCACCGTAGCACCGCCATTGTTTCACGGTTCTTTTCAGATTCAAACCGCCATTGATCTGCTGCGACGCTGGTATTACCGCCAGATGGCGCGGTACTACCGCTTGCAGTACTACCGCCCTTGGTGCGGTACTATCGCGCTCTGGCGGCACTAAATTTTACTTCGCTCCAACCACGGTACTACCGTGACCTTGACAGTACTACAGCGCTTGCAGCGGTACTAATACTTTAGTGGCGCAGTAGCGTGCGAGATTACCGTGGCTCACACCTATCGTGATGCCAACTTTCTCGTATGTCTCCTATGTGTTTCTTGTGGTTTATCGTGGCCTTTGCATTGATCTTCTTTGCGTCTTTGGTGCTTGGTGTGTGTGTCTCGGTGGTGGCTCGCCGTCCAATCCGGTCGTGACATCGGCTCCAAGCGTCTGCAAGAACCCCGTGAAGCACCAAAGGGCTCCTCGCCCCAAGCGCCATGTCAAGACTACGCTAGCAAGTTCAAGGAGCCCGCCAAGCGCATGGATGAGATGCCCCAATCTGACTACGCCCTGTCTCGTGCAAAATTGACCCAGACGTTACCCTCGCTCCTCTGTCGGGGTTGTGAGCTGTTTTGGAACAAGCATCAAACCAACGCCTATCTGGATGTCATCAAGAACAAGCGAGAATACCTATGTGGATGTGAAATGGATTAACATGCATCACTTGAGGAAGGACAAGTTCCGTGCCTACTTTGGAGAGGCTCGACTTGGTGGAGCAGTTTGGCATTGAGCATGTGATATCCTTTCACCTTGACTATGATCCCGAGCTTATCTGTCGCTTCTTTGCTTCAGTTTACTTTCACCCCGATGAGGAGAGGAGGATGACCTGGATGACCAATGGCCGAAGCTGACTGCTACGGAAGGAGTTCATGGATTTGCTCCAAGTTCCTCGATGACGGGCTCGACACTCCGTGGGTGTTCGCCCCATGCCAACTCGACTCGCCAACAAGGATAGGCTTGCACCGTACTATGTTGAGAAGACGCTTCCAAGTGGCAAGATAGGGTTGGTGCTCAACTCTTTTCGGATATCATGTACCGCATCTTCCGCAACTCCTTGTTCCTCAAGATTGGTGACAAGGACAAGGTCCATGCCTATATGGTGGATATGATGCTCATCTGCGAGGAGGCTCGCTTGTCTCAGACTCAGCCACTTGATGTCTCACACATCATGTGGTGTGAGCTTCGGTTTGTGTGTTCAACCGCAAAGTGCCTATCACGGGCCCTATCTGCTTTCTGCGATCTCGAGGACACGGGAGAAGATGTTCTCGGTGAGGAGTTCCTTGCCCTCGATTGGATTCGCCATGACCCCATCTGTCTGCGTGTCAAACCCAACCGGGCCAACACTACTACTGTGCCGAGGCGTCCTGCTAGGGCTCTTTGTTGGTGAGGAGGATGTGGCGCCGAGAATGTTGCCGAGGGCCATGCTGCTAGGCCTTCCTGAGCTCCTCTATGCCTTCATGGGCCACGGTCAAGGACAAGATGAAGACTCTTTTCGCATGCAAGCCAAGGGCGACCGGACTCACGTGTCATCCAAGGAGAGTCGTGCCGGATAGGAAGATCTTGAAGCTCTATGGTGAGGATGTGTCTGGCGGGTCTGAGGAGCGCATCACTCTAGAGGCCGAGTGGATGGAGAAGCAAGGCTACTGGTGGACTGATTCTCGAGGAGGACGCCGAGGAGTCCATCCTGCCGCCGAGGAGTCTCGACGGAGAGGGTTGGGACGAGTTCCCCTGCTGCTTGAGCCACCGCCAGTGTAGGTGTCCTCTCCGCCTTTTGGCGCCTCGATGCCAAAGGGAGAGAGTGTAGGATTTTGAGTCTTGTGTCGTGTTCGTGTTTGGTGTGTTTATTGCGTTCTCGGTTGAACCTCATTTGAACCTCGTTTTAGTTGCTTTTCCTTCATATGGTGTAAGACATATGCACTCTATCTATCTTAGCAAGCTTGTGTTATATTGTGCTATATGTTGCTTAGATGTTGTTCTTCGGGCCTTTGTCTCTAAAATATAGGGGGAGTGGTGATCCTAGTACGTGTGCTATGCAGTCCAAAGCATTCATCCAGAGTGCACACATCTAGGGGGAGCCCGTCTATATTTTGGAGAGGAGGGTTTGCCCTTGCTCTATATTATCGTATCTTTGTGCAAATCAGATTGTCATCAATCCACCAAAAGGGGGAGATTGTAAGGGCATTTTATCCCATAAGTGTTTTGGTGATTGATGACGATACTTTTATGGACTAATCGTATGCTTTGAGTTTCTCGGATGGTTCATCACTAGGCACTAGACGATTCGGTGCCCCTCGGACTATTGAAGACGGCGCCGCCCCACGTTTCTTTTTGGTGGATTTGAGTCGTAGGAGAGCCGTACTATTAAGAGGGGTCCGCGTCCAAAGGTTTGGGCAGAATCAACACGCACACTTGTCCCTCCTTTCCCGCATTTTGGAGCTTCCCTTCGTTATCTTGGTTGTGCGGAAATCGATGACTCTTCGCTGTACTTGCGGTAGTACCGCAAGTACACGCTGTAGTATCTTGCTGGTGTCACGGTAGTACCGCTCCGAGCGGTAGTACCGCTGCCCTGTGCCTTGTGCCGCCGGTCGCGGTAGTAGGGCGGATGTAATTTTTACATCCGCGCCCCATGGTAGTACTTCGCCTAGCGCGGTAGTACTGCTGGGGCCCACGGTAGTACTGCTCCCTAGGAGCCGAGTACCGTGGCCCTCCTACCTAGTACCGCAGTTGTCACGGTAGTAGGCGCCAGAACGGTAGTACCGCTCCTCGGGAGCGGTAGTACCGCGTCGGATTTTGTACCACCTCGTGTTCAGCGGAAGTTGGCACGGATGTAATTTATTTCATCCGCGCCTTCCTGTGTCGTGATTCTCCCGCCTTGCGGTAGTACCGCAAGGGGAGCGGTAGTACCGCAAGCGGTAGTACTGCCCCTAGTCGTGCATGTTCGGCTGTGTCTGCTGCTGCCATGTAGTACCGTGGTCCGCCACGGTAGTATCAAGACAACCTCATGGTAGTACCGCGCGCCCGAGCGGTAGTACCGCGGCGTCATGGGCTGAACATGTGGATAACGGTTGGATTTTTCCCACGACTATATAAGGGGCGTCTTCTACCTCTAGTTGACCACCTCTTCCATCTCTAAGCTCCATTGTTGCTCCAAGCTCCATTTTGGCCCGATCTCTCTCCCTAGCCAATCAAACTTGTTGATTTGCTCGGGATTGGGTGACAAGGGCCCGATCTACACTTCCACCACAAGATATTTGATTCCCCCCACTTATCCCTTGCGGATCTTGTTACTCTTGGGTGTTTGAGCACCCTAGACGGTTGAGGTCACCGTGGAGCCATATTCCATTGTGGTGAAGCTTCGTGGTGTTGTTGGGAGCCTCCAATTAAGTTGTGGAGATTGCCCCAGCCTTGTTTGTAAAGGTTCGGTCACCGCCTTCAAGGGCACCAATAGTGGAATCACGGCTCTTGCATTGTGCGAGGGCATGAGGAGATTACGGTGGCCCTAGTGGCTTCTTGGGGAGCATTGTGCCTCCACACCGCTTAACGGAGACGATTCCCTCAAAAGGAAGTAACTTTGGTAACACATCCTCGTCTCCATCGGCTCCACTCTTGGTTATCTTATCCCTTTACTTGTGCAAGCTTATTTGTGTTCGTATCCTTTCTTGCTTTTGTGCTTGTGTTGTTTGCATCATATAGGTTGTCCACCTAGTTGCACATCTAGACAACCTTTATTATTGCAAAGTTTAAATTGGTAAAGAAAAGCTTAAAAATTGTTAGTTGCCTATTCACCCCCTCTAGTCAACTATATCGATCCTTTCAAAAGTGCAACTATCCCTGGGTGGTTTTGGTAATTCCTAACAACATATAGCTCACTGAGCTAATGCTATTTTAAGATAAATATTTCAGGAAAGCTCAATGATTGGCATGACATGGATTAGAAAGTGGACCCCTCAAAATGCTAAGGACAAAAGATTAGCTCAAGCTCAAAGCACAAGACTCTACATTTTACTTTTAGTGATCCAAGATCACATTGAATCCATAGGAAAAGCCAATACTATTAAAAGGGGGTGAGGTGTTGCTTAATGAGTTACTTACTCAAAATTCTTAGTGATATGCTCCAAAAACCCTCAACTACTTTCTCATATCCACATATGTCCCAAACCAAAAGTCAAACTTGGCCTCACCGAAAATTCCTATCTAGTGCCACCGAGTTCACTTGACATAGCCACTGCCACAAACCCTAGTCACTACGGGTCTCACCGATAGGGATCTCGGTCTCA